>OY728121.1:1496674652-1497908473 GCA_963277665.1 Viscum album
TTCATATCTATTAATGTCTTTTATATCCAAGTCCTTTTAAATAATTGGTTTCAGGACACCCAAGAATTGAACAATTTTAATTTTAGGATTAATAATTAAACTATAAGTGTTCCTTGAAAGCCTTGTAAAATTAGTCATAAGTACCAATAGATTTATTATCCCGTTTTTTTATGTTCAACTAATTCATTCACAATATTTTTTAGTAGAATATAAGGGAGGTAATTACAAAGATATATCCCCATAAACACTTCCCATTCTATATATTCAATTTCTTCTTATTCCCTCGGATTCTTGATAAGAGTCCTTCATTCCATTGCTTTGCTTAACCTTCAAAGTGATAAATAGAAAAATTGACTATTTCATGATCAAAACAATGAATAATGGAAAATATATTTTTAATTGAACAGATAAATTTCTCATAAACTAGTGGATCACAATAACAACAAAAATAATGTGGATTTTGACTCATGTAGGACCTAACAGAATTTTTTTCCTTCATTTCTCATTTGGGAGTTCAACATGATTAATTGATTGATAAAGCTATTTGATCATATAAATAATATTTTTCATTCCATATCCCATAATTTTTGGTTTCTCAAGAGGAAAATCATTAAATTTTATTTTACATTCAACATTAACAAGATTATTATTAGTTATATCCATTGACTAAAACTAGAAACTATAGTGTAAGAAATAATAATCATAGTGGAAAACCACATAATCATTAAAAAACACTTATAGTATGTATAAATCATGATATATTATTCTTAATATAAGACATCATAGGTTTATCCTAGTTCATTCATAGTCACCATCAATTTAAATCCTTCATGATGGTTTATAAAGATTTTGTGAATTTCAAATTCATATCCCTTAGTATTGTCAAACCATGTGTGTAGAAAGGATCATTTTCATCCAACATATGAAGGTAAAGTATATTTCAATGTCAAACTTTTAGAGTTATTAACCCTTGGTACCTCAATGCTACAGTTGCATCCACTTGTAGTATCCAAATCAGGATATAATGTCTTAAATACCACTCGCTCTTTCCTTTACCAAAATTCCAATAAATTTTACTAAACTTTAACTCATCCTTAGGCTTATCTATGGATACATACCTCAAAATATCCTAATAAATACCCATAGGGATCTCACTTAATTTATATCAACCTATTTTATAATGGTTAACTAAAACATTATTTTGATACAAAATATAATGACCCTGGATTCTCATGCATGGATATTACATAATTTAATTAAATATTCAATAAATTATAAAAATACATTATTCGGTTCGTAATTGTTTTGAGTATTTGGATACTAGGTAAAAAATATATTAATTTGGTAAAATATCATCAACATCTCCCACAAATACATTCTCATATAATACTCCTCTTAGTCATACCCTACCTAAACAATTATTCATATCCAAGGAAATGTAAGATAAGAAAGGGTGACCTCAGATTCTTAGTAATGGTAAGAATAAGATATATAAATATAAGATCATATGAAAGGATAAGATAAGAATAATGGTATAATATAATGAAAATAAATTGTTAATTTCATACCCTACCATAAATATATCATAAACCTGAGTTATGTCATAAAATAATATTATTTCTGAAAACATGGCCCCTAAGGGTTATAAATCACCTTAAATCAATCAGTAACTGTAAAATCATTTCATAAATTTATAGAAATATCATAAATAATAAAAACCATTTCATATGTCTTGGTTACCTTCTACGACTATCAACATAGTAGATCAGTACTCATCACATATTTCTCACTATGGATCAAGACACACCTGTTTCCCATATTGGATCAAAATCATCAACTTGTTTCCAATTAATATCTCTTAGGATTTAAATAATTACCCAATTCATTAGAGGGAGATATAGGTATCACCTGTCATATAATGAAAATTATAAATGTGTGTTTGACAATATCATAAAACATTCATTATATCAAAACCTATGAAATTAAATGGTCTTAATAAACATTTCCTCATATCAAAACCTATGAAAAAGATAAAGGTTTCATAATAATTTCATCATTTTATCACCTATAGATAAAGAAGAGAGTTTCCTAATAATTTTATCATAGTATAACTCATGTAAAATAACTGTTTTTCCTAAACATCATACCATAATAAACAAAAACTATTCAGATAAATAATAATAATGGTATCAATTGGTCATATCCCTAGAATAATCATCAGTTACAAGAAAATATGACATATTATATGTAGAATGTTATTGAATGATAAGTAACATAGAATGTTTCTTGACTAAGATATGTTTTCCTTGAAAATAAATTTTTAGAATTATAAAATAATTAAAATTTTGGACATACTTTTCCTTAAAAATAAACTTAAAAAATATAATGGATGATTTCAAAATAATTAAAAATATTTCTTGATGAAAATATCTTCTCTAACTGGAAAACCCTTTTTTAAAATTTAAACTAGTTTGAAAATACTTTTATTTTAATATAACTTTGAAAAAAAATAATTGAAAATTCAATGAAAAAATTTTTCATTACAATGGGAAGATTTATTTCTCTCATATATGTTAAAACAAATATTCCCTTCACGTTTTTAATAAAAGATAAACCGGTATTGTTTGGAAAAGGAAAATAAGATTTCTTTCAAAAACATCTGTAAAAAGTAAAATATGGGTAAAAAATTATTTTAAATATAATATGAAAATATTAAACCATATTTTGAAAACATTTTTATAAAACATGGTTTTGAAAAAAAATGGTTTTTCGTCTGAAGATAAATAAATTTGGATTTTCTATAAAAAACAACTCTATTTTTTAAAGTCAAAAAGTGTAAAAAAATTATAATAATAATATAATGACTAAATATAGGAGAAAAATATTCATGTGTTTCTTGAGAAATGGACCATAATATTTTATCATGGGAAACATAATCATAAACAATCCTGTTAAATGATGAGGTTGTAACATAAAAACTTTACCAGTTTGGAAACTCTGATACCAAAGCACCATGAAGGAAAATCATTAAATGAAACTAAAAATATCCTAAGGATAAATAAATTCATTATATCACATGTCAAATGTGATGTATATACACCACGTTAAGGATGATAATTTCATAACATAACATATGTCTCAAAGAAATAAAATTGAGAAAAAATCCATTACCGCTTTAGTAAATGTTTAACAGTAAACCCCATGATTGATATATCATAAAATGGATATGTAAATCCACATAATTGAAATTATATACATCATAAAATACATTCATTCATATTATATGCACCACATAAAAGAAATATGTTGTCAATTTGGCATGTATCTCCCAAAAGTATAAAGTGAGAGAGAAATCCCTTACCATAAGTCTCAAATTCCTTAATCTACAATACAACATCATGTATAATAAATTAAGTTTTTTATTTATATATTTAATATACCTAATTTTATATATAATACCATATATTATTTACTTATGACATTTTATTTCTCTTTTATTAACAATTCCTTGCTAAAATCATGTTTCGTGTAAAACTACATTGTTTTCAATATATACTTTGATTTGTTATTTTGGTCATATTACTCTGGTCATTATTCCATCATATCCAGAATAGTAATCATGAAATAATTGTCAAATTTATATATAAATTATAATTTAAAAACCAATAATTAAATATGGTTTTTAGAAGAGAAGTATGTTAAAATCCTGGAGATGATTGGTCTTACGTACACATAAGAAATATTTCTATTTTTCAATGATCAATATGGAATGGAGTTAAGAAATATTCTGTCTTTATATAATAATTATAATATAATATTATTTATTTAAATATAATTCTATATATCATCCATGTTGTATGGTGATGAAAACATAGAGTCACTTCACTTCATAATGGCAGTAGTCCCCACTAACACAAATGACGCTATCATCTTTCAGTGTGTGAAAAGGTAAGAAATAAAATGATATATTATTTTTTATGAATGACTCAAATGAAATTAATATATTAATTATTTCATTTTTATCATATATGTTAATAAAATTTATTTTTATAATATTTCATGTAAATCATTAGGGAAAACGAATCACATCACTTCACAAGGCAGTAGTATGTCGTACACACGAGCAACATTATCATATCCCCAATGGAATGAAAAATAAAAATGGTATACATTATATAATGACTCAATGTATATAATTATGTTATATATATCATATATATTATTTATATCTATCATCATACTCAACCATGATATGTAGTAATATAAAAATGAATGACATTGATTCATGATTTGGTAGTCCACCGTACACACAAACTTTGATTTCATAACCCATTTTATAGAAGTATATATGTTTAAGGTCATTTAATTTATAAAAAAAGAGTTAATAATATGTAATATACTTTTTTAATAATTAGCAATGGTATAATAATAATTTAATGATTTTGAGGAAGAAAAAAAATTAAAAATTATTGTTGAAAAACATAGCCTTTTCTTTGAGCAACCTCCTTAGGTTTGCACAAAAATCCTTCCAAGGATGAATTTTTTCAAAAAATAAGATTTATAAGTTGATATGAAGGATTTTTGTAATTTATTTTTTCATTTTTTGATATATCTAAATGGATTTATGTGAATAAAGAACTGAGGGGAGGGATTTTCCTTTTGTAATTAAGGAGGAGTGACATTTTTGTAAATACCCAAAAGTATTCAATAATGGGAGGTCACTCTCACCTCATGTGGCTCCAAAATTTATAAATAATAGATGTGAAGAATTATATGTTTTATAAACACCTCCAAAAAAATAAAACACATGATTTAAACATTTCATTCGTTATCATTTAAGTTTTACGAACTTTTACCATTTTTACTTTCAGCGTGGAAACTAGTTTTCTTTTTCTTAGGTAATTTATCCTTTAAGAATAAAAATTTATAATTATTAGATAATTTATAAAAAAACTATTATACATATTAAATCCAATTTATTAAATAAAAAATCTTATGTGTGTGTGGGAAATTAATTTTAACACTGGCACACGTAAAGTGCAAAAACTGGTTTTAACCTTAATCACGGTAATTAATTTTTATCTTTTTTCACTAATTATTAGGGAGAAAAATTAATTTGACCGTATTAGATAATATATATAATTATTATTAAAAATATTAAATCTTTGTTCCAAATTATATTCACATAATTGAAAATATTAAATTTAAAATTAATCTTGTCGTCCCGATGAAAAAGCGGGTTTTCAATGAGAAAATATTCCCAATATATAATGTTTTTATATAAAAAATCTGTAGTAAAAGGACTAAAATGACCTAAATTGGATTAATAGATATATAATATTACTAATTTTACTTTAAACCAAATTTTAAATATAATTTAAATTTGAAAATATTTTGAATGAAAAGGGAGCTTTATATTGAAATTCAGTATTTTATCAATTCAAGAAAAAATTAATATTTTCAAAAAATTATGAAAAATTAAACATAATATAATTTCTATATGATTATTTAAAAATTATGTTTATTTTTCAAACTTCATTTTATAGAATTTTGAAAAAAATATTTTTATTATTATGCCAAAAAAATAAAAATAAAAATTATTTTTTGAGAAAATAATATTTTCAAAACGTATAAAGACTTTTTTGGAAATTGAGTAAATTTTTATCAATATTTTTTAATTATATAAAACAATTATATGTAATATTTAAAAATTACTTATCACTATTCATATCTCTAAGATTAATTATTATGATATAATGGTCGTGCGTGAATAATATAAAAAATATATCACGGCTTTGTTAAAACTCAGTGTCATGTGTAATACAAGATAACCAATTGTTGAATGTAAAAAATGAATAAATTGCTGTTTCATGTATTAAAATACATATAATAAATTTAAATTACTCAAAAAATATATATAATTCACAAAAACTCATGGTGTTATAGATTTTCTATACACCCTTATCCATAGGAGTCTCCATTGGAAAATAAATTTATTGACAAAGTAGTATTTTACATACATTAAACCTCTAAATTATAGAAAATTTAATTTGTAGGTTCCTTTATTAATATTTTAGGAATATGTATATATTACTTTAAGCTCAAAATAGTATGTTTGGGGACTGTTTTTATCTCACTGATAAGGAAATTTCTATCATATTCCATCCAACAGTCAGAAGCATATACCAACAATTTGGTGGAGTACCAGGCCGTCATCATATGATTATAAAAGGATTTTTAAGTATTTATTTCTTAATTGGATATCAAGAAAAATTTATAAATAATAATAAAGTAAATCAATTGGGACTATGTCAATAATAATGAAGTGTGTGTTTTCTTTTGATATTATTTATAAGGGTTAATCAAAGAATTTATATCTCATATAACACTATCCCACACTCTATGTTTAAATAATTATCATATAGAAACATTTTCCAACATATATACAACCTCTAACATCCTAGGTAAATATGAAATGTTCATCTATATCACTTGATATGTAGTGGTCTCACCTTTTATCAGTAATCATAAAGTGGAAATCAATTAAATTAACACCACTTTAGACAAATTTTAATCCTCACCATGGTCAACTAACTTTATTACTAGTTATAATTTTTCTATATTTTAGTATCTTAAAAATATATATTTTATGTAAGATCACATTATAAAGGAATACATTCTTCATTGGGAAAAAATTTTATTCTATTAACATAGATCAAATTCCTAGAAGGTCCTCTATAACTTAGGCTATGATGGAGTCCTCCTATAGTGAATTAAGGAGGAGAGTTCCTCACCTTTATGAAGGAAGTATACATTTTTTCCTATGATTTCCAAAATTCAAGAACCAAGATCTTCCACCAAATCAAAATATGTGGATACTTCTGGCCATCAATGTTGAAAGACTATCTGTAATTCATGAAGACGTTCCATTCTTTTCAAACTTCATCAATCCAGAGAGTTATTTCTCAATGACAAATACTAAGGGTCATTCTATATATGGGGGAAAGATTTCAACGTTCAATACCATCTATCCACAATGAGGTAGTTGATGTTTATTATTTTTACCATATATATTTTCTCAAGATAAGAATAATTCATTCCCCAAAGTAAGGTAAAAAATAAATGTTTTCATAAAAATTTTCAAGCCTTGTATCATTATCAGATTCAAATTCCCTCATAGAATAATGATATAAAATTACACAAAATTTTGTTCTTCTGAAATAGAGAATCTATACCAAGATAAAAATATTGATTCTAACCAGTCATCTCACTATCATATAGTTGAAAATGGGTAGATATAGGAATTTAATGAAAATATATCCAATATCATTTAGAAAATGGTGAAAAAATACAATATTTATTTCATAAAAAACACTTTAATTCATTATGATATTATCACACCCTGACTCATAACACAATATGGGAAAACCCGTACTCATTGTTATATGGGAAGTAATACATTTTTCCACTGAATTTTAGTTTCCCCCATTTTAAATTTTCTTTTTTGAAAAACTATTTTAAGATAAGAAGTATCTATTATTGTTAAATGAATTAGAATTACTCAATAATAAGATTTTATGAGCACTAAACAACCTTTATGTCCATATGAATTTTGTTACCCATGAATTCAATAAGAAGGTGTGCCTCTACTTCTTCATCCAAGTAGAATTCTTATTAGCCTTTACGATTTTAATGACACCTGGGAAGAATCATGTGAGGATTGAGAAAAAAGGTGGAGGACCTCATGTCATACATATTTTCTACCCTAATGAATCAAACTTCCAAATCAAAAAATATAGATCCCATTAGTCCTACTACCAATTCAATTTTTATAAATAAATACTTGATATAATTCTATGTGAGAGTTCATTCTTCTTGATTTTAAAAAATAATAATTGGTCATCATCATATGAACCAAAAAATTAGGGCACCTAAGTCCTTATCACAGGAATATAAACTACAAAACATATGGTCCACCAAACATGAATGATACACTACTTGGAGAGGAATCTTAAATATGACATAATCTCTTTACATGAGATCCAGACTTTGGTAAGAGTTTCAAGTTCATGTATCCCTCATTCATAAAGTTATAGTAAGACAAAAATTCACACATGAACTAGAACTACATATTTCCTTATTATTATTTTAATAGGATACATATTGATGTATGAACTTCTTATTTTGCATCAAATCAATAATCGTAACAATTTTAAACCTTTTTCTCATGTTCTTAATCATTTATATTGGGTTATTTCTATATATTGGTGTTAAGATGAATTTTCATTATTCTTATCTATTTAATATATATTTATATAGGAATTTCTTCAAAAAAATACATGTTTCTTGATTTATATTATTGTTGGATACATAGTTTATTTTTTATGAAATGTCATATACCCACCTAAAAAAACAATTCCATTAAACTATCACATCATCCTTATGCTTGTGACTCCATCAGTTCACATCATCTTTTCCCCCAATAACTCTATACTAAGAAAAATAATTTCATTTCCTCCGATATTATATTGAACATGAATAAAATATATACAGGATAATTTCCCCAAATTCCATTCTATTTGAATTTTAAATTCTTGGAATATAATTTATTTATACAACCTTAAACTATATGGATCATTATTTTTTATTGCTTGATATTAAACTAAAATATATATGGTCTACCCCATAAAACCTAAAAAATAGTATAAGTGGTCAGTTATATATTACCTAATCTCATGTCATGATTATCACGTCCATGGAAGAGTCTTTGCCTTCCATTTTACTTATCTACAATCCAAAACTAGAATAAAAATTCCCCCAACTTACTAGAACTATGTTTAGCTTGATTCCCATTATCAAAGAATAGATAATGATTCTATGACATTCTATCTTGGGTCTAACAAAAATTATCATTAACCTTAATCAAGGTTTATAGTCCCCCCCCCCACATTCATGTTGTGTTTTATAGTTGGGCTATATTAAGATAGAATCATTCCACTTCATCTAGGTGTGGTAACCACATACACATTAGGTTTCCTCCCTCTTGTCGTAAGGACCCCCATGAATTCCACTTCCATCACATTTTCCCCCACTATCCTAGCACTTGATATTCCTAATTCATGTTAGGTTTTTATCTATTAATCATGTTCTTTGATGATAATTATCAAATCGTTAATTAATATCTTTTATAAGATCATCCTCTAACTCTAGTAACCTTCAATGGTCCCTTCACTCAAATTTGATTTGTGGTCATCCTAAAAATGCTTATTTCATTTCATTATCTCCCAATTAAAATGATCCATGTTATAATTTACACCATTCACATCCCTTGTGTATAGTTATTGAAATGGTCATAATACATGAACCCCCACCACATTTGGAATGTCACACCTCAAAATATATTTGAGAAATATGCCCTTAAATTGTGTGAACCTTTTTTTGAAGCTGCTTATTAAATTAAAGGCACTTACTCATTCATATCATGTTATAACATTACCCTTATCATTAAATGGTTTAACACATATTTTGGTCTAAGCATTATTACCTTAAACTAAATAAATATTCCTTTTAGAATGTTTATTTTACAAATATGATGCACATCAATACTTATTGATTCAATTTTTCCTTATTTTCAGACATGCAATGTTAGTTGGTTGAAAACACTATAAGGTAAACCTATGTAAAATTCAAGTCTCTACTCACTAGGCTTGATCATCACATACCCAAGGAGTTATTTTGATCATTTGAAAGTCAAAAAAATATTTAATTTTGTTGTGGTGAAATTCAAAATATGGAGTCCTAAGAAAAATATAGGTTCCTTCAAATTATGCCTTTTCCTCACATTGTTTGGGAAAATTTTAAGGAACCCTCAGGTTTAGTAGAAGTTAGTTTTTATTATCAGTGAAATATAAATATATAAACTATACATTATTTTACCCTTATTGAGAATTGTTAATTCCATATGAAACGCACTTTAGGATTGCTATTATGTTGGGTCACTCACCATCTCGTATATAAATAAACTATACTTGGATAATAGTCATGGTAAATTTAATATGTATCCAGTACACCTATACTCACTTAGGTGCACAATTATAATAATAAAAAAAACTCTTCAATCCATTTTCTAACATATTTTTCTTTTCTTATAGTATAGGTAAATAAACATTTAAAATCTGGACTATATATATAATTCTAGGAGTAAAATACTTAAGGATGATTGATTTATTCAAAATAATTTTTATTTAACTCAAGAATTTCTAAGAGTATGATTTATTAGATTCATCTCCAATTAATGTTTATGTGGATATAGTGGTCATGATACTACATTCCATGAGTTTTAATATATATTTATTGACTAATACCCAAAGTGAAAAAGTGTGGAAAAATTGGAAATATTTTAGGACAAAAAAATATCATTTATAGACTAGAAAATTTAAAGGAGAATCAATAATTTGAGCCTCTCTCTAACCATATAAAAAATAGTAATAAAGTAAATTATAGTTAAAATTTATTTCTTGTCAACTCTCTTAGTTGTATCACATATTTCTACAATTTAGGAATGGCCTAAAGTGGTTCACCCAACCCTGAAGCTTCTACCTCTTCATCATGATGTAGTTCATATTCCCTTAAAAAAGTATTTATCCACACCATTTCATCCTCCTAAGAAAAGTTCTGTTATAACAATATATATTTCTCAATTACATATATTTCTTGATTACATCATATCATAAGGGAACTTTTCTATTTGATTTGATGTTTCCACTTTATAGCCACCGCAAAATGTTGAGATGCTTCCTAAAGTACTATGTTTCTGATGAATCTTGAGTTATTCATAAATTAATTTGTTTAAAAATTCAATTATAGTGCCTCTATTCCTTCCAAATCTGAAAAAATATCCTTTATAGAACCATTAATATCCTCTTACAAAAATATTTTATATCCTAGGGTCATGGAGATAATGAGGTGCCTCTGTAATTTTTTACACTGACCCTCCATGGGATTATGATAAATTAGCTTCCAAATATCATTCCATATATGATTCCATGAGGTTTTACAAGTGATAATCTTAGAGTTTTATTTAGTATTTTCCTAGAAAATGGAATTTATAATGGGGATAAATTTCATAAAGAAACAATGGGATCAATACTCCTCAAGTTCACTAACACTAAAATAGATTAAATCCTCATGCACTCTAGAAGATGAAATGTTATAGTAGAATCTCCTTCAATTATTCCATATGATGTTTTTAATGGAATCCCTACATGTAACATAGAAGGTATTTGTATCATTTAGTAGGTTATGAATCTTCCAAAAGGAACTATAGATGCTCATTTGTGCTCACTAGATCATTATGTTCCTCAAATGGTGCCAACTCCTTATGGAGTGATACATGGATTTCCTCTCTAGATAGTGCTTCTCATTAAATGTGGAGGTTATACATTATTAATCATTTCTCAAATACCTAGTATAGTAGGAGTTACATCATATTTTATTATAGCCTAATCATTTGGTGGATCTTTCCCCTATTTCATCGGGGCTTTTTGATAAATTTTTAAGGTGAAGGGGAACCTCTAAGATGACCCCAAATTGAGAAATTCATTGATCATTTTTAGTTACTCAGGTGGATCTGATCTCAATAACTCTTCAAGAATTTAATTCCCCAACTAAATATGCACAATGGTTCTCATGCCTCACTAGTGAACTAAATGTTCATCATTTTCTGCAGAAAAGTTTGTATAAACAGAGAGTCTAAGTCAGTATGTAATATGAAAAGATAACCAGGAAGACACATTAAAAGAAGACTTATATCCATCTAATTCTTTATTGAAATTTTGAAATTCATCCAAAAATGAAGGAATAAAAATTATTGAAAGAATATCATCCACTGTGTTAATATATTTGGTATGTATTAGGAGATCCTTTATAAGGGGTAAATGAGTAATTTTTTCATCAAATGTAATAACATAATTTAAAAAACATACCTAATTTATCCAATAGTAATGTCCCCTTCTCTATTATCACATAAATCACTTCACCATTAGGAAAGATCACAAATTGAAATTCCCCTTATTCATGTTCTAATCTAGGATCATAAAGTGACCTTTATGAAAATGATAATCCATAAATTAAAATATGCAATATTAGTAGTCGGATGAGAAATTAAAAAATGGGATATGAATACGAAACACTTTCACTAGTGTGATTGTGTATTTCCAATATATCAAAATTTCATCGATTTCTAAACAAGTATATTGGGATATATGTCCTTGATTTTAGGTCAAATGGTCGTAGTATTGGAAATGTATGGAGTGGATCTCAACCCTCTGCCTACAACATCATCCTAGGACCCAGAAATAGCTCTTATTTCACTAGATTCATTGATATCCCTGCATTATCCACTAGGTTATTGCCCTCAGTATAAGAGGGATACTTTGTTGACACATGAATTGTATTTTTTACACTATAAAAATACAAGTTTGATTATATTAGAAATATTATAAAATGGAAGACAATCGTCTAAGTTCTAGGAGATGATCCCTGTACTTATGGATCGATTAGTTGATCAACCGATTAGTGGTGCCTTAGTTAATCATGTCTCCCACACACCTTAGGATAAAGACCATAAATTCCACTATGTTACCAAGAATGAATGTCTCCCTATAATATTTTGGATCCTCATTATTATTTCTTCTAATGACAAGATCATTAGGTTCCTTGAAATTTTTAATTTAGTATACACAGATACCACTTTCAAGAGTCACCCATAGACTGATGACATATTCAAATAATGGATTACTACACCAAAAACTGTAGTTCTCAATATTTAATTAATATAAATTGGAATCAACATGTTCCCATTTAATCTTTGAAGAGGTTTTGGGATCCTTCATATTTATTTTTTGTCTAGAATTTTATCCTTAGTTAAGGAACTACTCCACTATCATTGACTGGGCCATCCAATATCTAATACCTAATTTGATGGCTCTTTGATTGTGAGACACTAAGGAACATTTGAAAGACAATATTTGGTATGTTTAGACACGGCATTGGAATTTCCCCTATTATTATACTTCTTGGTGGCATATTTCCCCCTCTCAGGAGTTAAGGATGTGGTATCCGTACGAAAGATAATTGAGATAATTTTTTAGGGGTATGAGTACATCTAGGAATTAGAAGACCCAAGTTTCAGGGTAATTAATATAATAGGGTAATAAAAATTGGTTTAAACTTGATGGTCCTCCAAGGGTATTATCTCACTCAACCACCGCACAATCATAGGTTGAACTACCATTCTTAAATCTACGAGCAGTGTTTCCTCTTGTTTTTTCATGAGATAGAATTAACATGGGAATATATATGGTGCACAACCATTGAAGACATTATCATAATAGATCTATGATGATATAAAATAGTCTCTTATGGTTATCTTACATTAACATGCCTCAAAACATCCTTAAATTCCATCTATAATCATAAGGATTAGGATGTTTCCATATGGATTAAAAATAAATTTTTATTTCATTTTCAATATCTTAATGAATTTTTTTCCTTTATTGGAGTTTTCATGATACTAAAAAAATCATATAGGAGCATCCAAAATCTATATCATAGTATTTGAACTAGTTAAAGGAAATTATATGTTTTGAAATGATATTTTATTTATCACCACAATACTTAAAATGGTCCAATAATGTGAAATGGACATTTTCCATTATATTTGTGAAATAAGAACTGGTGGATCTTTTTCCCAAGCCTGCAAGTCATTATTTGTCTTGTCTATAATTTATCATGAAGGTTATTGATGTAGCAACATATATTTCATAACTGAAATTTTTCTTGAATAAATGTGTGTTGTATTTATTATATAGTATTATACACATAAAACATAGAGAAACCAACAATATTTTACTTCATTAATGAATAACATTATATTATTTAGTAAAAAATGAAAATTAATAATATTACAATGTGGTAAAATGAAAAATAATAAATGTATAATGGTAATTTTGGGATAATTCCAATCTACTAGAATCATCGCCACCATGAACAACACTATGGAAAAAACATAATATTATAAAAAAAATCTATATTTTAGAAAAGGAAAATATAAAATCATGCGATGAATTGTACTGAATATTGATTTAAAGAATTAAGAGGTATTAATTTTAGGTAATATGGCCATTGGAATAATAAGGTGACCATTAGGATTGTAACCTGGTCATTGGGAACAGTAACTCGATTGTTGGAAATAATAATGTTACATTTGAAAAGTAATTTGAACTCAAAATAATTAAACATAATATAAATAATATTTATCATGAGAAATTTATTAAAATATAAATATTATAATTCCATAAAATAAATATTAAGATTAAAAACTCAAAAAAATATAATAAAATTTTTAATAAACTATATTTTAATATATTTTATAAAAATCATAGTTTTTATCCTAAAATTTTAAAATGACTGTGTTTGAGATTTATTTTGATATAATGAATTTATTTTTAACAATAATCATGTTGAAATTTTCTAATAGTGATTTTTTGATAATAATCATAAATATTTCAATTTTATGGGAACATTAAAAATTATTCTTTTTTATATACCGCATTTTTATGATATAATGATGAAAAAAATATTAACTTAAGAAATTATAAATTATTTATTTAGACATAAATAAATTTTATAATTTAAATGGGTCATTAGAAAATAAACATAAATTCTAAACATATTTATTTTACAAATCCTAAAGTCTGAATTCTTCCATTGAAATAATATGTTTTCAATTTTTCACCATTCCTTTTGATTAAACTAACATATATGGATTTTAAAACTTTTTAGTGTCTTAAAATAATGTTATTTAACTAAAATAAATTTCATAATGTCAAAAACAACACTATAAAAAAATTTAATTTGGTTATCATATTATATTCAATATTTTATCCTTAAAATGCCCCTCTCCCATAGTATAAAGACATCATCTCCCTCCCCTTGGAAACCCACAAATCCCTCACTTACCAAACCAAAAACTCTTCCAAAATAAACACTATTAAGACACTTAGAATATATAGGGACGGTCTAGAGAAAATATACTCCCAGAATAAAAGGATTTTATATCTGTAGAAATGAAGCAACACCGAGAAACGAGTAAGTTTTCATCAACATTTCTTCTCTTTTTCTATTCTATTCCACTTTGTATCAATTCCCTTCAATCCCAAGTATTATAATATAAATTTAATATTATTTAAAAATTATATTAAGGATTTTAACATACCATAAATTTTATATTTTCAAATTATTTATATTTTATACTTCTTATTCTCCTATATGGAAAACGCCCTATAATTGGTTGTTACCCTCCAATAAGGATGTTTTTAACTCCTTTATTATCAACACCCTTATAGATGGTTAAAATAAATTATTTGTGATATATAAAAGTGAAAATATATTTATTTTAGTTTTTGGATCGAATTATACATATGTATAAATGACCTTCAATAATAAAAATTAAATTGAAACAAGAAGAAATAATTTAATAAAAGCATGATATCCACACAATTTATGTTTAAAAAATAATATTATAAATTGGAATACAATAATTATAAGGGATTAATGGTGATATAAATTAAGATGATTCAATTCTATTTCCATTTATTAATAAACAATATTTAATTATTTAGGGGGAAAATCGATAAAATTTAGTTGGACTTAAAATAATGGCATTATTTAAGACAACTCCTTCTTTTTGGGTTATCCCTATTTAACATAATTTTTGGTATTTATATTCCTTAAATGTTCCAAAAATTAATTTTCGTTATTATTTACCTTTCTATGGGGTGGATATATGTAACGTCCCAGATCCAGAACCCACACCACGGGTGCCCCGAACCCAGTTGGACACATGACCTCAAGCGCATTTCCCCAAATGCCAGAGGCTAGCGACAAGCAGCGAGGGCCCAGGTCTGATAGTGGGGAAACTATGCCCTCATTTGTCACAGTGTAGCACAGCGGAAAATATATACAACATACAATAGAGGAAGCAGTAAACCATGTGAACTAGAAATGGAAAATAGAAATAAAAGATAACCAACAGTTATATATAATGATGAAGAATGTCACTATTTCTATGAAATCATCCAAAATAAGATACACTACGATAAAATAAAATACAACTCAAAGTACAAGTACAGAAAAACAAAATAGAACAGTGAAACAGTAAATCGGTAGAATCATAAACCTAAGCTCGGTCTCATTCTCCCCTACTCCTCTGAAACAATCATGTACATGTATAGGGACGCTTTCCCCTATCAATACATGTAGAAATATAGTATATTTGGGCCGAAGACATGACCCAAACAGGGTTTCAGGTATAAATCCTAGTAGGAAACCACCAAAGGCATGTGCCCAACTATCAGTGAAAATGTGCAACAACAGTGTGAAAAAATAAAATACAGTAAACTAGAAAGTATTCAAAGTAACTATCACCACCAGTTACATTGCCATTTTAATATTCTTTTAATAATTCAACGTAATTTAATTCTGAGCTGATCAGATCCATACCCTCAGGCTAATCAGAAACATTCTTTTAGGCTAAATGTAACCACGCCCTCAGGCTAATATAGTCATGCCCTCAGGCTAAATATCACCATTCCCTCAGGATAAATATCACCTTGACCTCAGGCTAATATAACCACGCCCTTAGGCTAATATAACCACGCCCTCAGGCTAATATAACAACGCCCTCAAGAAAATATCACCACACCCTTAGGATAATATAACCATGCCCTCAGGAAAATCAGAACCATGCCCTCAGGCTAAAGTAAAACATTACCCTTAGGCGCAAGTAACCGGGCCAAGCCCAAGGAATAACAAGAAATTTTATACCAAATTTCCTCTCAAGAAAACTTTAAATAGGTAATAATCACGGTATACCCTCGGGTATCCAGGACAAATGGAAAAACAGAGGAATGCACCCTCCGGGTGGCCCTGGATCTAAGCCGTGATCCCAAATAGCAGTTTTAATTTATCATTTGGTTATCTATAAAATTTTAGATATCTCTATGAAATTATCCATGGGATATTTTTTTAGTTTTATAAAAAACAATAATTTTTCAGAAAATAGTAGATATATAGTTTTTCAAATACAACATATTGTATGGAATAATATTGATATAATAATGAAATAATAAATTGAAAGATATTTTTCTCAACCAAAAAACTATTTAATATGATAAATTATTTTTTAAAAAAGTAAATTTAACTTCTAATGATAAGAAACTAATTTCCAAAGTCCATAAAGATAAAGTACACAAGTAAAAACTATTTAAATTTTTTACATCCTTTCCTTTGTATAATCAAAAAAATTAATTTTTTTTGAAAGGTTTAAAATTCATAAAAAATATAATTTTAATAAAATGTTTTATATAATTTCAAATAATCCAATTATTTCAGACCTTACATTTGAAATAATAATTTGTTCATTATTTTTACCAAGAATACCCCTATTTAACTATAAATACCCCCGTTAACCCACTTTAGATAATAACATCCCAAAAACATCTCATTTACCAAGATCTATCTAATTACCTACTCTTAAGACTCTTATAATGCCTAGTAAAATATAAATACAAACCTCCAAGGCATTATAGTCATAGTAGAGGAGGAACATCAAGGACTGAGGTAACCTTTCTCAGTTTCTCCTTTCTATTTTTTTGGCTCCTATACTATTATTCTCACTTCTTATTATAAAAAAATCAGTAAAATTTAATTAAATATTTTATAAACATTTTATAATTTTTATTAAGTTAGTGTATGTTTATTATAAAATTTTTATAATATATATATCATCTCCCTCCCTCTCTTTCAAAAAAGTCACGTTAATAGTTGGTTTACTACCTATATTGACAATATAATTTATTTATTTATCACCCCCAATAAGAATGGATATTTTATATTATATATATATAAGTATAATTACACTTCTATATTCATATTATATAATTTTTATAATGTATAGGAATTACCTCTCTTTCCCTGTATTGACACATCTTATAAGTGATTAATTAGCTGCCTAAGATGGCATTGTTAATTCTTTACTTATAACCACTTTCATGGATTGTTATTTTCAATCATTTATAATATATATATATATATATATATAAAGTTATTTTTATACTTTTAGAGGTGATTTTACTAATGGATAATTAATAATAAAGAAAAAACATGAAACCTAAACAAACATGATAACTTAAAGAAACATTACATTGAACCATTTCATCCTTAAAAATATAAATAAATAAAATATAATGATTATAATTAATAAATAATAAAATAATGGAATGAAATGAAATTCTTAATTCTTTTTTTAATACACATACTTTAATTATATAGTATTCATAAATGTGGCCAAACAAAAGAAGTCCTAAGGTAAGGTAATTGTCAACTCACCCTTCTATTTTGGTTTTATCCTATCATTATCACAACTATCACTATAATTCTCCTAAAATCTCTTCTAGATGACTTTTTGTTATTCTTATTAGGATATTTGTTTCTTTAATTTGTTGAGATTAATTCTTTGTAATCTTTCTAATTTTTGAAGAAAAAATTTTCTCAAAATATATCATTAATTTTTCTTATATTTGTTCTTCGCCTCTCTATGAAATATTATCCTATCATTGAATGTTAAAAATTATGTATTCCATTCTTATTTTGAGAACCTATGAGCTTATTATTTGACATTTTTTTTTCAAGTAACAATAAATCTCATTCTTTTCTCGATGGTTCATTTCAAATTTATGATTAATTTACATTTTCTGTTCTATGTGGAATGCATGATTATAAGCATATTATAATGTTTTGGGAGGACTTAAAATTTTTTAGCTCTCTAATGCATTGGGTAAAGATATATTTATCATGAGATTATTATTCATGAACATGATGATGAATGTTTTCACACTATAAAATAATCTACGTTCGCATATGTTATGGGTTAAGATAATGTTGGATTTATTCACATTCCATGCATGATCATGATATAGTTTCCATTATCTAGAATTTTATGATGTTTAATTATTATGTAGGTACCACATTTCAGTCCTTCTCCATATCATTCTTATGATTATGATCCTATGATTTTAATATAATTTTGATGATTATGTGCACCCATCTACTCACAGAGACACATGAATCAAGGTTATCCCTATTATTTCTCCCCAAACTAGAATTTTAGATCAACCATTCTTTGATGTATATTCACAAGTGATTAAATATTTTAAGAGGACTATAAAATCTAAAAATATTACTATGGTGGATGGTTTAAATAAATTTTAATAATTTTATATATATTCAAGTTTAGTAAACTTAATTTTCCCAAGATACTAAACCTATCAATTTAAAAGGTGTGTTATTAGGTATGTTTATCTTAAAATTATGTAATAATAATGTAAAAAATATTTGGATCACTGTAGTTGGTATAAGAGAAAGGATAAGTTAATTTTTGAATTTTTTTTATTAAAACAAAACCTAGGTTAAACTTTGGATATTCAGAACATCTTTCCCAAGAATTAATTTACTCATATGAATTGTTCTTTTATCTATTATTTATTAACATATGTATTATTTTAGATTTTCTATTTTTGAAAATAATTAGAATCATAAAAATACCAATCCAGTAAACCATGTGAAAGAAAATACAATGATTGTCCGAATGGTATTCCTAATATGATAGGAGGGGAAGTTAAAAACCAAATAGATGTAATTAACCACATGTCCTATGTTCTGAATAATTACTTAAACCATGTGGAAAATGAACCTTAATAAAAGATTTATAAATTATCCTCTCATCCATTTTTTATTTTAGAGTAAATCTTTTTTTGGGTTGAGTGGGAAATTTTATCCACACTGCCTAGAATTTTATCAAAAAAACACAGTTAAAATTTCCAATTTCAATTATAAAATCTTGAAAAATACAAGATCATGAATATCCAAATAGGAATATTGATGATTAATATACTCTAGATCATGCCTTGATATTTTCATGTCAATCGAGGTCATATCACTATATGTTATCAACATCTACCACCATTTATAATTGGTGACTCCATCACCATTGGAACCACTACACCAATAGACAAAACATCTCTACGCCAGAACTAGATTCACCAAATCTTTATGATTTTAATTGAGGATGAATCCCTAATAAAATCTAGTTAAACTATAAAAATTAAGTAACCAACAACCTCCACTAAGACTATCTCGGTTGATCTCACCATCATCAAGTGCATGATATACAGAGGCACCAAACATAAAGAAATAATCACTAAACTAAATAATATAGTAGAATCACATCACCACTATAATGCCCTGAACCCAGTTACCTAGATTTGGTTCATTATTACATAACATTGGAATGATCACAAGGGATCAAATCCCGAAAGACTAGTCAATTTAGCAGCCTTGGAAGTACTATATACATTCATAAGTTTTACATTACATCATCAAATAAAAACTTGAACAACATTTTTCCCTTTTTGAAAACATTTATATATTTAGCCTATCCCTTCAGTTCAACCATAAAATAATTCTTCACATACTGGGAAAAATAAAACATAGAAATGGGTGAGCTCAGATGCTCTATAAGGATAACAATATAGCAGAAACTTTCATAAACAAGAATAAAAATTTAAGGCAATGTATAAGACTAATGAAATACTTCTAAACATAAACATCAGCATAATATAGAAAATATAAAATCAAATAATTCCATTTACTTATTCACATGGATATTCTACTAGTCGAATAATCACATGCAATATCAATAGCCACTTTCATAATGATGGAATGCATAATTCCAGACTTCATTACCACATAGTCAAGGCCTTTTTCCTGTACTACAAATAATATTTTGTCAAGGACTTGTCCCAAGACACAAGTTTGTCTCCTAAGACCTACCGATTCATGGAGGAGCTATAGAGGGCTCCACTCGTTACTTACTAAGTCCAAGGCATTCCTTATATGGAAAGTTTTAAACATAACATAAACTTTCATATTAAAACTAGCATAAGAAATGTAAATACTTTATCCAAAAACCATGAATGGTGTAAAAATACCACATCCACAGTCAAAAAAATCACAAAACCTTCAATACAATATGGAATTTTTGTATCATAATAAATAAACTTCAAACAAGCTTAAAATACATCAAAGGATGTTGACATAGATTAAATCAAAACTTTTTTTAGAGAAATATGTATTTATATTTTGAAATCATTTAAAATTAATATAATTATAAAAGAAAAAATTAATTTTTATAATATTATAATAATCTTGTATTGGAAGTTTCAATGAATATATAATGGCGGAAAATAGTCACACCTGTCGTATAAGTTAAAAAAATGCATTCTTACCATAATTTTTTCAAAAAGGTCACAAAGTACCTTGTTTGGAAAACAATAGAAAGATTCCTTTCAAAAGGCATATGGTTAAATAAAGATATAAATGACTTTAACCCATAGTTTATTAAATAGTAAAAATGTTTCAAATTACATTTTTAAGATAACACGGATGTGGATGATAAAGAGGTCCCAGTAGATACTTAGGTAAAAACAACCTCGGATAATAAAGAGACTCTGAAATTAACCCTTACCTTGTACTTTTCCTTAGTCGATGGTTTTTTATCCTCCTTTATAATAGTTAAAACATTTTTAATAAATTATAAAAAAAATCATATAAATAAATATGATATCATAAGTGATCTTATGGCATTGCTTTGTTAATAATATCTTAATAGTATCATCATTTCAGGTGTTAACTAGTTTGTTTTCCTTTATATGCCTGGTTACGTAAGACATGTTTGTAATGGATAGGATTTATTTGATTCATATAAAAAATTATATTATGTTCATAAATATTATTTTTAATCATAAAATGAAAATTATTCTTGAATGATTACGATGGGGATTGAATCTCATCGCGTTCGTGGAGACGGTAATCTATACGTACACAAGAGCGACAATATCATTATATTGATGGTGTATGTAATTGGATGTTATATCATATATACAGAATAATTAACATTTTATATTTATTATTTACATCATTTATACTCATTATTATATCCATCCAAATAATCAAGTGTTTGAATAACAAACTACACCACAACGTGGAGACGGTAAGTTGTACGTTCGCGCGTATGGTGACTTTTTCATTCATATAATTGATAGAATAATGAATATGGTTGTAATATTTTTATAATAATATCAAATTATATAGAAGATACTGGAGTTATTATTTTATAATGTAAACAACAAATAAATAGGAAGTGGAAGAAGAAAAGAACTTGAAAGAGGGTGGTGAAATTATTACCTCTACTTCGGGTGTTTCCTTTTGAGTTGAACAAAAGGGCTCATTAGGTTAGATTAATGATAAAATTGAGGCCTCTAGGATGAAGTGATGGAATTTGGGAGGATATTTGGGTAGGTTTTCACTAATCCAAAAGGCTTTGTAGGTGTGAGATTAATAAAAGGGGAAGTGGCCTTTTATAAGAGAGGTGAGTGTCACTTTAGGAAAAGCTAGAAATATTAATTTATAATAAAATCATTTTCGGTTTCTAATGGCCCAAAAATTAATTATTTATAGGATAAGGTGGTTATCGGTCAGGAACCTCTTAAATAATAGGTTTTATATAGGTTTGGGTCACAATATTAACTTTATCATTTAGATTTAACTCTAAGTTAAATAGTTTGACATTTACCATCTCTTTTGGTATTTTTATATCATATGTTTAATAAACATACTATAAACTTCCAAGAGAACCCAAAGTGGTTCATTATTAATATATATAACCTTATATATGTACTTTTTCCGAACCATAGATTTTTAGTAATATTATATCAACTAATAATATAGTATTTGTTTTAAAAACTCAATTATGTCAATTTTGACACAATTTAGTATTTGATTTTTTTGAAAGCCATAAAAACATTATCACTAAGAGAGAAAAATTTATTTAATCAATCCTAAAATTTCATATTAACCTATAAAATTATAATAACTAATTAGATGTATCATTTGACATTTATTTGGTTATTTATAATATCAGTTATTTTAATATTTCATTAATAAGGTCATTACTACATCATCATTGTGTCATAAATAAATAAAATTATTTAATGTCTAAAAATAATAAATAAAATACCATTATGTAGGAAATATTTTTATATTTATAATTAATATTTATAGTTTAATTTATGTTGTGTGTAACCCAATATTAAAAATGGTTTAGTTATTAAACATTGAATTTAACTCTTTTAACTCTTCTTTAAATAAAATAATAATAAATGTCCTAATCCAATCCAAGTGGACCAAAGAGGATCATATTTTATTCCTAAGTTTTTTTTGTCGAATTATACTTATCCAATAGAATTATTACATGTTTTATGGTAATTATGATATCATTTTTACCCTTAATTGCCCCATTTACTTTTAACAGTGGTAAATAAAAGTCAAAAGTTACTTTTCACAAGAAATTATTTTTATCTTATTGAACGAAATTTTACTTAATGATATCAACCATGTCTCTAGGATTTTCTAAATAAAACTCATAGAAGTGTTAAAATAATGTTTTATGCAAATTTGCAAATGCTCCGTGGAGGTGGGTAAAAGACGGTAAAAAGTTCAATAAAATTTTTATATATATAAACTTATTACAAAATGACTCCAATGAATTAAAGTGAACTTTTTTAGCTATTATGTATATATTTTGACCAAAAATAAATTTAAAAAAATAAATAATTATTTAAATAAAAAGTCGGTTTTAAATAATAACTGTGTTTTTCACTATTCATCAAAAATTGAAGGTTTTCAGAAAAATACCAAAAATTCACCCATATCTAATTTTGAAATTCCGAATCCAAAAATAGAGTCCATTTTGAAAGATAAAATTTTAAAATTTTAAAAATTGGGTATTACTATTCATAATGGCTAATATGATTGGTTGTGGTGTTTTTGAACTCGAATTTGCGTACAACACAAGTTATTGTATTATTCAAAGGGAAACATATTGTGGAAGATTGGGGTGTTACAACCACCAAAGCTAAGAACTAGGATAGCAATACATAGTCACCAAACATAAAACCACATCACACATTCCATCAGTCTCCACTATCTACTAGTGTCACCACTTCAGAAGTTGTCCCCATGTTAAGCATATTGCCTTCACCCATGAAATGCCTCTATTTTCTATGACTCGCAAATTCCCTAGAATGAGTGAGGAATGAAAAAAATAAATGAACATGGTGAAGGAAAATGGGGGATTAGAATCACTATGTTCAAAAATGTGAGATACCAATAATGATTCAAAACCATCTAAATGATGTATCAATACTTAGGGAAAACCATACCACTAGAGAAAATACATGACAATAACCATTGAACATTCCCCCTAACATAATACTAAGTTACCAAAAGTGAAACATTTTGAGACTAGATATGGGGTATAAAATAAGGGTTTCTGTATAAGGGTAAATTATGAATATTATTGAGGAAAACTAGTATTATATGACCATAAGAACTGTGTAGAATAAAAAACATAAAAACTAAAAGATGAAGAGATGAAGGAAACTGTCAAAAAAAATCCCTCCATCATAATTTGACCTCATATAATATGACTCATTTAACCAAATATAGTGTATTTCTTAAATTATATGGCCATAAGAGAAATCGTAGAAGTTTAATGTCTAATGAGAACTATAAATACAAAAAAATTATGACCAAGGAGAATATGTGAGAACTAAACCAGCTGATGAGGAAGTGAAAACACAAAATATAGATATGAATCACATGGGAAAAAGTCAAGTTTAGAAGGAATGAGAATAGAAATGATGATACTTGTTAGGAATCCATTAGTAACCTGAATAAGTTAAAGAGGAAACCCTTGAATATTTGGGTTCAGGAGAATGATAGATAGGCTCATGAAATTGAAATTCAATTTAAGGGATAAAATAACAATAGAATCCTACGTATGAAAATAACCTCCTCAGTTTAGTGGATCTTATATTTTAATTGTACTAGAATAATGGGTTAACTCAATGGAAATTATTTTGTTTTTTGTTATATTATTCTTATCGAGATAAATTCACTCTAATTGTATATCGTTTAAAAGGTAAATATAATAAACAGTTGAAATTGATCAAGAATAAAAATCCACATGATAAATATGAATTAATAAAGTGGTAAGAATTGATTAAAATATTTATTAAAATGAATTTATCTTAAATTAATTATACTATGAGGGGGTGAGGATTTCATTAATTGATAAAAAAGTAAAATGATTCTATTATAACTTAATGGGACAATTTCTCAAGGATTAAAAGTCATGCCTCTGATTTTTTTAACTACCATGAATAAAAACTAGATATATTTTTCATTTAAAAATGAAAATCTAAAAAACTATTAGATTCCTATACTTAAGTAGTTATGAATATTTTCTTCAATTTTCTCATAAAGTATAGTTATAGTATAGGGAATGGTCTAGTGGACATGGATAAAATAAGTGAAGTATAATGTTACATGATAGAGGATCAAATGATTAAGGAAATAGTGTTAAGAAAATTCAACAACCCATAAACAAATGATATAGAAATAAATTACCTATAAAATAACACAAATAATGTATTTAAGAGGAGTTCATTAAGATAAAAAATATAGATGGGACATAAAATGGACATACACTATAGTGGAGGAAAGAAAGGTATTGTTTAATGCACCACTTTTAGTCCAATGCTTCAACTACAAAAAACATAGGATTATGAAAGATAGTGCACCAAAACAGGGGTCTTGGATGGTAATAAAAATTAATATCCCCCTATTCTATGGTATAAAATGAAAACTTATGTTACCACCACCATTGAGGTGTAAAAATAATAATTGGTGAAAGTGACACTTACTATTCACTCAGGAATGGTGAAAGTTTTATTTCATTACGGTTTTAAGAACTCATTTATATCCTATAATTTTCCAAGAAAAATCTTCTAACCTCATAGATATAATAAATGTTTGAAATACCTAAAAAAACCTTTTTGGTGTAATAATTTATGCACAAGTGTTGGACTCATCCATGTTTAGTGTTAGTGGGAAGATTCTTCGAATGAATTTTAGAATTATTTCATTAAAAAAATTGCTGACATCATATGATTGTATTTTATATCATTGTATAGATCTCACATTGAATTATAAAATATGAAATCATTTTCTATATCCTAAACCATCCTATGGTCCTATAAAAATTCAAGGAAGATTATGAATCACCTTTAGAAAATCCTTCAAATTTATGTTTATTAATACCCAATAAAGAAGTATATCTAGATAAACTAATTAATATAAAGGAAACAATCAACATTGAATAAATTACTATTATGATGAAATATATTATTTCATTTCTTGAAAAATAAATCAATACTTCCCCCAATTAATTAGGCATAGTCCTCAATAGAATTAGTAAATGATGTGATACTTATATTCAAGAGACCCTATAGAATATCCCTAGTAAAACTCGATGAGTTAAAGAAGATACTACAAGATCATTTATAAAATGGGTTTATATAACATAGTAAATCATCATGGGGTTCCCTAGTTCTCTTTTTTAAGAAGAATGATGGATTAATGTAGTTGTTCATTAGCTACTAAGAGATTAAAATTCCATAACCCAGCCACCCTCGGTCATAGAACTGGTTATCTGACCCCATGGGTTTCACTAATATATTGCTTTACTTCGAATAAAACCATAGTCTATTACCTATTTGAGTCACTTTTAATACTAATATCCACCGAATAACACATGTTCCATTTGTTTTTTTTTCTCACTCTCACAAACCATGAGAAACTTCCTAGGAGGTCCCCCATCATGAAACTAGTCTAGTACAATCTTGCCTAAGTGTTGAGTTCAAATTGGGTAGGATCCTAAAAATAAATGTGCAACTTATTGACATGGTTTGTTACATTTATTTTATTAATTATCACTTTTAAATGTGTTTTACAGTGTCCCCCTTTAAATAATGGTATCCTTATTGTGGACCCCACACTTCAAACTTGGGTAGTGCTTCTGCAGTTTCGGTTGGGTATTTCCTACGATACTATTATCCATGAACCACCCTCCTCAGGCCATAAACCTGGTCATCTGACCCCATGGGTAACCTGTAATACATTTGTTTCCTTCCTAACACACAAGATTCCATTACCTACTAGGGTCACTTATCAGACGAATGACTTTCCCCACATGCCAATACATGTTATTTCAATGTGATTTTTCCTGACTCATACACACCCTGGGTAACTTCCCAAGAAGTCACACATGTTGAAAACTAATAAATTCTAAGCTCACTTAACTATGAAGTTATGATCAGGTTATATCCTAAAAAAAAGTTTAACCTTGTTGACATGTGTAGTAACATTTATGTTATTATGTCTCACATTTATAAGGGTGTAACATAACAAGATTACCATAAATAACATGTATCCACTTTCAATGATCAAGGAATTTTTTTATCAACTTCAGTCATCTCAACACTTCTCAAAAGTACATCTTCATTCTACATATAATCTACTAAAAGTGAAGGAATAAGATATTCAAAATTCAACCTTTATTATAAGATATAGACACTATGAGTTCATAGTGAATCCATTTTTACTTACAAAAAACCAAGAAATTGTGATAGACTTCATGAATATTGACTTTAGAGTCTATCTAAATAATTTTTTTCATCTTTATTGATGATATTATTATACTCTCTAAGATAATGTAAGAACATTAGGGACATTTAATAACTCTTTTGAAGACTTTAAGTGAGGTTAAGTATTATTCTAGGTTAAAAATGTGGGGCTTTTGAATATAGCATGTCACATTCTTGGGTAATGAGATCACAAGTGAAAAAATTTATAAGGACCCTTCAAAGGAAAAAATAAAATAAGGAATGGACCAGACTCACAAGTGTCAAGGAAATCCATAGTTTTCTTAGATTATCTAGGTACTACTGATTTTTGGAGAGAAATTTCTCATAATTTTCTAGTTTACTAACAATTTTATGATGAAAATTGTTCAAGTATGTATAGATGGAAGATTGTGAAGTGATATTAAATGTGATAAATAAGATTATAGTCACTACAATTATACTCACACTGCCCTCAAGTAGATATGGATTTTTAATATAGAGTGATTATTAAATTAAAGTATTGGTTTGTGTACTTATGAAAAATAATAATTTTATTTACTATTCTTCATAGAAATATAATATCCCCGAAAAAAACTACCTGACACAAGAAATTAAGTTATCATTTAAGATCTTGGAATTTAATATTTGTTGAAATTAACTCCAATTATAGAAATGTGAAATATATATTGATCATAAGAGTTTATAGTATATATTAACAGAAATTGGTTGAACATGTATTAGTGAAGATGGGTTGAGTTAATTAATGATAATTATCAATCAATTAATTACCAACTTAAAATTGGGAACAATGTAGATAATGATTCTAGAAAAAAGTCACCCAATAGCTTATCCATGATTAGGATTGAGAAAGTACCCATGTACTTGGATATGTAAAGGAAATATCTAGAAATCATAAAAATTGGGAATCCATCCTACCCTACCCAATTTATTACCCAAAAATATATCCAAGAGAAAATGAAATAGGTATAATGGTATGACTTAGAGATTTAAATGGATGTGAGATAAAAAATGAAGGGAGGTTTCTTGAATTTAACATCGATAAGGAAGGATTGTTTTTGAAACTATACTTATTTAGAAATCATCCCCTAGGATAAATAAGGATATACTAGTTTATGCACAAAGCTCATCTTTCTCCTTCCACATTGTATGTTTCATGATGTACTGATATCTTGGAGAGAAATTCTAGTGGGACGGAATTGATGAGATTATTGAGTACACCTCAAATTTCTTATTAGGGAATAAATTAATGGAAAATTACTAGGAATCCATGGGGATGAGGCAAACATTACCTATATAAACATGGAAATGTGAGATAACCTATAAGGAAATTATAATAGGGATTATAAAGACATATAAAATAAATAACACCATATGGTTTTTGGTTGACAAAATCATTGACACTAATTTATCCCTATATGGGAATATTTATTACTTGATAAAAATACCATGATATATTTCCAAGAAGTGGTAAGGTTACATATTGAAAATATTTCAATAATATATTATTATAATTAAAGTTTTAACTATATGTTTTAAATGATCCATCAACATTCCCAAAATACTAGGGTGAAAATTAACACAACCTATCACCCCCAGTGTAGCGATCATAACCCAAATGCCCTATTGGTACCGAAATTAGAGTGAAAAAACCCCAGGAGTGACCTTAGATACACATGTTATGTATAATAGTTCCATAAATATTGATAAAAAATTTAGTAAATATTTTCCATTTTTTAGAATTGAAGTCATAGTGAGATCCTACTGAAAATCTTACTGGTCTCATTTGTAAGTTGAATGGGCTAGAAATATAAAATGGAAACTAAAATTTCTTAAGGGAGTAATAATTAAGGGAAAAAATCATAACTTAGTATGTGAATGCATAACATAATATTCCTTAGGTGGAATACATAATGTAAATAAACCCAACTATGTGTTGGGGCAAAATGGGGATTAATATAGGAAAGCCCAAATACGAATAAGCAAAGTATTGAATTCAACTTACAATCATCAGTGAGAAATATAACTCCAAAGTGTGAACTAACACAATTTATATGATAAATCACAATGAATATTTCATTATACATCTAATAGCTACTAGAGTACCTATAGTACCTAAAATGCTGTAAAATAGAGTATGCATGTACACTGAGGTGTCCTTGAAAATTGTGAGTATAAAATACTTAGTAAGGAACCACTAATAGTGTCCAAACAGAATAGTGATATAAAACATGTTTACATGAACATTTTAATAAATTTTTATACAAATATAGTAAAATAGGTTTTTAAACCAGCATACAAGATATGGAAGTAGATCAAATGAAAATAAATTCGTTGATCAATACTAGTTGTAACTATTAACTCCCTATATCGGTAGGGTTTAGACCCATACTACCCTCTTCTATCCTCAACTAAAAATATAATATGATAATAAAAATATAATACATATGTGAGGAAACATAAATAACAATTAATGTATCACAAATCTAGATATATGCACACACACATTGAGTAAATGTGTTCATCAAAATTCCGGGTCCTAGCAACCTGGCTCGGGGAAATAGATTAGTCCCAGAATGTTAGGGATATATTATTTCCTATATCAAAGAATAAGGGAATGGGTATTACCATTAAAGGAAATATTGTAGACCATCCCAAATAAATATTAAATAGGGCTATGTGGTCAACTTTTTAAAACCCTTTACATGCCTTCAACCTTCTTATTGGTATGGAGCATATTTTCAAAAATTTATAATAACAACATGTAATATCTAGAAAATAAATATTCTTGTACCATAGATATAACCATGATATACAATTAAAATTAGAGATTATTAATGTAATATTATGAACTATATCAAAAAACATGCACTTAAAAATAAGGTAATAAAATTCATGATATAATAAGGTAGGTGTGTGCTTAAAACTGTAGCTTAGATCAATAAACCCAACTATGAGATCATGCAAGAATAAAAGTAAAAAATATGAACTAAAAGAATATAAATATAGTAATATAGACCAGGGAGATAAAATAACATGTTATAAAACTTAATGTAATAATATAGCCCAATAAGTGTATATAATAATATAGTCGTCAATATGTTACATTTTTTTCAAAAGAACCACACATGTGAGATGTACTCAACTCCCAATATATTCTAGGAAGATGTGAATTAAGTTGGAAGATAATTATTTATAATAACTCTTAATGTAGGTAAACACCCAAAATGTGGCACTAGAATAGGGAATACTAAAGGTAATTTTTGGAATCACATGGTCAGGAATAACCTATACAAGAGGCATAAGTTAGTGGAAACTTATATATTAAAATTGTGTAGATAAAGATCCCATAAAAATAGTCACAAATACAATACTTTATGTAACCAAATTTTATTTGAGTGGCAATGTTTTAAAATTTGGATGTTTATTTCATTGAAAAAAAAATTCAATAATTTTTAAAATAATAATTATGAAATAAATAGGGGGATCAATTTGAAAAGAATTTCCTAAATGAAATCATTTTCAAAAAAAGGATTTTTACTTCCTTAAACACTTATAAAAACCAAGAATTTTTTTCAAGTTACAAGGTTATATAATTATATAAAAAGTATTAATATACATAAAGGATCTTTATTCCCCGTCACCCAAACCAATCCACTATATTTCCATAGAAGCACTCTCTCAAACATAGGTTATCTATGGTTTATTTACTTATATATTATTTAGGTTTATGTGGGACTTTGTAATTAATATAATTTAATGTAGGTGGGAATCAAGGAATATCTTTCTATTTTTATATTAATGAACCCTGAATTTTTAGGAAAAATAAATTCTTAACTTATATGTTATCCTCAAAAGGTGAATGGCTAGAACCACCTTAAGGATCTATATTTCATCCCTTGATTAATAGAAAGGGAATTTCACAATAAAATGAAACAATAATTTTTTTATAAGAATTAAGAATGAGATACCCAATATACATATCAAGTAAAATAGAAGAGACTTCATTAATGTTTAAAACATAATCAAGAGGGAGAGGGTTTCTATTCCACGATTCCAAAAAACCCTTGGAAGTCATTTAATTATTTATTCTGAAATAAGATTGTAAAAAATTCCATTTATAATTCTAAAAATATGATGATATTTTTTAATCATTTAGAAAAACCAAATGTATAAATTTTTTATTCATATCTCAAGAATCACTCAGAGAGTTGATACCACCAACCATTAATTTATTTAAGCATTAATATCTCTATAAGTTCATTGGAAAACCACTAAGATATGTCACCTAAAGAATTAAAAAAATTATACATCATAATAATGTTATAGTAAAAATATATGAAAACCTTAGTGAAAAAAACCTAAAATCCATCCATAATCACAACAACCTAAATCCCTAACTAATTACATGGTATTATCCCAAAAATTTAACATAAAAATATGAAAATAACTAGGTAAAAACATACTTTTGTCACGTCATTTTAAAATAATGAGTAATGGGTGGAATGAAATCCATATAATCCTCCTATAATAAATATAATAGGAAATACCACCATGTAAGGTGAATTCCAACATGCTCCAATGTAAATTAATTTTATAATCCCTAACCATTGTAAGAGAAATAAGAGAAAAAGGGAAGTGTAGGGAGAGGAGTTGAGTAAAAAGGATAACCATAGGTCTAGGAATTAATAACTATGATGGGTTCACCTTGAATCTCGGGGAAATAAGATATAAAAAAATAATACTGAGAGAGTCCTTAGGATAAGCCTCCATATAGTCCGAGGGTAGTGAGGTAAATAGAGAAGGAAGAGAAAAAATAAGAGTGTATAGATGAAATAACCATAATTTCCCCGATAAAAACTACCAAGAAGCCTACCAAGTACCCATGTAAAGCCACCAATTACTTTTTGGTGCCCCTAGGCCACTTGAGGCCTAAAAAATAACTAAAAAATAATCTTAAATCCTCCTGACTGAAATTTTAATCCTCAAATGAAAGAAAATAACTCAATTAGATTCAAAAAATAAAATGAACTCATACCTAATCTATCCAAAATTCTTACCTAGAATGTTAAATCATTATATACAGGACATGGGAAATTACAACATCCCAACTATGAAAATTATCATACTTGATAATTCCCATGATTTTCCCACCCAAATGATCAATACCCCTAAGTATCTGATACAAATTATAAATCATCAACCAAATCCATGATGAAAAACTCTTGAGTCCACCTCAATCACCCAAAAAAACAATTATAAATTAAAACTCACCAAACCATTACATTATTAACTTTATATGATCCAATACATTCATTAAATCATATCTCAAATAATCCATCCAATTTCAATTTCATAAATCAAAAATATTTCATGAATTAATAAAAACCTTAAAATTTTAAATCTATAATTATGTCCTTAGAGTGTATTCCAATCACTCAACATGCTTTTGATGCTCCTCTCTTAATACTAAAAAAGGTATAAACCATTGTGTGATACCATTGCTAAAGGATATACCATAATCTATATGATCTAATAAATACAATAAACTAATCAAAATATAAAATATGATACTCCACGCCATAGGATTATATTGGGCTATTAATCTAAGACCTTCCATTCAATTCAATTTTATCAAAAAGGATTAACAAATATAAAATATTTCATATAATAATTCTATATTTATAAAAACTATATATATAAAAATTATTATATAAATCCATTATTTTTTTCTAAAACCACATTCTAACTTATTTCATAAAAATGACTCATTTTTTATAAATAATATATAATAAAACTTTGATTTATATAAATACAAGACCATAATTTTTTTATGAAAACATTGTGAGTTTTAAAAATAATATATTAAAAATATGATACATATTAAATTTAATTTCATTTCCTAACTAAAACTAAATTATATTTCCATTTAATCCATTATATTCCATTTTCAAAATCCACATTACATTCTAAAACCCTTTTTCCAACATAAACATGAATAATGATAACATGTTTTCACCAAACCTATTTAATTCAAATCAGTAATTCAAATTTCATTTAAAAAATAATGTATTTTTAAATATAAATTAAATATTTATAATTGAAAAATATTTATATAATATTATAAATAGTTACCTTTTTAATATACTGGGTGACATCTCACAATTACTCATATCATATGCCATAGGTTCCCTTAATACTTAACAAAAAAGGAAGTAAATAGCATGTTTGACTTCTTTTTTTAAAACATTTATAGTAGCATGTCAATACAATAAGAAAAATAAATACTCTCTTGAAATATATAAAGATGATGGGAAGTAAAAAAATTAAAAACAAATAGCATTATTTCTAAAAGTATAATTAATGAAAAAAACCCAATGCATTCTTGGAAAGAATTTGTATATAATAAATAAAATGAATGATCAGCAGGTAACGCTAATAAAAAAGTAAGAATCATGATAGATGTTAGGATATAAGTAGGATAAAATGAACATGGTTTTCATTCAGAATATAATAAATAAATAAAGACTTTCTTTGGAGGATAAAGAATTAAATAAGAGAAACTAGCTATTAGAGAAATAAGTCTGTTTATCTCAACAAATGGAGTTAATTATTGGTCGATACTAACCAATTAATCACATATATATATAAACTTTTTTGTATATATATTGTTTATTTTTTAGTTAATAAAAATCCCAGTTATTTCAAGATATCATATAACAACCATTGGTAAGCATACAATATGGCAAGAAATCCTACTAGTGCCTACTAATAGACACCTAACATGATATACAAACCAAAATAGAGTTTGAATATCAATCAAGAAAAATATACACATCTAAGGTTCCATTTTATAATTCTTGATACAAATAAAAAAAATCTCACTTTAACCTATTTTGATAACTAAATTCTCAAGCATCCTCTATATAATTGTGCTTCCACCATAAAGAGTATCATGACTACTTTTTATGGGTTACTTATCAATTACAAAAAACCCAAACTATTTCCTTATAAAAATGAAACTCATATCGATATTAATATTTCTATGATACCACTATATAGATAACCTATCCTGAATACTCTATTGGTGCCTTAATAAAAGTGAAGTGACCTAAAGAGTGATCCTCAATATTTTGGTTCTAGTGACTAGTAATGCGGGTCTTGATAATCATTCAGGTAATAATATTCCTAGTTTTATTAAAATATATTTCTTATTTGGATCCTATTAAAAAATCAACAAGTCTTATCCCAAATTAATACAGGCTAAAAATATAAATTAGAACCAAAAGCTCATGAAAGGGTAATCATGAATGGAAAAACCATAACAGAAAATATAAACTCTTACTAGAAAATTCAATAGGTGGAACACATCATTAAAATGGGGGAAAATAAGCGTTGAGTCCGAACGGGGCATATGATAGGAAAGACCAAAGAGGAACAGATTAAATTCAAAATATGTCCTCCAACCACCACCAATAGCTCTAACTCTGAACTGGGAATCAAACCCACTTCCAGGAGAAAGCATAAAAAAATTTCTATAGACATCTGAGAGATACTAGATTAATTTTATTACCCTCAATGAAATAAAAATTAATTAGTATGTCCATTAAGGTGTCCATGTAGGGGGTGAGCATTAAATACTCAATTGGGCACCCTTGATAATAAAATAGTGTTTTCAATCTATATATAAGACATAGAAGTAGATAAACATAAATGAAATTCATTAAAAAATACTAGTTATTATTTTTAACTCCATATACTTGGAGTGTTAATACATGTACTACCTAATATAATCCTTATTTAAAGATCTGAGATAAGAATTAAAATCCACCATCTATGGGTGGAAATGTTAGTATTGTTAAATGTATCACATGTGCACAATATACACCCTCACATCTGATTAGATGTGTGCATCAGAATTTAGTTCCTAACTATACCATCCTATGAAAATAAATTAGTCCTATCCAGTTAGAAAAATATTATAGGCCAACCTTGGGAATACAAGAATGGGTATAACAATTTAATGCAGTCCTGCAATAACACCCAAATAAATACTGAAAAGGACTATATGATCAAGGATATAGAACCATTTTCATTCAATCAACCTTTTCACTAGTATGAAGCACCCATTGAACTTTTTATAATAATAATATACAATATCCAAGAAATACACATTCTCATATCAAATAAAAAATGTTGTTGTACAAGTAGAAGTATACATGCTTAAAACAATATTATGAACTTTATCAACCAACATTCACATGTCAATAAAGCAAAATAATTCTCGATATAACAAGGAAACTATATTCTTAATACCATAACCATTATCAATATACCTAATTATCAAAGAAAATAATCATGAAATAACCCAATATGAATTATGAGCATAGAAAATGTAATAAGGTAGTCTAAAGATATAGTAGAACATGTAATCGAACATTATGTATAACATAATCAATGAAATGGATATAGTAATGTATTTTTCAGTATTCTAGAGTTATTTCAAAGGAACCATATGGATGTGATATGCTTGATTCCCAAGGAATATTAGAAGGAAACCCATTATGCTACAAAAGGGTTTAGACAACCTATATGTGGAACTAGACTAGGTCATACTAATGGAAGTGATCTCAATCACATGGTAATGGTATAAAAATTACTAGAGTCACTAGTTTGTTGAAGAGTATATATTATAATTTTATATCTCTAGGCAAGATACTAAAAGACTTAAAAATGATGGTTGATATGACCAAATTTTATTTATGTCCCCATATTTCAAAATATAGAAGGCTTATGCTATGAAAAAAATATCTTGTCAAAAAAAATTTAAATAAAGGGATAAATAAATAGAGGAAACTAATTTTGAAAACATTTCCTAAGATAAATTATTTTCCAAAAATGATTTCAGATAATATCCTTAAAAACTTAAAAAATGATACCTTTCAAGTTCCAAAGTTATATATGTGTGTGTGTGTGTTAAAAATGGTATTATTTACCTATTGGATCTATTCTTTCAACCCTACAAACCCATACACCACATCACCATTGAAGAATTATATTAAATACAGGTTAAGTGTGGTTATTTAACTTACATGTCCCAACCCAATGCATTGGGGCCCCACTTGGACTGGTGGTAAGATGAGAGAGACACCCAAAACCCACCACTGGTAGGTTTTGAGTTGAAGAATAGTTTTATAAAATCATATCATACACATGGGAGGCCTTGTCCTATAGTGAATATACGCACACCCACCACCAAAATCCATGTAATTAGGAAGTGTAATAATATTAACTAAACTATAGAGTTTTAAAGTGCATGAAACAACCTCTATTAACACATCATAGTAAAATAATTAATACCAATAGAATAAAACTGTAAAAATACAAACCCAACCAAAAAAAGGGTGTCAACCTAGAAATTTTTATAAAAGGGAAAGGTAAGACAGAGCCCTATCTTTGATCTTAAGTAATTGACAACTGGACACGATCTATGACACTTGGTACAAATATGATCCCTTAATAATGTTCCACTAAATCCCCCATCAATCATACTGTAGTCTCTATAATACATAACATGAGAAGAAAAAATCCCATGTAGGGGTGGGTACATACATACCCAATAGGTTGTCCCGAATAATATAAATAAATAAATAAAGTAATTTTCACCTCACCCCATGATAAAAAGGGTAGAATATAACTCAATAGTTATATATTCTAAAAAGAAAACCAATCAAAGAGAGATAGGGGTCTACATCTTCACATACAGTGACAAAACCATGTTTTCCAATAACTCCAAGTGTCTTTGCAACCTTGATACTAGCATCCATATGAAATCCTCACTCTATCCATGAGGGACCAAAATATATAGATGGAACATCCCAACATGGGTGGTTCTAACCTTCAAAGGATGGAGGAACCATGCCTTTCCTAGCACTCTATGATGAGGGGGCCACTCTAAAAATATAAAACCCATGATCTGGGTGTGTAGAAATGGGTTTCCAATCTTATTTGTACTAGGAAATCAGATACCCACGCTTAACTCATGTGTGTTATCTAGGGGTTGAAAACCCTATTGACTCTTCGAATATCACACTCAAGCCCTATCCTTGGGCATCTAATCTAAAAGGAGTGAACTTCTCACCCTACCACACATAATATCTCTAATATATAAATTACAGCCACCATATCATTATAAGATGAAATTTACTCAAAATGGACTAATCATGGGTCCAAAAGTAAGAGCCAAAGAAGGATATATAATAGCTATAATACCCTCAATTAAGTATGCAACATGTATTAATGAGTTACTCCGGGAATAATCTAAAATCTAATCTAGGATCTATTTTATAGAATCACATTGTGTGTGAATGGTCATGTACATGGCATGTCATCTAATGGACATATTGTTAAGATACACCTGGGTTAATAGTAATGTACTCTTTGTATACGGGTTGCCTGGTCAAGTAGGTTTTAAAGGGTGAAGGTGATATACATGGTTTTTAGTCACATGGATTTTCTAGGTGAGAATTGCCAGTGCGTGGATTGGGTACACAACCAAGTTCATACAACATGTGGGTCCTCATGGAATTTTATATTAATAACAGGATAAAATCCTATTTGTCATGAGATCTACAGTACATGACATGAGTTCTTTTGAACTACACACTATGTATAACAAAATTTTACAAAATATTAGTTTAATCTAAATTTCGAACTGGATCCGCTAATTTCACCACCATTCTCACCTGAAACTCCACCCAAGGCTTTGATCTCAAAGGAAACTAAATACACTATCATTTTTCAATCTCTAGTGGCTTGAAAACAAAAAATTCTACGGACCCACAAGAGATATTTCATGCCTATTATCTCTACAAGGGGTTTTGATACTTATAAATATCATCTTTGGTCAGTCTTATCACCATAATCCATCCTCAAGTCATCAATCAAAACATAATTATCATCATCATCACAAATAATGAGGTATCATCACACTCAAACTGGTCTAAAAATGTTGAACCATTAACACTCATGAACCAACAATAAATAACGTGAAGAATGGAGGAGGGAGATGCATGATAAAAAAGGGATATTATCATTGTTCATTGAAACATGGACAAAAATAATAATAATCCTTTGAACCAAAAGTAGTGAAATAAAACTGGTGCAATAAATAAATTCACTGGGATTTATGATTTGGGGAAGTAAAATAGAAATTCATAGCTTATGGATCAAATCTATGCAAGAAATAAAATAACAGGAAAAGAATTCAATAAGTAATAAGACCTTTCTCAAGAATAGATCAATTTTTTGTGAAGAAAATATTCTCTAATGATTTCATTGAAGTTTTTGTTATGTTCATCATTCATCCCATGAATCTCACCAATTTTTTTATGTCAATCCATGATCATGAGCTTTTCCATCAATGCCAACACTACCAAGGGATTCCCCCTCCTCTATAATCTTGTAGGGTTATGTTGATAACCCTAGATATTTTCCATATAAATGAACTTATAGAGGAGTGTTTAGGTTAATAATTTTTAATAAATTAAATAATTTATTTAATTTATTTAATTTATTTATTTAAAGCACCAACTAATTATTTCAATATAATGGAATGTTTGAAATTTACAAAACATATATCATAACTTGGGTAAACCCTATGTTTTGAATTTAACTGCGGTCTCAAATTTTCCATCAGAGGTTCTGTTCAATCGAAAATCCATTTATTCTAAAATTTCAAGCACAAAAGATATAAAAATATTCAATTTTTTATTACATTTATACTAGGATCCTACAATATCCAAAACACTCTACCGACTCTAAACTAAATTACAGGGTAGTTCATATAAATTTTCAAAGGGATTAGATTTGAAAACTAAGATTATTACACTCTCCCTAACTTTAATAATTTTCATGTCAAAATGAATAAAAATACTCAGAAGGTGAGGGAACTATACTGGCATTAGATTATAACTCTCATAAGCTCTATGGGACGTTCTTGTGCCACCAAGGAACTCATAATGCTGAGATGGATCACCCATGAATGATCATATCAAATCACTCCTCAAAAATCTCCATGTATTCCATAAAGGTGGCTTCATCCTCAGTGTTGGGTCACCTAAACAATCCTCGTCATCAGATTCACTAGTCTCAGCCCAATGAGTGATGACTCTCCCATCACTACCCAAGATTAGGGTGACTTGTAATGTATCCTATATAAATACTTGAGCGGAAACATTCCTATAGTGGAGAGAAAGTTATTATTATAAGTGTACTCCACCATGGGAAATTGATCCTACCAACTTCAAAAAAGTTCTATAGATAGGCTATCCAACATCCATCATGGGACCTCAAGAGGTTAACTTGATCCAGATGAAACTTGGTGATCTACATTCACCTAATGAAATGTAACGCATCAAGAATAAAAATCATCAAAATTATATTCCATAATTCTATTCAAAAACTATCACGGAATATCCTAGTATATATTCCCCACTATTGGATATACCGCTAAAAAGGGAGTTATGAAACTCCCATGTCACCTCCTCATGCTATAAAAAAGGAAACATTGTCCATCCTTGGAAAAGGTTGGTGCCATTCCGACATTCATTGAATACTCTTGGTGTTTCTCCTATAGATATATGGTCATGTAAAACTTCATAGTTGATATATAATAACTAAGTGTCTTACAAACATTGAATATGTAGTGGAGTCACCATCATCAACTAAATGAAAATCAATTCTCTCTCTTCCACCAAGGTCAGATATAAATATGATATCTACATCATGACCTCCTCCACAAAAAAATATTATGGTATCCTTCTATGGGTATCTACCACTATGTTACCATTCCTAAGAGTATATATTATTTTTAAATCAAAGTCCTTTTGGAATTCCTAAAAATTTCTCACATTCATCTCCTCAAAAGATCACTATCACTCCATGGTATAAACAAAAAATCATCTCTTACAAGAAAGTATAGCCAGAGGGGTGAATATATAAAAGAAGTTGACCAAAAACCTCTAATAATATCCAGATAAGCCAAGAAAACTCTATGTCTCATTAAAAATGTTTTGGTAGTTACTATGATGGTGATACCTCTATCATTTAGGGGTCACAGCTACTCCATCCTCTAAAATAACATTCCACAAAAAAAGTGTATTTCTTTAATCTAGAATCATCACTTCAAGAGATTACTTTGTAATTCCTTCTCCCATAGTAAGTACAAGTATACCCTTAATTGTTTTTCATGAACCTCTTCTTTAGTTGGATAGATGATAATGTAATTGATAAGGACTACCACTAGCTAAATCAAGAAGGGTTGTAAGACTCAGTTCTTAATTCCAATGAACATAGTAGGGGAATACATCACACTAAAAGGAATCATGAGGAACTCATATTTCCTATAGTTGCATCAGAATGTTTTCATTGAAATATCCTCCTCACGAGCTAACAATTGGTGATAGTTTGACTTGTATTCAAACTTCTAGAACCAACATTAACCTTTAAGCTAGTCAAATAGAACATTAATCCTTTGAAAGATTTCGTATTTATTCTTGATATTCACCTCATTTAGGCATTGATATCTAATAAAAGACCTCAAAGGTCATCTACCTTCTTTGTAAACAAATCCAGTGCTTCCCTAAGGGATATACTAGGTTTGAATAAGCTTTTCTCCAAAAGGACCTTAAAATACACCCTCATCTCTTGAAACATCACATGCGCTATTTGATATGTTTTAGAGGATATCAGTGTGGTCATAGGGTGAATGTGTACTGAAAATTAAATCCCTTACTTGGTAGTTAGTCCCAGAACATGTTATTGAATGAAATCCATGAATAACTACATTATTTCTTGAAACCATGTTTGTGATGATTCTATTATACCATGGTCCAAACTTTCCAAATTATGTGATTCATACAATAGAATTCTATACATGATCCCTACAACTTTGGAAAAAAGTTATTTTCTCCTGTAAAGAAGAATCTCATCCCATTCATCCACAGACACCTAACATTTCCTTTTATGAAAGTCTATCAAGGATGTTATTGTAGTTAATAATTTAATATTAAGGATGAAATCATAACTTTTAATCATGTCCATAAATTTATCCCAAGGAAAACGTTCTCCACAATGAAAAATATCACACTTTAAAAATAGATGTGAAAGATGTTAGAATACCCACCAGTGGGAGTATCCAACCAAATAGATTGATCTAATAGAAATACTAGGATCTAAAGCTAATGAACTAGGGAAACATATATGAAATAATAACTCATTAGTGTGTCTATAATAATGGAACTAAAGTTGAGAAGATAAAAATTATACATCAAAAAATCTTGGGCACCTCCAGATTATACAAATCTATAGCGTGAAGATGATTTCACCCTTGTATGCAAACTCCATGCACCAATTGTGGACCTCATAGTGGCATGGGTTAAATAAAATCATAACATATTCATCCTCCATATTCTACTCTTCTCAGGGATCCTATATCCCCGTTGAATTCTATGCATCTCTAGGGTCTTCTTAGATCCCCCCCAAGAGGTCCCTAATCATTGTGTTTCCTTTGAAACAATGATCCATCCACTATCACCCTTACCTCAAAAAGTAGTCCACATAAGGAAGTCACATTCCATGTGATAATCCAAATTAAAATCATACCATTGATAATCCCTTTTTATACTGGATTCCCTAATGTATCCCTATATTACTCATCCCTAAGACTGGGTGCACTTCTTTTGAGAAGATCTCCAGCAGTAGGTACCTAATCCATGGTGTCTACCAACTTTATCTAAAGACTTTACCAACCTTATGTGATCTTTGAGGAAAATGGAAATGTACTGTAACTAGTCATATTGGGATAATCATATACATATTTCTATGCAAAAAAATGGATACATAGAGTATAACATATATAGGTACATGAATTGTGATGAAAACAATGGAAACATGATTATGGTTTTTCACAAGATCAGCGTCGGAAATTAAATGGAATTAAAATACATAGAATAATGTTAAATGATTCATTTGTAAAAGTAATTGATCTAAAAGAAAGGATCAAGGTGATAGGTAACAAGATTCTGAAGATAAGGGAGTTTAGGGGAGATAATTCCAATTATTTGTCTCTTTAAATAACAAGAGGTCTTCGCATAAAATAAGAATGAAAGGGAGACTTCACTGGGGGAAATGGAATCTCCATGATTTATTTCATCCATGCATGTATAAATTTGAAAGACCGATATCTATGATTTTTTATAAAATACATCCCCAGACTCAGGGGGAAATAAGGAAACACAATAAGAGCATATCATTCATATTTTAAGAGTTGAAATCTCTCCAAAAAATAATAGTTAATTAATGAAAAATATATAAATGCAAGAGAGAAAAATATATTTTATTAGGAACTAAATTTTGAAAAAAAGATACTAAAGATATCCCTAGTAATTTTATTTTCCAATTAATAAAAAGGGAAGGTTAATGTTCAAAGTGACGACACTCTAGGAGTCGACACTTGGAGATGAGGATAGACTTGTAGAAACTCTAGATTTTTTTGATTCATGTTTCATTCTCTAGTTTTATTATTTAATTATTTATACCCCTCATGACCCTATTATTTATTCATTAAAAAGGGGGGGAAATTAATGAGTGATTTTTTGAAAGAGGCGAACCAATTTTAATGCTTGAGTCCACAAACATTTATTGAATTTATGGAATTATTTACTTTTTTAAATGGTGTTCAATATTTATTTTCAGAAATTTATTTGAATTAGATTGGGTTTATAATTATTTATGAATTTTAATTATTACCTTGTTTAATAAATATATTCTCCATCCACTATATTTTAAATCATATAGATTTATTGGTTTATCATTGAGTGGAGAGTGTTTAGTTATTATGAAACACATGAGGAAGAAATATTGATCCAATTTTTACACTTATGAATTCCAATACAAAAATTAGGTATTTCCTCAATAATTAAAAGAAGGATCATTATGTATTTCATAGATTGGATGAATAATTATCCAAAAATAACCTCATCCAACATGAACATGGGTGGAGTGGGGAAGTGATTGTGGAACCATTCATTTAATAAATTAACAATTATAATATATTTATTCTTAAAAGACCATAATATTATTACAAAAGGGAAGATAAACCTTAAAATCAATCATTTATCTCTATTATTAGTTTTTTTCCTAAGTCCTTATTCATTATTTTCCAGTCCTAAAAATTTATCTCTACTCAATATTTTTTTCACCTATAAAAACTATATCAAAGCACTTATCCATAGAGATCACTTTGGATACTATGAATACTACACCCCTAGGGGAAATTAAATAGCTTTTTCTACACCCCAAAATAGGTTTCCATCAGGGACCCATGAACTAACCCCTATGTTCCATCAAGGGGGTCGATAACACCAATGTCACTCAAATGATCACACTCAATTCTCTTCCTCATCTGCCTGAGATGTAAGACGAAAACTAATCATGCCACCTTCTGTCATATCTTTGAATTAAAAATGAAGTATATCATAACATCATAAGTGAAATACTTCTTATAATTGACTATTAATGGGTTAAAAATGATTCCTAAAAATGATATATAGTACATCCTAGAAGAAGTGCACATCATATACTAATGAGGAACTTGGGGTGTACTCTAAAATCTAAGCATGGTCAAGTTTTACAGCATCAGTTGGAATTTCAAATTCCATGCACACAACATTTAATCAAATGGAAATGGTGTGTAGTTCCACCTAGGTTCCCAATCATATACTCCATGAAAAGTGGTTATCTAATGTTATAGGTTATATGGGGTATGGGTGAGATACATCGTGTGTAGGACACAAGGATTGTCTAGGCCAGTAATTCTAGTACATTTTGTAGATATATATCCAAGGACACATGATGTGTGTATCTACAAAATAGTGTGTGATATTTATAATGGATCGAAATCCAAGCCTCTACAATTTACATAATACATAGCATGTGTTCTTCTGAATTAAAGACCTTGTTGATTGTAATGTTATAGGAAATATGTTTTCTTCCTCATTTCTTACTAGCTCTACTAATTTCTTTTCCATTCTCACTTAAACCTTCTCCCAAGGCACTGGTCTCAAAGGAAACTCTATTTTTATCAGTTTTTTGTCTATGGTGGCTAGAAAACAAAACATTTGGTGACCCTTCATGAGATCAGTTGTGCCTTTCTTTGCCACAAGGGGCTCCCAATCCTCAGAACTATCATATATGATCGGTCGTAGCACCTTGATAAATTCGCAATACATTGATATTGATTTTTTTCAAAACCATCATAAATATAGAGGATAAATCATGATTGAAATGGTCTAGAAATGTTGAATCATCGACCCCATTGTCTAATGAGGGAATGGAGGGAGAGGAATAATAAAAAAATTAAGATTATCATTAGTCCTTGAGAACCTAGATAGTGATCATAATAAAAAAACAAAGAGATGTTAAATAAAACTGTCACAAGGATGAAATTATAAGTGCTTTATGATATATGGTGGTAAAATAGGAATTTATATCAGATGAATCAAATCTATGCTAAAAATGAAATAATAGGTCAAGAATCCATAAAATAATAATCCATCCCTAAATAATGGATTGATTTTTGTGAATAAAACATTTTTTGATGATATTGTTGAATTTTTAAATTTTTTCATCATTCAACCCAGGAATCTTCTTTATTTTTTCACGTCAATCCATGATCCTGAGCACATTCATCACCACCCACAGCACCAAGGGCTCCCTACTCCCCCTCTCTAATCTCCCAGGGTTATGTGGATAACCCTAGATATTCTCTATAGAAGTGAAATTATAAAGGTGATTCTAGGTTAATAATATTTAATAAATTTTATAAATTAACTATTTAATTTATTTGACACACCTGCCAATGACTACAATATAATAGAACATCAGACATAGACAAAACTTAGGGCATGAAAAATATAAATGCTATGTTTGAAATTTAATCATGGTCTCAAATTTTCTTGTGTGAGGTTCTAATAAATGGTAATTCCATTTATTATGAAATTTCATGAATACATGATATAAAAATATTTAAAATTACATTACATTGATATCTTAGTCCAATAACACCCGAAACATTGCACTCACTCTAAACAAATTCCGGGAAAATTAATAGAAATTTTAAAATGGTTCATAAGGGAAAACTGGGGTTGTTGCATATATATCATTCTATTTTAGGTATGACTAGGTGATTCCAATCATTGAATTTTAGTGGGACTCAAGGAAGTGAACCTTATTTGTATATAAATAAATCAAGTAAGTTTAGTATAAGGTAAAATCTATACATATTGGTTTTCTTAAAAATGTTTGAGACAATAAATACCCAAAGGATATATATTTACACCCATTATTAATAACAAGGGAATATCCTAAAACATTGAGAAAATAAATTTTACTAAAACATATTATTCATGGATCACCCAACTTACATATAAATAAAACATAAGATGGTTTATTAACATTTAAAGCTTAATCAATAGGGAGAATATTTATATTCCATAGTCCCAAAAAACCCTTATAAATAAATTAATTATTTATATATAAATACCATTTTTAAATTATCAATTTATACGTCTAAAAATAAAGGGTTATTTATTAATTATTTAGAAACAATAAAGCCAAGAAAGTTATAATAATATCCAAATAATCACTTAATTAGTCTAGACTACTTGCTGTTAACTTAAATGATATTTTCCAACTCCAAATGATCTCCAAACTACCACTAAAACCAATATACCAAGATATTTCACTAAATAAATTCGATAAATTAAACATTATAATAAAATATAAGTAAACCTAGAAAAAATTAGGGTGAATTCACCCTTAAATACATATGTAATCACTCTAAACTAAATCCTTAACTAGTCAAAATATAACATCCCAAAAATACACAATAAAAAACAAGAAATACCTAAGATAAGTCATACATTATTCACTTCCCACAAAAATTATCATGAACGAGTAGTAAATAATCTATAAAATCCTCTTTAGAAGAAATAAAAGAGTATATTAGATGATCCAGGGTGAATTTCAACATACTATGTTGGAAAATCACTTTAAAATCTCAGACAATTATAAGAGAAATCCAATAAAAAAGGAAGGGTATGAGAGAATAGAGGAAGAGGTAGGATTACCTTGGATCTAGGAATGAACAACACCCAAGTATTTATATAAAAACTAAGGTAATGAAGATGGAGAAAGATAGGACTAAGAGAGAGATTAGGAGAGGTTCTCATATAATTGGAGTTAAGTAAGGTCATGGGAGGAGGAGAATTAAATAATTGGAGGGGTGAAATGACCATAAGTATCCCATTAAAACACTCATGCAGCCTACTATGTACCTTGTCTAGGTCCATGGTGTACATGATGGAATCTATAGGCTAATATGGACTTTATTCTAGCTAGTGGGTACTTGGTAGCCTCCTATAGGGTACCCAATGACACCTGAAGTAGTAAACTATTGGTGGAACCCCTTCGTATATACTCTAAGCCCCAAAACCACTAACAAGAATCACAAATCGTCCAAAAACCTCTAAAAATTTATCCACAAAATTATAGAATCAAATTTTAAAATTCAAATAAAAAATACATCACAATCTAAATTAGAACATCAAAAAACTATACATAGTTTATCCAAATGGTGCACCTAAACCCCTAAATCTTAGTAGTTGGTAAAGTAGTCACAACACCCTGACTATTTTTCATTCTAAAATGGATATATAAACACTCAAAGTCATGTTTAGATCCTTCTTTATATATTTAAAAGGATTTATGGATCAATATAATACCTTGGTTTAATTATCATACAATAAAAGTCTCTACTCAGGTTTTTAGATGGTCCCATATGAAGTTATATATGGGAAGAAATAAAAAACTATAACATTTTTAGATAAAGATTATTAATGGAAACTTTTGGGACATAATGTTATGAAACATATGATATAAATCGTACAATCAATTCAATAATATATTAATGTTTTCCAAATTCATCAGAATATCTATGATAATAATAATCTAAGACACTTGGAATTTGAAGTTGGAGTCAATTTTTTCTTTCAAATATCACCATTTAAGAGAGTCATGTGGTCTAGATTAATGGAAAATATTAATTCAAGGTACATTGTCCCCTTTGATATCCTTTATTTAATAGATGTTTTGGAATATAAATGAGCACTTGCACAAAATCTAGTTAAAGTTCATAATATTTTTCTTGTGTCTCTTCTAAAGAAGTACATACCAAATCAATTATATGTACTGAATCTGGGGGTGTTATAAATACAAAATGAACTCTCTTATGAGGAGTAACTAGTTAATTTCTTATACAATATAGATAAATTTATATGAAATAAGATAACTCACCTTGTCAAAATACATTACAGAAACCATTAGTATGAAGTGAAAACTTGGAAACCTGAGGATGAAATATAATAAAAAACTAAATATATTCTTGAATCGGGATATGAGTTTAAATTTCATGGGAGAACTTTTTAATGGGATGAATAATGTGATGATCAAAAATATTTAATATGATTTTTTTATTTTAAATATATATGTGTGTAATATTTATGTATATTTTATAGTATAAAACACATGAACTGTATAATAATAACTAAAATTTACTTATTTTATCAATATAATAAGAATGGAATAAAGCATGTGGTGGAAGAATAAATAATGCCCCTAAAAATTTCATTAAATAAAAGTGGAGTTAAAATGATTCCATGAGGTATAGTAATCTTGAAAGAATAAAAGAGTCAATGAATTAAAATACAAGAGATATTATAAAACCTTGTTAGAATAAATCTTTTAAAACTACCCAAATAGAAATTCATCCATAATTTTTGGATAAATATTCAAATACTATAACATCATAAACAATAATTATAATAATTATTTAATGATTCATGTCATCATTGTACAATTAAAACCATGGAACCTTCATTAAATATTTCATTTTGACTAGTTTGGTCCACTGGTTCTTCAAATTATCTCCAATAAGATCAAATATTCATTATTGGTCATCAAACAACCATCTAGGTGTCTACTTTAAGCTAAGATATAGGCTTTAAAAAATTATTGAAAAGGCATTATATAACATTCCAACTATAACTAACTTCTTTAGATGGAATCAAATCAAATAGCTAAGGTTAAATCCCATATCATCACTAACTCCAAAAAAATAAGTTGTTATGAAATATCCAATCAGCACCATCACCTCCAAAATCAACATCTAGGAAGTATTAAAAGAGAAATAATCAAATGGATATATTTCTCAGAGTGGATTGGGTTTAATCCACAATAACTGAAATGTCAGGTCATTAGATATAATCCTTTACCCATTGTAATTTAGGGTTTTATAATTATGAATATTCCTATCACTAAATATATATAGTCTCAGGGGTTTGTGTTCTCTTCCCTTTCCCTTTCATATTACTTCATGATATATCAATTATTTCTCATTTAATTAGAAGAATATATAATTCTTATCCCACCTATCACATAATGAAAACCATATATAAGTGTACCAAATGATCTTAAAATCATTCATCATTTCATAATAGCTTAATTAACCCATGAGAAATAAATGAGTTTTATAAAATATTCCTTACAAAATCATCATCTTATTTAATATAGAGAAATAAATTGTATGTAATAAAAATATAATAACCCCAGAGATGTATAACAATCGTTAAACTATGTTGACATTGCTGAAAAATATAGTAATAAAAGCATTAAAATTATTCTTCATAAATAACAGAAAATGACCTTTTATTTTGGAATATTTAAAATAATAATAATAATTCTTAGAAAAATTGGTATAGTATTTTCATTAAAAAATCAACTAAACCTATAATGTATGCATTATAACTAACAATGTTCATGATAGTAGGGAAATACGGTGGAACTATAAATCTTAAAAAAATATTTTTTATTACTTTTATAAACATTTGAATGTGTGTTGTAAGGAAAATGTTTGAAAATATTCACTTTAATATTTTTTTAAATAATGTAAATGGTATTATAACATAACTTTATAAAACATTTAATTATATATATAAACTTCCCTTATATTTTTTAAGAATTTGGATATGTAGGAAAAATAGGTTGGATTTTCTAAAAAACATTCTTTTGAGATTTTTGAGTAAAAAATGGGGAAATGGAAAGAATAATTTATTAATCTTTAAAAAACTATATTTAAAGGAAATATATTTATTTAAAGTGAGAAATGTCATATAATTACTCTAAAATAGATTGAAGCATAAAAAATCATGATTAAAAGTGATATTGGAATGAAAACCATTATAGATTTAGTGACCTTTGAATAAAATCCACATAAAATAGAGAATATTATATGGATTTTTAAATTACAATAGTTTTCATTAAAATCACTATAAAAGTTATTAATTTTTATTATATAAACTACACAAAATAAATAAGTTGGTGAATACAGAACATATATAAATGAAGGGAAAATGATATGTAGAAGCCCTTATATCATTGCTATCTATTGAATTGAAATCACATGAAATATAGTACTTCATATGGATTTTTAAATCAATTTAATTTCAGGAAATTATTATAAATATATCTATAGTTAAGTGTATAAACCAAAAAATATATATTACATAGTGAATATTCCATATGTCTCGTAGAATTAAAAGTGATTCGAGAAACCCCTATAACTTTTGTAACATTTGATTCAAAACCTATTTGAAGGATAAAAACTTAAATAAAACTAAAAATACAATTAATAATGAAATAATAATTATATAATACATCAAATGGGCATTGTATACACCATATAAAAAAATTGTGCTTAATATAAACCATTTCTCAAAGATTGAAATTTGAAACTAAATCTTTACCTCATGTCTCCACATGCGTATTATACACTCTAACCTCCTATTTAATAAATTTATATTTATTATAAATCTATAAAAAAACATATTAATACTTATATTACTATATATCATTCCTAATAATTTCCAATCACCCATTTATGAACAATACTTCTTTATTACCAATAATTGGGTGATAACTATTTCGTTTTCCATACATGCTTTGGTTTTACAGTTTTGATCCTTACACCATGTTCATTGTTTCATAATATATGTAATATTAATCATGTTATAAATATAATTTTTATTCATTATATGCACTTTTATAACCATAAATATGTGTTTCTTTTTGAAAAATGGGTTACATCACCTAATGGAGGTGGTAGTCTGCACGTACACACTAGTGATGTTTTCACTTTAAAAAAGGCGAAAATAAATAATCCTAAATAAAAATTTATCTTTAAAAAACATATTTTTTTATAAATATAATAAAAATATTTATTAAATTCATCGATATAGCCATCCTATATAAGTGGGAATTAAAAATTAATTACATCGCTTCTTTAATGTGGTAGTCCACATGTACATATGAGTGACTCATTCATTTTCAAATAGATGGAAATAGGATATAAAATGGATGTACCATTAAAATAATAACATTTAATTATAGTAAATATTACAATTTAATTATATTAAAAAATTATATAAGAATTTTGGGAGTTTTAAGAAGAAATAAACATGAAAATAGTTGATAAGAACATATACCTCTTACAAAGATAATCTCCTTTGAAAAACATTAAGGTTTCTTTGATGGGTATTTTGGGAAGACCAAAAACTCTAGGTTATAGATAACGGGATTTTGAAGTTATTTGGGTAGATCTTGGTCAATATAAGTTTCTAAAGTGTTCTGTATAATTTAGAATATTAGGTACCCTTTTATAAGTTTGGGGAGTGGCAACCTAGAAAATACCATTAACATTAGAAAAATACAATGTCATTTTAAATGAGAAATTGGATCAAAATGAAAAAATATTAAAATATATGATGATATGAGGTATAAATACACTAAAAATATTATATTTAGACAAGTTTTATTAAAAACTGTGGATATCTCTTAGGTTAACATCCTTGTTAATCCTATCTACCCATTACCATAGTGACAAAACTTTACCCTGGTAACTTATTTATATGCCCAAAAATTAATTTGAACATATTAAATGATAATAAATATTATAATTCAAAATATAGAATCCATTTTATAATAATAAATCTCTATAGGTGGTAAAATTAATATTTTTATAAATACACAAAACACAAAGAAAAACATCTTTTTTTCAAAATTGACATTTGAAGCATAAAAATGATTTTAAACCAAAATAATTTATATAATTTATTATCAGGAAAATTATTGTTTTATTAATAAAAAAATTATTTTGTGACTCTAAAACCAATCCAAAAAATAATAAATCCTTTTAAATTCAATATTAAATAAATTGATCAAACAATAGTTCGTTTATTGGAATAAAAAACCACTTGTGTTCGAAAATTTTAAATGCAGATTTATAAATCCAAAATAAGATTTTTTTTTTTAAAATACTTTATTTCATAATTTTTTATACATATTTTTTTTATAAAAGTTTTGCATGAACTTTTAAGTCATTCTTATTTCATGATGATGGATTGAAAGTGATGGTATCTGTGAAACAATATTTTTCACTATTTAACTAAAAATATAATATATTATAAAAAACACAAAAAAAATTCCTAATATAATTTTGACATTGTGAGTTTAAAAATAAATATTAATTTTTCAAATTAAAATTATTAAGTTTATAAATTTATATTTCAATAAAAACATATATAATATACATAAAAAATAATGTTTCTAATCAAAACATTTTTATTTAACCAAAATTTATTATACTAGTATTCCTTATAATAACATAATCATTTAATAGATGTTGTTAATTTTTTTGTTAATTATTAAAATAATTTTTTCAATAATTTTTATTTATATCCTCCCAAAAAATATATTAAATTTAATGAAAATTCTGAATTTAGAAAAAATTTTCAAAATACACTCTTTAGAATCAACTTTATCTTTTTAAGTGAATTTGACCCCTTTTATTTTAATTTAATTAATTTATAAATTTCATCTAATTATCTAGTAGTTTTTTTCATTTTATATTTTAATAAAACAATATTCACTTAATTTCAAAGTTCTATGTGTCACAAGATTTCTAACAAATGTAATTTATTTCAAAATAAAATTCACTCTAAAATATCTAGGTGTCACATTCTAACCCCTTAAATAAATTTCATCATAAATTTTTTTAATATGTTTAGCAAAGAGAATGTATCATGAAATGGTAATAAAATTCGATGTATATTTTATGAAGATAATTAATTTCTAATTCTCTGCTAGAAACCCTACTATTTCTTAATTACATTTTTTGTAAATACATGTATCTATTAATAAAAGAATCATACTTTTGAATGAGTTCCCAAATGTATACCTTGATATATGATCTATATTTTCCACATAATACATGATATATTTATATTCCTATTTTAAGAGTTGAGTAATTCTTCAACAATCATGATAGATAATATGGGAAAATATACTTACATGATTTATTTCTATTATAATAGTGAAATTTCCTCCTTTAATTTTGTTTAAAGTGTTCTTAACCTCAATGTCATATCATATTCAAAATTTCAAATAACCATGATGAATTTTTCATTCCTGAATAACTAAAATAAACATTAAATGGATCATAAGATCTATAAAATAATGAAAAGATATTACTCGTGTATCTAGTAATTTATTAGAACAAAAAAATGGTTAGCTTACATAAACAAAATAAAGAAAAATGAAATATGAATACACCTTTGTATAAAGAAATAATACATTAATGTATAAATCCTAAAAAATAAAACCTAAAGTTCACATAAATAATTCCATAAATAATTAACCATAAAACTCTTCAAAATATGCCTTGCCATATTTGAAACCCAAAACTTTTATCACATTTTCCAAAAAAAAATATTAACTTTTATATTGAGAATTATTAAACCTCAATGATAATTAAAAATATTCATTAATATATCTTAAAACTAAAAAATCATGGAAACTGTTGTTCCAAAAATTTATCATGATTTTTATCCCCAAACAAAATTAATTTCATATATTGAACATATATACTCCCAAAAATATATTAATACTTTCCAAAAAATAACATGAATTTCCATATCACCAAATTAATTTTAAAATCTCATGGTTATTTGTAAAACTGAATAATGATTATAAAAAATAGTTAACTCATTTTCCTAATTAACCATAATTACTATAATATAAAATCCATAACAACATATTTAAATCCTTCATAAAGTGTTATAAAGACAAATTGAATTAACCAAATCATATCCCATGGAAGTGTAAAACTAGGTGTGAAATTAGGCCCAAATATTTTGTATTGAGTAAAGATTGAGTTAATACTTAGTTGACCTTTTTAGGGTTTTTACCCCTTGGTACATTTTATCTAAAGCCTATATCTTCTTATTTATATCCCAATAGGGATTTCTTTTCTAGGAAATCTCTAAATTTTAACTTTAACAAAACTTTAAAATTTTATCATATACATAGACTTATCTCTTGGTTTTAACTAATGTTTTATCACACAAAACCTTTAACAAAAAAATCACTTATCAATTAATATTACCTCAATAGTAAATCACATAAAACCAAAAGGGTTATCTATACCTCAATCATCTTGTCTCTCCTTGACCGTAAATTTTTGATTATTTTTAATTGTTCTTAGTTATTTTTTATTATTAAATTATATTTATCCCTGTTTTTGATTTTGTGACTGGATCTAGATTTATATTTTATATTTTTTTTATCATGGGCATGTAGTGGGTAAATGATATGTAGAAACCATATGCAGATCGTGTGGGGTTGCCTACAACTTTTAGAAAATATGACCACATATTTGGCACAAAATTACCTTAACTATGTTCCCTTACTGTGCTAGTTGTCCAAGCCATCCTGGGGAGACACACGGTTGGTGCATAGTTTGGTCAATCATGCAGCCAAACTATGCACAATTTCCAGGATTTGAAAAATAAAATATAACGAAATAAATTGAATTAATAAAAATAACAAAAACCTAATCCACCCCCCTACAATCTCTCCCCCCTCCCATCTCACTTGAAACACCCACAGGGTCTCCCGATCGTGCATGTCCCTCCTCCCTTCTCCCTTTACCATCTTTTTCTCCTCCCGATTTGTGGTGTGATCTTATAGGGTAATAATTTATCCCTCAGCATCACTTATTCATTCCTTCTCTTTACTATTTTCTTTGTTTCCTTTCTCTTCTATATGGTTTTCATATCATGGTTGAACCCTAACCAGATTTGGGTGTTTATTTTGGTTGTTTTTTGGATCATAGGGTTCTTGATCATCGATTAAGGGTGGTTATTTCCAAATTCATTGAAGGGAGTAATTTTATCATTAGTTTTAGGTAGGTTATCTTATTTTATTCTCCTTTATCCTAACTTTATTTTAGGATTTTGTGACCATTGATTTTCTTGAATTTTTATAGTATGTTCTGGACCTTTCTAAGGTAGATTTGGGTTTCCATTGGTGAATTTGATGACTCATGTCTCCTTGAATGAGACTTACACACATATAAAAGGATAGGCCTATATATATACCCTCTTTATATATATTCACTCAATGTAGTGTGAATATCTACATTTGGACAAGGGTTTCTTATATATATGTATAGGTGCATATGTGAGTAAGTGTAAAAGGGGGGTTTTAATTCACAAGGGTTCTTCTTGGTCTCTTTTTCTTAAGCAGACCTCTTTGGGGTGGATTCAGATTTTCATTACAAAAATCAGCTTCTTTTGACATTGGTTCCCTTTGTTCAATCCCTTGAATCAAATTCCCTGATTTGTTGTTTGTTTCAAAAGGGTGTTTTCATTATTATATAATATGTATATTCTATGTAAAATGGTTGTGGATATTGAAAAGAAAATTCATATTTTCCATATTTTACCTGAACATACAATGTGGGTTTTCTTTGTTTAATCATTTTTCAACCTTATTTGTATTGAAAAGTGTTTTAAATGTCCAATTGGTTATACAAATTATGTTTCTAGTGCAACTGGGTGATTTCAAATATGTTTGTGTGCATATGGTTTTTGAAATGGTTTATTCCTTTAAAATTATTGGTAATTATATTCTTGTTTTGTGATGAGTTGGTTTTTAATAAGTATGGGGTAATTATAGATTTAAAATTCAATGAAGCACTTGGGATACCTGGGTACCTTGGTGGGATACACTAGGGATAGTATCTCAAAAACTAGTAGGGTTATAGCCTGGGTTTCTCTAGAAGGATCCTGATATAACATTAACAAAACATTTTTACATGTAATATTTCCATTAGGACTTGGGTGTAACACCCAAAGATATCATTGTACGTTATTTCTTCAAAATAATTCAATAACTTGCACTACACGCAACACCGGGTTCAAGCACACCACGACTTACCAATCAAGCCGTTAAAAAGAGGTTATGAATAGTATTAATTAAATTTTGAACTTTATATAATCCTTATAATTTTAGAATCCATATTATGAGTTTCTTGGACATAACGTTAGAACTAATTCATTTTTTTCAGATAAAAGAAGTATTTTTCAAAAAAATTGCACTTTTACTAGATTTTAATAGTGAACCCTTTTTAAATCCAATATTTGAAACTTTTATATATTAAATTTGACAAAATAAATTTCTTCTTTAGAATCAGGACATAATAATTTAGTTTCAATAAATTTTGGGTGTTTTTCTGATAACTTTCATATTTGGGTGAATAGTGAAAAATACTACATTTTAACTAAAAACAACTTTTTTAATCAAAATAATTTATAGTGTTAAATTATAAATATTAATGGTTTGGAAGTATAAATAGATTATATTTTTACCATTTAATCCAATTATTTTCATTGTATGTAATTTCACTTTGAAATTGGACATAAACAAGTGTCAATCTTTTGATAGATATTATTTCTTTAAAATATGCCTTCTAGTTTTGACAATGGTAATTAATTTTAAATTAATAAATTCAACTTATATTTTTTTAATTTGGTAAAATAGACTTCATTTTTGAATTAGTAATATAAAAATTAGCTTAGGGTGAGTTTTTGGTATTTTTCTGGAAACTTTAAATTTTTAATGAATAGGGAAAAATATTGAGTTATTGTTTAAAACCGAATTTTTATTTAAATAATTATTTATTTTATTTAAATTTATTTTAGGTCAAAATAGATACATAATAAATATATAATTTCAATGTGATTCATTGGATTCATTATATAATAAGTTTAGATATATAAAAATTTTATTAAACTTTTTACTGTTTTTTACCCACCTCATATGAGCATTTGCAAATTTGCATAAAACTTAATTTTACCACTTCTGTGAATTGAATTTCAAAAATCTGAGAGACACAGTTGATATGAGTATATAAAATCTAGTTAAATAAAATAAAAATAATTTTTGGTGAGTAGTAACTTTTGACTTTTATTTACCACGGTTAAAAGTAAATAAGGTAATTAAAGGTGAAAATGATATTATTATTACCCTAACACATGTCCTAATTACATTGGATAAGTGTAATTTGACCAATTACAAAATTAGGAATAAAATATGATCTTTTAGGTCCACTTGGATTATATTAGGACATTTATTATCAATTAATTTAAAGAAGAGTTAAAAGTGTTAAATTCAAGTCTTCATAAATAAAATATTTTTAATATAGGGTAATACATAAGATAAATTCGACTATAAATATTCATTAGAAATATAAAAATATTTCCTACATAATATTATTTTATTTATAATATTTAGACATTAAATAATTAAATTTATTTATGACACAATTTTGATGCAGTAATTACCTTATTAATAAAATATTAAAGTAATTGATATTATAAATATCCAAATAAATGTGATTTGAGACTTTTGATGAATTAAACAAATTTTAAAGGTTAATATGACATTTTAGGATTGATTTAATTAATTTTATTCAATGTAATCATGTTTTTTTGATTTTAACAAAAAACAAATACCAAATAGTGTCAAAATTGACATAAAATAGTTTTTAAACAAATATTATATTATTAATTGATATAAAAGTCCTAAAAATATATTTTTCAGCCAAAAGACTTATATAAAAATATATATGACATTAATGAACCAATTGGGGTTCTATTATCATTTTATTGTAAGTTTCTTAACCATATAATATAAAAATACAATGAGACATGGTAAATGTCAAACTATTTAACTAAGAGTTAAATCTAAAAGTTAAGGTTAATATGGTGACCTAAACCTATCCAAAACCTATTGGTTGAATGTTTTTAGACCCATCCCCACCTTATATTCTAAATAAATTATTTTGGAGTCAATAGAAACTGTAAATTATTTTATTATAAAATAATATTTCTTGCTTTTCCTAAACTGACCCTCACCTATCTTATAAAAGGGAACTTCCCCTTCTCTTAATTTCACACCTCCAAAGCATTTTGGCTCGGCCAAAACCTGACCAAATATCATCCCAACATTTCTACCTTCATCCTAGAGGCATTCATTTGGTCATAAATCCTACCTAAGGAGTCCTTTTGATCAAATCAAAAGGAAGAACCCGAAAAAGAGGTAAATATTTCATCACCTATTTCAAGTTATTTTCATCTTCCACTTCCTCTAAATTTGTTGTTTCCATTCTAAAATAATAACTCAAGTATATTATATATATTGTGATGTTATTATAAAAATGGTACAACTATATTCATTATTCTATCCATCCAATAAATGACAAAGTCACCCTATGTAACAACCCGAGATTTTATTAGAATTATTGTTTTTAATTTCATTGATGTCTTTTATCGTACGTACACCAAGATTATCTTGCGCTATACACAACACCGTATTAGCTTGCAGTATACACAATACTATTCTTGGCTCGTGTTACACACAATTTCAAGTTCGTTTTGTAGAAATTATTCTATGCAACATTAAGTATAGATTTTGTTTAATGTATAAATGAAATATGGTTTTATTTTGTTATACGCAACAATAAAGGAGTCTTTCACTACACGTCACCCTGACTTGGATTCCATTACACACAATCACGACCTTCCTCGATAGCGTGTGTAGTACGCAATACCGGGATTCAATAAACAATGATATATTGTTATAATATTTTTATGGACTAGCTGTTATGAATAGTATTAACTACATTTTGAATTTTATAACATTATTATTCATTTTAAATATTTTCTAGAATATGGTATGAGAATAAAATAAATTTTTCGGGTAAAATAAGTATTTTTTCAAAAAAATGCAGTTTTGCCACCTTTTGATGGCGCAGCCACTTTAAATATTGTTTTTTCCATGTATATAAGTTCAATTTGACAAAATAAAATTCTTATTTGCAGTCAGGATATAAAAATTCACTTTGGATAAAATTTTCATATTATTCTGATAACTTTCATATTTTGATGAATAGTAAAAACATGCTATATTTTAATTAAAAACAACTTTTTTCATCACAATAATTTATATGGTTAGATTATCTTTTTAATTGGTTTTGAAGTGTAATTAGAACATATTTTTACCATATAATCCAATTTTGGTCACTGGAATTAATTTCATTTTGAATTTCGACAAAAACAAGTGTCGATCTTTTGATAGTTATTGTTTCTTAAAAACACGCTATTTGTTTTGATAATGGGAATTAATTTTAAAATTAATTAATTCCAATTTAATGTTTTGAATTTGGAAAAATGGAAATCATTTTTGAATTTGGAATATCAAATAATGCTTAGGCTGAATTTTTGGTATTTTTCCGAAAAACTTCAATTTTTTGATGAATAGTGACACCACTTAGTGGTAGTTAAAAAACTAACTCTTTCATTTAAATGAAATTATACCACTTCTGTGAATTGAATTTCAAAATTCTGACATACATGGTTGTTATCAAGAAGTAAAATGTGGTTCAATAAGATGAAAATAATTTTTGTTGAATAGTAACGTTTGACTTTTATTTACTGTGGTTAAAGGTAAATAGGGTAATTCAAAGTTAAAAGAATATTATAATAATTCAAAATTACCTTAACACTTTTACAGACCTTATTTGATGAGTAATTGCCGACCATGGGCATCCTTAGGAGGACTTTGGGACCCCATGGAGCCACTTATGAAAGACAATGACACATTAGATTAATTAATTTAATGTAAAGACAAAATTGACATTAACAAAAATCTTTTCATAATTAATTTTTATAAGGGGCTATAAAAGTTATCTTTTCAACTATAAATATTAATTGGAAATATAAAACGATATCCTACATTAAGGTATTTTTTTCATAATTTTTAGAGATCAAATGAATTAAATTATTTATGACACAATAATGATGCAGTGTTTACCTCATTAATAAATGATTTAAATAAATAAGATTATAATGATTTAAATATTATCCAAAACATGTCCAATTATGATTTGATGATTATATTTCGACAATGAGTCATCTTATCTTCTACTATAATGATTGTTGGACCATTAAAAGCCTAATATAATTATATTATAAAATAATATTTTCACTCTTTCCTAAAGAGTCCCTCCTCTCCATTATAAAAGGAGACCACTTATATGCAATTCCTAACACCTCTCAAGCCATTTGTCTCATCAAAACTCTTCCCAATTAAGCTCTCTACATCCCTTTCCTCCCCCTAAAATCCTTAAATTAGGCAAAAGTCACTTCAAGAAGTCCTTTTGGTTAAACCAAAGGAAGTTACCCAAATTAAACGTAACGGTTTCTCTTAAATTTTTTTCTTTTATTTTACTTCTCCAACCTATAAAATCATTTTATTTACTTTATTTTGTAACATAACCAGTATCCTAAATATACTAGGATTTTTTTATGAGAAATATTTGAACTACACTTACACACAACTCCATCTAATTGATGAATAACATAATGTTTCTGTGGATGGCAAACTAACGCCTCACGAAACGATGATTGTTCAATTACATCTTACCGCCTCTCATAGTGGCCATTATGATGGCACTGTATTAATATATTTTATATATATATTATGTTTATGATTTACTTATTCTTCTTTACTTCCCAATTATATCAAGCCTTTATGGTTTCCATAGTCGGTAAATATGATAATCTCATTTGAGGAAGTGCGGACTACTGCCCCCTTAAAGTGATGTGATTCGTTAATGCCTTATGTGCGATGCATAAAGGATGTATTTAATCATATTATATATTATATTATACTGTAATTATAATATACCTATGTACCATTATGTTTTAATTCCATTAAAATAAGAAATATAAATGAAAGTAGCGTTCATGTGTACGTACGGCTTACCGTCTCCATGAACGGTGCCTTTCATTTCTTACCTCCATATGTTATGTAATTTTATAAATACATGTATATGCTGGATATATATGATATATATGATATATAAATCATGAATATAATTCTGGATATAATTAACCTCTGACCACATGAACAACATGTAATTATAAGAAGTCCATTTTTTACTCAAGTACCAAATATCGACAAAACGAACATTATTAACTTAAATGGTTACATAATGTTTATAACATGGAAATAAGTGATGTAAGAGGAATAATAAATTTGAAAAAGTTTCTTAAGAAAGTATAAATTAACTTTGGTTTATTTTTCAGGAGACTAAAGAACGATCGATTCAAGTCAGACATGAGGTAAGGGAACATCTTAACCCAATTTCCACTCTTTGGGTTGATCTTCTCTTTCTTGTTTGTGTAATTCTTTGGTTATGTGAGAAATGAATTTTTATATATTATCATTTATTTATAATTTCTTTATGTGACCTTATTTTGAATACCCATAAGTGATTTATTTTAATTACCAAAAGATCTTTGTAAGGGATAATTATTCCAATCTCATTCTTTTCTGAGATTGTTTATTCATAGGTATTTACTGGGGTTATGTTTATTATCCATGTCCATATGTTCTCAAAATGTTTTTATAAAATGTTTACTTTTCTTCCATATATGTTTAAAGTCATTTTTACCCTTTTATACTTTTACCATATTGTATGGAAGGAATCTTTGTTTTTTTTACCATACAAGGTACTTTTTGACTTTTCCTACAAAAGTACGAGAGGAATGTTTTTTTTAACTTATACGGCATGAAAGTATTTTTACATTTTTATAAAGTCTTATTTTCATGAAGCTTAATCCAAAATATTTCAATACTATTTTAAATAAAATCTCTTTATTTTAAAATTGCATGGAATTTTGTGAAAAGAAAAATATTTTGAAGAAGAACGGATATTTTCCTCAAGAATTCATTTCAAGTGTTTTATCAAAAAAAATTCCATCTAAGATGACATTATTTCATATGTTTATATTTCAAGTATAATGTCTCTTTTATTTACATGGTTTCACTTTTCTTATGATGAAATATCAATTTGTTTTACATGGATTATGTGATGATGGGATGATCTTTATGAAACCCATTTTATTCATTGGGTTATGATGAATGTTTTAAGTTTATTTTGTGGAACAAGTAAGAATGATTTCATTATGAGATGGGTGGGACCTATATATCCCTATAATTCATTAGGTAAAGATTTATATCTCATGAGATAGACATCGCTAGAACAGCAAGTAAATCTGGTTCAGTAATACAGGGCTGGAACGGCAAAAGTAATGTAATGTATTAAGTATTACACAAAATTAATGTAATGTCCATGTACGTCAAGCTTTGGGTCTCTACACCATATGTGTGTATGTATGGATTACCATCTCTATGTCGTGGTGTAGTTTGTTATTCAAACACATCATTATTTGGATGGGTATAACAATGAGTATAACTGATATAAATAATAAATATAAAATGATAATTATTCTATATATATGTTATACCAACCAATTAAATTTTATTTCTCCATCAATATAATGATATTGTCGCTCGTGCATACGTACGGATTACCGTCTCCACGATGCGATGACATTCATTTCCACGTTCACCATTCTATCATGATTATAAAATATATATCATTAATAAGTATGTAATATATTACATAATAATTCTACTAGAGATATAAATATATATATATATATATATATATATATATATATATATATTTATGTACTTATATATATCTTATTCACTTAGTTCCGTTCAATACGATATTAAAACGGAAACCGCATTTATGCGTACGTACGATCTACCGTCTCCATAAACGATGTTTTCCATTTCATATATATGTCTATTATACATATTTATATTCTAAATATATATGATTTTTTATATTCTATAAGTATTTAAATCATGATATAAGTGATACAATCAAGAAAAACAAGTTAAGACACGTACGATAAAGAAAGCGATTATTACCTGAAATGTTAATTTAACATGGAAATTATAATTAATTGGGTAGTATAAAGTCATAAATGAATCATGTATGATATCATAAATACTGATATGGTTATGGAATAAGTTAATAACATACTATGGTCTTTATACATGAGGTTATTCATACCCTCGACTAAAGGAAAGTACAAGGTAAGGGGTTTCTTATCTCACTTTTAATTCGGTGAGATTTCCATTGTTCACCACTTATTTATTGCATGGGGTGTATTGTGTAATGTCATTTGATATATATTATCATGATTATATTTATATTCATGATATTATTTGATTCATTTGGTGGTTATTGACTATTTTTCATATTACATGATTGATTACAATGAGGAAAGGGTTATTTCCTCAATCTCATTATCATCCGAGATTGTTCATGTGTAAGTATTTTCTTGGACATACTTATCATAGATACCCATATTTTATAAAAATTATTTCAAAAGGAATATTTTAAGGTTTTATGGGAGGTTCTATTTAACTAGATCATCATTTTAAATTTTTTAATGATTTATCTTTCTAAACCTTTTTAATTAATGTCTATGTTTTCAAAATGATTTTAAGGATTTATTTATATAGACATAAATGTTTTGAAATGATAACTCTTTTAAAAAATTTCAAAGTGGTATGGGACACTTTGATTCAAAAATCCCTTTTAAATGACTACCTTTATAAATATTGAGAATTTTAAACGATTTCATGAAAAATGGGTATTTCTCTCAAAGCATTTTATTGTTCAATTTCATCGATGACAACACCCTTTAATGGATTTTAAACTTTTTTGAAGATTATTTATTATGATACAAATCTTCAATGTTGTATTGAATTGTTTGTGATATGTTTGACTGTGGATGTGTTATTTTTATACTAATCATGGTTTATGTATAAAGTATCAACATTTCATATGCTAGTTTTAATACGAATGTTTATGTTATATTTCAACCTTTTCTTGTGATGAATGTATTGGAATATTATGTTCCATGTTGGGGACTGGTAAAAGTAAGACCTTGGTTTTGGGGTCCAGTTATAGCAAACCCTCTGGGTTGGAGTCCAGTTAAAGAGGCTCTTCGGGTTGGAGTCCAGTTAGAGAGTCTCTCCAGGTTAGAGTCCGATTATAGAGGCTCTCCGAGATGGAGTCCGGTTAAAGAGGCTCTCCGGGTTTGGGTTCGGTTACAGTTATCCCATATGTCATGGCACGAGGCCTTGACACAGAAATTAAAGTCTGTTACTATACATTTTCTCATTATGAAATTATTTATTAAATATGATTATTCGTCTAGTAGAATATCAATGTTAATGTTTATATAGTAATGTTTGATTTATTTTTTCCATATTATGTTCAAGTTTTTGTTTAAAAAGTCTTTGGTTTTTATTACACATTTTGCCTTAAATTTTTATAGCTTCTGCTAAATTATTTACCTTTACAGAGCATATGATCTCACCCCTTTCTTATGTTTTATTTTCCCAGGAACCCAATAAGAGTTTTATGTTTGAGATGAAGGGTTAAGCTAAGGGAGCAATGGAACTCTCAAAGTATTTTGTTTGTGTTTTATGTTAGAAAGTTTAATGTAACATTCATGTATGTTATCTATTTTCCAAGATAGCTAAACTGATCGGTCATTCGGGAATTTATTCCTTATAATCATGCCAATGTATTAAAATAATTCACCAACTCTAGAATCTAGGGTCGGGGCATTATAGTTGGTATCAGAGAAAGTTTAGAAATATCCTTGGAAACTAGATTTAGACAAACTCTGATTAGATCATGTTTCCCTAAGATAGAATTTGAGGATTAGTATAGAAGAACTTCCTATAATTTTGGTAATTTACAGATTTTGGGAGTTTTACAAGAAAATGCATCCCTTTTTGGATACGAGCAGGTAGAGGTGGCTTTGGAACAGATGTACCAAGGGGTAAAACCCAAAAACACTACTTTGAGCTGGACTCGAACGGGAACTAGTTTAAGACAACGGTCCTTAATGCACTCTTGGTTATGAAACTCTCGGGGGATATTCTTAGGATAGTTCTAATTTTCTTTACAAATCATTATGAAGGATTTATGAGTATATACCTCCTCAAAGAAAATATTTTTATGATTATGGATTATATCCAAAAACTATTTTATTTACATTAGGTATTTTAAAAGTTTGGAATTATTCATTGCAAATCATAATCTAACCTAGTGTATTCCATTGTATATAAATGGATCCAAGTTGAAGGAATGTGAACTCCATTAATATGTATGATCCACAGAGTAAGAAAAATCATATCTTTAACGGTATTAAGATAATATTTATAAGGGAAATAGTCTCCCATGTATTATCAACAAATAATGAAATAGTATCATGTGTTAATAAGATAAGTAAATAATTCTCTGAGTCCTATGGCTTTGAAGGGAAGCAAGAGAAGAAAAGGATGAAAGTGAGAAAGATGGATAAAGGGAAGAGGGAAAAGAAGTATTTTACCATATTTGATATCTGTTGAAATAATCACTTTGGTAAATTCTTGAAGGGAATCGGAGTTTGTTATAAGTTTGGAGAAAAAGGACACCAAGTACGTGATTTCAAGGGTAAGAAAAAAGTTTCAAATGTACAATGCTTCATCTGAAAGGTGTTGGAACACTACGTGAATCAATGTCCCAGTCATCAGAGTATACCTTAAATGATTCTATTGGAAAATAATCATGTTATGATACTAGATCAGATGAAGAGGAATGACTAGTGTTATTATGTTTTTATTATAGAATTATTTCATTTGAGTGTTGTATCAACAATATACAACTTATATGAATTATGAAGATAAATAAGGATTGTACTATAATACTATTTTATTGAGTATTTGAGATTATATGGTTCTAAGAAAAGTGACTTAATATTAAGCTACATTTTTTTTGGAAAAATAAATGGTTTAAGGAAATTTAATCCTTAATATGGTCCTAATAATGAGCTAGTGATTTTAGAATAAGAGATGGTTGATTTGGATAAATTATATTGGATATTCTTGACTTCCTTGGAATTGAATAATAGTTTATTTATTTTATCATTGTTGGAATATTCAATATTTTTGGATCTAAGGAATATATCCAGTTTTATGTAAAGGATAAGGGAGAATGAATGTAATCAATAAGGTTTTATGGTAATTCAGGGTGTTACCATGTTTTAAAATAATACATGATGAAGGTGTTCACATGTTATTACGTGGAAAAAAGGATCTGCATTGTGTTTAACATCCTAATAAATTTTGGACTGTGAGATTGGATAGAAGTATTTTGGGTAATCCTAAAGGTTGGAATAGATTAAGTTTGAAATTGGATACTATTGTTAAGGTTTTTTTTGGATTTTTATAAAAAGGACAACATACAGACCGTAATCAAACCCACAACCATAGTGTGATTGGGATTTATTACCTACCACAGGACTACGTGAAGTCTCTAGACTATGTAATGTAGTTTCTTTTTTGAAAGGGTCTGATAGGTGAATTATAAATTCATTTTTTTTGGAACCCTGTACGAATAGGATAAATAGAATGTTTTTTAAGTTCTATTATCTTTTAGAGTGAAAGATGAGTTTGTGGCAGAAATTAGTAAAATGGAACTCTACTTGTCAATTATATATTTTTTCTTATATTATTCTATGAATAAATTTATTCTTAAACTTTTGGTAAGTGATCTTAAAACTAAAAATGTGTTATCCTAATATCTTATGTTTTATTGAACAGGTCATATTTCAAATCATCATAGATTGATGGCTTTGAGGCCCTCAATTCTACAATTGTTTGTGACTGATGACCTCAATCACTCCCTATAAATATTTAGATTTTTCCTCAAATTATATGTCTCTAATTTCCACTAATGTTCTCATAACCGATAGCATAAATTGGTGGTGACTTTTTCATTCCCTTTTTCCTCTTATTAATACTAATTTTTATTAACCCAATTTCCGATGTGGGTTTTCCCACAAAGGTATTTTATATATTCAACCTTTAATTTTTTAAGAACAATTTCAAATTGTGAGGATGCAATTTATTTAAGGAGGGAATAATGTAACACCCCATGATTTCAAAGTACATTATTTGTTCAAAGTAATTCAATAACTTTCACTACACGCAACACCTTGTTCAAGCACACCATGACTTACCAAACTTGCCGTTCAAAAGAGGTTATGAATATTATTAACTAAAATTTGAACTTTATATAATCCTTATAAATTTATAATCCATATTATGAGTTTCTTAGACAGAAAGTAAGAACAAATTCATTTCTTTTAGATAAAAGAAATATTTTTCAAAAAAAAATGTACTTTTACCGCCTTTTAATGGTGAACCCTTATTAAATCCAATATTTTAAATTTTTATATATTCAATTTAAAAAAATAAACTTATTCTTTAGAATCGGGACATAATAATTTAGTTTCAATAATTGTTTGGTGTTTTTCTGATAACTTTCATATTTTGGTGAATAGTGAAAAATACTATATTTTAACTAAAAACAACTTTTTTAATCAAAATAATTTATAGTATTAAATTATAAATTTTAATGGTTTGGAAGTATAAAAAGATTACATTTTTACCATTTAATACAATGTTGGTCATTGTAAGTAATTTCACATTGAAATTGGAGATAAAAAAGTGTCAATCTTTTGATAGTTATTATTTCTTAAAAATACGCCGTTTGGTTTTGACAACGGGAATTAATTTTCAATTAATAAATTAAACTTCTATGTTTTTAATTTGGTAAAATATATTTCATTTTTGAATTTGGAATATCAAAATTAGCTTAGGGTGAATTTTTGGTATTTTTTGAGAACATTCAATTTTTGATGAATAGTAAAAAGCATTGAGTTATTGTTTAAAACCGACTTTTTATTTAAATAATTATTTATTTTATTTCAATTTATTTTAGGCCAAAATAGATACATAATAACTATATAAGTTCAATGTAATTCATTGAAGTCATTTTATAATAAGTTTAGATAAATAAAAAATTTATTGAACTTTTCACCGTCTTTTACCCACCTTCTAGGAGCATTTGAAATTTTTCATAGAAATTAATTTTACCGCTTCTGTGAATTGAATTTCAAAAATCAGAGAGAAACGGTTGATATCAGTAAGTAAAATTTGGTTCAATAAGATAAAAATATTTCTTGGTGAATATTAACTTTTGACTTTTATTTTCCATGGTTAAAATTAAATAGGGTAATTAAAGGTAAAAATGATATTATTATTACCTAACACATGTCCTAATTCTATTGGATAAGTGTAATTTGACCAAAAACAACTTTAGGAATAAAATATGATCCTTTAGGTCCACTTGGATTAGATTAGGACATTTATTATTATTTAATTTAATGAAGAGTTAAAAATATAAAATTCAATTTTTCATAACTAAAACATTCATAATATAGGATTATACGAAAGATAAATTCGACTATAAATATTCTTTATAAAGATAAAAAAAATATTTCCTACATAATGGTATTTTATTTATAATTTTTAGACATCAAATAACTAAATTTATTTATGAAACAATGATGATGCAGTAATTACCTTATTAATAAAAGATTAAAATAATTGATATTATAAATAACCAAATAAATGTGATTTGAGACTTATTGTAACGCCCCGACCCTAGTTACCCAGATTCGGTGCGTTATTACAAAACATTGGCATGATCACAAAAGATCAAGTCTCGAAAGACCGATTATTTTCGTAGCCTTGGAATAACTAGATACATTCATAAAGTTTACATTACATCATAAAGTGAAAACTACTACAACAACATCTTCTCTTCATAACCCCTCATACTATCCCTACAGTTCATTCATAAATTACTTCTTCACATCATTGAAAAAATAAGACATTGAAAGGGGTGAGCTCAGATGCTCAGTAAGGATAACAATATAGCGGAAACTTTCATCAATAAGCATAAACATTTAAGGCAATGTATAACTAAAACGAAAGCCTTTTAAACTTGAACTTCAGCATAATATGGAAAATATCAAATGAAATAATTCCATTTACTTATTCACATGGATATTCTACTAGTCGAATAATCACATGCAATATCAATAACCACTTTCGTAATGATGGAATCCATAATGTCGGACTATCATAACCACATAGTCAAGGACTCATTCGAAGACTAAAAATAAGATTTTGTCAATGCCTCATGCCAAGACACTGGTTTTTCTAATGAGACCTACCGATAAATCAAGGAGCTATAGCGGGCTCCACCTGTCACTTATTAAGTCCAATGTATTCCACATATGAACAAGTTTAAACATAACATAAACATTCATATTAAAACTAGCATATGAAATGTCAATACTTTCTCCATAAACCATGAATGGTATAAAAATAACACATCCATATTCAAACATATCCCAAAACCTTCAATACAATATGGAATTTTTGTATCGTAATAAATCAACTTCAAATAAACATAAAATCCATCAAAGGATGTTGACATAGATGAAATCAAAACTATTTGAGTGAAGTATCTCTTTTTTTTAAATCATTTAAAGTCACATAATTATAAAAGAAAGCATTCAATTTAAAAATATCCTTATAAGCTTGTAAGGTAAGCTTTTAAGATTTTATAATGGCAGAAAATAGTTGCACCCACCGTATAAGTTAAAAAGACATTCTTACCTTAATTCTATAGAAAAGGTTAAAAAGGACCTTTCTTGGAAAATGATGGAAATATTCCTTTATAAACCTCTTATAAAAATTCAAACAAGGGTATAAATGAATTTAACCCATATTCTAGTAAATAGTAAAAATGTTTTGAAATACATTTTTAAGAAACATGGATGTGGATGATAAAGAAGTCCCATTAGATAATTACATATGAACAACCTTGAATAATGAAGAGGTTGTAGAATTAACCCTTACCTTGTAATTTTCCTTGGTTGGGGGTAGGTTAACCTCCTGTATAATGGTGAAATAACTATTATACAAGAATCATATACATTAATATGATATCATATATGATCTTTAAACATTACTTTGTTAATAATATCTTAGTATTTTCGTCGTTTCGGGTGTTAACTTACTCGTTTTCTTTTATATGTTTTGTTACATAAGCCATGTTTGTTATGGATAGGTTGTATATTATTAATATCCAGAATGATATTGATTATTTAAACATTATTATCAATCATCAAATAAAAATTATACTTTAATGGATACGATGGGGAATGAATCTCATCGCGTTCGTGGAGACTGTAGTCCGTACGTACGCACGAGCAACAATATCATTCTTTTGATATTAAAATAATATATAATTGGATGGTATATCATGTATACAAAATCATTATCATTTTATATTTATTATTTACATGATTTATACATCATTATTATAATCATCTAAATAATAATATATTGAATAACAATTACACCACAATGTGGAGACGGTAGGCCGTACGTACGCACGTATGGTGACATGTCATTCAAGGGATGGATAGAATAATGGATTTGGTTGTTACATATTTATAATAACATCCCAGTATATATAATATACTGAAGTTATTATTTTAGAATGGAAATAACAAGGAAATAAGAAGTTGAAGAAGAAAGGAACTTGAAAAAGGGTGGTGAAATCATTACCACTTAATTAGGTTCTTCATTTTGATTTGATCAAAAGGGCTCCTTTTGTTGGATTTCTGATCAAACTAAGGCATAAAGGTCGAAGTGAGGGAAGTTTAGAGAGTATTTGGGCAGGGTTAGGCTAATACAAAAGGCTTTGAAAGTGTGAATTGGTGAGAAGGTGGTGTGCCCTTTTATAGGAGGGGTGAGGGGCACCTTTGGAAAAGCTAGAAATATTATTTTATAATAAATTCATATTCGGTTTCTAATGGCTCCAAAGTGGATTATTTAAATTTTAAGGTGTGGATAGGTCGAAAAATACTCAACCAATAATTTTTAGACAGGTTTGGGTCACTATATTAACCTTATCTTTTAGTTTTAACTCTCAGTTAATTAGTTTGACATTTACCATGTCACTTTGTATTTTTATATTATATATTTAATTAACTTACTATATACATCCAAGAGACCCCCAAGTGGTCCATTAATGATACACCTATCATTATATATGTCTCTTGTCTAATCCTTTGATTTTTAGGAATTGAATATCAATTAATAATATAATATTTGTTTTCAAAACTCTTTTATGTCAATTTTGACACTATTTGGTATTTGATTTTTGTGAAAATAATAACAGCATGATTACTTCTAAAAAACATAATTAAATTAATAATACCATGTCTTATTAACCTATAAAATTAGTTTAATTCATAAAAAGTCTCAAATTACATTTATTTGGATATTTATATTATCAATTATTTTAATATTTCATTAATTAGGTAATTACTACATCACCATTGTTTCATAAATAAATTAAATTATTTAATGTCTAAAAATTATAAATAAAATAAAATTAGGTAGGAAATATTTTTATCTTTCTAATTAATATTTTTAATTAAATTTATCTTATGTATAACCCTATATTAAAAATGTTTTAGTTATTAAACCTTGATTTTAACTCTTTTAACTCTTCTTTGAATTAAATAATAATAAATGTCCTAATCTAATAAAAGTGGACCTAAATGATAATATTTTATTCCTTAGGTTGTTTATGGTGGAGATAAACCTGTCCAATAGAATTAGGACATGTGTTAGGGTAATATTAATATCATTTTTACCCTTAATTACCCTATTTACTTTTAACCGTGGTAAATAAAAGTAAAAAGTTACTATTCACAAAAAATTATTTTCATCTCATTGAACTACATTTTACTCCTTGGTATTAACCATGTCTCTCGAATTTTCAAAATTCCACTCATAGAAGCGGTAAAATTAAGTTTTATGTGAATTTCCAAATTCTCCTAGAAGGTGGGTAAAAGACGGTGAAAAGTTCAATAAATATTTTTATATATCTAAAATTATTCTGAACTAACTCCTATGAATTACATTGAACATATATAGGTATTATGTATCTATTTTTACATTAATTAAATTTAAATAAAATAAATAATTATTTAAATAAAAATTCGGTTTTAAACTATAACTCGGTGTTTTTTCACTATTCATCAAAAATTGAAAGTTTTCAAAAAAATACAAAAATTTCACCCTAGGATAATTTCAATATTCTGAATCTAAAAATGAAGTCCATTTTGAAAGATAAAATTTATATAATTTCAAAAATTGGGTATTACTATTCATAACGGCTAGTTTGATTGGTTGTGGTGTGTGTTAGAACTCAAAGTTGCGTGAAACACACGCTATTGTATTATTCAAAGAGAAGTGTACCGTAGAAGCTTGGGGTGTTACATTCTCCCCTACTTCAAATAATTTGTTCCTCAAAATTTCTAGAATACTACCGCATGAAAAGACTCGGGTGGTTCTTCATCATAAGTTCCTCGGGTTCCCACGTTGCCTCTTCCATCTCATGGTTTCTTCATAAAACTTTTACGAGACGAGTCATCTGGTTTCTCAGTACTTGGTCTCTCGTATCAAGAATCCTCACGTTCTCTTCGCAATAAGACAGATCGGGTTCCAGTTCTAATTCCTCATAGGTGAGTACATGCGTTGGGTCAAGCATTTATTTCCTCAACAGTGATACATGGAACACATCGTGAACTTTGGAGAGACTTGACGGCATTGCCAAATGGTAAGCTACAACCCCAATTCGTTCTAGAATTTCGAAAGGTCCGATTTACCTGGGACTCGGTTTACCTTTCTTACCAAAATGTATAACTCCCTTCCATGGATATACCTTCAAGAAAACATGATCTCCTACCTGAAATTCAAAATCCTTCATTCGATTATCGGCATAGATCTTCTACCTACTTTGAGCTGCTTTGACGTGGTTTTGGATTACCTTTACCTTTTATATCCTTTACTCCACCAGTTCTGGGCCTATAAGTTTTCTTTCACCGACTTCATCCCAACAGGTTGGTGTGCGACATCTCTTTCCGTATAACGCTTCATATGGTGCCATCTGAATACTTGAATGGAAGCTATTGTTATAGGAATATTCTACTAGAGGTAAATATTAATCCCACATACCCTGAAAGTCATGTGAGCAGGATCTCAACATGTCTTCTAAGGTTTGAATAGTCCGTTCTAATTATCCTTCTGTTTGAGGGTGGTAGGCAGTGCTCAAACGAAGTTTATTATCCAAGGCCTTTTGAAGACTTTTCCATAATCTTGAAGTAAAACAGGGATCATGAGTAGAAACAATAGATATGGGTACTCCATGAAGTCTCACAACTTCATTAATATATAGTCTTTCTAGATGTTCCAGTGGTAGATCTTCTCTTATAGCAAGAAAATGTGTTGTCTTTGTAAAACTATCAACAATAACACATATTGCATCATTCCTTCAAGGAGTCTTTGGTATCCCCAAGAAGAAGTCCATCGTAATATTTTCCCATTTCCACTCTATTATGGGAAGAGGTTGCATGACTCCTCTAGTCTATTACCTTCCAGCTTTCACTTGTTGACAAACCATACATCTTGATATAAAATCTGAAATCTCCCTCTTCATGTTGTCCCACCAAAAATGTTCCTTCAAATCTCTATACATTTTGGTGCTCCCAGGGTGTATAGAGAAATTGGATCTATGAGCATCATCTATCAATTCCCTTTTTAGATCAGGTATATCAGGAACACAAAGTCTCTTCCTGAATTTCAAAATTCCTTCTTCATACACAAAGTCTCTCAATATCCCATCATTCAAATATTTAATCTTCTTTTGAAATTCTTCATCATTAGTCTGACAACTCTTAATCCTTTCTAGTAAAGATGGTTTGGAAACCATTTGAAAAAGCATTGATGTTTCACCTTCCATGGTTATTCCAATGTCCATCTTCACTAGATCCATAAAAATTGGATCCCTTTAAATTCTCATATTGTTCAAAACTCCATGATATTTTCTACTCAAAGCATCTCCCACATTTTTTGCCTTCCCCTGATGGTCGTGTATCGTGCAATCATAATCCTTGAGTAGTTCAAGCCATCTCCTTTGCCTCATGTTGAGTTCTTTTTGTGAGAAAATATACTTCAAACTCTTGTGATCGGTATATATCTCACATTTTTCACCGTAGAGATAGTGTCTCCAAATCATCATAGAAAATATTACAGCATCTAACTCAAGATCATGAGTAGGCTAGTTTTTCTCATGAATTTTCAGCTGTCGTGATGCATAGGCAATAACTCTATCATTCTACATAAGGACACAACCAAGTCCTTTTTTTGATGCATCACTATAAATAACGAACCTATCATTCCCTGATGGTAGAGTCAATATTATGAGCATTGACTAATCTTATCTTCAGTTCTTCAAAACATTCTTTACACTCTTTTGTCCAAACAAATTTTACCCCTTTACGTGTGAGCTTTGTTAATGAGTTAGTCAACTGGGAAAAATTCTGGACAAAACCTCGATAATAACCTAATAAACCAATAAAACTGCGTACCTCAGTTATACTCATCGGTGCATGCAATTATTGGATTTCCTTGTTCTTAGAAGGATCAACCGAGATTCCATATTTAGAGACAATATTTCCAAGAAAAGCAATCTCCTGAAGCCAGAAATCACACTTGCTAAACTTCCCATATAATTCATGTCTTCTCAGAGTCTTCAGGATAATGCGCAAGTGATTTTCATGATCTTCATAGCTTTTAGAGTATACCAAGACATCATCAATAAATACCACTACAAAATCATCAAGATATTCCTTGAAAACTCTGTTCATTAAATCCAGGAACACAGAGGGAGCATTAGTCAATCCAAAAGGCATTACTGTAAATGCATAATTCCCATACCTGGTTCGAAATGCTGTCTTAGGAATTTCATCCTTCTTTACACACAACTGATGATATCCAGATCGAAGGTAAATCTTTCCAAAATATTGATCACCATTCAATTGGTCAAACAAATCATCAATGCGAGGTAGGGGATACTTGTTCTTTATTATTATAGCATTGATCTCCCTGTAGTCAATTCACAATCTTATAGATCTATCTTTCATTTTAACAAAAATAACAGGGGCTCCCCATGGAGAAACACTAGGGAGAATAAATCCCTCATTACTCAATTCCTCTAGTTGTTTCTTTAGTTCAACTAATTCCACAGTGGCTATTCTATAAGGGGTATTTGATATAGGCCTTGATCTAGGAATTAAATCAATGGAAAACTCAACTTCTCATTCTAGAGGATGTCCAGGTAAATATTCCGGAAACACATCTACATATTCTTTCACAATAGGTACATCCTCTATTTGAACATTACTTTCCTCACCCACTATCATTTCATTCTCTTCCTCCCCAATAATTGAATTTAGTTGAGCTACTAGGGGTGTATCTAGAAAAAAATTAGGTGGTGATGATTCTGCTCTAAGGATAAGGCGTTCCTTATCAACATCATCAAAAATCATAACCTCCTTCTTATTATAATAAATCTTCACATCATGGTCTGAAAACCAATCCATACTGAGGATTATATCAAACTCAATGATAGGTATGACGATGAGATTAGCAGATAAAGAACATTTATGTGCTCTAATGAGGACTGATTCACAAAATATTATTGCAATGATACTTCCCTTAGGTGTTTTTACTAACAACTCCTTTGTTAAATCAAATTGTAAATATCTAATTTTCATAGAAAACTGGGAAAATATGAAACAATGAGATGATCCAGAATAAAATAATGCATTTTCTAAACTTGAGGAAACCATTAAAATACCTGCCACCATGTCTTTCGGAGCTTCTACCTCAGCAGTAGTGGTAGCATAAGTTTGGCCTTGATCCCTTGGCCTTTTCTGAGGTAAGTTCCCTGACGCTTAGGACATTTATTTGAATAATTTCCCATATCCCTGCAATTGTAGCATTGGACATCGGTAGCTTCCTTCTTCCCCTTGCAATCACGAGCTTGGTGGCCTTTTTCACCACACTTGTAACAGAATATCATTCCCTTCAAGAAAGTACCAGGGTGTTTCTTCCCACATTTAATATAGGATAGATATTAAAATTTTCACTTCTTCCCCTTATTTCCATTCCATGATTGATCAACATATCTCTTCTTCTCTTGCTTTTCTTTAAAGTCGTAAGACTTAGAGAATTCATTTTTATGTCTTGATAGCACATGAGACAATAGCTTCGTACGACGAGAAGGATTGTGAGACTAATGCTTGATGAATAAATGGTTTTAACCCATCAAATAAATGATAAATATTACTTCTTGGGTTGTGTATATAATATCCAGCATGCCTTGCTAACCTTGTGAAGTTAGCCTCATACTTTGTGACATTCCCATCCTCCTTTTGTCTCAGACTCAAAAATTTCCTTTCCATATCTGCTCGATGGTCATGAAAAAATTATTTTTCTAAAAATAGATCTTTGAACTCCCTCCATTACATATTCGATAATTCATCATCTTCTTTTTTGTTTTGAATCAGTGACCATCATTGATCAGCATCTCTAGTGAGGCGGTAAACTACCATGATAACTTTTTCCCTTTCACTACTCCCCAAAGCCTGAAATATTTTCTCTAGGGAACTTATCCATTGCTTAGATACCAAGTGATTTATACTCCCATTGAATTTTGGTGGTTTTTTCCTCATGAAGCGATCTAACATTGATCCTCCATGTTGTGGATCAGGGTGCTCCATATGGGTAAGGTTATTATTCATAACCTGAGTGAGTTGTCCCGGTATGGTGATTAGCTGATCAGCACCAGTTGCATCACCAGCTCCACTATAAGTATCTTGAGCAGGAGGTAAATCCCTACATGGAGTGCGTGCATTGATACGGTTTCCATTTCTTACACTAGGTGCCATTTCTAAACAATGTCATAAACTAGATCAGTTAATGAAACAAAATACATAATTCCATACTTGTAAAATACTTAACATAAATTGAACTATTTATGGATACAATCCATAATCATAAAAATGTTTTCTTTGAGGGAGTATAAACTCATAAACCCTTCTTAATGGTTTGTAAAGAAAATTAGAATTATCCTAAGCATATCCCCCGGGAGTGTCGTAACCAAGAGTGCAGCAAGGCCCGTTGTCATGCACCAGTTCCAATTCGAGTCTAGCTCAAAGTGGTGTTTTCGGGTTTTACCCCTAGGTACATATGTGCCAGAGCCGCCTCTACCTGCTCGTATCCAGACAGGGATGTATTGCTCGGAAAACTCAAAAAACTTTACAATACCAAAATTCTAGTAAGTTCTTCTATACTCATCCTCAAAGTATATCTTAGGGATATGTGCTCTAATCAGAGTTCATCTAAATATAGATTCCAAGGTTTATACTAAACTTCCTCTGATACCAACTATAACGCCCCGACCCTAGTTACACAGAGTCAGTGCATTATTACATAATAGTGGCATGATCACAAAAGATCAAGTCTCGAAAGACCAATTAGTTTAGTAGCCTTGGAATAACTACATACATTCATAAAGTTTACATAAAATTATAAAGTGAAAACAACTACAACAACATCTTGTCTTCATATCCCCTCATACTATCCCTACAGGTCATTCATAAATTACTTCTTCACATCTTAGAAAAAATAAGACATTGAAAGGGTTGAGCTCAAATTCTCAGTAAGGATAACAATATAGCGGAAAATTTCATAAATATGCATAAACATTTAAGTCAATGTATAACTAAAACGAAAGCCTTTTAAACTTGAACTTTAGAATAATATGTCAAAGATAAAATGAAATAATGTCATTTACTTATTCACATGGATATTCTACTAGTCGAATAATCACATGAAATATCAATAACCTCTTTCATAATGATGGAATGGATAATGCCAGACTGTCATAACCACATAGTTAAGGCCTCGTGCCAAGACTAAATATAATATTTTGTCAAGGCCTCGTTCCAAGACACTAGTTTGTCTCATGAGACCTACCGATGCATCGATGAGCTATATCGGGCTCCACCCGTCACTTATTAAGTCCAATGCATTCATCATATGATCAGGTTTAAACATAACATAAACATTCGTATTAAAACTAGCATACGAAATGTCAATAATTTCTCCATAAACCAGGAATGATATAAAAATAACACATCCACATTCAAACATATCACAAAACCTTCAATACAATATGGAAGTTTTTTATCGTAATAAATCAACTTCAAATAAACTTAAAATCCATCAAAGGATATTGACATAGATGAAATCAAAACTATTTGAGAGAAGTATCTCTTTTTTTAAATCATTTAAAGTCACATAATTATAAAAGAAAACATTTACTTTAAAAATATCCTTATAAGCTTTTAAGAGAATATTCTAAGATTTTATAATGGCGGAAAATAGCCGCACCCGCCATATAAGTTAAAAAAGGCATTCTTGCCTTAATTCTGTCAAAAAGGTTAAAAAGGACCTTGTTTGGAAAAAGACGGAAATATTCCTTTATAAACCTTTTATAAAAAGTCAAAAAATGGTATAAATTACTTTAACCCATATTCTAGTAAATATTAAAATTGTTTTGAAATACATTTTTAAGAAACATGGATGTGGATGATAAAAAAGTCTCGATAGACAATTACATATGAACAACTTTGAATAATGAAGAGGTTGTAGAATTAACCCTTACCTTGTACTTTTCTTTGGTTGGGGGTAGGTTAACCTCCTGTATAATGGTGAAATAAATGTTATAAAAGAATTATATACATTAATATGATATCATATATGATCTTTTAACATTGTTTTGTTAATAATATCTTAGTATTATCGTTGTTTCGGGTGTTGACTTACTCATTTTATTTTATATATTTTGTTACATAAGCCATGTTTGTTATGGATATGTTGTATCATATTCATATCCAGAATGATATTAAATCTTTAAACATTATTAGCAATCATCAAATGGGAATTATACTTGAATGGATATGATGGGGAATGAATCTCATCGTGTTCGTGGAGACAGTAGTCTGTATGTACGCACAAGCGACAATATCATTCTTTTGATATTAAAATAATATATAATTGGATGGTATATAATGTATAAAAATTCATTATCATGTTATATTTATTATTTACATGAATTATACATCATTATTATACCTATATAAATAATAATATATTGAATAACAATTACACCATGACGTGGAGACGGTAGGTCGTACATACGCATGTATGGTGACATGTCATTCAAGGGATGGATAGAATAATGGATTTGGTTGTTCCATATTTATAATAACATCACAAAATATATAATATACTGGATTTATTATTTTAGAATGGAAATAACAAGGAAAGAAGAAGTTGAAGAAGAAAGGAACTTGAAAAAGGGTGGTGAAATCATTACCTCTTAATCGGGTTCTTCCTTTTGATTTGATCAAAAGGGCTCCTTAGGTTGGATTTATGATAAAAATAAGGCCTCTAGATCGAATTAAGGGAAGTTGAGAGAGTATTTAGTCAGGTTTTGGACGAGACAAAAGGGTTTGATTATGTGAATTAGTGAGAAGGTGGAGTGCCCTTTTATAAGAGGGTGAGGGGCACCTTTGGAAAAGCTAGAAATATTATTTTATAATAAATTCATATTAGGTTTCTAATGGATATAAAGTGTATTATGTAAAGTTTAAGGTGGGGATAGTTCGCAAAATACTCAACCAATAAGTTTTAGACAGGTTTGGGTTACTATATTAACATTATCTTTTAGTTTTAACTCTTAGTTAATTAGTTTGACATTTCCATGTCACTTTGTATTTTTATATTATATAGTTAATAAACTTACTATATACATCCAATCGACCCCAAAGTGGTCCGTTAATAATACACATATCATTATATAAGTCTCTTGGCTAAACCTTAGATTTTTAGGAATTGAATATCAATTAATAATATAATATGTTTTTTAAAAACTCTTTTATGTCAATTTTGACACTATTTGGTATTTGATTTTTGTGAAAATCATAACAGAATGATTACTTAAAATAAACATAATTAAATTAATAATAACATGTCATATTAACCTATAAAATTAGTGGAATTCATAAAAAGTCCCAAATTACATTTATTTGGGTATTTATATTATGAACTATTTTAATATTTCATTAATTAGGTAATTACTACATCTCCATTGTGTCATAAATAAATTAAATTATATAATGTCTAAAAATTATAAATAAAATACCATTATGTAAGAAATATTTTTATCTTTATAATGAATATTTTTAATCTAATTTATCTTATGTATAACCCTATATTAAAAATGTTTTAGTTATTAAACCTTGATTTTAACTCTTTTAACTCTTCTTTGAATTAAATAATAATAATCGTCCTAATCTAATCCAAGTAGGCCTAAATGAAAATATTTTATTCATAAGATTGTTTTTGGTTGATATACACTTGTCCAATAGAATTATTACATGTTTCAGGGTAATATTAATGTCATTTTTACCCTTAATTACCCTATTTAGTTTTAACCGTGGTAAATAAAAGTGAAAAATTACTATTCAACAAAAATTATTTTCGTCTCATTGAACCACACTTTACCCCTTGTTATGAACCATGTCTCTCAGATTTTCAAAATTCCACTCACAAAAGCAGTAAAATTAAGTTTTCTGTGAATTTCCAAATTCTCCTAGGAGGTGGGTAAAAGACGGTGAAAAGTTCAATAAACATTTTTATATATCTAAAATTATTCTGAACTAACTCTGATGAATTACATTGAACATATATAGGTATTATGTATCTATTTTTATCTTAATTAAATTTAAATAAAATAAATAATTATTTAAAAAAAATTCGGTTTTAAACTATAGCTCAGTGTTTTTTCACTATTCATCAAAAATTGAAAGTTTTCACAAAAATACCAAAATTTTACCATAGGCTAATTTTGATATTCCGAATCTAAAAATGAATTCCATTTTGAAAGATAAAATTTATAAAATTTAAAAAATTGGGTATTACTATTCATAACGGCTAGTTTGATTGGTTGTGGTGTGTGTTAGAACTCAAAGTTGCGTACAACACACGCTACTGTATTATTCAAAGAGAAGCATACTGTAAAAGCTTAGGGTGTTGCACTTATGATGAATTATACTAATTTTATAGGTTAATATTACATGTTATGGTCGATTCAATCAATTTTGTTTGAATTAATCATGTTGTTATGATTTTAACAAAAAATAATACCAAATAGTCTCAAAATTGACACAAAATAGTTTTTAAAACAAATATTATATTATTAATTGATATAATAGTCCTAAAAATCTAAGGTTCGGCCAAAAGACTTATATAATAATATATATGACATTAATGAACCAATTGGGGTTCTATTGGAATTTAATATTGAGTTTATTAACCATATAATATAAAAATACAAAGAGACCAGGTAAATGTCAAACTATTTAACGAAGAGTTAAATCTAAAAGTTAAGGTTAATATGGTGACCTAAACCTGTCTAAAACTAATTGGTTGAGAGGTTGTGGACCAATCCCCACCTTACCCTCTAAATAAATCATTTTTAAGCCATTATAAAACCGAAAATTATTTTATTATAAAATATTATTTCAAGCTTTTCCTAAAGTGACCCTCACCTCTCTTATAAAAGGGAACTTCCCATTCTCTTAATTTCCCACCTCAAAAGACTTTTGGCCCGGCCAACCCATACCCAAATATCCTCCCAACTTTCCTCCCTTAATCCTGAAGGCCTTCCTTTGGTTATAAAGCCAACCTAAGGAGCCCTTTTGATCAAATCAAAAGGAAGAACTCGAAAAAGAGGTAAATATTTCATCACCTCTTTCAAGTTATTTTCTTCTTACACTTCTTCTTTCTTTGTTGCTTCCACTATAAAATAGTTACTCCAGTATCTTCTATATACTGTGATGTTATTATAAAAAATTTACAACCATATTCATTATTCTATCCATCCTATAAATGACAAAGTCACCATACGTGCGTACGTACGGATTACTGTCTCCACGTCGTGGTGTAGTTTGTTATTCAAACACATCATTATTTGGATGGGTATAATAATGAATATAACTGATGTAAATAATAAATATAACATGTTAATTATTATTTATATATGATATACTATCTAATTACATATGATTTCTCCATCAATATAATGATATTTTTTCTCGTGCATACGTATGGATTACCGTCTCCATGACACAATGATATTCATTTCCATGTTCACCATTCAACGATGATTATAAAATATATATCATTAATAAGTAGGTAATATGTGACATTATAATTATACTAAAGATATAAATAAATATATATATGTATATATATACTTACAAATATCTTATTCACTTAGTTCTGTTCAATATGATATGAAAATGGAAACAGTGTTTATGCGTACGTACGGTCTACTGTCTCCATAAACAGTGTTTTCCATTTCATATATATGTCTATTATACATATTTATATTCTAAATATATATGATGTTTTATATTCTTGAGGTATTTAAATCATTATCTAAGTGATACAATCAAGAAAAACAAGTTAAAACACGTATGATAAAGAAAGAGATTATTACCAAAAATGTTAATTTAACATAGAAATTATTATTAATTGGGTAGTACAAAGTCATAAATGAATCAGGTATGATATCATAAATACTTATATGGTTCTGGAATAATATAATAACATACTATGGTTTTTATACAGGAGGTTAAATATACCCTTGACTATAGGAAAGTACAAGGTAAGGGGTTTCTTATCTCACTTTTAATTCCATAAGATTTCCATTGTTCACCACTTATTTGTTGCATGTGGTGTATTGTGTACTGCTATTTGATATATATTATCATGATTATCTTTATATTCGTGATATTTTGTGATTCATTTGGTGTTTATTGACTATTTTTCATATGACTCGATTGATTACAACGAGGTAAGGGTTATTTCCTCAATCTCATTATTATTCGAGATTGTTCATGTGTAAGTATTTTTTAGGACATAATTATCATAGATACCCATATTTTATAAAAATGATTTCAAAAGGAATATTTTAAGGTTTTATAAGAGGGTATATTTTACTAGATCATCATTTTAAATGTTTTAAAGATTTATCTTTCTATACCCTTTTAATTAATGTCCATGCTTTCAAAATGTTTTTAAGGATTTATTTATATGGACTTGAATGTTTTGAAATGATAATTCTTATAAGAAGTTTCAAAGTGGTATGGGACACTTTGATTCAAAAAACCCTTTTAAATGACTACCTTTATAAATTGTGAGAATTTTTAATGATTTCATGAAAAATAGGTATTTCTCTCAAAGTGTTTTATTGATCATTTTCATCTATGACATCATGCTGTAATAAATTTTAAACGTGTTTGAAGTTGATTTATTATGATACAAATTTTCCATATTTTATTGAATGTTTTGTGATATGTTTGACTGTGGATGTGTTATATTTCTACCATTCATGGTATATAGATAAATTGTTGACATTTCATATGCTAGTTTTAATAAAAATGTTTATATTATATTTCAACCTTTTCTTAGGATGAATATATTGGGCTAGTATGTTTCGGGTTGCATACCAGTAAAAGTAATCCCTCTGGGTTGGGGTTTGGTTACTGCAGACCCTCTGAGTTGTTGTTGGGTTACAGAGGCTCTTCGGTTTAGAGTCCGGTTATAGAGGCTCTCTGGGTTGGATTCTGGTTATAGAGGCTCTCCGGGGTGGAGTCTGGTTATAGAGGCTCTCCGGGTTTGGGTCTGGTTACAGTTAGCCCATAGGTCCTGGCACGAGGCCTTGACACAGAAATTAAAGTCTGTTACTATACATTGCCTCATTATGAAATTAGTTATTACATGTGATTATTCGACTAGTAGAGTATCCCTGTGCATGTTTATGTAGTAATTTTTGATCTATTTTTTCCATAATATGATCATGTTTATGTATAAAAAGGTTGTGTTTTTATTACACATTTTTTCTTAAAAGTTTATAGCTTCTGGTAAATTATTTAACCTTACTGAGAATCTGAGCTCACACCTTTCTTATGTTTTATTCTCCCAGGATCTCAATAAGTGTTTTATGTTTGAGATGCAGGGTTAATCTAAGGGAACAATGGCATTCTCAAAGGATTTTTTTGTGTTATATGTTAGAAAGTGTAATGTAACAGTCATGTATGTAATATATTTTCCAAGACTGCTTAATGGATCGGACTTTCGGGATTTATTCCTTGTAATCATTCCAATGTATTAAAATAATGCACTGACTCTGAGAATATAGGGTCAGGTCATTACAGTTGGTATCAGCAGAAGTTTAGCAATAACCTTGGAAACTAGATTTAGATAAACTCTGATTGGAGCACATTACCCTAAGATAGAATCTGAGGATTTGTATAGAAAAACTTCCAATAATTTTGTTAATGTAGATATTTTGTGATTTTTCCAAGAAAATACATCCCTTTTTAGATACTATTAGGTAGAGGCAGCTCTGGCACAAATGTACCTGGGGAAAAACCCGAAAACACTACTTTGAGCTAGACTCGAACGAGAACTGGTGCACGACAATGGGCTTTGCTGCACTCTTGGTTACGACACTCCTAGGGGATATGCTTAGGATAATTCTCATTTTATTTACAAATAATTATGAAGGATTTATGAGTATATACCTCCTTAGAGAATATGTTTTTATGATTATGGTTTATATCCATAAACTGCTCAATTTACGTTAGGTATTTTACAAGTTTGAAATTATTCATTGCAATTCATAAACTGACCTAGTGTATGAAATTTTAAAGAAATGGTGCCCTGTAGAAGGAATGTGAACTCTATCAATACGTGTGATCCAAAGAGTAAGAAGGATCATATCTTTCATAGTATTAATCCAAAATTTAGAAGAGAAATAGTCTCCCATGTATTCTCAACAAATGAAGAAATAGTATCCAGTTTCAATAAGATAAGTAAATAATTCTCTGAGTCCTATGTCTTTGAAGGGAAGCAAGAGAAGAAAAGGATGAAAGATATAAAGATGGATAAAGGGAAGAGAGAATAGAAGGATTTTATCATATGTGATAATTGTGGAAAGACTCACCTTGGTAAATGATTGATTGGAATTGGAGTTTGTTATAAGTGTTGAGAAAAAGGACACCAAGTACATGATTGCAAGGGTAAGAAAAAAGTTTCAAATGTACAATGCTTCATCTGCAAGGTGTTTGGACACTACATGAATCAATGTCCCAGTAATAAGAGTATACCATAAATGATGCTATGGGATAATAATCATGTTATGATATTACCTCAGATGAAGAATAATGACTATTGTTCTTATGTTGTTATTATAGAATTATTTCATTTGAGTGTTGTATCAATAATATACTGGTTATATGAATTATGTAGATAAATAAGGATTGTACTACAGTACTATTTTATTGAGGATTTGAGATTATATGGTTCTAAGAAAAGTTACTAAATAGTAAGCTAGACTTTTTTGGAAAAATACATGGTTGAAGGAAATGTAATCCTTAATATGGTCCTGATAATGAGTTAGTGATTTTAGAATAAGAGATGATTGATATGGATAAATTATATTAGATATTCTTGACTTCCTTGTAAATAATTAATATTTTTTTTATTTCATCATTGTTGGAATATTCAATATTTTTGGATATAAGGAATATATACCGTATTATATAAAGGATAAGGGGGCATAAATGTAATCAATAAGGTTTTATGGTAATTCAGGGTGTTACCAAGTTTTAAAATAATACCTGATGAAGGTGCTCACATGTTATTACGTGGAAAAAAGGATCTTCATTATGTTTAACTTCCTTATAAATTTTGGACTGTGATTTTGGATAGAAGTATTTTGGATTAGTCTAAAGTTTGGAATGGATTAAGTTTGTAATTGGATACTATTATTAATGTTATTTTTGGATTTTTATAAAAAGGACAACATGCAGACCGTAATCGAACCCACAACCACAGTGTGATTGGGATTTATTGCCTACCACTGGACTATGTGAAGTCCCTAGATTGTATAGTGTAGTTTCTTTTTATAAAGGGTATTATAGGTGAATTATAAATTCATTTTTCGGAACCCTATATGAATAGGATAAATAGAATATTTTTTTATGTTCTAATATCTTTTAGAATGTAAGATGAGTTTGCGGCAGAAATTAGTTCAAGGATAGAACTCTACTTTTCAAGTATATATTTTTTTATTCTCTTATTCTATGAAGAATTTAATTCTTAAACATTAGGTATAGGATATTAAAACTCAAAATGTGTTATCCTAATACCTTATGTTTTTTTCAACCGATCATATTTTAAATCATCATAGATTGATGGATTTGAGGCCCTCAATTCTACAATTGTTTGTGACTGATGACCTCAATCACTCCCTATAAATATTTATGTTTTTCCTCCAATTGTGTGTCTCTAATTTCCACCATCATTCTCATAATAGAGATCATAATTTGGTGGTGACTTTTTCATTCCCCTTTTCCTCTTATTGAGACTAAATTTTATTTACCCAATTTCGGATGTGGGTTTTCCCACAAAGTTATTTTCTATTTTCAACCTTTTATTTTTGAAGAAAAATTTCAAATTGTGAGGATGCAATTTATTTATGGAGGGAAGAATGTAACACCCCAAGATTAAGAAGTACGTTGTTTCTTCAATGTAATTCAATAACTTGCACTACACGCAACACCTAGTTCAAACGCACCACGACTTACCAAACTTTTCGTTCAAAAGAGGTTATGAAGATTATTAAGTAAATTTTTAACCTTATATAATCCTTATATTTTTAGAATCCATATTATGAGATTATTAGACATAATGTAAGAACTAATTCATTTTTTTCAAATAAAAGAAGTATTTTTCAAAAAAAAATGCACTATTAGAGCCTTTTAATGGTTAACCATTATTAAATCCAATATTTGAAACTTTTATATATTCAATTTTCAAAATAAACTTCTTCTCTAGAATCAGGACATAATAATTCAGTTTCAATAATTTTTTTTTCTGATAACTTTCATATTTGGGTGAATAGTGAAAATTACTATATTTTAACTGAAAATAATTTATAGTGTTAAATTATACATTTTAATAGTTTGTAAGTATAAATAGATTATATTTTTACCATTTAATCCAATGATGGTCATTGTAATTAATTTCACATTGAAATTGGACATAAACAACTGTCAATCTTTTGATAGTTATTATTTCTTAAAAATACGCCTTTTGGTTTTGACAACGGGAATTAATTTTCAATTAATAAATTCAACTTCTATGTTTTGAATTTGAAAAAATATAATTCATTTTTGAATTTGGAATATCAAAATTAGCTTAGGGTGAATTTTTGGTATTTTTCTTGAAACTTTCAATTTTTGATTAATAGTGAAAAACATTGAGTTATTGTTTAAAACTGACTTTTTATTTAAAAAATTATTTATTTTATTTAAATTTATTTTAGGTAAAAATATATACATAATAAGTATATAAGTTCAATGTAATTCATAGATGTCATTTTATAATAAGTTTAGATATATAAAAATTTTATTAAACATTTTAGCATCTTTTACCCACCTTCTAGGACCATTTGCAAATTTGCATACAAATTAATTTTACCGCTTCTGTGAATTGAATTTCAAAAATCCGAGAGACACAGTTGATATGAGTAAGTCAAATTTGGTTCAATAAGATAAAAATATTTTTGGTGAATAGTAACTTTTGACTTTTATTTACCAAGGTTAAAAGTAAATAGGATATGTAAAGGTAAAAATGATATTATTATTACCCTAACACATGTACTAATTCTATTGGATAAGTGTAATTCGACAAAAACCCACTTTGGAAATAAAATATGAACCTTTAGGTCCTCTTGGATTAGATTAGGACATTTATTATTTTTTAATTTAAAGAAGAGTTAAAAGTGTTAAATTCCAGTTTTCATAACTAAAACATTTTTAATATAGGGTTATAAATATAATAAATTAGACTATAAATATTCATTAGAAATATAATTAAATTTCTTACATAATGGTATTTTAGTTATAATTTCTTTCATTAAATAACTAAATTTATTTATGACACAATGATGATGCAGTAATTACCTTATTAATAAAAGATTAAAATAATTAATATTATAAATACCCAAATAAATGTGATTTGAGACTTCTGATGAATTAAACTAGTTTTATAGATTAATATGACATGTTAGGGTTTATTTAATCAATTTTTTTCGAATTAATCCTTTTTCTTATGATTTTAACAAAAAAACAAATACCAAATAGTGTCAAAATTGACATAAAATATTTTTTAAAACAAATATTATATTATTAATTGATATAATAGTCCTAAAAATCTAAGGCTCAGCCAAAATACTTATATAATAATATATATGACATTAATGAACCAATTCGGGTTAGATTGACATTTTATAGTCAGTTTATTAACCATATAATACAAAAATACAAAGAGACATGGTAAATGTCAAACTATTTAACGAAGAGTTAAATCTAACAATTAAGGTAAATATAGTGACATAAACCTATCTAAAAACTATCAGGTGAAAGTTTTTAGATCCATCCCCACCTTATCCTCTATATAAATCATTTTTGGGCCATTAGAAACCGAAAATTATTTTATTATAAAATAATATTTCAAGATTTTCCAAAAGTGCCCCTCACCTCTCTTATAAAAGAGCACTTCCCCTTATATTAATTTCACACCTCCAAAGCCTTTTGGCTCGGCCAACACCTGACCAAATATCCTCCCAACATTCCTCCCTTAATCTTATATGCCTTCCTTTGGTCAGAAATCCAACCTAAGGATCCTTTTTGATCAAATCAAAAAGAAGAACCCAAAGAAGAGGTAAATATTTCATCACCTCTTTCAAGTTCTTTTCTTCTTCCACTTACACTTTCTTTGTTGTTTCCATTCTAAAATAATAACTCCAGTATCCCATATATACTGTGATGTTATTATAAAAATGGTACAACCATTTTCATTATTCTATCCATCCTATAAATGATAAAGTCACCATACGTGCGTACGTACGGATTACCGTCTCCACGTCGTGGTGTAGTTTTTTATTCAAACACTTCATTATTTGGATGGGTATAACAATGAGTATAACTGATTTAAATAATAATTATAACATTTTAATTATTATTTATATATGATATACCATCCAATTACATATGATTTCACCATCAATATAATGATATTGTCACTCGTGCGTACGTATGGATTACCATCTCCAGGACGCAATTAGATTCATTTCCACATTCACCATTCAACGATGATTATAAAATATATATCATTAATAAGTATGTAATATATGACATAATAATTATACTGGAGATATAAATATATATATTTTTGTGTGTGTGTGTTTGTACTTACATATATCTTATTTACATAGTTTCGTTCATTATGATATGAAAACGGAAACAGTGTTTATGCGTACGTACGGTCTACCGTCTCCATAAATGGTGTTTTCCATTTCCTATATATGTCTATTATACATGTTTATATTCTATATATATATGATTTTTTATATTTTGGAAGTATTTAAATCATGATCTAAGTGATAAAATCAAGAAAAACAAGTTAAAACAGGTACGATAAAGAAAGCGATTATTACCCGAAATGTTAATTTAACATGGAAATTATTATTAATTGGGTATTATAAAGTCATAAGTGAATCATGTATGATATCATAAATATGGATATGGTTCTTTAATATTTTAATAACATACTACGGTATTTATAAAGTGGTTAAATGTACCCTCGACTAAAGTTAAGTACATGGTAAGGGGTTTCTTATCTCACTTTTAATTCAGTGAGATTTCCATTGTTCACCACTTATTTATTGCATGTGGTATATTGTGTACTAACATTTGATATATATTATCATGATTATCTTTATATTCATGATTTTATATGATCATTTTGTTGGTTATTTTCTATTGTCCATATGACTCGATTGATTACAACGAGGTAAGGTTTATTTCCTCAATCTCATTATTATCCGAGATTGTTCATGTGTAAATATTTTCTGGGACATACTTATCATAGATACCCATATTTTATTAAAATGACTTCAAAAGTACTATTTTAAAGTTTTATGGTACGATCTATTTAACTATATCATCATTTTAAATGTTTTAAAGATTTGTCTTTCTAAACCCTACTAATTAATGTTCATGTTTTCAAAATGATTTTAAGGATTTATTTATATAGACATGAATGTTTTGAAATGATAATTATTTTAAAAAATTTTGAAGTGTTATGTGACACATTGATTCAAAAATACCTTTTAAATTAATACATTTATTAATTGTGAGAATTTTAAATGATTTCATGAAAAAGGGGTATTTCTCTCAAAGCATTTTACTGATCATTTTCATCTATGAGAACATCCTTTAATGGATTTTAAACTTGGTTGATGTTGATTTATTATGATAAAAATATTCCATATTATATTTAATGTTTTGTTATACATTTGACTGTGGATGTGTTATTTTTATACCATGTATGGTTTATGGATAAATTATTGAACCTTCGTATACTCGTTTTAATATGAATATTTATGTTATATTTAAACCTTTTTTTATGATGAATGTGTTGGACTAGTATGTTTCGGGTTAGGGACCAGTGAATGTAAGCCCTCCGGGTTGGGGATTACATGAGGGTGTATTCAAGTGGGGATTCATGGAACACCAATGGTGTATATTTAACCCTTAAATCTGGTTTTGGTTTTGTAAAGTATTTTAAAAAATGTTAATTTTAGTGTTTTGAAAAATAGGTGATTTTTTAGGTTCTCTCATGTGATTTGAGGAATTTATTTTTGGCCCATTTTGGTTTGGATGTGTTAGAAGTATTTTTTCAGTTATTTTTGAGTTTGGGTTGTTAATTTTTGATTGATATATAGAATTTTGGTTTGTGATGTGTTCTGATTTGGTTCTTTATTTCTTGTCTTTGTAGTATGCCCTGGAACATTCCTAGTGAGGAATGGGTGTTTGGTCTCTAGGATTTCTTCTTATTCCATTCGATATGGCCACAAAGGTCCCCTAAAGATGATCAGAAAATTTCATTTCCAAATGAAGTGGTTTTGGTCAAGGATTAATTGCTCTTAACTGTTGGGATGTATATGCTTTAAGATATTAGGGTTACATCCATAGGCCTCTGAGTGAAGCTCTTCATGTAAAGGATGAGCTATTGAGTGTGGTGGATGTTAACCCAACAAGCTAATTTTGGAATCATAATATAAATTGTTTGATTTTTCCCTTGTTTTTTGATTTTTTTTCTTTGGTAATACTCATATTTTGGTGATCTTGGTGTATTATCATTTAGTGCTTTGAGATCCTAAATTTTTAGGTGGTTCGAATCTCTATGGAAAATCTAAATGAGCATTTCTCTAAGTATTCCCCTTTAAAACTATTTTGGGAGTACTGATAGTTTCATTAATTAGACATTCTAGTAAGTCACATGCCTTGGCGTTGGTATCACTTCTCTAGATTGTAAAGCCTTGGTTGAGGGGTTAGGATGACTTGGGTAGATGCTTTGATTATTTTGATCAGTTGAGCTTATTAAGGGTTGGTGTTTCGAGGGATGGTCTCAAGTTGTCCACCCTTGAACTGATATTAGATCCATGTTTATATTTTTGATGATTGTTTTTGGTGAATTTTTATCCATCTCTGGGTTCCAATAGTTATATATGGAGGTAATATTTTCAGTTTTTTTGTTTTGGTAAGTGTTTAATTATATTTTGGGTGTTTATGGTGTATATTATGAGCCCTCACTTTATTATTTTCCTTATTATTTTTATTTTGGTGATTTCCTAGGATCACTCTCTAAACCCAATATCTTACTGGAATTGATCTTATATTTTTTGGACTTACTTTTTCATACCATCTCTGGGGAACTTCATTGAAATGGAGTTCCATTTTGGGATATTTTGAATCTTTTTGTTGTGTATAATGATGTTTATTGTTCTCTACATCATCTCTTTTAGGTTTTTGTCATTTATATGATCCTCATGAGTTTTATTAATTTGGGAAACTAATGACCAACTAGAATTATAAAATTGTGGGGAGACCACCAAATGAAGATCTTGTAGTGAACACAGTTTACAAGTTCCCTTGAAGATGGAAATATCTTTTCCCCTCCCTACCTAACCTCGATCATAGTGTAAGTTGGTTAAATGAGATAATATATCATGTGATGAATGCCTATTGTGATCCCAAACAACCCATAGAGGTTTCCTTGGGTGATTTCTATGTCAGGGGTAGGGGTGTTTACTTATTTTCTGGATGTGTTGGGATAGTTGAGTCTATTTTATTTATTATTTTCTTAGGTGGTTCAAGATCATTGGTCTCACTCATTCACACTCCTATTTTTGGTTCATTTCATTGAAGATGACCTATTTAGTCTTTTTTTGTTCATGGTTTTTGAGAGGAGAGTGAGTTTTCCATTTTTTATCTTTGAGTGGAAGAGGTTTTGTTTTGGGAGGCTTTTTTTCTTTCTTCATATCTTAGTTAATAGAACCATTTAGACTTTTTGGGGGTAGAAATTTTCATTATTGAGGAGTATTTTCTCACCCCAACCTTGAATTTTTAATAATTTTAATTTTTTTGAATTTTATTTAATTTTTCTTAATTTTTTTTAGTTATTAAATTATATTTTGACTTATTTTTGAGTTTTTGGTTGGACTGGGTTTTAAATTTTAAAATTTTGGTTTTTCAGCATGGGAGTACAGTGGGAAAATGATTAGGAGAAACCATGCACAAACCATGTTAGGGTGTCTAAAAATTTTAGTCGAGTTAACCACAATCTCAGTTCATAATTTCCATAATCATGCACCTTTCCCATGTAATGTGTCTAGGCCATTAAGGGTAGGCGCATGGTTTGGCCAATCATGCGGTAAAACCATGCACAATGATTGGGATTTAAAAAAATAAAATGAAATAAATTTAATTAATAATAAAATAATGATAAAAACCTAATTCTAACCCATCCCACCCCCCCCCCCACCACCACCACCACTCTCTACTCTATCCCCTCCTTCTCAACATTCCCATAGGAGGACCCTCTCCCCATATATCCCTCCTACCTTCACCCTCTATCAGTCATTTCTCCTCCATATTTGTGGTGTGATATTCATGATTAATAAGTTCTACCTCCTTCTTCCTTATCTTTACTATTTTCTTGGTTTTATTTGTCTCTCGTGTGGTTTGTGTTCCATGTCTAAACCCTAACCCGATTTGGGTGATTATTTTCATTTTTTCTTGGTTTTTAGGGTTGTTGAGACTTGATTAAATCTAGTTCTTATTCAAAACATTGAATGTATTGATTCCACCATTGGTTTCAAGTAGTTTATATTTCATTTTTCATTGTTAGAAAAATATTATTTAGATTTTTTTTGACCTTTTAGTTTCTTGTAATTTTATAGTGAATTTTGGACCTCCTTGAGGTAGATTTGGGCTTTTATTGGTGAAGTTAATGACTCACAGCTCCTTGAATGTGACTTACAGACATATATAGGTATAGGAATCTATATATATATATATCCTATATGTATATATTCACTCATGGAGTTGTGAATATGTAAATTGGTACAAGGGGTGCTTATATATATCTGTAGGTGCATATATGTCTAAGTGTAAAAGGGGTTTTTTCTTTAAAAGGGTTATTCTTGGTCTCTTTTTCTTCAATAGACCTCATTGGGGTGCATTCATATTTATATCATCAAAAGTAGTGTGTTTTGAGGTATGTTCCCTATATTTAAGCCTTCAAACTGAATTTATTGATTTCTTATATGCCTCAAATGGGTTTTTTCATTATTATACAATATATATGTGCTCTAAAAAAAATTTCAGGTTCTTAAAAAATTAGGTTCTCTTATTTTTCATACTTTCCCCGAACATCCAATATAGTTCTGGTTTATTTAAGTATATTTTAAACCATGTTTAAAATGTAAATTATTTAAAATATCCATTAAGTTTTAAAAACTATATTGTTAATGTTACTAGGTTATTTCCAATATGTTGGTTTATATATGGTTTTTTAATTGGTGTATCCCCAGGAACGTATTAGTAATGATATTTTGGTTTTGTGATCAGATGGTTTTTGATAAAAATGGGGATTGTTATAGATTTAAAATGGAATGAAGCACATGGAATCCCTAGGTACCTGTATGGGTTGCACTAGGTCTAATAGCTAGGTAACTGGTAGGTTTGTGGCTAGGGTTTATCTAGAAATATCACAAACAAAACTAATTAAACATTGTAACATGGATTATTACCATTAGTCCTTGGGTACATCCCCTCTAATGGATTGTGCATGGGAAGGTTATTGGTTTGATCACTAAGATATGATGATCCTAATACCTAATAACCTAGATACTTTGAGTGATTTCACATGGTTATTTCTCTCTTTTCAAACATGATATCCAAAGATCTATTTTTTTAAATTGTTTTTAACTTAGTTCCTTTTTATGTTAAAAATAATTAAAATCATTTTTTACTTTCCTCTATCTGTCGTACTTTGTGATATCTTTTAATTTAATGTTATGATACCCCACTAAGATTCTTTCTTAAATAACATTTTAATTTAATAAATTATTTATTGTAAAATCCATCATCCTTTGGAAAATGGATTTGGAAATAAAAGTAGAAAGCTTTTTCCTTCTAATACTTTAGCTTGTTCCTTGTTTTTAATGAAAATCGGAAAAAATACTTTAATATATTTATATTTTCAAACTATCATGAGATTGTTTTCATTTTCAAAGTGATGCATAGGTATTGGTTTCTCTTTTTTCATCCATACTCGGAATTTTAATGCTCACACAAATATTCTTTATCATTTTTTAGTTTCAGGTTCTCTCAGATCTAGATTTCTCAAGCAGTGATCTTGGCCCTATTCTTATTGGGGAACTGGGAGGTCATATAGAGGTAAATTTGGTGGTTTTATTTCCTTTCAACTTCCAATTTTATTTTATTACATTTTATTTATTTATTTATTTTTTTACCTAAATCATTCACAATTGAGTATACATTATTCCTGACACTAATTTCAAACTTGGGAGGATTAGAAACACCTCTCGATCCATGTTCACATATCAATAAAAAAATTATTCACTTATATACCCAATACTTTTTTTTAGAGATTTATATAATTATGAAAAAATTATAAATAAAAACATATATCTTTCCCATCCAATGGAAATTTTTTAAATTATAAACATATTTTATTATTAAATAATAATTATTCTAAATTTATTAAAAATTTATCCATACATGATACCCTTATTGAAATATATTACACAATATCATTCTATATAACCTAGGGAAACATAAACATAAGGGAAATCTCAGATGCTCGATAAGGGTAAACATGGGAGGTATCAATTGATGATCATAAGTGAGCATAAGATAATTATAATTGTATAATACCATGATCATAACTTATAAAAAACATAGCCAATAAGCCATAGACCATAATTCATGAATCATGGCATCAAGATTATCTATAAAAATACATGATTCATAACAGTATGAAATCATCAATAATAAATCATGATATAGGAGATCATATCATAAGCATAAGATATAATTTATGGAATATAAATAAGCATAGAAAATTAATTTCATTAGTTAAGGCTCTCTAACAAGACTATCATAGTTTAATGATTCCCATAGTGTATTGGGTTCACCCCCAAATCCCTAAAACATCATCTCATGAGATATATGTACTATGAAATGCATTGGGTGGTTATATACTTTATTGCACATATATCACTTAATATACATATTCACCCACGGTCTTGGGTTCACTACTAATTCCTCTTTTTATTATTTCATGGGATATCAATATTTACCCAATCTATTAGAGGACTATATAATTTTGGGACCACCAATCAGAAAATAAAAAACATACAAAAGTGTTACATAAGTTCATAAAAAAAATAATTTCATCATATATTTTCAACCCTTGGGAAAGTACATATCTCAATGATAAATATTAATATTATATAATTCCTCCAAGGGGTATTGAAGCATAATCTTCCCTAATGAAAAGTGATATTGAAAGAAAAACCATTGCAACTTTTCTAACCATTGATTCAAAACCTCATGAATGAAAGAAACATTAATGGATCTATAAATCCTCCTAGATTTTAGGAAAGTGTAAATAAAATACATTCATGGGTAATATATACCCCATAAAAAATAAGTTAATGAATATAGAACACATCCCAATGAATGGAAATTGAAGTGAGGAAACTCTTACAACATCGGTATCTATTGAATAAATAGACCGTAAAAGATATAACATTATATGGATATTTAAAAGCATTTAATTTCATGAAATTATTATAATAAAATACATATATACATATATTAGTAAATACACCCCAAAATATAAAACAAGTTCTGAATATGGCATATGTCTCAATGAAATAAAAGTGAGATGAGAAACTCTTACATCTTTTGAAACATTTGATTCAAAAACTGTTTGAAATATAAAACATAAAATAAAATTTTAAATACCATGAATAAAGATATAGTCATGATATAATAATTAACATATGAATAATATACACCATATAATGAAAAATGGGTTCATAAAACAAAACATGTCTCAAAGAATAAAAATTTAGATGAAATCATTACCTTAAGTATCAATTTTCTTCATATGCACTTTAACCTCGTGTATAATGAATTTATATTTAATATAATTATATAAAAGAACCATATTCATATTTATATTTCTATATATAATTAATTTATAATTTATAAACACCCAATTATTAACAAATATTCATTAAAATCAATATTTAGGTGTAAAATGTTCTGTTTTCTATGCATATCTTGGTTTGATAGTTTCATTCCATACTTTTGTGGTCATGGTTTATTCATATATAAAATATTATTAATGTCCTAAATATCATTTTCATTCATCATATATACATTTATAACCATCCTTATATTTTTATAATGAAAAATGGATTACATCACTTCATGGAGGCAGTAGTCCGTACATATGCATAGGTGATGTTTTCATTTTTCAAATGATGGAAATAAATAAAGCTAACTAATAATTTATATTTAATAACATTAATTATGTTATAAATATAATTTATAGTTATATATTCTTTAAATATATCTATATAACCATCCTTTATAGATTTTTATGAAAGACAAATTCCATATTATCATGAAGGTGGTAATCTGCATATACACATGAGTGATGCTTTCATTGTCCATTATATATAAAAAAGAAAGAAAATGGATATATCATTAATATAAAACACTTAATTTTATTAAATATAATGGTTTCATTATTTTAATATTTTTATATATTATTTCACGGAGTCTTAACAAGAAGGAATGCTAGAAAAAATCAGCAAGAACTCATTCCTCTTCCCTGGATAATATCCTTTAAAAAACTCCTTAAGGCTTCCTAGGTGGGTACTTTGGGAATAAAAAACAAATAGGTCATTTATATGGTTTTTTAAAGTTATTTTTGAAGATATTTTTTTAGATAAGTTTCTAAGGTGGTTTGTATAAGTGAGAATATGAGGTTTCCTTTTACAAGTGAGGGGAGTGACACCCTTGTAAATATCCTAAACTTTAATATAATATAAAGACATTTTGATGGTAAAGTCAATCCAGATGGAACAAGTTTCAATGATATTATGAGATAAGGTTTAAATATAAATAAAAAATTATATTTAGATAATTTTAAGTGATATTTTTTTCCTTATCTCTCAGTTTAACCCCCTTTTAACCCTTTCTACCTTTTACTATAGTAATAAACTATTACCATGATAACTTATTTCTATGCCCAAAAATAAGTCAAACTTATTAAATTATATTTATTATTATTATTCCAACTATGTAATCCATTTTCCATCATTAAATTATTATATTTAGTAAAATTAATTCTTATAGAAGTACTTAAACTGCAACAAAAAATAATTTTTTAAAAAAATGCATTTCTATGCATAAAAATGATGTTACACCAAAATCAAGTGTATAATAGATTCTAATGAAACTTATTGCTTTATTAATACATAAATGAGATTTTTGTGACTTTAAAACCAATTTAAAAATGAATTTAACCTTGTAAATAATTAATTAAATAAAAAAGATAAAAAAATTATTCTATTATTAAAATAATATACCACTTATGGTTGAAAGTGTAAAAAGAGATTTATAAATAAAAAATAAAATTTTAAGAGTTTATTTCAATATTTTTATTATATATATTTTCAATAAAATGTTTTATAAAATTTTAATTCATTATTATTTCATAATGATGTCTTAAAAGTGACGATATTTGTCAAACCATATTTTTCACTATTCACATAAAATCAACTATTTCATAAAAATCCAAAAAAAAATATCCTAATATAATTTTACAAATATTAATTCAATAATGATGTTCATTTTTTAAAAAATAAAATTCAAAAATTTATAAATTTAACTTTTATATATAACATATATAATATAAAAAAGTATGTTTTTAAACATTGAATTTATGTTTAACTCAGAATTATTATACTAGTATTACTTATTATTAAATAACCATTTCATGGATGTATTTAATTAATTTTTTTATTTATTACCTGATTTTTTATCAATAATTTTTTTTGATTTAATTCCTCAAAAGTATTAAATTTAAAAAATGTGTAATTCAAAAAAATTGTTAAAAATAATATCTTTAGAAGTAATTGTATTCTATTAATTTAATTTTACCCCTATTATTTTAAAACTTCATTTATTTATCAATTTTACTAAACTGTATAGTAATTTTTTCATTTTAAATTTTTATAATGCATTATTCACTTAATTTTAGTGTAACTTATATCACAAGATATAGAACACATCAAATTTATTTTAAAGGAAAATATATTCTAAAATATAGGGGTGTTAAAAGAATAAATACACCCTATGAGTTTAAAAATAGAATAATATTAAAATAAAAAAAACAACATAAGAAGTGTTTGAAAATGCATCAGGTCCCAATCACCTAGAAATATCACACTATTAAACAACACTATAAAAAAACATTAGAAATATGATTGATATGTTTTAAAGGAAGTAGAGGAACTTTAAATAAAACTATGTGAATGGTATATGAATTAAATAATTTGTATTTATGGAAAATATAAACTAAAAATCATTATTTAAATAGTAACATGACCATTTTAATAGTAACCAAATTTTTAGAGAAGTAATATGACCATTGGAATAGTAACTTAACCAATAGAATAGTAAAATTACTTTTAAATAATATATACAGTGAAAAAAATTAGTTAATATAAACATTGGAGTGAAATAATATAAATATATAAATTAAAAAACTCATTGAAAGTATACGTTTCTATTTTTAATATAGTTTATTTTAACTAATTTTGTAAAAAAATAAATTTTTAAGCAATTAATGAAATATTAAAATTATCAATATTAGAAAATCATTTTCTTAAAAATAATTTAATTTTTTTAATCACCATGTTGAAATTATATAATATTCTTTTATTTAATTTTCTATAACACTTGAATTTTTAGGTGAATAGTAAAAATACAATTATTTCAAACACTGCTTGTTTTAGTAAATATTATTGATGTAATAATTACCTAATAAATTATAATATGTTTTTATTAGAAAAAAATATTTAATAAGATAAATTATTCATATAAAAATAATATATTTAATTTACAAACATAAAAATTTATTCTCAAAGTCTAAAGAGATAAAGTAAACCATTAAAAATTATTTTTCATTTTTTCATACATTGTTTTATATAAAATAAAAAATTGATTTTGGAGTGATTTAAAAGTTATAAAAAATATAATATTAATCAAATATAATTAATAATTTTAAATAAGACCACTATTTCATTTTTGATTTTTGAAATTGTAATTTTCTCATTATTTTACCAAAAATACTATTCACTTCAAGTATAAATACACACTCTCAACCCCTTATAAAATCACTTGAAAACACTTATAATTGAAAAATACCTACCTAGTTATATTCTCCTAAGACTCATAGTAATCCTAGAGACATTATAATCTCATCCAACTTTAAGTCTCCAAGGCATTGAAATCTTAGAAAATGAGTAACTTTGAAGAACAAGGTTGTCTTTCTAGCTTTCCCCTTTCAATTTTTCCTTCTCATATTCTTATATTCCCACAACCACTTCTAAAAAATATTAAAGAATTAATTAATGAGTATATATAAATTTTATAAATTTTATTATACTATGGGTCATTTATTATAAACTATTTTTAATATGTATATTATCTCTATACCTATCTTTGATAAAGTCTCATTAATGGTCGGTTTTATACATAAAAGGATGATTCCAATTATTTATTTATCATTGACTATAATACTAGTTATTATAGATTATATATATATAATTTTAAATATAATTCAATATATATATATATATATTAATCTATTTATAATGTATATGTATTACCTCTCTTTGCCTATTTTGATATGTCCTGTTAATGGTTGGGTAACTACCTACGAGGACATTTTGAATTATTTACTTGTCACTACCTTCATGGATAGTAACAATAAATTATTTATAATATATAAATATATATTATTATTTATTTTTAATATTTTTTAGGTAATTTTAATAAGGGATAAATAACAATGAATCAAAACCATACAATTAAAATAAAACAGGATAATTCAAAGAATTGTGTAATTAAACTATTTCATCCCTAAAAAGATTAATAAATAAAATATAATGATTATAGTTGATTCATGATAACATAAATTAATTTAACTTACTTATTGGTGCATTTTTTAATAAAATAATATTTTATAGAAGGTGTTAACATGATAAAATTAAACAGGACTTAATGTAAGGGTACTCTCAACCATTCCTTTCCCTTTTGGTATTGTCTTCTCTTTCTCAATATTTTACCTATGATTATTATAAAATATATTCTAAATAAATTTTATTTTATAAAAACCTTTCTTATTCTAGGGTTATTCATATCTTTACTTCATTGAGAGGTATTCTTAGTCATATTCATGATTTTTGGTAAAGCAATTTTCTTGAAATATCTCATCAATTATTCTTATATTTATTATTATCCTCTCCCTAAAATAGAATCCTGTCTATATATGTCTAATACTATATATTCCTATATTTTAAAAAAATAAACAAGTTTATACATTGAAATATTATTTAAAATATCTTTATTAAACCCATTCATTTCTCATGAGATCATTTGATGTATATGATTGACATGAGTTTTCCTATATTTATGTAATTTTTTATTATGAGAATATTATGATGTGATGGGTGGGTTTGGAATTATATATCTCATGAGTTCATTGGGTAAAGTGAAATATCACATGATTTTATATTTTTTGAACATGATACTAACTTTTTTTCACATTCTATATAGAAATATTTGTATATAGTTGTTATATGTAAACATAATATTAGATTTATTCACATTATATATGTGGGAAGAATGTAGTTTTATTTATCCAAGATGTTATAATATTTCATTATTATGTATGTGATGCATTCCATGCCTTCAATATATGATTATTTTGATTATGATTTTATTATTATGATATAATGCTGATTATTATACTCACCCACTACTCATATTGTTTTTTCTCATGTTCTTCCCAATTATTCCCCCTTACTAGTATTTTAGCTCACCCTTTTTTTGTTTTATGTACCAAAGTGGTTACATGTGTTGAGATTATTATGATAGCTAATAATAGGACTATTATAGAGGATTTAAATGATGTTTAATTTTTTTATGAATAGATTTTTTTGAAACCAATAAACCTATCAATTTTTGGAGTTATATTATTATGTACGTTTATCATAAAAATTAAGTAATAATCATATATGAAAGATACTGGTTAATATAGAAGATTTGGAATATTATAGTTTTAAATATCATATGAATTTATTTTATTATACTAATGGATAGGGTAACCTAGTTATATTCTTTCATTAATTACTATAATAAAAAAAATTCTTCCTTTTATTGCCTTATGGTTTTTAGTATACTCTTCATGGGGGGTTTTCTATGATTGTTGAGAAATCCCTAATCAGGGAAAACTATTAGTTATCATCAAAAAAATGGATAGCCCTTTTATCTGAGTGTTTGAAACAAAAGATCCCCAATATCATATGAATTTATTTTATTATACTAATAGATAGGGTAACCTAGTTATGTTCTTTCATTAATTACTATAATCAAAAAAAAAATTCCTTTTATTGCCTTATGGTTTTTAGTATACTCTTCATGGAGGGGTTTTCTTTGATTGTTGAGAAATCCCTAATCAGGGAAAACTATTGGTTATCATCAAAAAAATGGATAGCCCTTTTATCTAAGTGTTTGAAACAAAATATCCCCAAGTCCTTCCTCTTATAGTGGATTTCTATCCAAATGTACTCCCTAAATATTTTTTAATATTTCCCCATAAATGAGTGGCATAATTTACCCTTGATATTTTTCAAAAAACTTAGACTATATAAATCCCTCCATTTTTATGGATCTAAATAAGCTAAGGTAATTAAATATTCAATTAGAATAACTTAATGTTAAATATTTTTTTATGTTGATCACTTATCCTTGGGGAGATCCAGTTATGTTTACCAATAAAGTTGATGGAAATCTACATCTCTACATATAATATCAAAATATAAATCAATTATTGATCAAAAATTATTATTCTTTCTATTAAATTGGTGATTTTTTTTATCAGTTACAGTAGGTTAAGGGTTTTTACAAAATTTATTTATGCCCAAGTTATGATCATCTTCGAGCATGGAAGAAGGATGTTCTAAAGATTTCTTTTTGAACTTAGTATTGTCATCTTGAGTATCTATTAATTCCTTTCTAATTGACTAATAACGCATATTTTTTTAAAATTTATGAATATAAAAATTATTTCTTTATTATACTTATTTATTTTAGTCTTTTTAGATGAGATTCTAGATTATTTAAATTCATTTAATGAGTATGGTCGGCATCTATGCATTATTTTAGAGATTTTATAGGAGCATCTATTTTATTTAGATCTTAAGAAACTCTCCATCTATATTTAAAAATTAAGGTTAAATAATCATGTAATTTCAATGGTTGTAATATTAGTATATCTGTAAAAAGATGTATTGTTGATGTCCTGGAAAGTTCCATCGAATTTGTTTTAGATAAGAAAATTCCGTAGAATCACAGGATATTACAATCATTTTATTACAGATTTCAATAAAATAGTTTCTTGAAATACAACTCTAGAAATGAAGGGTGACAAATTCATCTTGTTTGAAATGTTTTAAGTGGCTTTAAAAGTGATGAATAATAATTTTATCACAGATCTAGTTATTATACTTTCTCTTCCAAGTGTAGGGTTTGAGGTATATTATGTTGGTTCATTAGTTGTCCTTGGTTGCATTCTCATGACGGATCATCAGTTAGTGGTTTATGGTTCCAGATATCTTAAACCTTATGAGATGAATTATCCAACCCATGATTTTTAATTTCTCATTATATTTTATGAATTAAAGTGTTAGAGGCCCTACTTGTTTGAAGAATGCATCATGGCGTTCACAGACAAAAATACTCTTAAGTTTATATATTTTCAATGAGATATAAATATAAGGTAGTGTCATTGGGTGAAGTACATTTAGTTATTTTATTTTGATATCCAGTATTCACCTAGAAAAGTCAATGTGGTCATCGATGATCTAAATTGGAAGATTAACCACCATAAGTTATAGTAGGAAAAGGAAGAGAGGAGGTTTGTTTCTTTAATGGATGATACCCACTTAGATATTATTGGGGATAATATTAGAGTAATTATATACCTCATAAATCTTATATCATACCTCAATAAATGAATCAAGGAATCTCAGACTTCTAATTTTGATTGTATCATCATTTGAGAGAAAATCAATAGTGAGTATATCCTTGATGATCGGTTTCAGGATCCATATATTTTCCTCAACATCAACAAATAAATTTTTATACTAACTTTAAAGGAGATTAAATTAAGTAATATCATGATTATCAATGGTTTTTACACCCTAGTACTGGGAAGATGTTTCTTGAGGTGCATCACCAATTCTGGTATCCTAGAATGAAAAATTAGATTATATAATTGGTTTCACAATGATTTACTTTTCAATGAGTGAATAAAGAGCATAAAAACAATAGCTTTTATTCAACCACTAATATTAATTATATTGAAATGGTAATAGATAATTATAGACTATGTTACCAGTATTTCTAGAAATCCAATAGGTTGGGATACTGTGTGGATGATTATGAATCATTTTACCAAGACATCTCACTTTTTAGCTATCAAATAGGACTATTTTTTATGATATTGATAAAATTTATGTTATATAGATCATTAAATTCCACAATGTACCAAAAATCATCATCTCTAATAGTGTTATGAGGTTAAAATATCAATTTTAGTAAGGTATAGATTGAGATTTGGGTTCTTGAATAAATATGAGTATTTATTTCCATCCTCATATAGATGGATAGTATAATTAAACCATTTATATCCTAGAAGAGATGTTATGGGATAGTGCTCTTGATTTTGGTGGTTCATGGGAGGATCACCTCTCTTTGGAGAAATTTTACAATAACATTAGCTATGATGAATTGATTTTAATGGTTCCATTTGAAGATCTATAAGGAAATTATTTTCATCCCCAACTTTGTTAGACCTAAATAGTAAATTACAATATTATATATCCTTGTATCATTTGTGAGACAATGGAGAAAGTGAATTTAGTTTCAATAAAATTTAATAGTTCAGTTCCAATAAAAATCCTTTACTAACAGCCAAAGGAAATCCTTCAAATTCAAGGATTATGATCATGTATTTCAATGGTTTTCACTAAGATAAGGTTAGTAGTGAATGGGAAATTAAGTGAATATACCTATGAGATTTTTCATTCCTTTTGTAGTTATATTCCAAGTTAAAGATATTGTGTGTTAGATGGTCTCACCAATAAAGTTCAGAATCATTCATAACACCTTCCATGTTTCTTAAATAAGTAACTACATACCTAAACCTATGTTAATGGTTCATTACAATTATATTTATCTTAAGTTTTATTTTCCCTATATAGATCACTTTTTTCACCCTTTAGCATCATTAATTTCACATAGGGTAGACCAATTTATAAATTATAAACATGAAATATAAAATAATAAAAATAAAACTAATTAATATAAGTTGAGAAAGATTTAGGTCAATCCCATGAGGGTGAGAGTAGAATAATACTTCAATTCAATAATTAAAAAAACTTTATTTCATGAAAGATACTAAAACTACTCATGATGGATTTTAGAAGAATAATAGAATAAAAATGAAAATAATGTACCAAGAATATAATATCCAGTTTCATTCATTTGTGAGTGTGAAGGAAAATATTTTTTTATACTTTTCATTGGAATTAAGTCTAATTAATCTCCTTGGTCAAGGAAATTAACCTCTCTCTCTCTCTCAAAAATTTCACTTTACTTATGATAAAGTACTTCATTTTTTACTGAGAAAGATAACTCAAAACAATTTTTAAATATATAATACTACCATAAAATGGTCATTGAAAAGGTCAAATCACGTTAGTCTCATTAATTTACAATCTCTCACTCAACACTCAATGGTCATGTTTAAAAAATTAGGAAGATAAGGAATTAAGATAATTTTAATGAAATAAACCAACTTAAATTCTCTATAAAACTAGTAACACCTCTAATAAAATTTTCGTTCAAATATATTATTATAACCAATAAATCACTCCCAAGTTCTATTTATATTGGAGTTGAGAAATATAGAAGATAAAATACATATTGAAAGTAGTTGTAGAACACTATTTGAAGACTCCTATAGTAGAACAACTCAGCACTAGGTCCAATTCTCACCTATTTCATAACAGGATCATCCTTTTATTTATATTCATTAAAAATACTCTATGTATCTTATTAATTGAAAATATATATACTTCCATGTCCTTTTAAACCCTTATGGTCAAATAACCATTAACCATAACATAAATCTTGGTAGACTATCTATTTTTAGTTTTCTAGTGACCAAGCATGTTACGGTGGGAAGGTGAATTGCTTATTCCCCTATTAATGGTAGTTTCATGTACAATTATCATATCAGAACAAACTAACAACCTTAAAAATTAATTTCCACTATGTCCCATTTCACATCATGACCCAGGACATTCACAGAAGAAATATATTCCTCAACATTATCAAAGTCATCATGCTTTTAAACTCTAAATGAAACTTATTCACTTTATTAATGACTCATACACACATTCCCATTATACTTATGAAATTAGTATCATAGTGAAAGCTCTTTATACATATTGAGAACTAATGAAGAATAAATAATTCATTATCTCTATCACTCGCATGGTGTTCATTAATTTTTCAGAGCATTACAGTGGTGGTTTTAATTCTCTTCATGGTATCCATTGAAATTTTTCCATAACATAGGCACAAGGGGGTCATATTTATCTTCATAGTGTCCCAAATATTTTTAAATTAGGAATTCATGGAGTCTCTAGGATCCACAGTGGTTGTACCAAGATTAAATACTCCATTTATGTTTGTTTCATCCTTCTGAAATATTCACATATCAATGGATATCCCGAATTGAGATTTTTAGATATATCCATGCAGGATCTATGGTGAAAACCATCAATACACGGTGTGTATAGAAAACCCTAGGCATAGGTGTGAGGAAAAAGTTGTTGGAAGTGCTGGAACTGAATCATTTTTATTAAAATTAATAGTACTCTATTCTCGTTTTTCCCACATTGGTTTTCAAGTTTGGAGGCACCTTCTTTATAAATCTAGACATGGAAACATCAACTCATTAATTCTATTAGTGTATCCATTCATGGAGATCACCTATCCTTACTTCTCAAATGAACCATCTTATAAACTCTCTATTTCCTTGATACTAATTCCCTGTATCAAACCATGCTAGGCTTCGTGTTGGATTATTCTTTCCCTTGTACTACTTTATTAGTGGTTAGGCGAAATTTTATTCCTAAAAATGAAAAAAAATACATTTTTAAATATATCTTTATACATTTATATATATTTCTTTTTTAAAATTCCATTTTAAATATCACCAATATATAAAGAATATAATGTAATGGAAAATTTCCCTAAATAATAAATTAAAATAAAGATTCAACAGATTTAATTATAAAAAAATTGAAATAAATTAAGGCATCTAATCCCCCCACACATTGAATCTTTCTTGTCCTCAAGCACATAAAATCCACATTATTAAAATGAAATCTCATCAGACCTATAACGCCCCGACCCCAGTTACCTAGAGTCGGTGCATTATTACATAACATTGGCAAGATCACAAGAAAGATCAAATCTCGAAAGACCGATTGGTTTAGTAGCCTTGGAAACACTAAATATATTCATAAAGTTTTACATTACATCATAAAGTAAAAAACTACTACAACAACATAGTCTCCATATTCCACACTCAAATCCCCACATACTATCCCTACAGGTCATTCATAAATTACTTCTTCACATCCTGGGAAAAATAAAACATAGAAAAGGGGTGAACTCAAATGCCCAGTAAGGATAACAATATAGCGGAAACTTTCATAAATAAGAATAAGCATTTAAGGCAGTGTATAACTAAAACAAAAGCCTTCTAAACTTGAACTTCAACATAGTATGGCAAAAATAAAATGAAATAATTCCATTTACATATTCACATGGATATTCTACTAATCGAATAATCAAATGCAATATCAATAACCACTTTCATAATGATGGAATGCATAATTCCAGACTATCATAACCACATAGACAAGGCCTAGTGCCAAGACTACAAATAAGATTTTGTCAAAGCCTTGTGCCAAAACACTAGTTTGTCTCATGAGACCTACTGATGCATCGAGGAGCTATAGCAGCCTCCACCCGTCACATATTAAGTCCAATGCATTCCCATACGAAAAGGTTTAAACATAACACAAACATTCGTATTAAAACTAGCATATGAAATGTCAATACTTTCACCATAAACCATAAATGATATAAAAATAGAACATCCACAGTAAAACATATCACAAAACCTTCAATACAATATTGAAGTTTTGTATCATAATAAATCAACTTCAAATGAGCGTAAAATCCATCAAAGTATGTTGACATGAAATCAAAACTCTTTTTAAAGAAATATCTCTTTCTATTTTGAAATAATTTAAGATTAATATATTTATAAAATAAAACATTTTCATTGAAAATATTCTTATAATCTTGGAAGTTAAGCTTCGACGATTTTATAACGGCGTAAAATAACCACACCCGCCGTATAAGTTAAAAAAATACATTCTTACCTTAATTCTGTCGAAAAGGTTAAAAAAGAACCTTGTTTGGAAAACGACGGAAATATTACTTTATAAAACTCTTATAAAAAGTCAAAAAAGGGTATAAATTACATTAACCCATATTCTTTTAAATAGTAAAAATGTTTTGAAATACATTTTTAAGAAACATGGATGTGGATGATAAAGAGATCCCAGTAGATTATTACGTATAAACAACCTCGGATAATGAAGAGATTGTGAAATAACCCTTACCTTGTACTTTTCCTTGGTTGAGGGTAGGTTAACCTCCTGTATAATAGTGAAATAATTATTATTAAATTATACTAGAATCATATACATTCGTATGATATCATATATGATCTTTTAACATTGCTTAGTTAATAATATCTTAGAATTATCGTTGTTTCGGGTGTTAACTTGCTCGTTTTATTTTATATGTTTTGTTACGTAATCCATGTTTGTCTTGTATAGGTTGTATCTTATTCATATCCAGAATGATATCAAGTCCTTAAACATTATTTTTAAATCATAAAATGATAGTTATACATGAATGGATACGATGGAGAATGAATCTCATCGCGTTCATGGAGACGGTAGTCCATACGTACGCACGAGCGACTATATCATTCTTTTGATATTAAAATAATATATAATTGGATGGTATATTACATATACAGAATAATTATCATGTTATATTTATTTTTTACATGAATTATACACCATTATTATACCCATCCAAATAATAATATTTGGAATGACAATTACACCATGACGTGGAGACGGTAAGTCGTATGTACGCACGTATGGTGACATGTTATTCAAAGGGTGGATAGAATACTGAATATGGTTGTACCATAATTATAATAAAATCACAGTATATATAAGATATTGGAGTTTTTATTTTATAATGGTAATAACAAAGAAAGAAGAAGTGGAAGAAGAAAAAAACCTGGAAAAGGGTGGTGAAATCATTACCTCTTCTTCGGGTTCTTCCTTTTGATTTGATCAAAAGGGATCCTTAGGATGGATTTCTGATCAAACTAAGGCCTCTAGGTTGTATTGAGGGAAGTTGGGAGAGTATTGGGGTGGATTTTGTCCGAACCAAAAGGCTTTTATGGTGTGATTAAATGAGAAGGAGGAGTTCTCTTTTATAAGAGGGGTGAGGGGCACCTTTGGAAAATCTAAAAATATTAATTTATAATAAATTCATATTCGGTTTCTAATGGCTCCAAAGTTGATTATTTAAATTTTAAGGTGGGGATAGGTCGAAAAAAATTAAACCAATATAATTTAGACAGGTTTGGGTCATTATATTAACCTTATCGTTTTGTTTTAACTCTTAGTTAATTAGTTTGACATTTACCATGTCACTTTGTATTTTTATATTATATAGTTAATAAACATACTATATACATCCAAGAGACCCCCAAGTGGTCCATTAATTATACACATATCATGATATAAGTCTCTTGGCCGAACCTTAGATTTTTAGGAATTTAATATCAATTAATAATATAATATTTGTTTTAAAAACTCTTTTATGTCAATTTTGACACTATTTGGAAAATTGATTTTTGTGAAAATCATAACAGAATGATTAATTAGAAAAAAGTAAATTAAATCAATACTAATATGTCATATTATCCTATAAAATAAGTTTAATTAATTAAAATTCTAAAATTATATTTATTTGGCTATTTACAATATCAATTATTTTAATTTTTCTCTATTATGGTAATTACTGCATCATCATTGTGTCATAAATAAATTAAATTATTTAATGTCTAAAAATTATAAATAAAATATCATTATGTAGGAAATATTTTTATCTTTCTAATGAATATTTAAAATCTAATTTATCTTATGTATAACCCTATATTAAAAATATTGTAGTAAATAAACTTTGATTTTCACTCTTTTAACTCTTCTTTGAATTAAATAATAATAAATTTCCTAATCTAATCCAAGTGGACCTAAATGATAATATTTTATTCCTAAGGTTGTTTTTGGTCGAGATACACCTGTCCAATAGAATTAGGACATGTTTTAGGGTAATATCAATATCATTTTTACCCTTAATTACCCTATTTACTTTTAACCGTGGTAAATAAAAGTAAAAAGTTACTATTCACCAAAAATTATTTTCATCTCATTGAACCACATTTTACTTTTTGATATTAACCATGTCTCTCGGATTTTCGAAATTCCATTCACAGAAGTGGTAAAATTAAGTTTTACGAAAAAATTCAGTTTTTTAACTACCACTTAGTAGTTTCACTATTCATCAAAAATTGAAGTTTTTCAGAACAATGCCAAAATTTCACCCTAAGCTATAATTGATATTCCGAATTCAAAAATGATGTCTATTTTACAAAATTCCAAACATATAAGTTTCATTAATTAATTTTATTATTAATTCCCACTGTCACAACAAATAGCATGTTTTTAAGAAACAATATATATCAAAAGATTGACAATTGTTTAGGCCCAATTTCAAAGTGAAATTAATTATAATGAACACCATTGGATAAAATGGTAAAAATATATTCTAATTATACTTTAAAACCAATCAATAATATAATTTATCACTATAAATTATTTTGATTAAAAAAGTTGTTTTTAAGTATTTTTCACTATTCCAAAAAATTGGAAGTTCTCAGAAAAATACCAAAAATTCATATTAGGATAATTTTGATATTCCGAATCCAAAAATGAAGTCCATTTTGAAATATAAAATATATATAATTTCAAAAAGTATGTATTACTATCCATAACGGCTATTTTGATTGGTTGTGGTGTGTTAGAACTCGATGTTGCGTACAACACACGCTATCACATTATTCAAAGAGAAGCATACCGTAGAAGCTTGGGGTGTTATATTCTCCCCTCCTTCAAATAATTTCGTCCTCGAAATTTCAAGAATACTACCGTATGAAAAGACTCGGGTGGTTCTTCATCATAAGTTCCTTGGGTTCCCACGTTGCCTCTTCCGTCTTATGGTTTCTCCACAAAACTTTTACCAGACGCATCATCTGGTTTCTCAGTACTTGTTCTCTCGTATCAATAATCTTGACGGGTTCTTCGCAATAAGACAGATTGGGTTCCAGTTCTAATTCCTCATAGGTGAGTACATGCGTTGGGTCAGGCATGTATTTCCTCAATAAAGATACGTGGAACACATCGTGAACTTTGGAGAGACTTGGCGGCATTGCCAATCGGTAAGCTACAGCCCCAATTTGTTCTAGAATTTCGAAAGGTCCGATGTACCTGGGACTCAATTTACCTTTCTTACCAAAACGTATGACTCCCTTCCATGGAGATACCTTCAAGAAAACATGATCACCGACTTGAAATTAAAAATCCTTCCTTCGATTATCGGCATAGCTCTTCTGCCTACTTTGAGCTGCTTTGATGTGATTTTGGATTACCTTCACCTTTTCGATCGTTTCCTCCACCAGTTCTGGGCGTACAAGTTTTCTTTCACCAATGTCATCCCAACAGGTTGGTGTGCGACATCTCTTTCCGTATAACGCTTCATATGGTGCCATATGAATACTCGAATTGAAGCTATTGTTATATGAAAATTATACCAAAGGTAAATATTGATCCCACATACCCTGAAAGTCAAGTGAGAAGGATCTCAACATGTCTTCTAAGGTTTGAATAGTTCTTTCTGATTGTCCATCTGTCTGAGGGTGGTAGGCAGTGCTCAAATGAAGTTCAGTATCTAGGGATTTCTGAAGACTCTTCTAGAATCTTGATGTAAAACGGGGATCATGATCAGAAACAATCGTTAGGGGTACTCCATGAAGTCTCACAACTTCATTAATATATAGTCTTTCTAGACATTCCAGTGGTAGATCTTATCTTATAGCAAGAAAATGTGTTGACTTCGTAAGACGATCAACAATAACCCATATTACATCGTTCCTTCTAGGATTCTTTGGTAGCCCCATGACAAAGTCCATCATAATATTGTCCCATTTCCACTCCAGTATGGGAAGAGGTTGCATGACTCCTCCAGGCAGTTGTCTTCTAGCTTTCACTTGTTGGCAAACCATACATCTTGACACAAAATCAGCAATCTCCCTCTTCATGTTGTCCCACCAAAAATTTTCCTTCAAATCTCTATACATTTTGGTTCTCCCAGGGTGTATAGAAAAATTGGAACTATGAGCATCATCCATCAATTCACTTTTTAGATCAGGTATATCGGGAACACAAAGTCTCTTCCCAAATTTCAAAATTCCTTCTTCATACACAAAGTCTCTCAATCTCCCATCATTCACAGCTTTAATCTTCTTTTTAAATTCTTCATCATCGGTCTGAGAACTCTTAATCCTTTCTAGTAAAGATGGTTTGGCAACCATTTGAAAAAAGCATTGATGTTTCACCTTCCCTGGTTATTCCCATGTCCATCTTCACTAGATCCATGAAAATTGGATCCCTTTAAATTCTCATATTGTTCAAAACTCCATGGTATTTCCTGCTCAAAGCATATTCCACCTTGTTTGCCTTCCCCGGGTGGTAGTGTATTGTGCAATCATAATCCTTGAGTAATTCAAGCCATCTCCTTTGCCTCATGTTGAGTTCTTTTTGTGAGAAAATATACTTCAAACTCTTGTGATCAGTATAAATCTCACATTTTTTCACCATAGAGGTAGTGCCTCCATATCTTAAAAGAAAAGATCACAGCCGCTAACTCATGATCATGAGTAGGATAATTTTGTTCATGAATTTTCAACTATCGTGATGCATAGGCAATAACTCTATCATTCTGCATAAGGACACAACCAAGTCCTTTCTTCAATGCATCACTATAAATAATGAACCCATCATTCCCCGATGGTAGAGTCAATATAGTAGCATTGACTAATATTCTCTTCAGTTCTTCAAAACATTCTTCACACTCTTTTTTCCAAACAAATTTAACCCCTTTACGTGTGAGCTTTGTTAATGGGTTAGCCAATCGGGCAAAATTCTGGACGAAACTTCGATAATAACCTGCCAAACCAATAAAACTACGTACCTCAGTTATATTAGTTGGTGCTGGCCATTCTTGGATTGCCTTGGTATTAGAAGGATCAACAGATATTCCATCTTTAGAGACAATATGGACAAGAAAATAAATCTCATGAAGCCAGAATTCACACTTGCTAAACTTTCCATATAATTAATGTCTTCTCAGAGTCTTCAGGATAACGTGCAAGTGATTTTCATGATCTTCGTATCCTTTGGAGTATACCAAGATATCATCAATAAATACCACCAAAACTTCATCGAGATATTCCTTGAAAACTATATTCATCAGATCCATAAATACAGAGGGTGCATTAGTCAATCCAAAAGGCATTATAGTAAAATCGTAATGCCCATACCTGGTTCGAAATGCTGTATTCGGAATGTCTTCCTTCTTCACACACAACTAATGGTATCCAGATCGAAGGCCAATCTTTGAAAAGTATTGAGCTCCATGTAGTTGGTAAAATAAATCATCAATGCGAGGTAGGGGATACTTTTTCTTTATCATTATAGCATTGATCTCCCTATAGTCAATACATAACCACATAGATCCATCTTTCTTTTTAACAAAAAGAACAGGGGCTCCCCATGGAGAAACACTAGGGAGAATAAATCCCTTATTACTCAATTCCTCTAGTTGTTTCTTTAGTTCAACTAATTCTACAGTGTCCATTCTATATGGGGTCTTTGATATAGGCCTTGATCCAGGAATTAAATCAATGGAAAACTCAACTTCTCGTTCTGGAGGATGTCCAGGTAAATCTTCGGGAAATACATCTACATATTCTTTCACAACAGGTACATCCTATATTTGAACATTCCTTTCCTCACCCACAGTTATTTCATTCTCTTCCTCCCCAATAATTGAATTTTGTTGAGCTACTGGGGGTGGATCTAGATAAGAATTAGGTGGTGAGGATTCTGCTCTAAAGATAAGGTGTTCCTTATCATCATCATCAAGAATCATAACCACTTTCTTCTTATAATAAATATTCACATCATATTCCAAAATCCAGTCCATACCGAGGATTATATCAAACTCAATCATAGGTATAACGATGAGATCAGCGGATAAAGAACATTTATGTGCTCTAATGGGGACTGATTCACAAAACATTGTTGTAATGATACTTCCCTTAGGATTTTTAACTGACAACTCCCTTGTTAAATCAAATTGGAAATATCTAATTTTCTTAGTAAACTGGGAAGATATGAAACAATGCGATGATTCAGAATCAAATAATGCATTTTCTAAACTTGAGGAAACCATTAAATTTTCTGCCACCACGTCTTTCGGAGCTTCTACCTTAGCAGTAGTGATAGCATAAGCTTGGCCTTGATCCCTTGTCCTTTTCTGAGGTAAGTTCTCCAGATGCTTAGGACATTCATTTTCATAATGCCCTATCTCCCTGAAATTGTAGCACTGAAAATTGGTAGCTTTCTTCTTCCCCTTGCAATCACGATCTTGGTGGCCTTTTTCACCACACTTGTAACAGACTCATGTTCCCTTCAAGCAAGTACCGGGGTGTTTCTTCCCACATTTACCACATGATGGATATTCAACCTTTCCCTTATTCCCCTTATTTCCATTCCCAGATTGATCAGCAGATCTCTTCTTCTCTTTCTTTTCTTTAAAGTCATAAGAATTAGAGAATTGCTTTTAGGTCTTGATAGCACATGAGACAATGTCTTCGTATGGCGAGAAGGATTGTGAGACTAATGCTCGACGGAGAAATGGTTTCAACCCATCAAAGAAACGATCAATCTTACTTCTTGGGTTATGTATATAATCTCCAGCATACCTTGCTAACCTTGTAAAGTTATCCTCATACTTTGGGACATTCTCATCCTCCTTTTGTCTCAGACTCAGAAATTGCCTTTCCATATCTGCTCGATGGTCGTGAGGAAAGTATTTTTCTAAAAACAGATCTTTGAACTCCCTCCATTCCATATTTGATACTTCATCATCTTCCTTTGTGTTTTGAATCAATGAACACCATTGATCAGCATCTCCAGTGAGTCGGTAAACTGCCATGATAACTTTTTCCCTTTCACTACTCCCCAAATCCTGAAATATTTTCTCTAGGGAATTTATCCATTGCTCAGCTACTAAGGGAGTTTTACTCCCATTTAACGTTGGTGGTTGTTGCCTCATGAATCGATCTAACATTGATCCTCCACGCTAAGGATCAGGGCCATAAGGGTAACGTTATTATTCATAACCTGAGTGAGTTGTCCCAGTATGGTGATTAGCTGATCGGCACCAGTTGCATCACCATCTCCACTATAATTATCTTGAGTAGGAGGGAAATCCTTACATTGAGTGCGTGCATTGATACAGTTTCCATTTCTTCCACTAGGCTCCATTTCTAAACAATGGCATAAACTAGATCAGTTTATGAAACAAAATACACAATTTCATACTTATAAAACACTTAACATAAATTAAACTCTTTATGGATATAATCCATAATCATAAAAATGTTTTCTTTGAGGAAGTATATACTCATAAACCCTTCATAATGATTTTTAAAGAAAATGAGAGTTACCCTAAGCATATCCCCCGGGAGTGTCGTAACCAAGAGTGCAGCAAGGCCTGTTGTCATACACCTGTTCTTGTTCGAGTCTAGCTCAAAGCGGTGTTTTTGGGTTTTACCCCTAGGTACATCTGTTCCAGCGCCGCCTCTACCTGCTCCTATCCAGACAGGGATGTATTTCTCGAAAAACTCACAAAATCTCTAAAATACCAAAATTCTAGGAAGTTCTTCTATACTAATCCTCAAATTCCATCTTAAATCTGTGTGCTCTAATCAGAGTTTATCTAAATCTAGCTTCAGAGGTTTGTACTAAACTTCCTCTGATACCAACTGTAATGCCCCGACCCCAGTTACCTAGATTCGGTGCATTATTACATAACATTGGCATGATCACGAGAAAGATCAAATCTCGAAAGACTGATTGGTTTAGTAGCCTTGAAAACACTAGATATATTCATAAAGTTTTACATTACATCATAAAGTAAAAAACTACTACAACAACATAGTCTCCATATTCCACACTCATATCCCCACATACTATCCTTGCAGGTCATTCATAAATTACCTCTTCTCATCCTGGGAAAAATAAAACATAGAAAAGGGGTGAGCTCAAATTCCAAGTAAGGATAACAATATAGCAGAAACTTTCATAAATAAGAATAAACATTTAAGGTAGTTTATAACTAAAACAAAAGCCTTTTAAACTTGAACATCAACATATTATGGCAAATATAAAATGAAATAATGTCATTTACTCATTCACATGGATATTCTACTAATCTAATAATCAAATGCAATATCAATAACCACTTTCATAATGATGGAATGCATAATGCCAGACTATCATAACCACATAGCCAAGGCCTCGTGCCAAGACTACAAATAAGATTTTGTCAAATCCTTGTGCCAAGACACTAGTTTGTCTCATGAGACCTACCGATGCATCGAGGAGCTATAGCGGGCTCCACCCGTCACATATTAAGTCCAATGCATTCCCATATGAAAAGGTTTAAACATAACACAAACATTCGTATTAAAACTAGCATAGAAAATGTCAATACTTTCACCATAAAACATAAATGGTAAAAAAATAGCACATCCATAGTAAAACATATCACAAAACCTTAAATACAATATAGAATTTTTGTATCATAATAAATCAACTTCAAATAAGCGTAAAATCCATCAAAGGATGTTGACATGAAATCAAAACTCTTTTTAAAGAAATATCTCTTTTTATTTTGAAATCATTTAAGAGTCATATATTTATAAAATAAAATATTTTCTTTGAAAATATTCTTATAAGATTGTAAGGTAAGCTTCGACGATTTTATAACGGCGAAAAATAACCGCACCCACCACATAAGTTAAAAAACATTCTTACCTTAATTCTGTCGAAAAGGTTAAAAAAGAACCTTGTTTGGAAAATGACGGAAAGATTACTTTATAAAACTCTTATAAAAAGTCAAACAAGGGTATAAATGACTTTAACCCATATTATTTTAAATAGTAAAAATGTTTTGAAATGTATTTTTAAGAAACATGGATGTGGATGATAAAGAGATCCCAGTAGATTATTATATATAAACAACCTCGGATAATGAATAGATTGTGAAATAACCCTTAACTTGTACTTTTCCTTGGATGAGGGTAGGTTAACCTCATGTATAATGGTGAAATACATTTTATTAAATTATAAAAGAATCATATACATTCATATGATATCATATATTATCTTTTAACATTTCTTTGTTAATAATATCTTAGAATTATCGTTGTTTCGAGTGTTGACTTACTCGTTTTCTTTTATATGTTTTGTTACATAAGCCATGTTTGTCATGTATAGGTTGTATCTTATTCACATCCAGAATGATATCAAGTCCTTAAACATTATTTTTAAATCATAAAATGATAATTATACTTGAATGGATACGATGGATAATGAATCTCATCGCGTTCATGGAGACGGTAGTCCGTACGTACGCACAAGCGACAATATCATTCTTTTGATATTAAAATAATATATAATTGGATGGTATATTACATATACAGAATCATTATCATGTTATATTTATTGTTTACATGAATTATACATCATTATTATACCCATCCAAATAATAATATTTTGAATAACAATTACACCACAACGTGGAGACGGTAAGCCGTACATACGCACGTATGGTGACATGTTATTCAAAGGGTGGATAGAATACTGAATATGGTTGTACCATAATTATAATAACATCATAGTATATATAAGATACTGGAGTTATTATTTTATAATGGTAATAACAAAGAAAGAAGAAGTGGAAGAAGAAAGGAACTTGGAAAAGGGTGGTGAAATCATTACCTCTTCTTCGGGTTCTTCCTTTTGATTTGATCAAAAGGGCTCCTTAGGTTGGCTTTCTGATCAAACTAAGGCCTCTAGGTTGTATTGAGGGAAGTTGGGAGAGTATTTGGGAAGAGTTTTTTCGAACCAAAAGGCTTTTAAGGTGTGATGAAATGAGAAGGAGGAGTGCCCTTTTATAAGAGGGGGGGCACCTTTGGAAAATCTAAAAATATTAATTTATAATAAATTCATATTCGGTTTATAATGGCTCCAAAGTTGATTATTTAAATTTTAAGGTGGGGATAGGTCGAAAACCATTCAACCAATATAATTTAGACAGGTTTGGGTCATTATATTAACCTTATCGTTTTGTTTTAACTCTTAGTTAATTAGTTTGACATTTACCATGTCACTTTGTATTTTTATATTGTATAGTTAATAAACTTACTATATACATCCAAGAGACCTCCAAGTGGTCCATTAATGATACAGATATCATGATATAAGTCTCTTGGACAAACCTTATATTTTTTTAGGAATTTAATATCAATTAATAATATAATATTTTTTTTAAAAACTCTTTTATGTCAATTTTGACACTATTTGGAAAATTGATTTTTGTGAAAATCATAACAGAATGATTAGTTCAAAAAAATTAAATTAAATCAATACTAATATGTAATATTATCCTATAAAATTAGTGTAATTCATTAAAATTCTCAAATTATATTTATTTGGGTATTTACAATATCAATTGTTTTAATTTTTCACTATTATGGTAATTACTGCATCATCATTGTGTCATAAATAAATTAAATTATTTAATGTCTAAAAATTATAAATAAAATATAATTATATAGGAAATATTTATATATTTCTAATGAATATTTAAAATCTTATTTATCTTATGTATAACCCTATATTAAAAATGTTTTAGTAAATAAACTTTGATTTTCACTCTTTTAACTCTTCTTTGAATTAAATAATAATAAATGTCTTAATCTAATCCATGTGGACCTAAATGATAATATTTTATTCCTAAGGTTGTTTATGGTCGAGATACACTCGTCCAATAGAATTAGTACATGTGTTAGGGTAATATTATTATCATTTTAACCCTTAATTACCCTATTTACTTTTAACCGTGATAAATAAAAGTAAAAAGTTACTATTCACCAAAAATTATTTTCATCTCATTGAACCACATTTTACTTCTTGATATTAAGAATTTCTCTCAGATTTTCGAAATTCCATTCATAGAAGCGGTAAAATTAAGTTTTATGAAAAAATTCAGTTTTTTAACGACCACTTAGTAGTTTCACTATTCATCAAAAATTGAAGTTTTTCAGAACAATGCCAAAATTTCACCCTAAGCTATAATTGATATTCCGAATTCAAAAATGATGTCTATTTTACAAAATTCCAAACATATATGTTGCATTAATTAATTTTATGATTAATTCCTGCTGTAACAACAAATAGCGTGTTTTTAAGAAACAATATATATATCAAAAGATTGACAATTGTTTAGGTCCAATTTCAAAGTGAAATTAATTCTAATGAACACCATTGGATAAAATGGTAAAAATATATTCTAATTATACTTTAAAACCACTCAATAATATAATTTATCACGATAAATTATTTTGATTAAAAAAGCTGTTTTTAAGTATTTTTCACTACTCATAAAAATTGGAAGTTCTCAAAAAAATACCAAAAATTCATCTTAGGATAATTTCGATATTCCAAATCCAAAAATGAAGTCCATTTTGAAATATAAAATATAAATAATTTCAAAAGGTAGGTATTACTATCCATAACGGCTAGTTTTATTGGTTGTGGTGTGTTAGAACTCAATGTTGCGCACAACACACGCTATCGCATTATTCAAAGAGAAGCGTACCGTAGAAGCTTGGGGTGTTATAAGACCAATATTTATAAATCATAATCAACAAAATTAAATTATTTACTTGGATTATTATTATTTAAATCATCATTAATGTTTATTCCAATTGTTATTTACCTCACTTTGGATTATTGTCTCCCATCTCTCAAGGTAAAAACTGAAATTAATTTATTATCACATCTCAAATACATTATCTTAACCATAATATTGAAAAAAATTTAAAATATATTCCCTGTAAATAAAAATATCATAATTAATCATTTGAGCTTTTATATAAGGTTCAAATGACTTGAGGCTAATGGTTTGTAAGTAATTGATGTGAAAAATAAATAAATATGAAAGAGGTGATTAACTCAAAATTATAATTCATGATAATCCATAAAATCAATAAAACACATCTAAAATAAATGAAATCTCCCAATACCCCAAAATCTCAAAACAAGGCCCCCATGTTAATGAATAAAATAAAATTATATACCCTCTTTTTTCTTACCTTTTCTTTTTTCAGGAGATGCGCTTGGAAAAATCATGACATTCATAACTCAAATAGTATTTTATCTCCTTATGACACTAATAATAATTGTTATATCAAGATCATAGGTTGAACAAGAGGGATTTTTTACCTCCCGAAGATAAGGCCCATTTTTTATTTTTTTTTATTTTTATGTCTTTTACAATTTTTTCTTTAAAAGGGGTAATTATTAAATATAATGAATGATAAATCATAAACCTCCAATAACATCCCATTAAATAAACTCACATCTCTCCTCACCCTTCCTCTAGAGAAAACCCCCTCTCACACACCTATTCCATTAAATATCATGTAAAATACAATGAGTAATGGTAAGAAGGATATATTCAGCGTGCAATGTGGGTGTTTCCTAACATGGTCATTCTTGGATTCTATGGGCTAAAAGAAGGATAAAAAATTAAAACAAAATTCTCAATTATAAGGTCTTAATGAAATAATAATTACCCAAAAATTTAAAATTTTACTTTGTAAAATCATTTTGGTGATAAGATATAATTAAGCTTTCAAAATAAAAACATACACAAATGTATCTCAAGAAATATATAAGAAATAATTGGAAAATTTTTGTTCAAGAATACTCTGAGGAATACGAACATATAATATGAAAAATCAATCAATAAATATAAAATAAAAAATAATAATCAACAAAAATTTAATAAATTCAAAGAAAATCGAATATAAGAGAAATTTTATCTACACAAATCAACGGATTCCCCTAAATAATGATTCTATAAATCTATTCCCCCATTCACATACAAATTTATTAATCCTCAATTTTAATCATTAAAAATCACTGATAAAATATCTCAAAGACATTCCATTATATGTATTCTAAGTGATATTTTTCTCCTAGATCCAAAAAGAAACACTAGTTTATTTAGTCATTTTATTTCAGAAATTATCCAAAAATAGAATTTAAAATAATGTAGGGGTAAATATGCCAGGAATGAAAATAAATAATCATTTTTCCTCATGAATATTTTATTCCTTTCCTCTCTTCTTTTTGTTCCAATTTTATCATGGATTTTAAAAATGAAATCAACACATGAAAGAAAAATATACATGAACATTAAATAAAAAAGTGATTGAGGGATGTTATGAACTACATCCTAATAAATTACTGAAAGAAATTATAAATGGCTTCTTAGGGAAAAATAAAAACAATAATGTTCCTTGAAATAAAATGAAAAAATAGGTTTTCCACCCTATATCACTTTGTTTAATTTATTTAAGCTACACCTTTACCTCTATTAACTAATGGGTGAATTTTAATAAATTAACCAATTTAGATTGATCCATGTTTAGAGTTATAGCTCATATGGGATACCTATTTTCCACTTTTTCCTTAAAATTAAATTATTTTTTTGTTGCGAATGGAACCAAAATGTTGAAAAATTCAATAATTGGCAAAGAAATTCTTTTTTATCCAAATATTGTAGTGACCATCCTTGATATATTCTTCTTTTTTGTTCTCTTTAAATTATCCATTTTCAATTCCAATTTTAGCATCCATTGTCTCCTCCTCTTCCTTCTATTCTACTAAAAATATTTAAAATGTTTAAATAACCTCTAAATTTTAGTAGTCACTTATTCTACCTTTTTATTTTCTTCTTCTTTAAAGGCTAGTAGTAATTTATATTTCTCCTCCATTCGTGAAGTGATGAAGGTACCTTACCGAGAATATTCAAATACATCTTCATAATTTAAAATAAACTCAAATTTATCCTTAAACATAAAAAATATTTCCTATTCTTCATATATTACTAAATTAATGTGGGATTCAACATTGATAATTTACTTTGATTCCTCATATTCCTTTTTCATCCAATCTATGCCATGAAATGCTTCATCAAAAAATTTTCCAAACCATATAAGAGTTCCTCATCATCACTCGGGTATATTTATGGGCTATATATTTATTGAACTTTTTTGATATTCCCTTTATGTTACTCAATTTGGTGTAAAAGGTCCTTAAATTGAATGAAGAACTTTTCATTTTCTTAAAAAATATAATTTACACCATCCATCAAAACTAAAAAATACACAAATGTAAAAGGAAAATGAAATGAAAATAACCTAGGATAAACTCAAAAAAAATAGGAAAGAAAATACTTTGTCCTAAATATTTAATTAATGTTATCTTATACTTTTTCCCTGACAACGACACTTAAAACTAGGTCTCATTGGGAGTATCATTAATTCTGTACGGGTAAAAGAAGTTTAGAATTAATTAACATCATATAAAAACATTAAAAATACAAATAATTATTATAGGTTTTGAAATTATTTGGTCTATCCCATGATAATGAGGGTAGAAGAAAATATAATTTAAAAAATTAAGAACACTATCTATGATAAAAAAACAAAAACTACTTGGGGTAAATTTTTTAATATTAAGAAAGTAAAAAAATGTTCAAATCATAGAATATCTAGGTTCAAGAACTAGTGAATGTGAATTCTAATAATATCTTGTTTTCTCTATTAGAATTATGTCTAAGTAATCTCGCTTTTTTGGGTCTCACTCTCTCTCTCTCTCAAAATTCCACTTTTCAAATAATCATATACTTCAATTTGTTAGGGATAAACATAACACAAAACTATTTTTAATCATATAAACCCACACACACAATGTTAATGGAGAAATTTTAATCCTAGTAAATATATTAAAGAACAACCCATCACTTAACACGTAATGATCATGCATAAAAAATAAATAATAGAAGGAAATAGTAGAAATTGAATTCAATAACCCGACTAAAATACATCATAAAATCAACAACATGATTATTATAATTCTTCTTCAATTACTTGATTAGAATAAATAAATCACTCCTCCATGATCATCTTTATGGAGGGAAGAAAACTAGAATATAAAACACCAAAAAAGCAGTGGAAGCTTCACCTAAAATAGAATCATAAAGTAGCATCACTTTTCACCATGTTCTGATTCTCTCATTATTCAAAGCAATAGTTTACTTATATTTATAGGCATTAAAACTCCTCTTTATATATTTTTCTTTGAAAATATATCTCTTTAAAATTTGTTTGAGACATTAATGGACAAATAACCATGAATCCCACAATAAATTTTAAGAGATCGTCTCTCTATAGTTTCTAACTAAAAAAACATATTATGTAACAAATGTGGATCATAGAAAACACTAAATTCCATCATTGACAACTTCTTCCTCCGTTAGATCGTTTTGTGTCCATGTATCATCCCATAATGAACTAATATAATCAAAAAACGTCATCATTTTCTTTTACTTCATTTAACAACCCAAACCATTCATGATATGAACACATTATTCTACTTTGGAAAAATAATAACACTTTATAAATCCCAATGAAACTTTCTCACTTCTTCAATGACTCTTATGCACTTTCCACAAAAATTATTCACTCCATATTATGGTCTAGTATCCTTGTACGAGATATGAATTATTGAAGAATAAATACTTCATCATTTCCATCGTTTGCATAGTAGTCCCACACTATACTGAGATTCCTAATGGTGTATCTGATTCTCTTCATGGTGTTCATGGTAGTTCATCTATCAAAGAAAAAAATGGGGTTAGATTTATCTTCGCAGTGGCCCAAGGAGTTTTATTATGTGAATATTTGGAATATTAAGAATCCATAGTGGTTATACCAACATTTAACAATCCTTTAATTTAAATTTCAATATTATAATAGATTCAAAAATTAATGGATGGATCAACTCAATATTTTAATATGTTTCCACTGAGTATTTTTTGCATGATCTAGAAGTACATGATTTGTAAAAAACTCTTGGTATGGGTAAAAAGAAGAAGACACAGGAAATGTTTGAATGAAATCATTTTCAATAAGATTAATATTATTATATGATAGTTTATAGGTGCTTTGGTTTTCAAGTGTATAGGTGCTTTGATTATATATATAGATTTGGAAATAGTGGATTGTTAAGTTACTTAGGGCCTCCCTTCCTAATGAGTACCAATCATTCCATTTATATTGCATCAACCAGTGCACTCTCTACTTCCTTGATTATAATACTTATCATTGAACTACACCAAATCTATACTGGTTTCTACTTACTAGTGTAATCTTTTTTCAATTGTTAGGCTATATTTTTCACGTGAAAATAAAATATTTTTTCTTTTGTAAAAATATCTTTAAACTTATATATATATATATATATATCAAATTCCATTTTAAACATCTCGTACTGATAAAGTGTATACAAAATGGAAAATTATAAATAATAATCCATAAATTCTAAAATTATTTGATTTAATTATAAAAACTGTGTGTATGAAATATAGAATTCACCTTATATATGTATCACATATCAAAGTCAATAGGTGTTATGAGGTAAATTCATTCCTCTTTTTTCGGTTAAGTGGAAACATGGGGAGATCCAAGATGGAACTTGGGAGTGATAATATGTGGTAAAGGTTCCATAGAAAAACTTTTAACCTTATGAAGATGGTAAAATCTTCTCAGGGAAAAAATACTATAGGTGTGGATGCTATAAAGACCCCAACCTTCAAGTAATATTTTCATTTTATTTTTTTTCATTCTATCTCTTCTCTATTAAAATTATATGTTCAATATTAAATTGGATATTTTAAGATGGGAAGGGGAGGAGGAGGGGTCCCAAGGTGATACAGCAACATCATGTACTCGGTGGTACTTGGTGTAATATCGGTATTTTATCAAATCCAGTAATACATGGTGGGACGTAACAGGTAATGAGTACAGTTTCATAACTATTTTTTTAAATATTGGGGTAATTTTATAATTAGAACATAAAATATAATTCCTAAAATTAAATTAACATTTGATTTCAATTAATTTTGTCCCTATAAATATTTCTTTGAAACTCTCTCTCTTCCATCAACTATCTCAAGTTTATATATCATCTTTCATTGATCTGATAGGCTCTGATTGGTTATGGAGACTTGGAACAGGAAAGGTGAGGCTATAAACTTCTATATACTTCTATCTTTTTCAATATCCCCATGAATATGACTTATAATCCATATTCCCCAAATATTTTACTTATAGAATCTTATGAATCTATCAGTCTCCTTTCAGTTTTGCTACTATAGGGTATTATCTAAATAAAAATAAAGGTTTTAATTGGGTATAAATTACCAATATCCATGTTATTTAATAGAATAATCCAATGTCCTAATTATCACTTATTTTAGGTTTATCCATAAATACTTTTGGTGGATTTTATATTCCCCTTGGCTTCAATGGATTACACTATATTTATTTTCAGTTGGTGAACCCATTTTCTCTATCATACTCATAAATGGTGGTTTGGAAAAGATATGGGGCTGATAAAACTTAATTTAAAATGAAGTGTTTTTTTTAATAAATTGTTTTCCAAACTAAATTATTATGTTTATGAAATTTTATTATTTTATTAAAAGTTTTATATATTGTTTTCAAGATTGACTAGTATATGAGTGTCCTATAATTTCTATCTTCCAATAATTCTATCTTATTATATTATTTATTGATTTAACTATATTTTGTGATTATGATTTTAATATTGATATTTATTTTTAAATGTTATAAATTCAGAATTTCATAAATGTTTCAATATAAAATACATATATCTAATAATTTAAATTGTTATACAAGAACCTTCATAATTTTAATTTAAGATAGAAAGAGGTGTATCATTTCTATAAAAATCTTTTGAAGGTACCTTTACTATTAAATGAAAGGTTGGTAGTTGGTATGGGCTCACTATAAAATAACTCATTATACTTCTCTCCAAACTTCTATCTGGGGTGGCCTATAGGATATCCTTTGGTCATTATATATGATTCCATTTCCTCTATGATGGGTAATATACCTTGACACATTTTTTTCATTCATCTTAGATTCAAATATAAGGATAAAAGTTGATAGAATGGGTATGGATCCTCCCAATTTTTGAGTGTTATTTATTGTAATTGAAAACCTATTTCATGTTCAAATTAATATTTTTGGTTGATCATTTTATTGTTCTTATATAATTACATTGTTTCTACACACACTTTTGTTTATGAAAAGTAGTTAGGATCACATGGTGACTACCTAATGGATATGATATACTCACACCCACCTAGTCCTCTATGGGATGCATATAGATCATTTTTTTATCAAGTTAAGGAAAAATTTCTAGATAATTTGAGCTAGTAGAAACCATAGTATGGACTATAGGAAGTTTACTTTTTTAGGATTTATGTAAATCTATCGGGCTTCAATGTTGAAGTTGTCCACTAGTTTCTGCATCGAAATTTCCTCTATGGATCTTCCCACTTTTTCTATTTAGAGAGTGTTTTGATCATCTATCTTTTTAAAAGTTTTTTTTATCTAATTTCACTCAATTAAAATAATTAATAGATATTTTTGGTTTTTTAATATATATGATGCATTTTTATAACATTTGTTAGTATTTTCTTAGTTTTTTAATCCATCCGCCTTTGTTGATTAACTGATTATACCGTATGTGAATTGGGATTTAGATTAGTTATTATAACAATATTCATTTACTATATATAATTATTGTATTATTATAATAGGGGGAACCATATTCCATTTACTCTTCATTCAACCCCTAGTATTTACTCCATCCTCTAGTGATCAGGTGGTGTGCATGAGGTATTATGGTTAACCATCTTATTTCTTTTATGTGATCAACTTGTGATCATTACAAAATGATGGTGTGAAAATAAAGGAAAAATAATACCATGGTATGTGGAAAGTTTTAGAACCAAGGAATGTATTTTTGTAGTATATTTTACTAATTTTAATTTCCACATTGTTATGTGGAAATTCATAACATTTTCAATGTTTCTAAATTAAATAAAAATTTACTTAATTATAATCATGTATGAGATTGGGAATGGTTGAGTTGTAAATATAATCATCTAAATTGGAAATACAAATACAAATTATGGATTCAATAAAAAATATCTTTATATGAGAGAGTATTCCTTAAGAAATAGTTTTATTAAAATATGTATCAATTCAAGAGGATGCATGGGAAGGAGAAGCTCATATATAGTAAAAAATGGTTATATATTTTCAATAAGGAATTCATTCACTAAATATTTAGGGTAAAAAATTCATAATATAGGGAGAATTGTGTCACATATGTTTATGATATCATTTAACGATATAGATAATGGAATTGAATTATTTATTTATGTGCGTTTGAATTAGTAATGAGATTAAATTGTAATATTTATTTAAAAAATATGTCTTTTGATGTGATGTGATTAATAGTATTTAAATAATTAGAGAAGTTGGAGAATTCATTCATGGAAATTAATTGGGTGATTTTTAATGACATGAGATGTCGAGATTTTATATGAAATATTTTGGTTTTCATGGTAATGGTTTGGAATTAATATAGTAAATGACATTGGAATTAGAGGTTTTTATATATTTTAGAATCACTTGATGACTTGGATTTTATTATGATGGTCAATTGTGGATTAATTAGAGACATATGTGGATATTGATGGATGAAATTTCTTTATGGACATTATTATTGGGGTATAGAGGATTTGATATGGGATTTATTGTAAAGGAAACATACATATATATGGTACTTTAAATAAATAGGGTACTGGTGGATTGAGAGTAGGTGATTTATTTATATGTTTTTTGGATAGCGAGATGTTTACAAGTACATTATTGAAGAGGCTGACATGGAATATTCATCTAGAAATTTAGATAATTTAATGAGAGTATTTTTTACTCAATAAATAGAATTTATATGGAGGATTTATCAAGAAGCTTAATGAGATAGCCCATAAAAAGGAGTTATAACTATTTTATTCTCTTCTTTTAGGATACCTCTCTAATTCTTGTGGTGAAGGTGGAATTTTGGACATTGAAATAGATGTAAGGTTATAATAGGATGTGAATCTATAAATGTATTAAGGTATTTAAATGAGAAAATTCATTAAAATCCTAATTTTTTTATGTTCTCACAAATGAGACATTGAAATGGAAATTTTTTGACATTAGGAATGGCCCATTCCAAAATAGAAAAGAGGTTGTGACAATAACTATAATTTTATCCTTCAACCCTTTATTTTTTATACATTAAAACTAGTGTGTTACTCATGAGACATTCAAATTTTCATGGGGATCATTCCAATCACTAAAGACTATGGAATCATGTACAAATTGTTTCAAGGTAATGTACCGATTTATCATTGGTTAAGGAAATTGTATATAAAACATTCCTAATTTCATTAAATGTAAGATTATTTTTTCTAGATTTTGAATTGTGATTAATAGAGTGTTTATATGATAAGATTCAGTGTTTTTTCATGAATTGGGCATCCATATAGAGTAGAGAATCTAGGTAATCTCATTTAGGTAATGAATTCAATAAATTCTATGAATTTGGATAATTTATTTATACTTTGTTAATTTATTATGATCTTATAATGACTTTATGTGTTTGCTCAGTCCATCCCACGATGATGATATTGTCCACTTTGGGTCTAGCCCACATGGTTTTGATATCCCTAGGTTGTGGCCCTCAAACATCCCCAAGAAAAATTCCTCATTATGGGAGAGGTATCCACACCACCTAATAAATGGGTGCCTCGTGATCCTCCTCCTTCAATGTGGGATTTCCATAATCCACCCCCACCCCCTCACCCCGAGAATGACTCAACATCCTTGTTGGCACCTAAAATGGACATTGTCTTTAATACCATTTGATGTGTCGATGAGGATGTTGGGATCTTCTTGGGGATGGATATGAAAATCCCGCATCGAAGGAGGAGGATCACAAAGCACCCACTTATAATGTGGTGTGGATACCTCTCCCATCATGAGTCCTTTTCCTGGGGGATCCTTGTAGTCCATATCCTAGAGAAAGAAAAACTATGTGGGCTTGGCCCAAAGCGGACAATATCATGATCGTGGGCTGGACTAGGCCATCACAAATGGCATCATACTGAGTGTCCATTCGATGTTCCAATGAGGAAATTGGGACCTTCGGAGCAGATGATTTTGTTAATCCCACATATAAGGAGGAGGAGCATGAACCACCCCTTTATAAGGTGGTGTGGAAACCCCTCCCACTATGAGGCCTTTTCCTGGGGGATTCTTGAGGGCCAGATCCCAAGGAAGGAAAAACCATTCAGGCTAGGCCTAAAGAAAAAAATATCATGATTGTAGGCTAGATTGGGCTGTCATAAAAGGTATTAGATCCAAAATCCATTCAATGTTCTAATGAGTATTTTGGTCCCTTTTAGGGGGATTATGGAAATCCCACATCGAAGGATAGGTAGCACAAATCATCCCTTTATAAGGTAGTGTGGATACATCTCCCATCATGGGGCATTTTCCTGGGGTTGTCTGACGGTCATAGCCTAGGGAAAGAAAAATTGTGCAGGCTAGGCCTAAAGTGTACAATGTCATGATTATTGGATGGACTGGACCATTAAAAATTCCCCAGCTTCCTTACTAGCACATAAAATGGTGTCAGAGATAGTGCCCATTCGATGTTCCAAAAAAGATGTTGAGCCCTTCTAGTGGGTGGATTATGGAAATACCATATCTAATGAGGAGGATAAAAAATCACCCCATTATAAGGTGGTTTGGACACCTCTCCCATAATGAGGCCTTTTACTTGGGGATTATAGAGGGCCATATCACTAAGAAAGAAAAATTGTGTAGGATAGGCCCAAAGAAGACAATATCATGATCGTCGGCTGGACGGGGTTGTCATACTTTATTATATATGTTTTTTTTTTGAAACCATTATTATGATTAAAATATACCATTTTGATAAACTACTTTATATGGTGTGTGTGTGTGTGTATGAATGCACACATGAAAAATATTTTTTTAATGATAACTATTTTTAAACCTCTAAGATTCATCCATGGTAAAATAGATACTAAGATAGTGTGTGTTATAGTGAGTAATAGTTAGGATGAATGGGATGAAAGGTAACACCTCACTATAGTGTGGAGTTTGAAATGTGAATGGGTGAAACTTGTATCACATAAAAGAAACAATCTTTCATAGACTTTATATTCTATTACTCCTTAACTAGAGAAAAGTTTTTAAAAATAGGGATTTTTTATTTGTAATTGAGAGGATAGTGAGTCTCTGATAAAATTTAGAGAAACTAAAGAGTTTCCTTTAATATTTTATAGAAATAAGGATTTTTTTTTAAATTATATTTTTGAGGATAAATCATGGATTGTAAAAAAATTAAATGGAATTTAACATAGTGTTTTTTGTAAATGTGGTTTTTAAAATAACTTTATTTGATAACTGGAATTTAAAATATTGGTTTTGAAATGTTTTTGGAAAATAAATGTTTTGAATCAAACTATTTTTTATCATTGATAACTAGAATTGAATTTTTAGTATTTATTTTAACAAACCAACCTATTTCAACTCACCACATCACCTGAGCAAGCCAACCATAAGGCCTGAAGGGAATTCCCAGTCCCCATTGGGCTAGAAATAGGTGCCTTTGGATTAATATTATTACCTTGAGAATGATTTATTTAGATATAAAGGAATTATATATAGAATGGGTCTCACCCAAGACCCAACATGACTTTCTCATATGTTGGGGATTCACTCGTATATAATAAATAGTTATAAAATCATAAACAATCAAAAAATCCTATAATATCTAAAAACATATAACACAATATCATGTCAAAAATAATATAAATCATAATAAATATATATGATAATGAACATCCAACTAATCCTTTTACAAAACTTAAATATATTAAAAATAACAATAGTAGAAGAATGGAATCTGAAAAGGATGAGTATACAATATATGATAATGTACAAACCTATAAATTACCAAAATCACTAAAAAATGCTACCCATGTCAATATAAAGATATGGAACATATAATATTGTCACCTATATCCAATAATCCTATAGGATTACATGAACTCACTACTTTATAGAGGTTATTTTCCTTTATCTGAGATAGATAATAAAAGGACTATATACACCCAATGGGTGTATGTAGGGTTTGAGTATAATAATCAAAGTTGGATTCTACCACATTCCCTAAAAAATTTCAATACAATATAAATTAAAATATGAAATTTTGAATTACAAATAAAAATTACTTCCATTAATACTTATTAAATAAAACAGTTCTATATTATATAATGAAATAAATAAATTGGTAATTTAAATTAAATTTTAATAATAGAATCATTTTAAGAAAAATATCATGAAACAATACATCATGGGTAGGCACCAATGGGGACAAGGAGTGGGAACACCAAATATCATCTTGTTATAAATCAAAGATCAATATTTACATCCATATTCTAATCTATAACCAATATTAATATCCATATTATAATCCTCAATGAACTAAACAGAAGATGCTGGCAAAATACAAGTGCTAAACTAGAAGTATTCCCATAATGGAATAGTTAGAGTCTCAATATGACTACCAACCGTATTCAAAGTATCATCATCACTGTAATGGAACAATCTAGATAGGTTTACCATGTAATATTGATTGAAACATGTCCTAGGAACCCACCTAGTACCTAATTAATTCCCCGTGATGTTTTCCCATGATTTATATTTTCATGTTAATTAAAATTAGTTTTTAAATCACCCCCTTTAATTACTATAAAAAATATTAAAAAATTAATTACCATGTGGTAAAGAATTTAAAATAACATGTGATGAGACACATAAAAGGGGGTATTTCAACAATAAACACTAGAAAGAAAATTTTATTTAAATCCTAAAAATATCTAATAAAAAAACTTTCATAAACTTTTAAGATCCATAACCAACCTTACTGGAAAACAATTCCATTTATATTAATGAAAAATAAGATTATGAGTTTCATTAAGAATGTTTTAGGCATAAAGATAAACAAATATTTTCTTTATAATTTATCCATGTATCTTCTCATAAAACTAAAAATGAGGAAGAAAAAACATAATTTTTTAAAGAGTATCATAATTGAAAAACAAAAATATTATTTTACTCAAAACCCCTTTTTAAATAATCAACAACATTTTTTCATAAATCAAAGAGATTAAAATAGGTATACCTCATGGAAAAATTATTAAATCCTCTTCTAAATTTTTTTTCCACAAAAAGAATGGATAAGGAATACCAAGAAACAAAAAGATACCCTTAATACCAAAGCATTAAAAAAATCCCATGGAATCTAGAAACCATAGGCTACTATGGCTATAGAAGAGATGTGAAATAGAGAAAGAAGGAAGAAGAAGAAGAAGAATAAAGAATATAGGAGTCCTGTAATTCGATAAATCTTAAATTTTCATCAACACTTGATAAATAAATAAAGTAATAATATTATGTTTTAATGGGACCAATTCATAGGTATATTGGTGGATTATTCTAAAAGGATGGGTGGAAAATAGATGTCTCACCCCTTCAATTTGATTTTTCAAAAATTAATAATATTGATATTTTAAAAAAAATAACTGGCATGGGAAGGGATCCCATGCTCCTGGGATATGAAACACACTTCCATCAAAGTTAAACACTCCCATTTCATTAATCACTTTCATTGAATCACATATGAGCATGAACCCTAATCATGTAAGCTATAAAAACTCTCTAAAAACTTAATTATTAACTCCAACCTCAAACGGAATGGTATAATAATAAATAATGAATTAAATACCTTAAAACAACATCACTAGTGTTAGTTTTTCCTTAATTGGGTATTTATAAGAGTTATTGTGAAAATACAACTAATTTTATACTCACTCTCTACATAAACACTTCAGTGGACATATAGACCGGATTGTTTATGATGTTGGAAAAGAAAGGGTTTCATACTTTATCATTATAGAGTTTAAAATCCATATTGAAGATATTTCTAAAGGTTTTTTTCCTTGATAGTACCTTTAATTTATTTTTTTCAACATTGATACATGATTGTTTTATATTTGGTGAGTGTTTTAAAAATAGTTTTTTATTGTGAATTTAAATTTTTTAATAAAATAGGTTTTACATCCTTAGGCATTATTATAATTTTTGGTTTTTATATTTTCCGGTAAAAATATTTTACACTAGTTTACTTTATCCCTTAGTAATATTTTCTGGCCTTTTTCAATTTGGGGAGAAATCTTGAGGCCATGTGGAACTCTAGTTTGGTACTTGAGTTTTGGGTCCTCAGGTCATAGCATTACCCAAAGTATCCTCTAACAAACTTTGATGAATGCCTAATGATTTTTTTTATTCCACAATTCTCTTAGGGAATCACTAATTGGATACCTATATAGAACACACCAAAATTAGAGAAAAAATGGAAGTTTATAAAGTAAAGAGGATGAGGAATTATTTCCTTTGATTGGAATGATGAAGAATACCTAAACTATATAGATTATTTTAAGAAGAATGGGGGAGAAAAGGTGAGTATGTATGAAATCTCCCTCACATGTGGTTACTAGAGGAAGAATATTTGAGTGGGGTTATTAAAATTAAGGGGGGAAATTATCCTCCTATGCCTGTTTTTTTTTTAAATAGAGATGGGGCCCATGGGGTACCTAGTGGGCCTACACTAGCCACCTTGTTTCCCACCTAAAGTCTGGTGTAGTGTTTTCAAGGTTCCACTATCCAAACCAATGTGTCACCCCCAATGGTTTCTCCACCAAGAACCAGATGATAATATACCCAGTACCAAATCACTATTAACTTCCTAACTATTTTTAATTACCAAAAACCAAAAAACTCACTCTGGGTATTTTCTATCCATATTTCCACCTCCAATATCTCAATTTCTAAATCCTAAACATCTCTAAAATCCCTTTCCTCCTATAAAAATTAAAAATTTAAAACTCACACCACTCTAGTTCCACTGAATTATAATTTTTTATAATTTCATCAACAATGAATGATTTTAGTCATTATAAACTCCACACCATAATTCTCATCATCCAAAAAACTCCTAACTAATCATTCATCCATAAATATAATATTTTATTGGTAATTAATCCATCATTATCCCACTAGGTTCTATCGGTTAATTATTATAATTATACTATTGTTCAAATCCCAACACCTGGGAGAATTATTCAATGAATTTCATGCCACATGATCACTAAGGTTCCCAAAAAAATCCTATATAATCTCTATCACAACAGTAGTTTTGTTTTTATCTCCATCATCTACACTTTTTCAAGTGTCAAAATTATGATCAATTAAGAGCCTTACTTATTATTATAATCACATCATTAAGACGGTACAAAAAAGGACCCACTAATCCAAAAAACACTAAATTTTAAACAATTATTGGCCTGGTAGTTCCACAAAAATAAAGAATCACTTTAAAAACAAATTTTTTCCAAATTTTCCTCTCTACTATAATAATTTCCTACCAAAAAAGAACCCAAGTGATCCAATACATGAAACTATCCATTTTATTACTATGTTTCTTGGACCTTCTTCCCAACACCCATCCTTAAAACATATCACATAGATCATTAAAATAAATATTTTCACACATTAGAAACACATAATAAGAAATAATCAAGTCTCTTTTAGTAAAATAATTAAAATTATAAAACCTGTTTAAACATGTATAGGTTTCTTATTTTCAAAACATATCCAAAATCACTATGTACACACAAAAACTAACCCAAGTTTCAAATACACTCATAGTACCCATGGTTTTTATTTCAAAATAAATAATTAAAAGCCACTAACCTAGCTGGTGTTTTTCTTAAAACCATCCTATAAAACTATTTTACACACACTATGCAATTAGAAAAAATATTATTTTCGAAAATAGTCCTTCCCTCAAAATCCCATTAAATTTTAAAACCAAATTCCCCCTGATAAATTTCAATTGAAAATGAAACTTATAAAATAGTTATAAAGTTGACTTGTACCATTTTACATGATTCCTTTTAAATATTACACCATTTTTTAAAATATAAAAATTATTTCCCTATAAAAGTTAAAAATCACAGTCAATCACCAATATCAACAATAAATAAATCAACCAACCCCTCTAATACATATTAATTAAGAACCCCGTATTAATTTATTTAAGAAAACATCAAATATATTATTGTTTTATTTTAATTAATATTATTTTTTTCAAGATAGTATATTAATTATCATCATTAGTTGTTATCTTTACCATACTTTAATCCTTCAAATATCATGATGTATGATCAATATAGAATCTAGATCCTCATTTATACATATAAAACACGATGAGTTTATTTTATTCCAAACTATGATTATTGTCCCAAAAACTAACTCATACAAAGAGTACCTACTCTTTATACTAGTCATTCCCTAGAAACTTGGGTCTCAACTAAAGCCATATTGGATAAGCATGATCATGGTTTACCTTCCAAGTCCAAAAACTCTATCACCTCAACTGACTCTATACTAAAAAAACATTACTTGATACCATTTTGTGACATCCTAACCAATTTTACCTAAATGTTGTTTGATTTAGATTTCCTTGTGACCTAAAGTGAACCTCCCCATATCTCTGAGGCTATTGACTAGAGGTAATGGCCTAAAAATCTTGGAGAGACTATTCCTTAAAATTCAATGCATAAGGTTCATGCCAAAATCTAATAAATATTTGGTATAAAATAGAATAATAGTCTATATGATATGAAAAAATATTCAAAAGTATAGAAAACCAACAATATACAATGGGTATAATAAATAAATAAATACAATAGCCTAGTGTATAGTATAATTTTAATGTAGTTCCTAGAAATAAATATATTATCCTCCATAGAAACTCATTTTAGTCACTTTCATAAATATCCAACTCTAAAAAAATGTTTATCACAATCCATAAACCTATCAATAAATTAATATATATACCTGTAATTAAGCATAAGTTTTACCCACGTACATTGAAACCCATTTCATGTATATGGGTAAGGGGTGAGTTCAAAACACCAATGTGATTCACCATATTATCTCAAATAAATATGTGTTAAAGATTAATTTGGTTCATGGGAAATTTTATGTTGACTTCCACTCTACCCACCCATAAATGTAACCCATGCATTCTCATAAAATATTGTCAAACCTATAATCCATCATGGAAAATAAGACACACACACCCCAAGGAAAAAACATTTACTACCCAAATAGTTCTGGGATTAACCTACCTATTTCTAAAGGAATGTATACCCTTATATCTTTATGAGGTATAATATAAGGTCAATCTCATCAAAATGAACATTATCACCAAGTATTCTATCCATGAATCCATAATGACTCACTCAATAGAGTCTCTCCTGACCAACCATTCATCTCACTATGCATTAATAAATAAAACCTAAAATATGATGGGAAATAATAATGGTGTAATGAAAAATAACAATGAGAAACAAAATAGGGACCAACCATCAATAAAAGGTATCAAATAATAGTGATAATAAGAAGTAAAATCAAAGAGGTCCAAAAAAACAAATAACATTATAACATCAACCCCATTATAAAACAAATTTAAAATAAGAATGGGTTCTAACAACTCAAATAGCATATCCCATCTCTAATATCATTCCCTATATTATTTCATTGATCCATAGGAGAACTATTACCCAGACCACTCATGGAGTACCACCAACTCAAATCCAAAATATTATAGGTCGTCAAACGAGTTGGCACCCCCTGAATGATTTTACAGTGTTATGCTTTACAATAGTCCCTTATATCATTTTTCAATGTCATAATCATATAAAGGTTTCCATATCCATGATCTTTATATAATTGGATCCCTAGAGAAGATAAAATACATCTCATATAGTATGAATAAATATGAATATCCCCTTAATTATCCACTATCACACCTAGATCCTTCACATCCATTACATCATTCCCAAAATTCCCATAGAGTGAGCATTGTTAGATTAAGTATAAATCTCTACTAGGTAGTTCAATCAAGGCATGTGGCCTTACATTATAAGAAATCACACTCATAGATCTCAACAAGAACATTTAGTTTATACTAAACATCACCTCCCATATATATATGTATCTTTTTCAAGATTTCCATCACACAACACCACTACTTATAGAATAGACTCAATTTAATTTTTCAAATAATGGATAAAATAAAAAAACACTAAGGAGATAAATCCATCTCTTATAACCAACAAGTCTAAGGATAGAACCCACTCTCCTCTAAGATAATACATAAAATAGGTAACCCACTCACCTTTTATAACTTAATATTGATCCTTGCCGTGTATTTTTATAAGCTTGGGAAAAACTCCCATAAAAATAACCCTATCCACTAACGATATAGTAATTAGGTCACCTATCACCTCAACCACTATGTAAAATCAAAAAGGAACTCTCCTAAGGAATTAAATATTCCAACCACACATCAAGAATATTAAACACTATCCAAAGGTTAATATTTAAGGATCTCACTAATCACTCAATCAAAAATAGTTATTTTCACTAACCCAAGGGTCATTCATTACCCTAACCACTACCCACATGTGATCACTCAATAAAAGTATCATTAAACACTAAAAATATACTCCAAGTAGTCAGGGGTTACTAAGGAATCATAGACTCTATCACTATTCTAAAAGAGTATATCCCAAAGTCTCTTTTGACATTAATATTTTAAATACCCATATATGGGGGTAAATTCTGGTATGAAGTATTTAAAAAACTACCCCTTTGATCTTTCTTCATCATTAAAATAAACTCTCTACTATATTCTTCTTGAAAAAATATATAAATGTGAAAAAAAAAGTTAGGAGACACCACAATTTTACTTGTTTCACCCTAATAGGGCTAGTCTAAGGAGGGTACAAAGATGATGTTCCAAAGTACCAAATACACTATAGTTCACTTATATCACAAGATTTAGACTAAACTTGATGCATCTCCTAGTTTATACCTATTATCACTTTGAGAGTGTGTTGTTATCTCAACAAAAGTAAATGCACTACTCCGCCAAAGGATCCTCTAGATGATCTATATCAATTCTGAATTAGTTCACACTAAAATAGGTGTGGCATAAAGATATATTTTCATCATTAATATAAAATCTAAACTTCCATGTAATTGACCATTCAAAAAACTATTGACTAATAATTACAACCTCACATGCCTAATTTACTATGAACTTTAACCTCATGGACTGAATTTACCATGAACTCCTATGTTAACTCACATAATTTAACTTTGACGAAAATGTATATTGTGAACTCAAAACTCATGGATATCCATCACTATAAACTCCTCTATAATGAAGTGTTTCACCATAATATATGTCCTTGAAAACACCTCCTTCACAAACTCTCAAAAAACCTCCCATACTTCAAATTCATGGGCTTAAATTTACTAGGATCTTCTTTGTGTCAACTACACTTCCTAAACACCCTTTTGGATTTGGATGAATTCATTCAAGGGTAATTATATCAAATAGAATAAAATATATCTTTAATGAAGTGATTATAGTTCCTTTATATAGGAAAAGGTCTTCAAGGAATCCACTAATCACAATTATTGTTCAGAACTTCACATAAGACTTGACTGCATACTAAACATCGCATACCATAAACTCACTTTACATTTATCATACTCAAAGTATAATCCATATTTTAAAACTATCCTTCTAGGATATGATGCCACATACTCTCCTTCCCCTCTATCTCTATATACTCACCTTTCTCTCCATATCTATGTAATTTATTCCACCTAGGACTGTGTACTCATCTTCTTCTTTAAAACCACTTGACCTTATGGTATGTGTAATTAACCTCATAGTCTACCATCCAAAAGCTTCCTTTATGATTTGAAAAAAGTGAATTCATGGGACATGAAATTAAAATTATTCTCTACATACTCTACTTTAGGAAAAACTTTCCTTGTCCAAAAACTATCTTTGAACCTACAAATTTATTGGAATAAATATTTTTTGATCACTGGTTAATGATGAAACCTTTTATGAATTTTTAGAACTACTTTGTCAACATGATATCTTAATAAGAAAAAAAACACAATAACTTTGAAATACCATTGTGAAGGATTTTTTCTGAGCAATATCCTATTTTGTGTTTTTTGAAAACACTTCAAGACCACTCAAAAACTTATGTTGAAAAAAAACACATGCACCTTCTACTTCAACCAACACTCAAACTATATTAATCCAAATAATGAATAAGGATTTAATAACACAAATTCTAAGAATATATAAGTAATTATCGATATGATAAATAAGAATAGTATATGATGTTCATCAATTAATCACTTCATTATCAACACTTCTTGTTCATTCTTGATAAAAATGATAACTTGTACCAATTATTTTAACTTTTAGTGCATATATCTCTAGATAAACACTTATTTAACCATGAATCATAACTATTTTTATCAAAAACCCATAGGTCGTCTATTTTTAATATGTCTTTATTTAAATAATATCTTCAATATCAAAAGATTTATGAAAAATATCCCTATTTATCTACTCCCCCCATAAACTTCACTCATTTTCATCAATAACACTCATCCCCTTTTTTCAATGAACACAAAGTTCACTTCTTTGTAGTTTACATCATGGTAAAGAACAAATATCAGTAATTAGAGAAAAAATCATACCTTAGAGAGTGGGGTAATATTATTAACACTATTCATGTATGGGGAGTTAGTTGGGATCCAAAAGTCAGTTGATATCGTTCAAAAACTTATTTTGGTAAGTCCTGTGTTACAATATCTTTAACATAGAGTTTTATTGGAATATAATTCAACTTCACAAGCCCATGATCCACTTCATAATTGATAAAATGATACTTGATTTCAATTTTATTTTTCTGTGAGTGATGGACTAGATTTTGTATAAGATTTATAGCACTTGAATTATCACATTTGATCCTAGTCAAAGGCATCACTTCAAATCCAATGTCTTTAATTTACTAGTTTATCTATAGTAACTATTTATAATCATGATTAGTCTCAATATACACAACTAATGAAGTTCTTAGAGAAATGGAGTCTTTTTTCTTACTGATGCAAGAAATTCCAAATTTTCCAAGGTAAATCTACCACTTGATGTAGAATTCCTTTCATTGGTTGAATCGGACCAGTATACATCTGCACATCCCAAAAACTTAGGATGATATAATTCATTATATAGAAAACAAAATTCCACCAGGCCTTTGATATCCAATAATATTCTTTTCCCTAAAATAAGGTGGATTTATTTAGGATTACTTTGATACCTCACCACCTAACATGTACAAAAAATAATTTCATGTTTTTTAGTTGTTATGTATAAAAATATTTCAATGATCTTCCAATATTAGATTAAATTAACTAGTTTTCCTTTATTATCCCTTAAAAAATTCATCCAAGTAGAAATAATAGTTTTCATCTCCAAGGAATCCTCCATTCCAACTATCCTGAGAACCTATATTGAATATTTATTTTTAGAAATAAACATACCATACCTTCCTTGTATCACCTTCAGACCAAGAAAAATATTAGTTCCTCAATCCTTGAAATTTCAAACTTGCACTTAATGAATTATAAAAAATATTTTCATTATGTTCCCTCCACTCCACCAAAAATTATGTCTTCCATATACACAAGCACCATCACCCTTTAATTACTATATTTATTGACATATATATTATAATAAACTCAACTGCACTAGAAATTGAACTTCTTAAAGTATTGATAAAGTTTTGAATAACAATATCTTAGTTCCTTTTTAAACCCATACATAGCCTTCTTCGGCCAATAAATTATTTTCTAATCTTTATGTATAAGAAATCCATCTGGTTGTATGATGTCGAACTCATCTTCTAGAAATACATTTTGAAATTATGACTTGACATCTATCTTGAAATAATTGAATAATATTTTCACTATTATAGATAAAAAAAAGTTGAGTTATCTTCATCCTTTATATGGGTGAAAATGTATCATTAACATTTATTCCCTCAATCTAGTGTTACCCCATTCACACTAGTCATGCTCTATTTGAATCACCGTGTGATATACATTTATCTTGTTACACAATACCCATTTGTTCCTGTTGTTATTCTTATATGTTGTGATCGAAATAATCTCCCAACATTGAGTCTTATCGCTTTAGTCAAGATCGTAATTCATCATCTAAACCCAATTCTCATATATAGTATATTATTCAAATAATTTTGGATCTAATTGTGATAATAAATATCTTAATTGTAGAGACATCATCCTCCTCATCTTCACTGGAAATATCTAGTCACTAATGGCATTCTTCATGTCAATTTCATCCCAGCTATTTGGTTTTTTGTACAAATATTAGTCTAAGTTCATCCATCTCATCATCAGTATATTTATATGAATCTTTCTTAGTCATTGTATCGCCCATGAGAAACTCAAATCCTCATAATTATTCTACCAAATTTGATCATTGATTTTATAAGTATTCTTCTCAATATCTACCACATTTTCCTCACTTTTATTATTATCCTTTCATAAATTCTTATTAAATAAATTATATGATTTTATTTTTCCTCAGTAACTGATAAATTTACCTTCATATTTACAAGATTCTAACTTCCTTTGTTTTTCCTTAATGAGACTAAAACAATTACTCCTGAAGATTCAAAAAATTCTTCAATGTAAGTTTCTCTCAATACTATAGCTAATGCAGGGTCTTTTGTTATCTTGGACAAAGAAAATATCAGCTATAAATATGGAACTATATTAATAAATCTTCCTTATAAAAATTATATTATATATCCTTTTCAATAATAATCATTCAAGGCATCTTCTTAATTATCTAGTTTCACCTCTCAAACACACCATTCTGCTGAAGCATCCTCACTACTGCAAAATTGGTGCCTTATCCCATGCTTTTTGAGATATTCCTCCACTTAGATATTAGAAAACTACATGCTATTATCCGTTCATAATTTCAGAATTTTCTATTCAAGAATATTTTAAACTTCTCACTGATGTTGTATCATGAAAATGTGCACCTCAGAATTTTGTGTAATGAAAGAAATCCATGCCTTTCTATTGAAATCATCAATAAAAAGAATTTGGTATCTCTTCCCATAAATGCATCTTCGTGATATAGGTCCAATTACATAAATATGACCAAGTTTAATCAATCTTGTTAAACCTATAATTTTTTATTGTATATATTTTTTGTAATATTAACATTTTGATAGGTTTACCACATATGTTTTTGATCACTTGATAACTTTGGGATATCTCAAAATCCATCACTTTTTAATAGATTCTTAATGTTTTATGGGCACAAATAGCCCAATAATATATGCCACAAACTATTTTCTTCCTCCTTGGAAATAAATCCCATATATTATTCTCTAATGAAAAGGTATATATTCCCCTTTATACACTTCCCCTACATAATAAATGTTTCATCTTTTCGCTTTATAGTATAAGTATTATTGGTAAAATTTATTACATTTTCTGAGTCTCACAATTTGATGATACTTAAATTGTTTTAATTATTACCTTAAAAACCAAGACTTCAATTAATTTCATATCTTTTCCCCTAAATTTTTATTTCCCAAACCCAATAACATTTAGGCCTTCTTCACTTCAAAATATAACAACATGTTCCTTGTCTTTATTGATTCCTATGATAATATCATTCTTTCTTATCATGTGGGAAGTGCATCTTATATCAAGAATCCATACACCATTATGATCTAATAATTTTAGTGAAATTTATAACACTACTAAATTATCATATCTTTTCTTTTTAATCCATGGATTAACACTTAGTATTTATCTCCATGTTATATCCACTTCTGAGTATGATGTACTAACTTCATCTTATAAAGCGTAAATTGATTTTGGGTATTGAGATCACTTAATGATTCCTCAATCTGTTGTGTGCACCCATGTTTAGTATTCATTGATATATTCCTTTTTATATTTCACGATAAATTACTATCCATCTGATCAAATAATCCTCACCAAAATCAATTACCATTAAAATCATCCATGTAATATTCATCTCTTCTTAGATATATTGGTTATTCTTATGCCTGTTAGTACCTCTTATATATGGAATAAACATTTTGTAAATTTCCCATAATTTTAAACCAATACCACATGATATCAGGTGTACTCTTTTTCATCATTCTTTAATCACTTTTTCCCCTTGGGTTATACAAATAATATGATTCTTAGTCATACCCAAATCAACCTTCTTCTTTAGAGTAGGTGTTTGTGGTCCAACATAAACCATTACTAATTTCTATTTCTAGCCAATACCCATATCATATTTATCATTATGATGTTTATTTTTCTTCTATTAATCGTGCATTATCTATTTTTCACCTTTATGCTCATATTTTAGTTTTTCTTTCACTTATGTGGTCTACTTTATCAATGTCATATCAAGGTTAAAATTTTATATTGATCCTCAAATGTTTATCAAAAGCTAATAACTTCCTCCTCAATATCTTTGATTAGTTTTCCCAATCTTTTACCATAATATTCAAAACATTTAAAACCCTATTTTTTATTTAACTATGGTCATATACTCAATGACCTTCTCTGGGATTTCTAGCTTTTTATATTAGATCTTATCAATTTCTACCTTCAACTCGAATTAATATTCTTCTTGTTGCTACATATTGAGTTTGGCATCATGAACCCATATATTAGATTTCACTATTTTGGATCTAAAAAAATATATATCTTCAAGTAAAAAATTTAACTCTACCATTAGAAAAACTCTTGATTCCACTTCTCCTTCTTCATCATCACTTTCTTCCCTCATCTAGAAAATTTCTAAAGTATCCACCATTACATTTTCTTTGTGTCCATTTCATGTCTTCAATTTCTTCCACCTTTCTTTTTTATTAACCAATATTTTCTAGATAAATTAGATTATTTTTCTTGTAAAAGTTTGATTTTATACATTTACTACCATTCTCATTAGTTAATGATTTATTCATGGGAATTTCATCTTCATCATGAATATTTTGGAAACACTTTATTAGAATGTTCCTAATCTTTCCACATCAAAATACTGTGATTGGAAGTGTACCATTAAAATTTAATTTTCCCCTTAAAAATTTTGAGGATAAGAATTACTTGACTTCATAATCCTCCATGGTGAGCTTCTTCAGGTCGTTAAATTCCACCACCTTAGAATTCCCACTTTCAAAAACCTCATTATCATTGTATCTCATCTCATTAGAGAAAATATTACTATAAAAATTATCCAATTTCCTCTCCTTTTAATATTTATCCTCAAGTACATAGACATTCATATTAAACTGGAGGGAAATTATTCTCAGGATGTGCTTGAAAATCATCATGTCACTTAGGGTTTATCTGATACAATGCATGCATTCAACAATAACATTCACCCAATAAAATTATGCATAAATAGAATCATTTGGGTGAATTATCAAGTCCTAATGATTCTTCTAAAGAACCTAAAATTTAAATTAAATTAATTTTTAATTACCTTCAAATATTTTTTTCAATTTTTTCCACATGGAATGTGAGTATTTACATAACATCATCTCTGTGTATATTACATTAGATAAAGATTCCCTTAAATAATTGATTACTTTGGTGTTAGTATCCAATTAACATTATTATAAATTATATAAAGCTTTATTTTCCATATATTCTGAAATAACAAGAATCCTAGTTCTAAAAACATCTATAGCTAATGATCATAAGTAGTTTTTCATCAGATTATTCCACTTTTAAATTTGTTTCCATCAAAGATAAAAATCAATTTTTCAATAACTAATTACATTCCTTCCATAAATATAGGATGAAACTGACTTTTAACTTTGAATCAGATACTAATTGTTGGCCCCAATATTTTAAATACCATGATAGTGGTTGAATAATAGTGTAAAATATTAAAACATCCACAACACAATTCTTATTTTTCATTAAACAAAACTCTCTTAACTCTTCTTCATGCAACAATATATAAAATAAAAAATAAAATCATACATGAGATATAGAAATTTTACTTGTTTTACACTAACCAGGATAGTCCATGGAACACATAAAGTTGATTTTTCAATGTACCTAATACACTATATTTCAATGTTATCATAAGGTTCAAAGTGAACTCATTATCCCTCTTTGTTTACAATAATTCACACATTAAGAATGCACTACTCTCTCAAATAAGTGAATTTACTACTCTTTCATAAGATTCTCCTAATTATTTGTATTAGTTATAATTTGGTTCATAATGAAATAGGTGTAACGTGAAGCTTTGTTTTAATCTGAGTGATAAAATTGTCCCTTTCATGTGCTTGACCTTGGTCATGACCCAACCCATCAGGGCCTACCTAGCCAATGATGTATAATAACCATACTCTTTATTTCACATTAATACATGATTTATTACATAATATTACACTTAATACAACTTGGAAGATTTATAATTCTAGTGTATTTGGGAATTACTACATTACATAACAACTTAAAATAGGAAATACATTAGCTTTATTGAAAAATTCCTTAACATGATCATAATATTCCATGTATTTTAAAACTGCATGGGATAACATGGGGGCATACATAAGAAAGGGGTGATCTATAAATTCCAATAAAGTAATAAGCATTTAATATGGTAAAACATTTTATAAAATAGTTATATCAATGGGGAATAAAAGGAACATGAATAATAAGGCATGATATAACAAGACAATCATAAAATGGGAAATGTAGTGACAACTTAAAACACTACATTATAAACACTGGTTAATGATAAATGCCAACACATAATGATATAAAAATTACCATAAAATAATCTAGCTCACTCCCTATCCCAATATGATGTCTCATGAGACTAAATATTACCCAATGCATTAGAGTGCTACATAATTCTGGGTTCACCCGTCACTTACATTTCATTCTCATTCTTAAGTGTGCCACATAGATCATCCAATAAGGATTCGTTCATCATCATATTTTATTCCAAGAGCAAGGAGTATTAAATACATACATGTAAGGACTAATTAAAATATTTATAATTGTATAAAGTTGAATACCCTTGATAATAAATTGGTATGTTATTCACTACACAATTGTTTTGGAATGGAAAATTGCTGTGAAATTTTGGAAGCATAACGACATCACATAAAAAATCATAAAATTGGTTAATGAGAGAGAATGGTGTATTTCATAACTTCAAAATAATATGGTCAACAATGGGGGCATGGAAAAACATATCTCAACCTAATTAATTAGAGATATAAGTCATAAGATAATAAGTAAACTTCAATAAAGAAGAGAATGTGAGGATCCCTTACTTGAGTGTGTGACTCCAAATTCTTGGGAGGAGCTTCTTGAGATCTTGGGGGAACCTTGGGAGGACTCTAGAGAGAGTAGATAAGATTAAGGACGTGAAAAATATATTTTTAGTGAATATAAATAAGAGATTGGGTGGGTTTATATAGGAAAATAGTGGGGAATTTTTTATCATTTCTCAAACTTAAATTTTGGACTTTATATAATAAAATAACCAAAACCACAAACCTTCCCATGGTTTTTTCCCTTTCTTTCTGTCTAATGGGAGTAGTTTTCATTATATTATATGTCTAAGTTCGTAACATAATAATATAATTCTATTTCTTATGTGGAGGTGAGTCATGCTCTTGAAAAATGATTTATAACCATAAAATATGTTATTGGTTTTGAGGATTCATAAAGGATTTATAAAATTAATCAAATAAAATTAAAATCACATTATTTTAAAGATAAAAAATTTATTTGGTCATTAATACCCTTTATAGTATATATTACATCACTTTTGGGTCATTATTATGTCTTAAACCACAAAGTAAATTTATATGGTATTTAATTTTTACTTGAAAAGTCAACTATCTAAAAAAGTTTGAAAAAAACACCATTGGATAATTTCAAAATTCTAATTCCAAAAATAATATTCATTTTATATGTATAATTTTCTAAATATTTTAATTTAAATTTTAAAAATGAAATCGACATTTCTTAAGAAATGATGGGTTTTTTTATAATAATAGTTTTGGAACCCTTATAAAAATTACATTTGACTTCATAAAAAATATATAATCATTTATATTTTATAAAAAAATATTAAATAATAATACGTTATTAAAATATTATTTATTTCAAAAAATCCATTAATACATAAAAAATAAATTCATTAATTTAACTTGAATATTATCCAAAAATACTATTTCTATTTGACTATATCAAAATAAAAAACATTTATAAACTATTAATAAATAGATGAAAATATATTCATTATTCTATAAAAAATAATGTACACACTCATATTGCTAGGGTATTGATACATATATTTTTAATACACTAAAAAATTCCCTAATAGTAAAGTGTATAATGGTGAGACTTTCATGGGGTGGTTCAGCATACATGGTTTGGTATGTGACCTCGATGAGCCTGAACTTCTCCCATAAATAGTTTTTCTCATCCTTAAGTTTTGGATATCGGCTTATGATTGGTTTAGGGAAAATCCCAGTGATTCTATATTCCTTAGAATATCTGATAAATAGGATTCATAGGGTAAAATCCTACTAGTTAATGTCATCACTTCATTTTTGTGTGTCAATTGGATTTGTTGAAACCCTATATTTATACTAATCATGTGGTTATTGTTCAACAGATATATTATCAATGGTAATAAGGATTAATTGTATTTTAAATATGATAGAATATAATAAAACCAAATATTTTCATGTGTTTTCTATAACCATATTACATAATAAGAACTTTAATTAAATCACAAGGGAAATTTTATTTATAATAGTTTGGTTAGTTATAATATTCCCCTCTTTAGAAATTTCACCCATGAAATTTTCTTTTACCACATTAAAAAAGATGAATGTATATATTCTTCATCACCCCCTATGATTCCCAGGTTGATTCATAAAAAATTTTGTTTCTTTATAACATTTTGACCAAGTTCATTGTTTTAATGGCACAAACCTCTCTAATCCATGACTTTGTGAAAATATAGTGTTTTAAGGGTTCTTGGAGGTCACGGTGACTCATTTCCAAACTTTGAAAAAATTCTAGTTTTTCCAATGGTAGGTTACGTAAAGTAATTCGAGGTAGTGAGTCACAATGATGACTCTCATCGGTAGCTCACAATGGTGAATCACACTAGTGACTCGCCCCAATAGGTTGTGATGGTGAGTCATGACTAGTGAGTCGCAATGGTGAGTCACAACGGTGAGTCGTAGCGGTGAGTCACGGTGGTTAGTCACAATGGTGAGTCATAGCAGTATCTCTCACCAATGACTCACACTGTTATATCACATCAGTGACTCATCCACTGGTGAATCGTATCGGTGACTCAAACTAGTAGCTCGCATCAGTGACTCATTTTCAATAGTTTTTCAAAATTCTGGAATTTCTCCTGTTTTTCCAATTTCACCGCTTTTATGTTTTATTTTACATAAAATGAATTTAATACCATATTTAATGGTTTTTTGAGCCATTTTGAATCATATCTATCTTCTAAATACTTGAAGATTCCTTTAACTTCCAAACTGCATGGTCTTGGTCAAGATCCACCTTTAATGTCTTTTAAAAACTGTTTCATTTATGTGAGTCTTGAATCTAATCCTTCTAAGTCAGGGGGACTTCCCATAATTCATTATTTCTCCTTTATATTGGTATGATACATACCCAGAACCCTTCTTCGATAAGGATTTTTCCATTTGTGTTATATTCATTGGACTGATTTTTCCCCCTAGAGTTTTTCTGCTGCATGTTTTCCCTGCTTTGGCGCCTTAAGGAAGTGATGATTGCTTCTTATTCCAAGTAGGTTTTCCTTCGTGTCTTTATTATTTGTATCATGAGGTTTGAGAGTATTAATGACTTCCTTATGAATATAGTGTAATAGTAAATTAATAAAGATAGCTTAACTGGTTTGAGATCAATATGCAGGGCTGGGGAAAAGTGATGTGCAAACTGTTTTTTATTTGTTTTTTGGATGTTGTTGTGAATTATATGGGATAAACACCCTAATGAAAATCATGGACACTTTAGTTATTTGTTTTTACACCAATTAATTATTCTAGAAAGAATGATGTTTTTTATGTTGAACAATTATTATGAAATCAGTTAACCACGTACATTTGGATAATAAATGGATGCCTCGGGATTAAACTTCTTCTGTGATAACCCCTAAATTAACAAGTGGAATTAAAGAAGGAATGCCTTGTTAAATATGAATATATCATGCTTGGGTTTGTTTGGGGATGTGTTTGTGGGAATATGTTTGTACAGGGGGTTGGATCAGTGGATGTGGTGTGGTTATGCAGTGGGTATTCTAATAAGGGTTGTGGTAGAAGGTGTTGTTGGGTGTGGTTGTAAGTTAAGGGTTTGCTTAGGTGAGAGGATGGATTTGGTGGAGTTACTTTCAATAATGATGATGGAAGTGGTTGTTATGGATAATTAACCTATGGTTTATACACTAGTAGCATGCAGAAATCTTCATCCCATGCCTCTAGATCAATGTATGTTTTTTATGAATAGGTGTTAAATGGATAAAAATGTGAAGATACTTTAGTTTATATGGCTCTTGGAATTCTGAGAATAATTATTTTGTATTTCCTATTCTGGCTTTTTTTATTATTTTCTTGGGTAGTTATTGAATGAATAAATGAATTTTTAATAGAGAATGATAATTTGGTTAAAGTTAAATAATGAAATTAATGGGTGTTAAATGAAATATCTTTGTGAATCTACTTAAATTTATCAAATTCTAAATTGATTATTTCTAATACTAATATACATATAGAGGTAGAATTTATTATGAATCCCATAGGTTGGGCTTGAGTGCTTGATACTATATTTGTACATACATAGTATGTTCTTTTGATTTCTATATGAATCTCACTCATGTTCAGAACTATGTTTCGAACACCCCTATTGTCATGGGGGAGGGTGTCTTTCCAAAACATTCTGGTGGGAGGATGGACGGATGGATAGACACCTAATCTTACATGCTCCCACTTCTAGGCAGTGATAGCCCAATATTCTTCAAGAAGGTAGTGGTTTGTGAGTCTCAGGTGTGTACGAGAGAGTTGTGATTTCCCAAGTATCTCAGGATAAGATGATCTGTACTTTCCAAAGTGTATTTGGGATGAGATGTGTTTTTATTTCATATGTGTTTTCAGGATATGATGTGGTTTGTGGCCTAGGTGTCTTTAGGAGGGATGTGATGTGGTATGGGACCTAGGTGTATATAGGTGATATACGGTGAGCTTCATTTTCCCAGGTTATGGGACTAGCTATAAGGCATGGGTGTGTGTAAGCGGGATATATTGTGTTTGTGAGTCCTAGGTGTTTTTGGGAAGGATGTGGTTTGATTTGATCAGAATAGGTGGGAGTGTGAGGACGTTTTTCATTAGGGTGTGAGAGTATATAATTAGTGTGAAACTATTTTGGGGTGCCCTATCATCAATGTACTTACTATATTACTTTACTTGACTTGTGTTACTTGGGGAGTGTGCCTTGGTGAGGTTAGTTGGTTAGCATACCTACATAGGTGTTGTTTTGGCTTTGTTGTTTTCTCACAGGATCATTACTATTCTTCCTTCACATGTGAATGAGATAATTAGGTTTTTTCTATTGAGTAAACTTGTGTGCTCACCCTATATATGTAAACTGCTTTTAGGTTTCCAGGAGGATTATGTGGACCGTCCTAGGTGATACTAGCTTGAACTTTGGGAGATTTTTTGTTTTGCTGCTTGTCCTTACATTTTGTATTTACCTTGGAGTTTAATTGTATTTGTAACAGTTTTAATTTTAAACATGCATGTGGGATAGATTTTGGAATTTATTTATATATGTCTTAGAGTTGTTTTTAGGTCGATTCATCTTATCTCCCGATATTGTTTTTCTAAAAAGGGAAATGCCTCCCATATAGTGATATTTTTATACCCTTGGTGTTGGTCACCACCTCAGGGCCTAATGGAGGTAAGAATTGGGGTCATTATCTCTCTTTATCCATTTCCATCTTAGTAGGGGCATCTTTAGAGGGAGGGGTTGTGAAAAAATGGTATATGATGTGATGGTTGAGATATAGGATGGAGTTTGGAGTTAGGCATAATGAGGATTTCATGGGTTGCTAGGGAAATGGTGTCAGGTGACCATGGTACGTGACATAGGCCAAAGAAGACCAGCTTGGACACAGGATTTTAGGGCCCCCTGTGATCCAATGCAAGGGCTCTAAGCCTACCGAATGACTAAGAGAAGCTAAACCGTTTTTAGGGTAGAGACCCCCGTAAAATTACATGCATCATAATGACATGTGTTCTTGTTTGAATAGGGTTTTTTTTGGGTAATTTGAAATGAATAGTGAGTTAAATGAGTTGAAATTAATTTTAATAAAATTCGATACTATATATCCTTAGGGAGTCCTTGTTTACCTTTTCAGCTATGGTACACGGTCGTCATCTATGTGTGGCTCGGGTAGTTGAGGCACAGCAGGCCGATCCATTTGATCAGTGGAGGGTTGATATTGTGGATTAGGATGACCAGTGGTAGTGAATGTTATTTTCTTTATAGTAGTAGGCCTTGGTAAAGTATGAGGGTGGTGTTTCGGACATGGAGACAGAGAACTAGCTCAAGGATCTTGAGAACACCTTCAGTTTGATCCATTCTCCAATAGATTACTAGTTTCCTTTGGCCGTGAGAAATATGTGGGGAGATGTTCATCAGTGGTGGATATTGTAACTAGGATAGAGGAAGTAGGATGACATTATATGGGTCTATTTCCAGAAGTAGTTTTGAGTAGAATTACTTTCATCGACCATAAAGGTTGAGAAGAGGTAGGGGTTTCTCTCCCTCCAGTAGGGGAGTATGTCGACACAGGAGCTGGGGATTACGTTCAAGTATCTCGTTCATTTTTTCCCAGGATCTATTTCCATATGAAGAGTCTCATGTGAGATACCTAGAAGAGGCACTTTTCCTTTCTATCCATCATGTGGTTACCCCCTTTATGTTGTCGATGTACTTTGAAGTCTAAAAGAAGGAGAAAATTATTAAGTGGATGCACTCATGGGTAGATTTACCATAAGAGGGGATCCAACAAGGTTCTTTAAGAGGCAGGGTTTCCAACAGTATGTATCAGGCATCATGGCCTTCAAGTATTTGACTAAAAGGGATTCTACCTCAGTAATTTTTATTTTACCTTCTGGTCCTTGTACATTTCCTATGGGTTTGGGGCCAATTTGTTTCTTTTGTGGCGTTCGCTGACAACTTCAAAACTAGTGACTAGTGGCCATTTGGTCTTAGTACGATGGAGGTGGATAGGATCAGCACTAGCCTCAGCAGTTGTTTCTAGCTAAGCTATTTTGGCAGCAGGGATAGTAGGCTCATGCTCCACTGAGGGGAGATAGAGCAAGTAGAGGCTGACATCAAGGTTTTCCTCAGGGACCTCGACTTGGGAGTGAATGTGGAGGTAGTAGTCAGGATAGGGGAAGGGGAGATATAAATTTTCAGTTTCACATCATAAAAGCAGTAGTTCTAGTATGTTCATAGATCATCAGAGGTACGATCAGCTTATTTAGTACTCTCGCTTGTACCTTGTTTGATTCAAGAGCTTCTCTCTCTTTTTTCACACCCATTATAGCTCATCCTCTAGGACTATACATAGATAGGTTTCCTCTGCCCCTGGTGTTGATTATGCCAGTCAGAGGCCAGACCAGATTGTTTGATGTGTGCTAGGATATGTAGACTAATTATGGGACTACATCAGCCCCATGGGGATCTCATCTTTCTATAGATGAAAAAATATGATTTCATTCACATAATCAAATGGTTGAATTCCATGAATTATTTAATCAATTTTTATAGGATAAGAGTTTTTTTTCAAATGTGGATGTTCAGTGTGTGTCTTTCCTTAGTGAGTGGAGTTGTCAGGTGGGCAATCAGTGTGTAGAGTCTCCTCTTTACTTATTGTCCAAGATATCAGTGGTATCAATGGATGCTAAAAAGGTTTAGATTCATATATTATTTGGGGAGTTCCTATATGTTTTCTTGAGGAGGTATTGACTCTACCCCCTTGATGTGACATTGAGTTTAGGATAGAATTTCAGCTTGATGGTTCTCTGATTTTGATGGTTCCTTATCATATGGCACCTTCTAAGTTGCAGGAGTTGAGGATTCAGATAAATTATTTAATGAAGAAGGAGTTTATCCAGCCCAGTGTGTCATCATGGGGTACTCCAGTGTTGCTCGAAAAGAATGAAGATGGTAGTATGAGGTTGTGCATAGAATACCAGAGGTTGAACCAAGTTACGGTCAAGAACCACTACCCATTTCCAAGTATTGATGATATTTTTGACCAGCTGAGAGGGAAGAGTTGGTTTTTTAAGATTGATATATGAAATGGATATCACCCATTTAGGGTTAAGGAGGGAAATATCATGAATACTACTTTCAGATGTAGGTTTGAGAACTTTGAGTTTGTATGCTTGTCCTTCGGTGTTACGAAAACACCAACTCTATTCATGAGGCTTATGAACTCCATATTTTATGAGTTCCTGGACCAGTTGTTCATCTTATTCCTCAATGACATCTTGATCTACTCAAAGTTGTAGGAGGATCATATTGAGTATCTCAGGACTATCTTGCAAGTCCTTTGATGCCACCAACTCTATGGAATGTTGTCCAAGTGTAAGTACTAGACATGAGAGGTGCATTTCCTTAGGCATGTGGTGTCTTAGTAGGGTATATCAGTGGACCCATCAAAGGTTTAAGTAGTTTCTTCTTGGGCAGTACCCAAGGATGTGGTAGAGGTTCACAGTTTTCTTGGTCTTGCAGGATATTACCAGAGTTTTGTACCCGATTTCTCTCAAGTTCCAACTCAGTTGATAGATTTGAATAGGAAATACTAGGATTTTGTGTGGAGCGAGTAGTGTGAGTTGGTATTCTACTATCTAAAGGGGAAGTCATTCAGTGCTCCAATGCTCTATTTTTCAGAGGAAGGGGAGACATTCAAGGTGTTTTTTGATGCTTCTTGTCTAGGATTGGGATGCATCTGGATGCAGTAATGGTAAGTGATATCTTATGTGTCTAGGTGGTTATAACCTCTCAAATTTGACTATTCCACCCATGATCTAGAGCTAGCAGTGGTCCTATTTTCTTTAAATTTGTTGCAGCATTACCGCATTTGGTAACACTTTTTGGTATTCATAGATCATAATAGTTTGAGGTATATCTTTTCCCATTGAGATCTGAATTTTTGAAGGTAGATGTGGATGAAGTTTCTTCAAGACTATGATTTTTAGATCTCCTACACCTCAGGAAAGTAGAATTTCATGTCTAATGCTTTGATAAGGAAGTTTCATAAAGAGGTAGTTCATGAATCTTTGGATTCTTAGAAGGTGATGGAGGAGATGGTAGTCCTGCACTAAGATGTAATAATAGACGGTGGTATAGAAACTATGTTCCATATGAAAGTGTAGTCTTCTTTGATTTAGTAGGTGTATGAGTCTTAGTGGGGAGATTTGGAGGCAAAGATGATTCACAATCTTGTTATCCATAGTGATGCTCTAGAGGGATGGTCGTAGAATGGTAAAAATCAGATGTTGCATCATGGAAGACTATTTTTTCCAATGGAGATGTGTGAGGAAGTCCTCTACAAATTTTAAAGATCACTTTTAGTGGTACACCCAAGAGTTTCCAAGATGTACCATGACTTGAGGATGCATTTTTGGTGGACTGGGATGAAACGGGCAGTGGTGGAGTTTGTGGAAATGTGCTTAGTGTGCCAATTGGTGAAGGTTGAACAACATGTTCCTGGTGGTTTATTACTGCCCTTAGATGTCTCTAAGTGGAATTGTGATGAAATATGAATGTAATCATCACAAGATTACTGAGATCTCAGGTATTCTATGATGCTATCTTGGTAGTAGTGGATCAGATGATGAAATTGGATCACTTCTTAATGATCAAGGAGTCAGGCACAGTGGATGCCTTAGAAAGAGGTATCTGGATGAGTTGGTACGGTTTCATGGAATTCCAAGATAAATTTTCTCGAATAGGGATACAAGTTTTATATCATCATTCTGGAGGGGATTGCATCATTCTTTTGGCACCAATTATGGCCTCAACACTACCTTCCACCATTAGATAGATGGAAAAACATAACGGACCATCCTGATGCTGGAGGATATGTTGAAAGTATGTGTCTTGGACTTTAGAAGATATTTCATACAACACTTTCCCTTGATATAGTATTCTTATAATAATATTTATCACTCTTCCATTAGCATGGCTCTATTTTAGGTATTGTACAAGAGACCGTGTTGTTCCCCATTGTGATGGACGGAGATAGGGGAGACAGCTGTTCTTGGCCCCGAGTTGGTGTAGATCATGATAGAGAAGGTTCATATTATTCATGAGAAGATTAAAGTGGCTCCGGACTAGAAAAAGTCGTATTCAGATCATAGGAGGAGTCCCTTGGAGTTCATGGTTAGAGACCAGGTGTTCTTGAATGTCTACCCTCAATGTGGGCAGCATAGGCTTGGTAGAGGGAGTAAGCTTTCTCCTAGGTTCATCGGAACCTTCATGTTGTTGGGTTGATTTGGAGAGGTGAAATACCAGTTGGCACTGCCACTATAGTTGGAGATGATCCTTTAAGTCTTTTACATCTCCCAACTCTATTGGTGTCTTTATAATGACTCCCATGTCATTCATTCGGGAGATCTTGATATTGAGGATGAAATGACATATGTGGAGTGGCCAGTGGAGATCCAAAATCATTTATAGAAGGTGCTTCTTGGGGAGACCATTCCTTTAGATTTTGTGTTGTGCAGGCATGGTGGCCTAAAGGAGAGTAGTTGGGAGAGAGAATCTCGTATGCGTTCCCAGCACCCAGTGTTGTTTTGAGTTTTTCCCTATTCTTTTTTGCCTTGTGATGTAATGTTTGAACCTTTTTTGTTATGAGATGAGTTGTTTCCCCATGGGTTAAGATGTGTGTGGTTCAATATATGATAAAGTCCAGACATGTGAAAGGGGTAAACCAGATTCCTAATCTAGAAATATCAATTGTGATGTAATTAAACTCGTGTGAGTGAGTCAGTTTCATCCATAGTGAATAGTATCTTGACATGGAAGATGAGATTATCTAATTTGTTTTTTGGAGATTGTTTCAGGCCCCCTATTTTCCTTCTAGGTTTCTTTTTGAATTATCGAGGGTGAGAATGGTTTGAGAGGTATCTAATGTAATGGCCCGGACCACTCCAATACATTACTTTGTGAAAATCCAGTGTTTGAAGTGTTTTGGGAAGTCACAGTGACTCATTTCCAGAATTTTACAAATTTTTATTTTTTCCAACTATAGGTCACTGATGGTAGGTCATGATGGTAAGTTAGGACCGATGAATCACAATGGTGAGTTATAATAGTGAGTCGCAGTGGTGAGTTATAGTGGTGACTCACAATGGTGAGTCGTAGTGGTAGCTCTCACTAGAGAATTTCACTAGTAGCTCGCATAGGTGACTCATCAACTAGTGACTCACACTGATGACTCGCACAAGTGTCTCAAACTAGTGACTCATTTTCAATAGTTTTTCAAAATTCCATAATTTCTCCATTTTTTCCATTTTTCCCCTTTAAGTTTTAATTTGACATAAAATGAATTTAATATCATATTTAATGTTTTTTTGAGCCGTTTCAAATCATATCAATCTTCTAAAAACCTAAATCTTCCTTTGACTCCCAAACCATGTGGTCTTGTTCAAGATATACCTTTAATGTATTTTAAAAACTGTTTCTTTTCTGTGAGTCTTGGATCTAATCCTCCTTCTAAGATGGGGGCCTTCCCTTAAATCATTCATTCTCATTTCTCTTCATATGAGACATCCACAAAACCCTTCTTAATCAAGGATTAATGTATTTGTGTTGTAGTCTTTATACCTTGTTTTCCCCTAGATTTTTTCTACTGTATGTGTGCACGTGCTTTGGTGCATTAAGGAAGTGTTGATCACTTCTTCTCTGAAGTAGTTTTTCCTTTATCTCTATCTTTTGTGTATCATGCGTGGTGGATGTATGAATATCTTCTTTGTGAATATATAGGAATACCAAATTAATAATGACAACTTAATTGGTTCGAGATCAATATCTAGGTATGGGGAAAAGTGGTGTATGATCTATTTGTTATTTTCTTTTGGTTATTGTTGTGAATTATACAGGATAATCTCCCTACTGAAAATCATGGTCATTGCTGGTCTTTGTTTGTTCACCGAGTAAGGATTCTGTAATGAATGATATTTCTTTTGGTGAACAATTGTTATGAAATTGGTTAACCACATAAATTATCCTAATAAATGGATTCCCCATGATCAAACTATTTCTATGATAACCCCTGAATTAACAGGTGTCATTAAAGAAGGAATTCCTTGTTAAATATGAATATATCTTTCTTGGGAACATATGGGGATGTGGTTGTGGGAATGGATATGCATAGGGGTTTGGTTCAGTGGATGTGGTGTGGTTATGTATTGGGGATACTGAGAGTGGTTGTGATAAGAGGTGTTGTTGGGTGTGGATATAAGATGGGGGTTTTCTTTGGTGAGAGGATGGATTGGGTAGAATGACTTTGAGGAATGATGATAGTAGTGGTTGGTATGGATAATTCCCATAGGGTTTCTCCATGAGTATCATGCTGAAAGATTCACCTTGAGCTTTGGGATCGATGTATGTTATGTTATGAATAGGCGTTAAATGGAGAGGAATGTGAAGATACTTTAGTTTATATGGCCCCTCTCCCTTTGAGATGACTTTGGTTGTGTTTTAGGTAGTGTCTTGGGTTTACTGGTTTCTCAGGTAGTGATGGAGTGAATAAATGAATTGTTAATAGAAAATAATAATTTGGTTAAAGCTAAATAATGAAATAAATGGGTGTTAAGTGAAAGAGATTTGTGAAGCCTCTTAAATTTATCAACTTCCGAAGTGAATGTTACTGATACCAATATGCATATAGAGGTTTCAGTTGAAAAGAATCCCATAGATTGGGCTTGAGTGATTAATACTATATATGTACATACATTATATGTTCTTGTGATTTCTATATGTACTCTACCCAAGTTGATCACCATTTGTTGAACACCACCAATGTCACAGGGGTGGGGGTCTTTCCCAAACATCCCAATGGGAGGATGGATGGATGTCCACCCACACTTCATGCTCCCTCTTCTAGGTGGTGATAGACCATGATTTTTTGGGAAGGCAGTGGTTTGGGATGCCTAGGTGTCTGTATCCAAGTTATGCTTTCCCAGGTTTCTTTAGAATGAGATGAGTTTTGCTTTCCCAAAAGTCTTTGGTATGGGATGTGTTGTGATTTCCCAGGTGTTTTCAGGATATGACATGGTTTTGGACTAGGTTTATGTGGGAGGGATGTGATGTGGTATGAGAACTAGGTGTGTGTGGGTGAGATGTGATGAAATACATTTTTTTAGGTGATGGAACGAGTTGTGAGGCCTAGGTGTGTGAAGGTAGGATGTGTTGTGGTTGTGAGGGCCAAGTGTGTGAAAGTGAGATGTGGTTTGATTTGTATGGAAGAGGTGTGAGTGCCATGAAATTTTCAATTAGGGTGTGAGAGTAGCTAATCTATGTAAAATTGGTTCAAGTTTCCCTATAATTGATGTACTTACTATATTAATTTACTTGACTTGGGTTATTTGGTGAGTGTGTCTTAGGGAGGTTGGGGTGGCTAGTATACCTGCTTAGGTGCTATTTTGTCTCTACAATTTTCTCAAAGGAGAATTAGTATGCTTCCTTCACATGTGAAAGAGAGGATTTGGTTTTTCTTACTGAGTATACTTGTGTTCTCACCCTACATATGTAAACTGCTTTTAGGTTTCCTAGAGGATTACATGGTCCATGTTAGACTATACTCTAGGTTCCGGGCACAGTGGAAGCACAGTTGGAAAGGCACCCAAATTAAATTTTTACTATAATCAATGATTATTCTAGGATCAATACGATGACAAATTCTAGTCTCCACAGAATAGAATCAGAGATTTAGATAAAGATTAAAGAGGTATGAAACATTTGGAAAGGATCTTTCACATCATGTTTATAATTAATTTAATTAATTTCATAAAGAAAAGAATACCTAGATCTTCGGTATTTTAATCATTAATGATGTTGATTGTCCATAATGAACCTTATGAATTATATTATTCTGCTTACGAGGATTCAAACTAGAATCCCTCTAGCTGTGATCCACACGTTCTCTGATGGCCTATGATCGACACCACTCGTTCTCCATGTGCTAGCATGGAGAAGCAAGTGTCTTATGTCGGTCATTCTTGATCACTTATTCTTCGTGCTTGAAGAACATATATTGTTCTTGAGAGAGGCGGGAAGAGGATTTGAGAGAGAAATTGTTTAGCTTAGCAATTCTCAATTCACCGGGTGTGCAGTTCGATACATAGCACAATAGACGTATGTGTCTATTTATTGGCATGGGGATTCAGTTACAATATTTAATTATATAACATCAATTAAATACATTCATAACCTTAGATAAAAATCATTCTATTAATAATAATACTGTGTCATTATTTACGGTGCTCCAACTTGCACAAAACGTAATTATAAATAAAATTCCACGTCACAAAAATAATAGCAGTGTTATTTTAATTTGTTCCAACTAGTTAAATAATTATTTATCATCTTGAAAATAATTATTTTACTACCGGAATAGACTTGGTCCACTCGAACTCCACATCTATTTATTTAACACTTGAATAAATAATTAATTAATTTATTCTCTTAAATGAATATTTTATTTACAAACTAGTAAATAAATATTTATTAAATGTTCAATAAAATAAATAAATATGTTTTACCCACAATCAAGTGAATAAATATTTATTTAATTTATGTAATCATTTTAACTTGAGTAAAATTATTCCATAGTCTTTAGAAGAATATTTATTAATTAAATTCTAATATAATTTAACTGTGATGACTAGAAACACTTAGTGTGTGACCCTCTTGGATTCTTTCTCATTGGCTTTAGGTGGGATTTCCTAACGAACAAGATTACTATCTAGTAATAGGTCAAGTCACCCAAGAGAAGGAACTTAAAGTCACAACAATGACATCCACATACGAACACTCACTGGGTAATACAATCTATTTATCACAATATCTCATCAATCAGATTTCATGATAGTGTCATAAACTTGTAGGATTGATGCATCGTTACTTGACTACCAAAAATAAACTTATCGTTACACCATGTCCATGGAATTTTGTACGATGGTTCTATTTCAATAATAGTGTTGATATATCAACTTCCCTAAATGGAAGGGAAAAATCCTTTCTCGAATTACCCATTAATAACATGCCACTCATGATACACCCAATGTACCCTACTTCCCACCAACTGTTTTCCTGACAGTTTTTGTAAGTAAATCAAAGTGTGTGAGTCATGAAAAGTATTAATGATAATATTAATGTCTAAGGATCATTACACATTCTTTCAGATAGAAACATCTGATGAGACCAAAACATGCGTAATTCCTACTAGCATGTATTTTCTCATAATCTTGTGTCTTGGAGATTACCATGTGGGAACTTCATGAGAGGAAGTCTCATCAGCTTACGAGTACTCACACCTGACGGTCTACATGCTATGTGTCCCATCATAGTATTTCATCCAACCGTATAACTATATTTAAGAATATTTTTATATCATTTCAAGTTTTTCATCATAACGGGAAACTTCCTTGACCTTATCAATGCAAAAAATAATCTAGGACATTATTACATCAAAGTCATGTAGAACGATGAACAATATGTAATAAGGTGTTTAATATTTAAATATAATAAATATACATGTAACCAAAGTACAAAATTTGGTTTTAGGACACCAACTCTAACAGACACCCACTTGGACTAGAACCAACTGCCTATGAATTTCAGTTTTCTAGACCTCACATGATGATCATGTTTTTACTCAGTCAAGGATTTAGTCAAGGGGTCTGCCACGTTGTCTTATATAGAAATAATTCTCACTCCAACTTCACCTATCTGAGAAAAATCTCTCAAGAGATGATACTTCAAAAGTATGTGCTTTGTCCACAGTTATGACCTTGACTCTTTTGTGAGATCCACTATTGCAGCATTATCATAGTACAGTTTGATGGGATATTTACTATTATGTAACACATTTATCTCCTTGATGAATCTTCACATCCAAACTACTTATTTAGCTACCTAAAAAGCTATGATATAATCAGACTCTATTGTAGAATCTTCGACCACACACTTCTTTGAACTCTTCCAGCTCACTCCACCTCCATTCAAAGTGAATATGTATCTCGTATGCAACTTTATTTCATCTTGATTAGTCTGGAATCTAGCATCTGCATATCCTCTGATAACTATTTCCTCATCTCCTCCATGAACAAGGAATATATCCTTAGTACTCTTTATATACTTTAGGGTAGTCTTGACTACCTTCCAATGGAGTTCATGTGGGTCAGCTTGATATCTTCCTACCGCACTCAATGCGTAGGAAACATCCATCCTAGTACATAGCATGGAATACATGACTGACCCAATCCCCAATGCATATGGAGTCCTTGCCATTATCTTTCTTTCCTCATGTTTTTTAGGACACATTTTTTTGGAAATATAAATGCCATGTGATGATGAAAAAAACCCTTCTTGGATTGTTCCATATTGAATCTCTTAAGTATCTTATCAATGTATGTACTTTGACTTAGGCCCAGTAATCTCTTGGATCTATCATGATGGATCTTGATCCCAAGAATATATGCTTCCTCACCCTAGTTCTTTATAGAGAAGCATTGATTCAACCACGCCATAACATACTGTATTCCTGGTATCTCGTTTCCAATAAGTAATATGTCATCAACATATACTATTTGGAAAATGACTGTACTCCTACTAAACTGTTTGTAGTCACAAGGATCACATTCATTCTTGATAAGACCAAATCTCATTATGGATTCATAAAAATGAATGTTCCAGGACTTGGATGATTACTTTAATCCATAAATGGATTTCTGAAACTTGCATACCTTATTGGAATCCTTTGGAGTCATAAACCCTTCAGGTGGTGTCATGTAGACAACTTCTTGAAGGTTCTAGTTAAAGAGAGATATTTTGAAATCCATTTTCCAAATCTCATAGTCAGGGTAAGTGGTAATGTCCAATAGAATTCTGATGGATTTCATCATTGTAACTGGTGAAAAGGTTTCATCATATTCAATGCCTTGATGTTTTTTGAACCCTTTTGTAGCCAATAGTGCCTTATAGGTACTAACATGTCCTTCCATGTCTAGTTTCTTCTTTAATACCCATTTCCAACCAATAGGCTTTACATAAACTGGAGGATCTACCAAAATCCATACTTGTTTTTGGTATATGGAATCCATTTCAGAATTCATGGCTTCTTTCCACTTGCAAACATATGTGCCACTTACTGCTTCCTTGTAGGTTAGAAGATAACTATTATCAACTAATAATGGGTCACCATCCTCAGTAATTAAAAAAGCATACCATTCCCATTCTCTAACCTCTCTTGTACTCTTATGCAGTTCTTGTTTCTTTGGAACAGTTCTTTCTTCCACAGGGCTTTGTAGAATCTTCTCTTGTACCAACTCTTGTATACCTTGAGCCTCAACTTCATCTAAGTCTATCTCGCTCCCACTACCTCTTTTGTAGATGTGCTCCGTCTCAAGTAATATGGTGTTTCTATCCACTATAACCTTTTTTATGAGATTTTTTATATTTAATATCCCCTTTTTATTGGGGTATCCTATAAAGGTAAACATTGTGCCTCGGGGTGAAAGTTTATTACCTAAAGAGGCCTTACCAAATGCATCACTTCCCAACACATGTAAATTTGATAACATGGCTTTCTTTCCACTCTAGAACTCGTATGGAATACCATTTATCGATTTAGTTGGTACTTGGTTTAGTATGTTCGCCATTTTTTTCAATGCATGTCCCCAAAAGGATAATGGAAGACTTGCATGAATCATCATTAATCTCACCATGTCTAATAGGGTGAGGTTCCTCCTTTCGATCACACCATTCCACTGGGGCATGTAAGGAGGTGTGAGTTGGGATAGGATACCAAAATCCCATAAGTAATCAATGGATTCTTGATTAATATATTCTCCACCTCAGTCTAAGAAGAGTTTCTTAATCTTCTTACCAATCTAGTTCTCAACTTCATTATTTTATTCTTTGAACTTATCAAAAGAATCTGACTTATACCTCATTAAGTAGATATATCCATATCTACTAAAATCATCATTAAAAGTTATGAACTATGATTACCCTCCCCTTGCTTTAACTTAAAATGGTCCATATACATTGGTATGAACCAAATTAGGAAGTTATTTACCCCTTTAACCTTTTCCACTAAATGGGGCTTTGGTCATTTAGCCTTGCAAACATGCATGACATACACCAAGTGGTTTTAGTTAAAAGGAATATAAATATCTATCTTTATGTAACTTTGTCAAGAGTTTCTTGTTTACATGACTTAGCTGGTGATGCCAAAGTTAGGTGTGGTATGACTCATGTGACGTATCTTTGTTATTGATTTCCATTACTTGGTTTTTGTAATCCAACACATAGATATTGTTGTACAAATATGCCCCATCAAAACAAATGCTATCTTCATAAAAGAAACAACATTCATTTCCAAACTTGAAAACAAAATCATCTATATCTAATTTGGATACAGAAAAAAAAATTTAAGTAACAGATGACACATGATAACAACCCTTTAACACCAAGATCATCCTAGTTGTAAAGGTGAGGTGGTAGTCCCTGATAGCTACAGCAGCAAGTATGGCTCCATTGGCTGCTCACAGATCTACCTCTCCCCATTCAATATTCCAGAATCTACTTGGTTCCTATATTTGGATACATATGTGAGCACCAAAAGCTATATCTAATACCCAATTTTTAGAAATAGATAGATTTCATTTGATAAAAAATTCACTAAAATCTTCCCCTTACTTCTTAGGTTGGGTGCAGTTCTTCTTCCAATGGCCTTTCTTTCCACATGTGAAACAAATAGACTCATGCTCTCTTGCCTCCCCTTTTATCTTCCTTTTCTTGTAAGTTCATGAAGAAGATTTAGTATTAAATCTCTTTTCCTTCCCTTTCCTCTTATTCACATAAGGAAAGAAGGTTTTTCATGCTTCATATCTTTGTCCACTTAGATAATGAGGATAAGAATATCAGATAGATACTTCTAAATTTTTTTCATGTTGAAATTGACAACAAAGTTATAGAAGATCTTAGCGAGTGATGAAAGAATGAGATCAGTGCCCATTTCTTTGGGGAGTCTAAACCCTAGATCTTCTAGGTGCTTAATGTATCCAATGAACTTGATTACATGAGGCCCATCTGGGGCACCCTCTCTAAGCTTACTCTAAAAGAGTGCCTTGGGAATCTCAAACCTTTCCTATCTTTCTCTCTCTTGATAAAGACCATGGAGGTTCTCAATCATGCTATAAGAATCCATGTTTTCATGATACTTTATGAGATCACTAGACATCGATGATAGTATCAAACATTGAACGGTGACAGCATAGTTCATATGTTTCTCATAGAACAAGAAATACTCATCACTCACCTCTTTGGAAGGCGGATTAGGTAATGTTGACTCCAATATGTAAGACTTCCGTTCAGGGTGTAGGATAACCCAAAGGTATCTAAACCATTTCTAGAAGTTACTGTCGGTGAGGATGTTGTCTCTATCCATAATTGATTGCAGGGATTGTGTGGTTGATGAGATTTTCATTTTTATTCTACAATTAAAATATCATATCGTTAGTACATTCTTGATTACATTTTATGAGAAATAATAAATTGATTTTATTAAGTATCCCACTATTTTATCATGTCCCATTGGCATGCACCATTGAACTCAAAATTTCCATTTTATATGAAATTATAGTGGAAAGGATCCATACTCCCCTTCACATAACCCCAACCTGGGTTGGTTAAGCTATTTGAAGGTATTTAGGTAGATAGGTTTTGGCCAACTGTGGGCTTGCAGTTCCTTGATCTCTTGAGTGGACTCCCCAATCTTGAAATATTGAATTTTTATTTCCTCAACTATTTCCTCCAATATTACACCAAGTCTAGTAGGGGATACTCATCTTTATGTAATATGGTTAAGTCAAACCAAAACATTTCATAAGAGCTTCTGATATAAAAGTAAGTTTCCCAATAAGGGTTGGTCAAACACATAGTTTTATTGAGTTTTTCCCTTAATCAAGTAACAAAAGGCTTGGTCCGACTTAATATTTTATTTTAGAGATTTATCTCTTTTGCGTGAATTACTTATTATCATTATCACATGATTTTCAATATTAATTATAACTTACTTAAGTGATTAACCATGTCTGGATAATATTTATAAATAATTATTGGTTTATTTTGGTTCCATATCGCATGCTTGTTTAATTCAATAATTATGTGATCGCGAAAATACATCTATAATGATAAACCATACAGCTGAAAGAAATAAAATAAAGCAAATAGAATGATCATGAGATTTTACAATGGTTAGTTTATCTAGCGGTTGATAAACTAACCCTAACCTAGGAGGGAAACACCTTGAACATTTTAGGTTTGTGTTTATAACTTTCCATCTATCCACCTATGTATCTCCTGGGATTAGTTTCATCTAAAATTTATTGAGAACCACCTCCACTAGCTTGGGAGTTCCACCCATTACATATGCTTTTAAACTCACAATCAACTGAGGGGTAAAATGGGGTTTTACATAAAATAAACCTTGGGCTTTTAGACCCTACATATTAATGAGGATAAGTCTTACAGGCTGAAAATTTTAATTTAAATAAATAAATTAAAATAAACCATCCACATAGAAAGGTCCTAGTCTATATCGTGATCATCCATTCATGCAATGATATTTATGCATAAATAAAACTAGCATTCAATTATTTAATCATTCTTATAGAAGATAAATCATGCTCGAATCAATTAATTTTCATCTTTAATTAATCAATACTTTTATCTTAAACCCTTTTCTAAATTTTCTTAAGATTCTCATCCATCATAATTTTAAACAAATAAATTCATTTAAAATTATCTTTATATGTAACTAGTACCATGGAGTTAACCCAGCGAATTCATGTTTATAACTACCCAATGAGTAGAAATGAACATTACACAGTTGTTAAATTAAACACATACATATAGAACACCTATCACATGTTGTTCCTCGGCTTTAGAATGGAACCATCATACAAGTATCAAGAGTTTGTATAATATAATAATAAATTTTAATCAATCTGTTTAATTTTGATGAGTACACAGTGTGTAGTTACAACTATATGAAGTGTACTATTGTTTACCATCTATCTGAAGTACACGCCCAGGGATACGTCATGTGAGTTTAATTTAGAAATCTTCGGAGTACATGGTGTTTCTAGTGGTCCACACGCCATGTAGTATCCATGTTACACAGTCTCCAGCCGGGAAAGCCGTGTATGGGGTACACGATCCAACCCTAATCCAAAAGGACTACATGTCATGTCCAGTGGGCCACACAGTGTGTAATCTGGAAACCCCGTGACACCTATTCCTTTTCAACACATGAAGTCATTAAGACTTGGACAAACTCCAATTACATGGCTTGGATCGGTAGACAAGATCATGTGCATTGAACCTTGACTACATAGTCTGTACTACTGAAAGTGCGGAAAAGTAAATGGGCCAGTATACAAACCCAAACTGAAAGTAAAGTACAACTCGAAAAGGGAAAAACAGCAACTGAAAAGTAAAAGCCGCTACTCCGAGCTGTCCACTGGAAATCCCACCTGAAGGGTGGGTACAGATAGCTCCTCTGCTCCACGGGTCCCGCCGTCCGCTCCGTGCACGTCCCGCCCAGTGGTCCACCTCCGGGTACCGTCCCGCTCTACAAGCCTCAGCTAAGGTCAACGCTGTCCGTCGTCTGCAACCAACACAACGTAGTGCGGGCGAAGCCCGTGCAGGGGTGAGTATAAGCTACTCAGTAGGGACCCCGAGACCCCTGAAGGTCTCTCAAATCCACAAAGGATAAACTACGAAGAAAAGTACAATCACGAAGTAACAACCGACGCTGCTTAGGTATATGCCCATACATATACCTAAGTCATCAATTAAAATACGCTCCAACCTCCGAGCCCAAGTACAACTCAGTCCACGCAGGAAAGTATACGTATTCCACATAGGAAAGCAAAACATAATCCACACAGGATTGCACAACACAATCCACACAGGAAAACAACAGGATTCAGCTCACACAGGTATACTTCTTCAAGGACGAAAAAGATGATCACTGATCCATCTAAGTCGTCGGACCCACGAAGGATCGATAGGTAACTAACCCCCGCAGAAGACCCACACAGGATCGGGCTCACACAGAACCTGTAGGCGCTGGCTCACACAGAACCGCTGAGCGCAAGGACCCACAGAGGATCGGGCCCACACAGGACCTGTAGCACTGATCCACGTAGGATCGCTGAGTGCTGAAGTTGTCGTCGTCGAATCCACATAGGATCTCTGTACTGTCGTCGTCAAATCCACACAGGATCTCTGTACTGTCGTCGTCGCAGTCACAGTAGCAGTCGTAGCAGTAGAACAGTCGCAGCCAGCACTAGGGTTCCCGCACACAGCAAACTCGTACGGAGGGTCCGCTCCACGAGCCGAGAGGCTGATACATCAACTGTCACGAAGACCGAAGTTGATGTATCCAAAAGTTCCGTATCGTCAACAGGAACTCAACGTAACAGACGGCGCGTCGATCGGACGCCCGGTCTGAGAGTTATTGGCATTTTCGTCTCCGGGGCCCGGTTGGTTTTTAAGGCAAAACCAACCCGACCGTACTCCACCTGCGTCCAAACCTCGGGCGGAGTATGCCAAAAGATCCGTCTCACTAAGAGGAACACTACGCGACTGACGGCACGTCAATCGGACGTCCGTAGCTCAAGATATGAGCGTTTCCGCTCTGAAGGCCCGGTTGGTTTCGTGAACGAACCAACCCGGCCGAACTCAAAGTAAACCGAAACCTTGAGTGCGATATACCGAAACGACCGTCTCGATCCAAGGATCGCGTTGCCGCAGACGGTTCGTCATTCGGAAGTCCGAGGCTCAAGTTATGGGCCAAAAACCAAAACTGGTTCGAAACGGGGTCCGTGCCGTGACTACCCCAAGCCCGCCTTCCATAGGCCAGGGGCTGGCGACTAGCACCAAGGCGTAAATCCCAGTAAAAAGGGAAGGCATTGCCTTTGAAAAGTAAAACAAACACCACAGAGTAAGCAAGCGGAAAGTAAACACTAAACAAAAGCTGAGTACTACTGAAAGTGCGGAAAAGTAAATGGGCCAGTATACAAACCCAAACTGAAAGTAAAGTACAACTCGAAAGGGAAAAACAGCAACTGAAAAGTAAAAGCCGTTACTCCGAGCTGTCCACTGGAAATCCCACCTGAAGGGTGGGTACAGATAGCTCCTCTGCTCCACGGGTCCCGTCGTCCGCTCCGTGCACGTCCCACCCAGTGGTCCACCTCCGGGTACCGTCCCGCTCTACAAGCCTCAGCTAAGGTCAACACTGTCCGTCGTCTGCAACCAACACAACGTAGTGCGGGCGAAGCCCGTGCAGGGGTGAGTATAAGCTACTCAGTAGGGACCCCGAGACCCCTGCAGGTCTCTCAAATCCACAAAGGTTAAACTGCGAAGAAAAGTACAAACACGAAGTAACAACCGACACTGCTTAGGTATATGCCCATACATATACCTAAGTCATCAATTAAAATATGCTCCAACCTCCGAGCCCAAGTACAACCCAGTCCACGCAGGAAAGTATACGTATTCCACATAGGAAAGCAAAACATCATCCACACAGGATTGCACAACACAATCCACACAGGAAAGCAACAGGATTCAGCTCACACAGGTATACTTCTTCAAGAACGATAAAGATGATCACTGATCCATCTAAGTCGTCGGACCCACGAAGGATCGATAGGTAACTAACCCCCGCAGAAGACCCACACAGGATCGGGCTCACACAGAACCTGTAGGCGCTGGCTCACACAGAACCGCTGAGCGCAAGGACCCACACAGGATCGGGCCCACACAGGACCTGTAGCACTGATCCACGTAGGATCGCTGAGTGTTGTAGTCGTCGTCGTCGAATCCACACAGGAACTCTGTACTGTCGTCGTCGAATCCACACAGGATCTCTGTACTGTCGTCGTCGTTGTCACAGTAGCAGTCGTAGCAGTAGAACAGTCGCAGCCAGCACTAGGGTTCCCGCACACAGCTAGCTCGTTCGGAGGGTCCGCTCCACGAGCCGAGAGGCTGATACATCAACTGTCACAAAGACCAGAGTTGATGTATCCAAAAGTTCCGTATCACCAACAGGAACTCAACGCAACAGACGGCGCGTCGATCGGACGCCCGGTCTGAGAGTTATTGGCATTTTCGTCTCCGGGGCCCGGTTGGTTTTTAAGGCAAAACCAACCCGACCGTACTCCACCTGCGTCCAAACATCGGGCGGAGTATGCCAAAAGATCCGTCTCACTAAGAGGAACACTACGCGACTGACGGCACGTCAAATGGACGTTCGTAGCTCAAGATATGAGCGTTTCCGCTCTGAAGGCCCGGTTGGTTTCGTGAACGAACCAACCCGGCCGAACTCAAAGTAACCCGAAACCTTGAGTGCGATATACCGAAACGACCGTCTCGATCCAAGGATCGCGTTGTCGCTGACGGTTCGTCGATCGGAGGTCTGAGGCTCAAGTTATGAGCCAAAAACCCAAACTGGTTCGAAACGGGGGGTCCGGGTCCGGGCCGACCCGGCCCGACCCCCCCCCCCCCTGGGCGGCGGCGGCGGACGGCGGCGGCGGGCGGCGCGGCGGCGGCGGCGGCGGGCCGCGGCGGCGGCGGCGGCGGCGGCGGGGGGTGCCGCGGCGGCACGGGGTGCCGCGAGGGGCCGCACGCGGGGGGCTAACCCCCGCTTCTTCAGAAGGGCGGCGCGGCTTTGCCGCGCCGTTTGCAACAAATCGGCCCCCACGTGGGGGCCGGTTTAATTAGAGGAGCCGGGGGGCTGTTCCCCCCCCCCTTCATGGAACCGCCCCCCTCTTAAAGAGGGGGGTTTTACAGGCTGGCCGGGGAATTAATTCCCCGGTTTAACAGCATCCGGCCGGCCAGCTGGCCGGCCGGTTTTCTCCAACGGGACCGGAATTTTCCGGTCCCCTCTTCGGCTTCCGACGCCGGCGGCCCGGCCGCCGGTCTTCTCTTCCGCCGCGGCCCGGAACCGGCCGCGGTCTCCTCGTCTCGCCGCGGCCCGGAACCGGCCGCGGCGTTCGTCGTCCGGCGCGGTGCGACGGCACCGCGCCCCCTTCGCCGTGCTTTGATATACATTCAACGCGGCGCGACGGCGTCGCGTTCTTGTTGTTTCTTCCAAGGTGCGCGCGCGACGGCATCGCGTAAGTTGAACGTACAAATATCCGCGTGGTGCGACGGCACCACGCCACCTTGCTTCCGCCCGCAAGATTTAAACAACATGAACGATGGAGGGGGTTCGGCCGTGTTCATGCGGTCCGACCCCCTCACGTTAATCAATAACGCATCTTTAAACATTCAAGCCTCAAGTTAGACATGCGAGATCCACGTTCAAGAAATGGAATAAATAAATAATGAAACAACAACCCCTACCTCGGGTATAAGATCGAAGATTTGACAACGTCCCGCGGAAGACAACGTCGCGGTGGTCGGGCGTCGCGGTCGTCGCTCGTCAATCCGTTGACGAAGAGATATGCCCGAAGAGTTACGTCGTTGGCGAATCTTCGTATGCCGACGAAGAAGGTCCGAGGAAGAAGCGGCGTCCCCTTTCGTTGACACGGTAAACGAAGAAGAGCGGAGCGGCGTTCTTCGTTGGAAATTGAGTGTTCCTCGTCAAGACTTGAGGAAAGTCAAATAATAAAGAAAACAACGAACTCAAGAACCTCTACCTCGATAGTCGCACGTTGACGTAGTCGTGGAATATCGGTGTCGATTCCTTTGACGTCGGAGGAAGAGTCGTTGTCGAAGGCGTTCGTCGCGGAAAACCGTCGTGGAAGAGATGACGCAGAAGAAGTACGTCGCGTCGCGGATACGGCGTCGCGGATGGATCGTGTTCTTCGGCGGAGAAGTTCTTCGTTGAAGAACGACGTTCTTCACGTTCTTCGTTGAGTTTGAAGAAGAAGAAGAAGAGGCTCTCCAAAAGCTCTCAAGGAGACATACAAACAACCCATAATAAAATAAGACAACTTCTTATTTTATTATTACAAAACACATTAGAATTTCAAAAGTTTGAAATTTCAAAAAGACTTAACTCCCATAATTAAATAAGAGTAACTTAAGCCAATAAAGAGGGGTTAAGTATGTTGAGAGAATTTGAAAGGTTTAGGGGCTCGTGTGGGCCCCACCACACTTAATCCTCCCAAGGGAGGTTAAGTGGGTGTGGGTCCCACTTCCAACCTCCTTTGATAGGTTTTAACTAGTTGTAATAAAATTGTTCTTCACAATTTTATTTAACTCAAACTAAAACCCCAAAACGTAACTTTCAACCCGCAACAAACGCAACTCCCGAAAAGGTCTCATTAAGCGAAAATCGGTGCTGCGAGTTCATCGGTGCCCTCGGATTTCAATTCCGAGCACCGGATCAAAAGTTAGGAATTCCCGCTCGTTCGTTCACTGAACGTACCCGAGCCAAACATCGGAAATTAATTCCGGGCACTCCGGGCCTCGGAATCAGGTGCCGTCTGAAACCGCGCTCTTGTAAAATTCTAAAGAAAATTTAGAAAAAATTTCCCTTGAATTTTACGGGTCTTTACATTACTCCCACCTCAGGGCTTTACGTCCCCGTAAAGATACATCAAAACTAGGGAAACAAAAGAGGGTACTGAGCACGCATCTGAGCCTCCCGCTCCCATGTGCTCTCCTGGAGATTCCCGTGTTGCCATCTGATGCGCACAAGAGGAATCGATCGCCCACGCAGGACCCGCTCCTGTCGATCCTCTATCTCCACCGGGACCTCCGTAAAGGTCGCCCCATCGTCAACGTCAAGCTCCCCATGGTCAAAGATGTGCGTCGGGTCATGCACGTATCTCCTCAGCTGAGATACGTGGAAGACGTCGTGCACCCGGTGCAACTGAGGTGGTAGAGCCAGGCGATAAGCCACCTCGCCAATCCTGCTGAGAAACTGGAAGGGTCCGATGAAGCGCGGAGATAACTTGCCGCCTCGGCCAAATCTCTGAATACCACGTCGAGGTGAGACCCGCAAGAAGACGTGGTCGCCATCCTCAAACTCCAGTGGCCTCCGCCTCCTGTCAGCGTATGACTTCTGCCGGCTCTGAGCTGTCCTCATCCGCTCCTAGATGACCTGGACCTTCTCTGTCGTGGCCTGGACCATCTCCGGTCCCATCAGAGCTGCAAGATTTCTCCTTTGCCGAAAAGAGAAATCTGGTCTCATCCCCTGGATGAACCACATTATTTGCCTAAAACAGTCAATCCTAACATGGATGATACTAATCCATACTAAGGATGACGTCGTAAGGCCTCGACGCTACTACTAAGAGATTCAACCGTTACTCTCGCCTCCAAGGGTTGAGTCACACTGTCGGCATCAGTGTGTGGTAACTGGGTCTCCTCCAGTAGATGTCTCACAAGTGAGGGTCAAGTCAACAGCCAAAACTGGAACCTCTTAGTAACATTACGATAGAGGACAGGAACGAAAACATCACAAGGTATGCGTCTTTTATTATTGCAGCTCGTAATACAAGACGCTACACAAAAGCAACAAGGAACCAGAAGTACAAAGGATGTATCCACTAGTTCTGCTCCTGTCCATCGGCTCCCAGAGCTCCATGATCGAAGGCCTCGGCTGCCTGAAGCTGAGCTCTCCCCTGTGGTCGGGGTGGACCTCCTGGTGGTGGTGGTGGTAGAGCCTCAAAGCGTCGTCCACCACCTGCTGCTCGGCCAGCTCCTCTGCCTCGTCCGCCTCCTCCCTGCAGACCGCCACGGTCGAACCTCTGCCTCTGCCTAGGTGGTTCCTCAACCGTCTGCTGCTCCTCCGCATGGCGGGTTGGGCAGTCACGAGCCATGTGGCCTTGCCCGCCGCATGCATAGCACTGTCTTCCACTCGAAAGACTGGCTCCGCGTTGTGTGCCCTGCACTGCTGAGCCAGTGCCCTGAGGTCTGGTCTGTCTGGACCCCTGAGTCATTCGTCGACTGCCAGCTGCAGATGACTCTGCCACGTGCCGCCCTGCGGTGGGTCTCTGTGCTGGTGTAGACTCAGCAAGGAAGCTCTCGATCAGAAGGGCCCGCTCCAGTACTCCTGTCTGAGTCGGTATGCTGAGGGAGATCAGCGATGCCCTGATCTCGTGTCTCAAACCCTGCTCGAAGGTCCGGGCCCGGAAGAATGGGTCTCGTACCATGTCGGTCGAGTAGCGCGAGAGATCGGTAAATCTCGCCGAGTACTGAGCGACTGTCATGTTGCCCTGCCGCAGCTGAAGAAGCTCCTGGATGCGCACCGCACGGAGGGTGGATGGGACGAACTCCGAGCGGAAAAGGCTCTCAAAGTCCGTCCAAAGAAGAGATGCATCATCGTGCATCTGGAGCATCAAGCTCCACCATCGTCCTGCTGCTGCGTGTAGTAGGCTCGCAGCGAGGATCACCATGAGGTCTGCTGGTGTCTTCACTAGCCTAAACACTCGAACTACTGCCTCCAGCCAGTCCTCTGCTGCCTGGGGATCCGTCTCCCCGCGAAACCTGGGCGGACGCTGGCGCTGAAACTCATGCAGTGCGCTGAGGCGACGTGCATCGTCAGCGGCTGCTGCTGGAAGCATCGGGGGATCGGCGGGTAAAGCTACCGCCGGTGCCACTACTGAAAAAGGGCCCTGCACCGAGGCTTCGTCGCTCGGTGGGCTGTCGTCTCGCTCGACTCTCGGAACCCTAGCTGGCTGCCGTCGTGGGGCCATCCTGAAAAGGAAACAGGTGCGCCACGGTTAGAACAGTATACCTGGTGAGCTGATATAAGTAATCACAAAGAAAACTTGAGACTTTCATAAAGCAGATCAGTATACCCGGTGAGCTGACACAAGTAATCACAAAGAAAACTTTGAAACACACACGCAATCAATGTTTTCGTGCATTAAGTCGGAAATCAGAAGTCAGGGTCCTGGTGTACGGATACGTCGGCCGCCGCACCAACACTGGACTCCCTGGACTGATAACCACACTCAATACGCTAAACATTATTGTTTCACATAGAAAAGATCAGAGTTCGCGGTAGAACCGAACTCCTCTGATACCAATTTGTCACGACCCGCCCTCGGGGTCCGTGCCGTGACTACCCCAAGCCCGCCTTCCATAGGCCAGGGGCTGGCGACTAGCACCAAGGCGTAAATCCCAGTAAAAAGGGAAGGCATTGCCTTTGAAAAGTAAAACAAACACCACAGAGTAAGCAAGCGGAAAGTAAACACTAAACAAAAGCTGAGTACTACTGAAAGTGCGGAAAAGTAAATGGGCCAGTATACAAACCCAAACTGAAAGTAAAGTACAACTCGAAAGGGAAAAACAGCAACTGAAAAGTAAAAGCCGCTACTCCGAGCTGTCCACTGGAAATCCCACCTGAAGGGTGGGTACAGATAGCTCCTCTGCTACACGGGTCCCGTCGTCCGCTCCGTGCACGTCCCACCCAGTGGTCCACCTCCGGGTACCGTCCCGCTCTACAAGCCTCAGCTAAGGTCAACGCTGTCCGTCGTCTGCAACCAACACAACGTAGTGCGGGCGAAGCCCGTGCAGGGGTGAGTATAAGCTACTCAGTAGGGACCCCGAGACCCCTGAAGGTCTCTCAAATCCACAAAGGTTAAACTACGAAGAAAAGTACAAACACGAAGTAACAACCGACACTGCTTAGGTATATGCCCATACATATACCTAAGTCATCAATTAAAATACGCTCCAACCTCCGAGCCCAAGTACAACCCAGTCCACGCAGGAAAGTATACGTATTCCACATAGGAAAGCAAAACATCATCCACACAGGATTGCACAACACAATCCACACAGGAAAGCAACAGGATTCAGCTCACACAGGTATACTTCTTCAAGAACGATAAAGATGATCACTGATCCATCTAAGTCGTCGGACCCACGAAGGATCGATAGGTAACTAACCCCCGCAGAAGACCCACACAGGATCGGGCTCACACAGAACCTGTAGGCGCTGGCTCACACAGAACCGCTGAGCGCAAGGACCCACACAGGATCGGGCCCACACAGGACCTGTAGCACTGATCCACGTAGGATCGCTGAGTGCTGTAGTCGTCGTCGTCGAATCCACACAGGAACTCTGTACTGTCGTCGTCGAATCCACACAGGATCTCTGTACTGTCGTCGTCGCTGTCACAGTAGCAGTCGTAGCAGTAGAACAGTCACAGCCAGCACTAGGGTTCCCGCACACAGCTAGCTCGTTCGGAGGGTCCGCTCCACGAGCCGAGAGGCTGATACATCAATTGTCACAAAGACCAGAGTTGATGTATCCAAAAGTTCCGTATCGCCAACAGGAACTCAACGCAACAGACGGCGCGTCGATCGGACGCCCGATCTGAGAGTTATTGGCATTTTCGTCTCCGGGGCCCGGTTGGTTTTTAAGGCAAAACCAACCCGACCGTACTCCACCTGCGTCCAAACCTCGGGCGGAGTATGCCAAAAGATCTGTCTCACTAAGAGGAACACTACGCGACTGACGGCACGTCAAATGGACGTTCGTAGCTCAAGATATGAGCGTTTCCGCTCCGAAGGCCCGGTTGGTTTCGTGAACGAACCAACCCGGCCGAACTCAAAGTAACCCGAAACCTTGAGTGCGATATACCGAAACGACTGTCTCGATCCAAGGATCGCGTTGCCGCTGACGGTTCGTCGATCGGAGGTCCGAGGCTCAAGTTATGAGCCAAAAACCCAAACTGGTTCGAAACGGGGGGTCCGGGTCCGGGCCGACCCGGCCCGACCCCCCCCCCCCCCTGGGCGGCGCGGTGGCCGGCGGCGGCGGCCGGCGGCGGCGGACGGCGGCGGCGGGCGGCGGCGGCGGGCGGCGCGGCGGCGGCGGCGGCGGCGGCGGCGGGCCGCGGCGGCGGCGGCGGCGGGGGGTGCCGCGGCGGCACGGGGTGCCGCGAGGGGCCGCACGCGGGGGGCTAACCCCCGCTTCTTCAGAAGGGCGGCGCGGCTTTGCCGCGCCGTTTGCAACAAAACGGCCCCCACGTGGGGGCCGGTTTAATTAGAGGAACCGGGGGGCTGTTTCCCCCCCTTCATGGAACCGCCCCCCTCTTAAAGAGGGGGGTTTTACAGGCTGGCCGGGGAATTAATTCCCCGGTTTAACGGCATCCGGCCGGCCAGCTGGCCGGCCGGTTTTCTCTAACGGGACCGGAATTTTCCGGTCCCCTCTTCGGCTTCCGACGCCGGCGGCCCGGCCGCCGGTCTTCTCTTCCGCCGCGGCCCGGAACCGGCCGCGGTCTCCTCGTCTCGCCGCGGCCCGGAACCGGCCGCGGCGTTCGTCGTCCGGCGCGGTGCGACGGCACCGCGCCCCCTTCGCCGTGCTTTGATATACATTCAACGCGGCGCGACGGCGTCGCGTTCTTGTTGTTTCTTCCAAGGTGCGCGCGCGACGGCATCGCGTAAGTTGAACGTACAAATATCCGCGTGGTGCGACGGCACCACGCCACCTTGCTTCCGCCCGCAAGATTTAAACAACATGAACGATGGAGGGGGTTCGGCCGTGTTCATGCGGTCCGGCCCCCTCACGTTAAGCAATAACGCATCTTTAAACATTCAAGCCTCAAGTTAGACATGCGAGATCCACGTTCAAGAAATGGAATAAATAAATAATGAAACAACAACCCCTACCTCGGGTATAAGATCGAAGATTTGACAACGTCCCGCGGAAGACAACGTCGCGGTGGTCGGGCGTCGCGGTCGTCGCTCGTCAATCCGTTGACGAAGAGATATGCCCGAAGAGTTACGTCGTTGGCGAATCTTCGTATGCCGACGAAGAAGGTCCGAGGAAGAAGCGGCGTCCCCTTTCGTTGACACGGTAAACGAAGAAGAGCGGAGCGGCGTTCTTCGTTGGAAATTGAGCGTTCCTCGTCAAGACTTGAGGAAAGTCAAATAATAAAGAAAACAACGAACTCAAGAACCTCTACCTCGATAGTCGCACGTTGACGTAGTCGTGGAATATCGGTGTCGATTCCTTTGACGTCGGAGGAAGAGTCGTTGTCGAAGGCGTTCGTCGCGGAAAACCGTCGTGGAAGAGATGACGCAGAAGAAGTACGTCGCGTCGCGGATACGGCGTCGCGGATGGATCGTGTTCTTCGGCGGAGAAGTTCTTCGTTGAAGAACGACGTTCTTCACGTTCTTCGTTGAGTTTGAAGAAGAAGAAGAAGAGGCTCTCCAAAAGCCCTCAAGGAGACAAACAAACAACCCATAATAAAATAAGACAACTTCTTATTTTATTATTACAAAACACATTAGAATTTCAAAAGTTTGAAATTTCAAAAAGACTTAACTCCCATAATTAAATAAGAGTAACTTAAGCCAATAAAGAGGGGTTAAGTATGTTGAGAGAATTTGAAAGGTTTAGGGGCTCGTGTGGGCCCCACCACACTTAATCCTCCCAAGGGAGGTTAAGTGGGTGTGGGTCCCACTTCCAACCTCCTTTGATAGGTTTTAACTAGTTGTAATAAAATTGTTCTTCACAATTTTATTTAACTCAAACTAAAACCCCAAAACGTAACTTTCAACCCGCAACAAACGCAACTCCCGAAAAGGTCTCATTAAGCGAATATCGGTGCTGCGAGTTCATCGGTGCCCTCGGATTTCAATTCCGAGCACCGGATCAAAAGTTAGGAATTCCCGCTCGTTCGTTCACTGAACGTACCCGAGCCAAACATCGGAAATTAATTCCGGGCACTCCGGGCCTCGGAATCAGGTGCCGTCTGAAACCGCGCTCTTGTAAAATTCTAAAGAAAATTAAGAAAAAATTTCCCTTGAATTTTACGGGTCTTTACATTACTCCCACCTCAGGGCTTTACGTCCCCGTAAAGATACATCAAAACTAGGGAAACAAAAGAGGGTACTGAGCACGCATCTGAGCCTCCCGCTCCCATGTGCTCTCCTGGAGATTCCCGTGTTGCCATCTGATGCGCACAAGAGGAATCGATCGCCCACGCAGGACCCGCTCCTGTCGATCCTCTATCTCCACCGGGACCTCCGTAAAGGTCGCCCCATCGTCAACGTCAAGCTCCCCATGGTCAAAGATGTGCGTCGGGTCATGCACGTATCTCCTCAGCTGAGATACGTGGAAGACGTCGTGCACCCGGTGCAACTGAGGTGGTAGAGCCAGGCGATAAGCCACCTCGCCAATCCTGCTGAGAAACTGGAAGGGTCCGATGAAGCGCGGAGATAACTTGCCGCCTCGGCCAAATCTCTGAATACCACGTCGAGGTGAGACCCGCAAGAAGATGTGGTCGCCATCCTCGAACTCCAGTGGCCTCCGCCTTTTGTCAGCGTATGACTTCTGCCGGCTCTGAGCTGTCCTCATCCGCTCCTAGATGACCTGGACCTTCTCTGTCGTCGGACCCACGAAGGATCGATAGGTAACTAACCCCCGCAGAAGACCCACACAGGATCGGGCTCACACAGAACCTGTAGGCGCTGGCTCACACAGAACCGCTGAGCGCAAGGACCCACACAGGATCGGGCCCACACAGGACCTGTAGCACTGATCCACGTAGGATCGCTGAGTGCTGTAGTCGTCGTCGTCGAATCCACACAGGAACTCTGAACTGTCGTCGTCGAATCCACACAGGATCTCTGTACTGTCGTCGTCGCTGTCACAGTAGCAGTCGTAGCAGTAGAACAGTCGCAGCCAGCACTAGGGTTCCCGCACACAGCTAGCTCGTTCGGAGGGTCCGCTCCACGAGCCGAGAGGCTGATACATCAACTGTCACAAAGACCAGAGTTGATGTATCCAAAAGTTCCGTATCGCCAACAGGAACTCAACGCAACAGACGGCGCGTCGATCGGACGCCCGGTCTGAGAGTTATTGGCATTTTCGTCTCCGGGGCCCGGTTGGTTTTTAAGGCAAAACCAACCCGACCGTACTCCACCTGCGTCCAAACCTCGGGCGGAGTATGCCAAAAGATCCGTCTCACTAAGAGGAACACTACGCGACTGACGGCACGTCAAATGGACGTCCGTAGCTCAAGATATGAGCGTTTCCGCTCCGAAGGCCCGGTTGGTTTCGTGAACGAACCAACCCGGCCGAACTCAAAGTAACCCGAAACCTTGAGTGCGATATACCGAAACGACCGTCTCGATCCAAGGATCGCGTTTCCGCTGACGGTTCGTCGATCGGAGGTCCGAGGCTCAAGTTATGAGCCAAAAACCCAAACTGGTTCGAAACGGGGGGTCCGGGTCCGGGCCGACCCGGCCCGACCCCCCCCCCCCCCTGGGCGGCGCGGTGGCCGGCGGCGGCGGCCGGCGGCGGCGGACGGCGGCGGCGGCGGCGGGCGGCGGCGGCGGGGGGTGCCGCGGCGGCACGGGGTGCCGCGAGGGGCCGCACGCGGGGGGCTAACCCCCGCTTCTTCAGAATGGCGGCGCGGCTTTGCCGCGCCGTTTGCAACAAATCGGCCCCCACGTGGGGGCCGGTTTAATTAGAGGAACCGGGGGGCTGTTGCCCCCCCTTCATGGAACCGCCCCCCTCTTAAAGAGGGGGGTTTTACAGGCTGGCCGGGGAATTAATTCCCCGGTTTAACGGCATCCGGCCGGCCAGCTGGCCGGCCGGTTTTCTCCAACGGGACCGGAATTTTCCGGTCCCCTCTTCGGCTTCCGACGCCGGCGGCCCGGCCGCCGGTCTTCTCTTCCGCCGCGGCCCGGAACCGGCCGCGGTCTCCTCGTCTCGCCGCGGCCCGGAACCGGCCGCGGCGTTCGTCGTCCGGCGCGGTGCGACGGCACCGCGCCCCCTTCGCCGTGCTTTGATATACATTCAACGCGGCGCGACGGCGTCGCGTTCTTGTTGTTTCTTCCAAGGTGCGCGCGCGACGGCATCGCGTAAGTTGAACGTACAAATATCCGCGTGGTGCGACGGCACCACGCCACCTTGCTTCCGCCCGCAAGATTTAAACAACATGAACGATGGAGGGGGTTCGGCCGTGTTCATGCGGTCCGCCCCCCTCACGTTAAGCAATAACGCATCTTTAAACATTCAAGCCTCAAGTTAGACATGCGAGATCCACGTTCAAGAAATGGAATAAATAAATAATGAAACAACAACCCCTACCTCGGGTATAAGATCGAAGATTTGACAACGTCCCGCGGAAGACAACGTCGCGGTGGTCGGGCGTCGCGGTCGTCGCTCGTCAATCCGTTGACGAAGAGATATGCCCGAAGAGTTACGTCGTTGGCGAATCTTCGTATGCCGACGAAGAAGGTCCGAGGAAGAAGCGGCGTCCCCTTTCGTTGACACGGTAAACGAAGAAGAGCGGAGCGGTGTTCTTCGTTGGAAATTGAGCGTTCCTCGTCAAGACTTGAGGAAAGTCAAATAATAAAGAAAACAACGAACTCAAGAACCTCTACCTCGATAGTCGCACGTTGACGTAGTCGTGGAATATCGGTGTCGATTCCTTTGACGTCGGAGGAAGAGTCGTTGTCGAAGGCGTTCGTCGCGGAAAACCGTCGTGGAAGAGATGACGCAGAAGAAGTACGTCGCGTCGCGGATACGGCGTCGCGGATGGATCGTGTTCTTCGGCGGAGAAGTTCTTCGTTGAAGAACGACGTTCTTCACGTTCTTCGTTGAGTTTGAAGAAGAAGAAGAAGAGGCTCTCCAAAAGCCCTCAAGGAGACAAACAAACAACCCATAATAAAATAAGACAACTTCTTATTTTATTATTACAAAACACATTAGAATTTCAAAAGTTAGAAATTTCAAAAAGACTTAACTCCCATAATTAAATAAGAGTAACTTAAGCCAATAAAGAGGGGTTAAGTATGTTGAGAGAATTTGAAAGGTTTAGGGGCTCGTGTGGGCCCCACCACACTTAATCCTCCCAAGGGAGGTTAAGTGGGTGTGGGTCCCACTTCCAACCTCCTTTGATAGGTTTTAACTAGTTGTAATAAAATTGTTCTTCACAATTTTATTTAACTCAAACTAAAACCCCAAAACGTAACTTTCAACCCGCAACAAACACAACTCCCGAAAAGGTCTCATTAAGCGAATATCGGTGCTGCGAGTTCATCGGTGCCCTCGGATTTCAATTCCGAGCACCGGATCAAAAGTTAGGAATTCCCGCTCGTTCGTTCACTGAACGTACCCGAGCCAAACATCGGAAATTAATTCCGGGCACTCCGGGCCTCGGAATCAGGTGCCGTCTGAAACCGCGCTCTTGTAAAATTCTAAAGAAAATTAAGAAAAAATTTCCCTTGAATTTTACGGGTCTTTACACTCTCCCTCTCAAGTGATGATCCAATAAGACCTTCAAGTAATAAAGGCAGAGGATCGTGGTGATTATCGGGATATCGAAGGCATCGTTGGATCTTTGCGCTAGCACCTGAGATTCGACGATCGACGTTCTAGAGGATTTTTGAAGCACGCATGGATGATCTAGAGGGTTCCTGCTATGGATCTTTCAAGCAACAATCATCGTGGATGAGTTACAACCGAGCGCGGCTTCAAATCTGAACAGGTATGTTCTCAGTTTTAATTTACATGCTTTTTTAATTTACACGAGATCCTTGGACCATACCAGGGCTCAGATTGTCGCCAACGACAAGTTCCATCATCTCGTCGATAAAAATTTTAAAATCTCTGGACCACCGGCTTCCACTACGGGTCCCGATTCCTTCAGTGGGTGGGCCCCAGGAAGGGGACCCTGTGTTTGCAGGGCAACTGGTGGTACATGGCAGATCAAGACCCGATAGCCATGTTAAGGCAGGGTGTCTGTGCTATCAGTGGGGCCCAGTTGTTACATGCATTCCTTGGTCATTTCCCATAGGTGGCACCCCTCATTGCCACAGTTATCAAAACACTCAACTAGGAGATTTTTTCCTAGTTGTTTCTGATAAGAGCGCCCCTCATGCAACACGCTCTGCATGGGCACACTGGAAAACACACTGGAAAGAACATGTGTTGGCCTATAGGGAAATTCATTAGTCTGATGACTTGTTCGAGAACATGGGCGGGGCCCAGGGAGGGGACCACGTGTTTGCGGGGCAACTGGTGGTACCTGGTGGGTCAGGTTCCGATACTCATGTTAAAGTGAAGTGTCTGTGCAATGAGCGGGCTCAGTTGTTACATGCATCCCTTGGTCGTTTCCCACGGGTGGCACCCCTCGGTGCCAAGTTATCAAAACACTCGGGTGGGACATTTTTCTTTAGCTATTTCCGATAAGTGCACCCCTCAGGCGACATGCTCTACCTAGGCACCATGCCCTCTGCACTGGGTGTTTTAACCTCCACCACGGGATGCCCTATGTTGTAGTGCTCCTTGTGGTGGCACGCCTGCACCCCTCGACCTCATCCTAAGGATTGCTTGAGCCCTCAAAGCACCTCTCAGGCACCATTCCACATTCAAAAACATGTCCTTGAGGTGTTCAAACACTCGGAATATCGATCTAGACCCCAGTTTTTAACTGAATCCCACTCAGAAAAGCATAAATTCAAATTCCCTTAGATTTCATAACCTGAAAACAAGCACAAGGTTTTACATATAACGCAATTAAATGGTTGGTATATCAAATATGATAAAATAAAATATATCTCATTGAAATTCTTTTTTCACTTGAACTTCAAAAGAACATTGATTTTTAATATCTATCAAATAAGGTCCTTTGATAATAATTTAGATTTATTCACAAAGACATTACCAACTGCAACTTTTGATAAATTGATTTATAAAATTGAGATGTGAAAACTATGAACCCTGACATGATTTTATGAGGGGGAGTTAGGAATGCAGCATTTTTTACCCTTCACCTAGTTTTTTTCCATTGGGTTTTCTTGATATGGTTTTTATGAGACATCCTAAAATTAACATGAAATTCAATTACTTTGGTTTCATATGTTTTTTCACACAAGTTTATTTTTAATGAAGATTATATGAAATTCCATTAAATTATTACTTCATGAGGGGGTGTTATGAATTATTATTTATGTGGATGTCATAATTTCAATCTTATGATGACTCCTCATTCCCAATAAACCTTTCATGGAAAATTATCGTCTCAGGTTGGCCATATCAACTTGAGGATTAGGACCACCTCTGGATGGCTTTCGCGCGTCAAAGAAGTGATGTGGCGGAAGATCTAAATTTTAAAGCATACTAATTTTTAAAAAACAAATTGATTTATTTGAATACGTTGGACTTAAATACCCTTCAATTCTGCTGGAATGCGGTTACAAAAAAACTCCAACCGAGAAACATTAAATCAAAACAAAATATATAATAAGAATTCATTAATAATAAATATAATTGGAAATATAAAACAATAATAAATATATAATAATAGAAAATAAAACTAAAAGTATAACAATAATTAAGAATTTTTTATATGTTTATAAATATATAATAACTACTGATAATTTTGTTTAACTATATACATTTTTTATATTTATTCACTCTAAATTTGTTGGTGGAAATTTGCGTTGAAATTTTACATTGTTTTTATATATTAATATATTATGTATGCATACACTAAAAATTTGTATTAAAATTTTCCATTAAAAAAATGCGTTTTATATTTATAATAGAAAATATACTATGTATGGGAAATTAACACGGGAAATTTTCAATGAAAGTTTTCACAGTAAATTTCCAGTGAAAATAAATAGTGGAAATTTCCATTGGAATTTTGCATTTTTTATTTGTGCATTGATATACTCTCACTTATAATTTAAGTGGAAATCCAAACTGAAAATTTAATAGGACAATTTTATTTTTCAAATTTCCACTGTAATTTTCCAGTGCATACTTGCATTGTTTATTTATGTATTAATCTATTTTCACTTGTAATTTAAGTGGAAATTCAAATTGAAAATTTGTGATGAAAATTTTCATCCTATGATCCTAGGTAGTGAAATCAAACTCAAATACATGTAAAATTATTTCATTAATAGAATCAACATGCAAGGAATAACTTACACTGAAAACAAATCTACGAGGAATGCAGTTGTCGCAACAAACATAGATTTCACTTATAGCTTTAAACTTTTTTGTGAGTCTTCATTGGGAATTTTCAATGGGGTGTGACTTTCCAGTGTAAATTTATACTTAAAATTATATTATATATTTGTATTTGTATATATACATACATATATGTATGTATGTATGTATACATGCATTCAAATTTTGTACTGTAAATTGGCACTAAAAATTTTTAGTATAGATTTGTTTTAGTGGGGATTTACAATGTAAATGTAAAACATAAAATTCCAATGCAAATTTACATTGATGTTTGTATATACATACTGAAAATTTCCACTTGAAGTTTATAATTGAATGTTACCGTGTTTATTTGTATTTGTATGTTTGTCTTTGTGTTTTTTTTTTCATTGAAAATTTCCATCATACATTGAAATTTTATTGGAAAATTTTATTGCAAATTTGCACTATGAATTTTAAAAAAAATTGTAGTGGAAAATATATAGTGAAATTTTCCAGTGGAAATTTGAATGGAAATTGGCAATAAAAGTTTTCAGTGGAAATTTGCAGTAAAGGTTTTCAGTGAAAATTTGCACTAAAGGTTTTTAGTGTAAATTTATATTTTTTATCTATTTATCAATATATCTTCATTGTAATTTAATGTATAAATTTGAACTGCTAGTTGAGGTTTGCACTGGAAATTTTCAGGGAAAGTTTGCACTTGAAATTTCTCTAGGAAATGTCGAGTTCAAAGTTTCTAGGCAAAATTACATTGTTTTTTATGTGTTATTATTTTTGAACTGCAAATTTAAATACGCATTTATTTTAGAATTTTTATATTCAAAATTTTATTTAACTATAATAAAATTTAAGTTGAAATTTGCACTGAAAGTTAAATCTCGTGTATAAATTTACACCAATGATCGGAAATTGTCAATTGGATGATGTGACTTTCCAGTGTAAATTTGCACTTAAAATTATATTGTATATATACATGCATTCAAATTTTTTGTACAATAAATTTACAATGAAATTTTTTAGTATAGATTTATTTCAGTGGGGATTTACAATGTAAATGTAAAACATAAAATTTCAATGCAAATTTACATGGATCTTTGTATATACGTATTGAAAATCTTGACTGTAACTTTTCACTTGAAATTTATAATTTAATATTACCATACATATTTGTATTTCTATTTGTTTGTGTTTTTTTCATTGAAAATTGTCATCATACATAGAAATTTTAAGTGCAAACTTGCACTATGAATTTTAAATGGAAACGTTTAGTGAAAAAATATACCTTGAAAATTTTCATCGGAAATTTGAATGAAATTTTACAATAAACATTTCATGTGGAAATTTGCACTAAATGTTATTACGGTGATAGGTACACACATTTAAAATAGTCTTCATTTCCAGATTGTATACATGAGGATCTTGAGAAGAGATTCTTTTAATTACACATGATTTATAAAATGTTTATAGACTCTTAGGAATCCCTACAATTCACACTAGAAGTTTTTAATGCAAATTTTCAATACAAATTTTCAGTAAAAAATTGCATTTTTAATTTATGTATTAATATATTTTCATTGTAATTTGAACTGCAAATTTGAAATGTAAATTTCATGTGGAAATTTTGCTATGAAATTTGTAGTTTAATTAATAATTGTCATATTACAAATATAAATAATCAATATTATATATAATAAACATCATAATAAATATTATAAATATATGTACTAAAAATTATACATATATTTATATAATTATTTTCTATGAATAATAAATAATATATAATAATTGCATTATAATAAAATTTAAAATATACACAATAATTTCAATAGTCATATTTAGCTTATGAAGAGTCACATTTCCTATTTTGAATTTTCTACCGGGGTTTCAATCGGCATTGATACGAGGGAGATGAAAAATAGAATGATGATTTTGTTTTTATCAAAACAATATCATAAAAATGTAGCATCTTAAGATTGATCATGAAAGTTATTAAAATGGATTTATTATCGAGAACCAACATATTTTATAACCATTTGTATTAAATTGTCAGTCGATACCAGGAAAGTTCGTGGGATTTTCTTTTTTCTTTTTAAAGAAACAAAAAAGTTCGTGGTGATTAAGCCGCCTGAAGAGAGAGGATTCATCTTCACGTCGACGTGGTTCATCGCTGTCATGTGACGGGCAGCTTCTTCAACGGTGCTCCTGCAGATACTCTCCCCGGGTCGCAGGGATGTGAGTCAATGGACCCGATTCTCCGTGTGTGCACCACCCCCACTGCCCACTCCTCTCTCATTTTCAGTATGTCAAAATCCTTCAATCGGCGCACCCTCAACCACTGTCCCCACCACTTCCTGTTAATTTCCTCTTTCCTCAACCTTCCATCCATTGATTTGCTGGGAGACACAGATGCATGATTTGTTGCCCACCACCCGCCATTTTTTCAGCTCAAAGTGTTGCTCCCCACTATCACCCGTGCCCCACTGTACTCATTAGGGCGGAGAGGGGAGGGATTTAAAAGGTGAAGGGGATATGGATGGGGGGAGGAGACGAGGGCCGATTCGGACGGGAGTAGCGTCGGGGTCTATCTGGGAGAGCAGGATGATAATCGACGAAGTGAAGGGCGGGATCAAGGTCTTCAATGGCGACGAGAAGTCTGATGAAAGCGGGGAAGTCCATAATGCGGGCAAGGTGCTGCCCAGAAGGCTGAAACCGGTGCTGCAGATTGGGAAGCGAAAGACGTGGAGGTCTGCCGACGGTCCTGTAGCGTCCGAGGGGACCGCGATTCAGACTGTGAAGTCCAGTGCGGATGAAAATGGAACCAAGAAAAGCCCAATTCTGAGAAAAAATAGATCGGAAGCGACGAAGGAGCTTGCTGGTGCGTCCTTCCAGCTGAGGAAGGTTAGATCGGACAAGGGAGGTGTCGGGGAATCTGTTGATGCGAAGAAGAGTTTCTTCAAATTCCAAAAAACGAAATCGGAATTGAGTAAGGTCGTCGATGAACCTAATGGGGATGCTGTTGCTATGTCCGAAAATAATGCAGAGAAGAGCCAGGTAGATATCAAAGAGGTTAACGTGGAGTCTGAAGAAACTTGCAAGGAATTCGGAGTCTGTCAGGAAAAAAACATTACCAGTAGTTTGAGCAATGCTGGTCAAGCCAAGCCTCCTCCCGATTTGATGGTTCATGGCGAAGGAGATGAAGGGTGCGGGGAAATTTATGGGGAGATTGAGATTGAAAAGGAGATTGCGAACCAGAACCCGAGTTCCGACGTTAAGGAAATCAATATACCAGAAGACGAGCCTGAAAAGAGCATTCTACCTGACCAGAAGTTGGAGATCATCCAATTTCGCAAAGAACCGTCACCCAAATTACCTCCCCCTTCTGCAAAGAGCGTTCCGAGTGGAGAAAAGACGGCGATCAACCAAGTTCGCGAGGGAATTGCAGCCATCTCTCCAAATTTGGATAAGCGACCTCCTCCTTCACCTTCTCGAACTGCTGATCATTCCCTGAAGCCTGCTTCAGAATTCCATGTTCTTAAAAAGCCATCTCTCCAAACTCCTTCGAAGCAGTCAATTCCAGGTGTTAGGCACTCTCTTCCCACCATCGCCGATCTTAGAAAGCAATCTCCTCCTAATCTTACAAATCTCAGAAAAGAAAGCTTTAGAAGAACTATTCCCAGTGAGTGCATTTCCTCTTGTTTTTCTTACTGTCGATTGATTCTAATGCTTAATGTGGCTATTCAGTCTAGTCTGACTTGGTTATACACATCTGCTGCTTTTATTTCCAGCTTTAGAAGAATGTCCAAAAGTGCCCCAAACCAATAACAATTTGCAGAATTTAGGTGGGCTTTCTGTAAGCCTCAATTTCATGCTCTCATTAAACTACTGCATCAAATCCCTCCACCTTTATTATTGCTTTGATTTATACTGTTAAAACCCTACAGTTGACTTGGTAATGTGGAGAGATGTATCAAAATCGGCACTCGTTTTTGGGGTCGGGACATTTATCATGCTTTCATCTTCTTACGCAGGAGATTTGAACGTCAGGTCAGGAAAATTTTGTATCTTTAATTATGAGAATTCTCTGTTTGGGAGAAAATCTGAATGCATTTGCTTTTGTATGTGTGTGCAATCGCGGTTTTCAGCTTAATTTCCATAGTTTCCTATCTGGGTCTGCTGTATCTGGCCGCCATTTTTCTGTACAAATCTATAATTTGCAGGTACCTTCCTAATCTTTTATGAAATAAGCTGAATGAGAAGCGTTTGGCATGATCACCTTATTTTATTATTTGAAATTCAGGGGTGCTATAGATACATACGATTCAAGCAGATGCTATGTGATTGGTGAGGAAGAAGCAATATGGTTACTAAAATTGTTTCTTCCTTACATCAATGAGTTTCTCTTGAAACTAAGAAGCCTTTTCTCTGGAGACCCTGCTACTACAATAAACGTAATGCCTCTGTTCTCTTTCTCCATGCTTTTGTTTTCTAATGGAAATTTCTAAATGTCCATTGACTGTGAAAATTGTAGCTGGCAGTGTTGCTGTTTCTTTTGGCTCGTTGTGGAGGCTCCATAACTGTTTGGAAGATGGTCAAACTGGGTAAGAGTTACTGTAATTTCAATGCTGAACATTCCTATCCTTGTTGCTGACGCATTAATTGTTCTTACTGTTTCAGGATTCTTTGGAGCCTTCACCATGCCTAAAGTGTATTCTCTTTATTCCCTTCAGATCACTGCATATGGTAAAAAAATCAATCCACCCATGCTTTTACTGGAGATAGCTTTTTAGTAGATTCAATGGATTCAAACAACTTACTTTTGGTTTACACTGTATTCACAGGTATGTTCTGGATTAGGCGTTTTCGGGATGCATGGGAGTCATGCTCTCAGAAGAAAGCTGTAGCAGGCGCCGTGTTCATCGTCGTCTGGAATATCTCTTCAGTCGTTGCTCGCGTTTGGGCGGTGTTCGTGCTGTTTGTGGCGGTCCGATACTACCAACAGGCGATGGTGGGCTGTGCGGAGGAGGAAGCAGGCGAGGACGGCGGCTCATGGCAAGAACAGGCAGGCGGAGGAGGGGAACGCGGCTGTGGGTCTGGTCCTACCTTAATTGAATTAATGAATGAGAGGAAGGGATGCTAACACATTCTCTCCTTTCAATCTAATCATGGTTTCCTTGTTGTGAACAGTGTGAATGGCTAACAGGCCCGGTCCTGGTGTTTAATAGATTGTCCAGAAATTGGCCAGGACGATAAGAGAGTTTTCATTATGCTTCTGGATTATGCTTCTGGAAAATCGAAGTTAATAGTTATTTCATAAACATATCACTCGCATTGTTATTTGATTTAATGTATTGCATATCGATTTCTTTGTTCTTCATAAGCTTTTGTCTCAATGAAAATAACTTGGGAGATATGTGCTTTGCTCAATCTCTCTTGACTCTACCTTCATTCTTCTCGATGAACAATATTGGATTCAAACAGTATGATCATACATCATTCAATATGAAAATTATTGTTTTTGTAACGTTCCTACTTCTCATTGGTTTGAGAAGACGGGAGAAATGTTACTTGACCTTAAGCGACATCCTCAGGACATCAAAGACTGACAATAAATGTTGAGGAGCTTCAATACAAGTGGGAGGCGATTTTCACTTTAAGAAATAAACAACCCAAACATGCCATAATCAAAGCCACTACATGATGCACGATATAATAAAAGACAACTCAAACATTTCATTTATATAAAAACCAAACTAAAACCAAGTGCCACATGTGACAACCGGGTCCCGGTGACAGCACAACCACTCCACCTTAACATAGCTGTCGGGTCCTCGCCCACCAGATACCACCAGTTGCCCTGCAGACACGTGGGGCCCACCTCAGGGTCCACCCACGTGCCTGAACGGGTCATCTGACTAATGATAGTCCCCACAGGCCAACACACGTCCTTTCCAGTGTGTTTTGTCCTCACTCACACACACCCTGAGAAACTTTCCAGAATGTCACTCATCCTGATCACTACTCCAGGCCAAGCACGCTTAACTGCGGAGTTCTAATCAGACAGGCTCCCGAAAAGGAAGGTGCACCTTGTTGACATGAGTCATATCATTTAGCCATTTAACCCTTTATCATTTGGAGATGTTGCAATCACCCCCCTTTAGAGCACAACGCCCTCATTGTGGGCCCTATAACTCAACCCAGGCAGTGCACCGCGCACTTAAGGCTGAGTTCCTCCTCTGATACCAAATGTGACAACCGGGTCCCGGTGACAGCACAGCCACCCCGCCTTAACATGGCTGTCGGGTCCTGGCCCACCAGGTACCACCAGTTGCCCTGCAGACACGTGGGACCCACCCCAGGGTCCACCCACGTGCCTAAACGGGTCATCTGACTAATGATCGTCCCCACAGGCCAACACATGTCATTTCTAGTGTGCTTTGTCCTCACTCACACACACCCTGAGAAACTTCCCAGAAGGTCACCCATTCTGATCACTACTCCAGGCCAAGCATGCTTAACTGTGAAGTTCTAATCAGACAGACTCCCGAAAAGGAAGGTACACCTTGTTGACATGAGTCATATCATTTAGCCATTTAACCCTTTATCATTTGGGGATGTTACACCACAACGAAAAACTACAATATCAAAGTACACAACGGAAGACAAAACTATCAAAACTTGAAACGACCAAAGACAACTACAACTTCCATGCTCCAAATCCACCAAACATCCCAAGTATCACGAAGTAGTGCTAAAGATGTGTGATTCTTTACCATTGCCCATGTCCTGATAAACGATATCTGCAAAAGCACCACAGTGCCAAAGCAGAGGTGAGTACTAAAACTCTGTAGGTTTTCCCCAATAACTTTCCAACTCACACCACTATGATAGAACATGTTAGCACAATATATAAAACAATTTATACAAAACACCTTTAGAACAAGTTCACAGTTTATATCAAAGTTAAGCAGTTCACATCAAAACAGTTTTCCAAGGAAAACACATAAACAATTCTTTAAACCATTTAACATTCCTCTTTGGCACCACCCATTCCTTACCATATAACCACACATCCTACCATGCATGAAATCCATAGACCTCCCTATACTTGTGAGTGGTGAGTCATCCTTCCACTAAACTGTCACTTAATGAACCACTTTGACGGGGGTACTTCACACCCATAGTTGTCCCAACCTTTTGATGAGGGTACTTCATGCCCTTATCCATCTCAATGCATATGAACACACACCACAAAACCATGCCAACCCCAAGCCAAATCCAATTGTGTTTAAAACATTTCAATAAAACATCATTCTTTTGACTGAAAACCATTTTTATCCATGTAGCAAAACCGACTATTATTTTAAAACCATCATTTTAAAACCAAGTTATCAAAACACTTTCCAATAACACACCAAATTTCTCAATTTCCACACACCGTCACTCAAGAGAGTTTCAACAATTATTCCACAACGAATAAACAATCAATTTCAATCAAAGGAATCAATTTGAAACTAAGCCTTCTGAAGGTTCCAGGCACAGCGGAAGCGTGATTGGTCCGACACCCAACTTTGATTTTTACCATGATCAATGATTATTTCAGGATCAATACGACGATGAATGTCAGTCTCCACAGAATAGAATCAAAGATTTAGATAAAGAAGGAAGAGTCCCGAAACCTTTAGAGAGGATCTTACACATCATGTTTATAATTAATTTAATTAATTTCATAAAGAAAATAATACTTGGATCTTCAGTATTTTCTTCGTTGATGATGTTGATCATTCAGAATGACCTTTCTGGATTATCTTGCTGCGCTTTCAAGGATCCAAACTAGAATCCCTCTAATGGTGATCCACACGCGCTCTGATGGCCTCCAATCGACACTGCTCATTCTTTGGGTGCTAGCGCGGCGAAGCAAGTGTCTTGTGTCAGTCGTTCTTGATCGCTTGTTCTTCGGCCTTGAAGAACATCTCTCGTTCTTGAGAGGGGCGGGAAGAGGATTCAAGAGAAAAATTGTTTAGCTCAACAATTCTCAATTCACCGAGTGTGCGGTTCGGTACTTGGCACAATAGACGCATGTGTCTATTTATTGACACAGGGCTTTAGTTACAATATTTAATTGTGTAAAAACAATTAAATACATTCATAACCTTAGAGAAAACTTATGCTATTTATAATAATACCGCGTCATTATTTATGGTGTGTCAACTTGCGCAAAATAGAATTATAAATAAAATTCTGCGTCACAAAATAATAGCAGTGTTATTTTAATTTGTGTCAACTAGTTAAATAATTATTTATCATCTTGTAAATAATTATTTCACTTCCAGGCTGGCCTTGATCCTCTCAAACTCTACTTCCATTTATTGAACACCTGAATAAATAAATATTTTATTTACAAACTAGTAAATAAATGTTTATCAAATGTTCAATAAAATAAATAAATATATTTTACCCACAATCCAGTGAATAAATATTTATTTAATTTATCAATCATTTTAACTTGAATAAAATTATTCCACTGTCTTGAGAATAATATTTATTAATTAAATTCAAATAGAATTTAATTGAGACCACCAGAAACACTTAGTGTGTGACCTTCTAGGATTCTTTCTCATTGGCATTAGGTGGGCTTGCCTAAAGTCCAAGAGTACTGTCTAGCAACGGGTCAAGGCACCCAAGAGAAATAACATAAAGTTACAACAATGACATCCACATACAAACACTTACTGTGTAATATAATCCCTTTGTCGCAATATCTCATCAATCAGATTTCATGATAGTGTCATCAACTTTTATGGTTGATACATCATTCATTGACTACCTAAAATAAACTCGCCGTTACACCATGACCATGAAATTTCGCACGACGGTTCTATTTCAATCAAAGGGCCGAGATATCAACTTCCATAAATTGAAGGGGAAAATCATTCATCGACTTATCCATTAATAACATGCCACTCGTGACACACCCAATGTACCCTACTTCCACATTGTCTTCCATAGAAATACTGCTCACTGCAACTTCACCTCTATGAGAAAAATCCCTCAAGAGATGATACTTCTGAAGTATATGTTTCATCTGCTGATGTGACCTTGGCTCTTTTGCGAAATCCACCGCTGCAGTATTATCACAGTACAGTGTGATGAGATCTTTACTGATAGGTATCACATCCAGCTCTTGGATGAAGCTTCGCATCCAAACTGCTTCTTTAACTGCCTCAGAATCTGCGATATACTTGGACTCTATTATAGAATATGCGACCACACTCTGCTTTGAGCCCTTTCAGCTTACTGCACCTCCATTCAAAGTGAAGATGTACCCCGTTTGTGACTTCATGTCATCTTGATCAATCTGGAAACTAGAATCTGCATATCCTCTGATGACTAGTTCCTCATCTCCTCTATAAACCAGGAACATATCCTTAGTACGTCTTAGATACTTTAGGATAGTATTGACTGCCATCCAATGACGGTCACCTGGGTCAGCATGATATCTGCCTACCGTACTCAATGCGTAGGCGACATCCTGCCTAGTACAAAGCATGACATACATGACTGACCCAATCGCTGATGCGTATGGAGTCCTTTACATTATATTTCTTTTCTCATGCGTCTGAGGACACATTTTCTTGGAAAGATGAATACCATGTGATGATGACAACAATACCCTCTTGGATTGTTCCATATTGAATCTCTTCAATATCTTATCAATCTATGTTCTTTGACTTAGGCCCAAAAATCTCTTGGATCTATCATGATGGATCTTGATCCCAAGAATATATTCTGCCTCGCCCAAGTCCTTAATGGAGAAGCATTGATTCAACCATGCCTTAACAGACTGTAAGACTGTTATCTCATTTCCAATAAGTAATATGTCATCAACATATACTATTAGGAAAATGACTGCACTCCCACTAAATCATTTGTAGACACAAGGCTCACATTCATTCTTGATAAAATAAAATTTTGTTATAGCTTCATCAAAATGAATGTTATATGACATGGATGCTTTCTTTAATCCATAAATGGATTTCTGTAACTTGCATACCTTATTAGCATCCTTTGGAGTCACAAACCCTTCAGGTTGTGTCATGTAGACATTTTCCCGAAGGTTCCCATTAAGGAAGATTGTTTTGACATCCATTTTCCAAATCTCATAGTCATGGTAAGCTGTAATGGAAAGTTGAATTCTGATGGATTTCAACATTGTAACTGGTGAAAAGGTTTCATCGTAGTCAATTCCTTGACGTTGTTTAAACCATTTTCCAACCAGTCATGCCTTATAGGTACTGACTTGTCCTTCCATGTCCAGTTTCTTCTTGAATACCCATTTTCAACCAACATTCTTTACATCAACTAGAGGATCTACCAAAATCTAGACTTGGTTTTGGTACATGGAATCCATTTCAGAATTCATGGCTTCTTTCCACTTGGAAACGTTTGTGCCACTTACTGCTTCCTTGTAGGTTAGAGGATCATTATTATCAACTAATAACGAGTCACCATCCTTGGTAACTAGAAAACTGTACCATTCCGCTTCTCTAACCTCTATTGTACTCCTATGCAGTACTTGTGTCTCTGGAACAGATTCTTCTTTCACAGGCTTTGTGGAATCTATTCCTGTACCAACTCCTGTGTACCTTGAGCCTCGACTTCATCGAAGTCTATCTCGCTCCCACTATCTCTTTTGAAGATGTGCTCCCTCTCAAGGAATATGACATATCTTTCCCTTATAGCCTTTTTGTTTGAGGGGTTGTATATGTAATATCCCCTTGTTTCCATGGGGTATCCTATAAAGGTACACTTTGTGCCTCGGGGTGAGATTTTGTTACCTAAAGAGGCCTTAACAAACGCTTCGCTACCCCGCACATGTAAATTCGATAACATGGCTTTTCTTCCACTCTAGAACTCATATAGAATACCATTTATCGATTTAGTCGGTACTTGGTTTAGTATGTGTGCCACTATTTGTAACGTATATCCCCAAAAGGATAATGAAAGACTCGCATGACTCATCATTGATCTCACCATGTTCAATAAGGTGCGGTCCCTCATTTCGCTCACACCATTCCACTGGGGCGTGTATGGAGGAGTGAGTTGGGATAGGATCCCAAACTCTTGTAAGTAATCAATGATGTCTTGATTAAGATATTCTCCACCTCGATCTGAGTGGAGTTTCTTAATCTTCTTACTAAGTTGGTTCTCAACTTCATTTTGGTATTCTTTGAACTTATCAAAAGAATCCGACTTATTCCTCATTAAGTAGATATATCCATATCTACTAAAATCATCAGTAAAAGTTATTAAGTATGAGTACCCTCCCCTTGCTTCAACTGGAAATGGTCCACATACATCGGTATGAACCAATTCAAGAAGTTTCCTTTCACATTTCCCACTAAATGGGGCGTTGGTCATTTTTCCTTGTAAACATGCATGACATACACCAAGTGGTTTTAGTTTGAAAGAAACTAAATATCCATCTTGATGTAACTTTTCAAGTGTTTCTCATTTACATGAGCTAGCTGGTGATGCCAAAGTTGGGTGTGGTATGAGTGATGTGAAGTATCTTTATTATCGATTTCCATTACTTGGTTTGTGTAATACAACACGTAAAGATCATTGTATAAATGTGCCCTACCAAAACAAATGCTATCTTTGTAAAAGAAGAAACATTCATTTCCAAACTAGAAAAAAACCCATCTGTATCTAATCTGGATATAGAAATAATGTTTTTAGTAATAGACGACAAATTATAACAACCCTTTAACACCAAGATCACCCCAGTTGGCAACGTGAGGTGGTAGTCCTCAATGGCTACAACATCAAGTCTAGCTTTGTTGGCTGCTCGTAAATCTACCTTCCCTCGGTAAATCTTTCTGAATCTACTTGGTTCCTATATTTGGATACATATGTGGGCACCAAAATCTATATCTAACACCCAATTTGTAGAAACAGATAGACTTCATTCGATAACAAACTCACTTGAAGCTTCCCCTTTCTTTTTAGGTTGGGTGCAGTTCTTCTTCCAGTGGTTCTTCTTACCACATGCAAAACAAACAACCTCCTGTTCCTTTGCCTCCTCTTTGATCTTCAATTTCTTGGAAGGCCGTGAAGAATCTTTGGGCTTAAAGCTCTTCTCCTTCCCTTTCCTCTTATTCACTATAAGGACAGAATAATTTTTGTGCTTTATATATTTGTCCACTTGGAGAATGAGGATAAGAAGATTAGATAGAGACTTCTCAATGTTGTTCATATTGAAATTTACAACAAATTTAGAGAATCACTGAGGGAGTGATGCGAGAATGAGATCGATGCCCAGTTCTTAGGGGAGTTTAAACCCTAAAACCTCCAGATGCTCAATGTAGCCAATGATCTTGACTACATGAGGCCTAACTGAGGCACCTTCTCCAAGCTTACTCTGAAAGAGTGCCTTAGAGATCTCAAACCTTTCCTATCTTTCTCTCTCATGGTAAATACCACTGAGGTTCTCAAGCATTATATAAGCATCCATGTTTTCATGAGACTTCATGAGATCATTAGAAATTGATGATAACATCAAACATTGAACATCGACCGCATCGTTCATATGTTTCTCATAGACCAGGAAATCCTTATCACTCGCCTCTTTGGCAGGAAGATCAGGTAATGCTGACTTCAGTATGTAAGACTTACGTTCATGGCGTAGGATAACTTGAAGGGTTCTAAACCATTCCTGGAAGTTATTGGCAGTGGGGATGCTGTCTTTATCCAGAATTGATCATAGGGATAGTGTGGTTGAAGAGCTTGTAATATTTATTATACAATTAAAAGAGCAGATCATTAGTACTTTATTGATTATATTTTATGAGAAGTAATAAATTTTATTAAGTCTCCCACTATTTTATCAATCCCCAATAGCCCTCACCATCGAACTTGGAATGTCCAGTTTCCATGACATTCTAGTGGAAAGGATCTATATTCCCCTTCACATAACCCCAAAAAGGGTTAGTTAAGCTATTAAAAGGTATTTAGGTAGGAAGGTCTTTTCCAACTGTGGGCTTGCAGCTCCTTGATCTATTGAGTGGACTCCCCAATCCTGAAATCACGACTTTTGGAATTACTTAACTCTTGCCTCCAATATTACACCAAGTCTAGAAAGGGATACTCCTCTTGATGTAATATGGTTAATACAAACCGAAACCTTTCATAAGGGACTCCTGTATAAAAGTAAGTGTCCCAACAAGGGTTGGTCAAACACACATTTTTATTGAGTTTTCCCCTTAATCAAGTAACAGAAGGCTTGGCCTGACATAATATTTTACTTGAGGGATTTTTATCTCTTATGCATGAATTGCTTATTATCATTATCACATGCTTGTTAATATTAAGTGGAACTTACTTAAGTGATTAACCATGTCTTGATAATATTTACACATAAGTCTGGTTTATTTTGGTTCCATATTGCATGCTTTTTTAATTCATTAATTATGTGATCGTGGAAACACATCCATAATGATAAACCATGCAGCTGAAAAAAATAAAATAAATTAAAGGACATGATCATGATATTTTTTAATGGTTAGTTTATCAAGCGGTTGATAAACTAACCCTGAACTAGGGGAGAAACATCTTGAACCTTTTGGATTCATGTTTACAGCTTTCCACCTATCCACCTCTGTATTTGCTGGGATTGGTTTCATCTCGGCACCATCTTGAACCACCTCCACTAGCTTAGGAGTTCCATCCATTACATATGCCTTTTTTAACTCACATGTAGGTGAGGGGTAAAAAGGGGTTTTACATAAAAGAAACCTTTGGCATGTAGGCCCTACATATTAATGAGGAGAAGGATCACATGCCAAAAAATTTAATTTAAATAAATAAATTAAAAGAAACCATTCACATACAAAGGTCTTGGTCTAGCTCATGATCATCCATACATGCAATGATATTTACGCATAAATAAAACTAGCATTCAATTTTTTAATCATTCTTGTTTAAGATAAATCACGCTCGAATCAATTAATTATCATCTTTAATTAATCAATCCTTTTATCTTAAACCCTTTTCTTAATTTCCTTGAGATTATCATCCATCATAATTTTAAACAAATAAATTTATTTAAAATTATCTTTGTACGTAACTTGTACCTTGGAGGCAACCCGATGAATTTCTATTCATAACTACCGAATAAGTAGAAATGAACATTACACATGTGTTAAATTAAAAACTTACATATAAAACACCTATCACGTGTTGTGCCTCAGCTTTACGCCCGCACGATGGTACACGTATCAAGGGTTTGTATAATATAATAATAAATTTTAATAAATCTACATAATTTAGATGAGTACATGGCGTGTAGTTTCAACTACATGGAGTGTACTATTTTTCACCATCCATCCGAAGTACACACCCGTGGAAACAACGTGTGAGTATAATTCGGTAATCTTCAGAGTACATGGCATGTCCAGTGGGTCACATGCCATGTAGTTCCTTGTTACAAGGTCTCCAACCGGGCAAGACATGTACGGGGTACACGGTCCAACCCTAACCCGAAAGGGAAAACTTGTCATGTCCAGTGGACTACAGGGTGTGTAATATGGAAACCACATGCCACCTATTCTTGGTCAACACATGGAGTCATTAAGACTTCGAAAAACTCGAATGATACAGCTTGCTTTGGAAGACCAGACCCGGTGCATTGAACTTTGGCTACACAGCGTGTACTGCCGAATACATGTCGTGTGTTCTGATGTTGTATGACCAGGAAATTTTGGAACCTCTGGATGAGATCCTCTATTTTATTTTAATCAAAATTAAAAGAAAAGATCATTTCTGTAAGGTGAATGAGAAACGAAAGAGGAGGAACAGATCTTGAGATTCATATTTGTAGAATGAATAACTTTAATTGAAACAACTAAATTATTAATTGCATAAATCATCAAAAAAATATTTAAATAATTATAAAGTATGATGTAACCGCTCTGATACCACTTGAAGGTTCTGGGCGCAGTGGTAGTGTGGTTGGTTTGACACCCAACTTTTATTTTTACCATGATCAATGATTATTCTGGGATTAATACGACAATGAATGCCGATCTCCATGGAATAGAATCAAATAATTAGATAAAGAAGGAAGAGGCCCAAAACCTTTATAGAGGATCTTGCACATCATGTTTATAATTAATTTAATTAATTTCATTAAGAAAATAATACCTGGATCTTTGATATTTTCTTCATTGATGATGTTGATCATCCAGAATGAACCTTCCGGATTATCTTGTTGTGCTTGCAAGGATCCAAACTAGAATCCCTCTAGCGGTGCTCCACACGTGCTCTGATGACCTCTGATCGACACCACTCATTCTTCAGGTGCTAGCGCGGCGAAGCGAGTGTCTTGTGTCGGTCATTTTTGATCGCTTGTTCTTTGGTCTTGAAAAATGTATCTCATTCTTGAGAGGGGCAGGAAGAGGATTCGAGAGAGAAATTGTTTAGCTCAACAATTCTCAATTCACTGGGTGTGCGGTTCGGTACTTGGCGCAATAGACGTATGTGTCTATTTATTGACATGAGGCTTCAATTAAAATATTTAATTTCATAACAATAATTAAATACATTCATAACCTTAAAGAAAACCCATGCTATTAATAATAATATTGCGTCATTATTTATGGTACGCTAACTTGCGCAAAACTGAATTATAAATAAAATTCCATGTCACAAAATAATAGCAGCGTTATTTTAATTTGTGTCAACTAGTTAAATAATTATTTATCATCTTGAAAATAATTATTTCACTACCAGACCGGAATTGGTCCTCTCGAATTCCACTTCCATTTATTGAATACCCGAATAAATAAATAAATAATTTATTCTCCTAAATAAATATTTTATTTACAAACTAATAAAAAAATATTTATCAAATATTCAATAAAATAAATAAATATATTTTACCCACAATCTAGTGAATAAATATTTATTTAATTATGAAATCATTTTAACTCGAATAAAATTATTCCATTGTCTTGAGAATAATATTTATTAATTAAATTCAAATAGAATTTAACCGAGACCACCAGAAACACTTAGTGTGTGACCCTCTAGGATTCTTTCTCGTTGACATTAGGTGATCTTTCCTAAAGTCCAAGAGTGCTGTCTAGCAACAGGTCAATGCACCCAAGAGAAAGAACATAAAGTAGAAATAATGACATCCACATACGAATGATCATTGTCTAATATAATCCCTTTATCGCAATATCTCATAAAACATGTTTTATGATAGTGTCATCAACTTTTATGCTTGATACGTTGTTCTTTGAATACCTGAAATAAACTCATTATTACACCATTACCATGGAATTTCACGCGACTGTTCTATTTCACTCAAAGGGCCGAGATATCAACTTCTATAAATGGAAGGGGAAAATCCTTCCTTGACTTATCCATTAATAACATGCCACTCATGACACACCCAATGTACCCTACATCCCACCAACTGTCTACGTGATAGTTTTCATTAGTAAATTAAAGTGCACGAGTCATGTCACATATTAATGATAATATTAAAGTCTAAGGATCATTACACACACTCATAGATAGAAATATCCAATGAAACCAAAAAATGCAGAATTCTTACTAGCAGGTTTGTTATCATAATCTCCTGTTTGGAGATTACCAAGTGCGAACTTCATGAGATGAAGTCTCATCTGCTTACGAGTACTCATACCTGACGGTCTGCATGCTATGTGTCCCATCATAGTATGTCATCCAATCATAGAACAATATTTAAGAATATTGTTATAGAATTTCAAGGTTCTCATCATAGAGGGGAACTTCCATGACCTTATCAATGCAACAAATACTCTAGGACATTATTACATCATAGTCATGTAGAACAATGATCAATATGTAATAAGATGTTTAATATTTAAATACATTAAATATCCTTGTAATCAAAGAACAACCAGTTGGTTCTAGGGAACAAAATATTACACCTTCAAGTTCTAAAATAGAAGAGTCGAAAGTGAATCCACCTACCTTGAGTTTTATGGTGAAAACGAAGAACGACATGAAGAACATTCACAAAATTGAGTTAAATATCCAAAACCACGCCTTAGATCTCTCCCGCTATCAACAAAAAGACTAAATCTAAACATATTTGGCATTACTAACCCTATATCTACCTATAGTGGGAGTAGATCTAAGAAACCGAAATAAAGGGAGAAGTAAATATAAAAAAACTCATCAAAACTACCAAGAACTAAGGTTTACCGTAAGAATTTGACATCAAATTACCAAGAGAAGCCTTTGGGTTGCCTCCAAAACAATGGGAGAACATTCCTTAACCTTTGGGAGGAGATAATATTGAGTTAGGAATGAATAGGAGGAAAAATGAGGGAGATATAAGGTAAAACAAGTGAGATCCACAATTTTAGGATCTCACTTTTGACACATGCATGGTTAGTTGCATGGTTAGGTAAACCATGCACTAACCGTGTGTTAGCCACCACCTCAAGGGTGGACCTCGCACAATCATTTCACATGGTTACCAAACCATGAAATAACCATGCCAAAGCTCACTGTCCAAAATATTCACAACACAACACTATTTCTCCTAGGCTTCCATACAATTTTGACAAACTGTACGTAGCCCGTACGCCTTCCCTTTAGCCCCTGTTTCACTATGCACGATTTCCTGCGGGTGTTTCACGGTTTTCCTAAATCGTGCACCAACTGCACACTTATTGAAAATCCCCAAAACACTTCAAAAGTTCTCCAAACTCTCCAAACTTCACCCATACACTTTACATACTTACAAAGCATAAATTAAGGGTTACTTACTTGAAACCGGGGGTGATACAGTTTTGGTTTCTCATTTTTTCCATGTTGTTAATTAAATGATATTTTAATATGAATCTTTTTCTCATTTTCATCATTGTTTGGCCTTTTTATTACCTTTATATAGTTTTGTTGTTCCCTCATGTAATCTCTACTTCTTTGGTTTTATTTTTACATGAGACCCTCATTAATTTTACATGATTTTTTATACCATTATGTGGGTTTTAGTTTAGAGGTTATACCCTTACGTGAGTTAGGGTTCCACTCACGCAAGACAGGGTTTACCCTTACACATCCACATTTACCTTTATTCAAGCCAGATTTATCCTTACGCAAGCCAGACTTACCCTCACGTGAGCCCGAGCTACCTTATAGAAGCCAGGGTTTACCCTTATGGGAGCCAAGATTTACCCCTACACGAGCAAGGATTTACCCTAACGCGAGTAGGGTGCTGGAGGTCTTACCCTTATGCAATGGTGATCTACCCTTATGCAGTGAGTGATCTATCTATAACACCTTGAAAATTTAGAATATATTTCTTTCGAAATAAATTTTATATCTTTTATATCTTGCATCAATTGCAACATCGAGTTTAAATGAGATGCGATATACTAACCATTAAAATTGACGGTATGAATAAGAATAACCACATTTTTAAAATTATATATAAAGGTAAAACAAATATATTAATAAATAAATACTCATTTTTTAGTAAAGTCCTTATATGCTTCAAAAATAGTTTTTATTACTTTTTCTAAGCAAACAATATAATTAATTTTCTCCACTTTAAAAAATATATTTGAAAAAATAAATTTTATTTTTGAAATTATAATTTCATAATTACCTTAGAGTAAATTTGTGATAATTTCATGAAAATATTGATTTCTTCGATGAATAGTGAAAAATATTTATTTTTATTGAAAACTGTCTTTTTGTTTAACATATTTACAAAGTTCTATTTTTTTAAATGGTTTAAAAAGTTACATAAGTTCATTTATATTAATAATAATTAAATTAAAGTCATTGAAATTTATTTTATATTGGATTTTTTTATAAAAACTTTTATACTTCAAAAAATATTTTTTTCTCTGAAAAACCAGTTTTCGTCACATTTTGCAGGTTTAATTTTAAATTGAATCCCACCACTTTTTTGAATTGAATCTTGGAAAATAGATTCCATATTTGGAATTAGGAATATAAAATCTGGTAAATAGGTCCCTTTTATTTTTATTGATTACAAATAGTAACCTTGGTGAATATTTGTTACCTTGACAAGGGTAAAACAGATAAAATATGGTTAAAACATTGAGATGAGATTTTGAAATTTCTCTAACACTTTACTTTATACTATTAGATGAATGAAGTTAGACCATACCCATACAATTATTAAAAATATGGCAATTTGGTGTCATTTTTCTTTGATATTTACATTTATATCACTTTAAGAAAATAATAAAAACAAAATGTCACACTTTTGACTTTAATATCATTAATAATTTTCTATAAGAATATAAAGAGGTTAGGTTCAATTTTAAGTATTAATTTTAAACATTAATTGATTTTTTTTATAAATTTAATTTATTTTAATTTTTAGTGATTGAATAATTAGCTTAAATGCTTACACAACACTGGCACATTATTTATTCAATTAATAGAAAAATAAAATAAATGATTTTAAAAATATTAAAAGCAATATAAATTGGATGAATTATTATGTTTCACGAATTTTATAGATGAATATAACTTATTAGGGATGTATTAAAGGTTTATATTCTAATTTCATCTTTGTCTTGATACCTTTAAAGTCAAATTAAATGAATAGTATCAAAAATGACATTAATGATATTTTATGAAAAATAATATTTTATTAAATTATTTTAAATCATAAAAAACATTTAATAGGAAAAGTAGGATGATAATTGGAAAAAAATATCATACCCTATCCATTTATGATCTAATTGTTAACTTATATGTTAAATTATAACCCTTTAAGATTGAAAAAGTCATTATCACAGTTAAGGTTAAATTAGGTTTACCGGGGGATAATCTAAAAAGATAAGGGTTAAAATAATCTAATAACTTTATTAACCCAATTTTATAGTATAATTTATACCTTACCCCTATAAACTTCTAATATGAGTCATTTTGGATCAATTTTTCCAAGAAAGTGACTTAATAATATTTTAAAACTTTGAAAAATTACAAGTGTGTCATTCTCCTCAATTATAAAAGGGCACCTCATCCACTCACTTATTCAAAATTTTTGATAAATCTAGCACAACCATACCCTAATAAAATCCCCTAACATCATTAGTTGTGTTCTAGAGGTTTTGGTCTTCCCAAAAGACCAATCTTAGGGTCCTTAAGTGAATATATAAAGGAGTCCTTTCAAAGAAGAGGTAATCACCTTAACCGATCATTTTCATTTTCTTATTCTTATTTTAACTCATCTTAATTTATGATATTTATCATAAATAATAAATTAAATATATTAAATATACTAAAATGTTATTATGATTATGAAACCACTATTATACACCATATTTTCTATCAAATGAGAAGTGAAAGTATCGTTTGTACGTACGTGTGGACTACTGCCTTTACATAGCGATACAATTCATTTTCCATCACTATATTTCATGGATAGTTATTATGACGAGTTTAATATTTATATATGATATTAAAGAAATAATTATTCTTATGTAATTATAATATCACATCTTCCTTCTTACCTTCCCATCCGTTGAAAAATGATAACATTGCTCGTGCGTACTTGTGGACTACCACCTCCACGAAGTGATGCGATTAGTTATTCATTTCTACTTTACATAGATGATAATAAGGATATATTTAATAAATATATATGATATATATTATATAATAATAAATTTTTAAAGTTTAATTATTATTTACCTTTGTTTTGTTCCATCCATCAAAAAGTAGAAACAACGTTCATGAGTACGTATGACCTACCGTCTTCATGAACGATGTAATTCATTTTTCTATATCTACATTTTATGGATGATTCTAAATAATATATATATATATATAAATATATATAATGAATATATATGATGTTTATATCATGATTAAAATTTTGGAGATGATATAATAACCCAAACATTTTATACATATTATTACATGATTTTTAACATAAACATCCATTAATTACAACCCAAAGATCAGGATACCTAGTGTATTTAAAAGACTAGGTACATAAAACATCAAAAGAAAATAAATCACAACATCCTATTTTTTTCTCCTTAGTGAGACCCTAAATATCTTTGAGCTCTTAAAACCGCATTGGATAACCTGAGGAATACATAAAAGAAAGGGGTGAGATAAAAAGCTTAGTAAGAGAATAAGCATAAAAAGGAAACATAATGTGTGATTCAAAGGTATAACATGATATCATAAATGATAAGTCACAAGAGTAATCACATGGAAGAATAATATAAATAACATGGTATCATAATATCATGAAATCATAGGAAATGTGGCAGCAACATATAACATAACATAAACATGAGTCAAGACTCTTTTCCTAGACAATATCATATGGTGAAAAAAGTCTCATAATAGAGTAAGTTTACACCATAATCCCATACATGACATCTCATAAAACTAAATCTTTAACCAATGCATTGGAGCGTTATCTGGGCGCACCCATCTTAACATGTTCATGATTATGTGTTTTATAAAAAGGAAATCAATTACAAGGAATAAAAAAATAATTGCCTATGGAAAGAAAATGGGTTGCATAATCATACCTCATATCACAATCAATGTAAATTTCATATAGGAGACATTTGAGAAATGAACATAAGGCATGTATTACCCCATCAAAGGAAGGGGGATAAGGTTGGTATATATGTGAGAGACATATATACATAATTCAAAATCATTACATAACATTAAAGATAGAGAGAGGTCAAGTTAGATAGAGAATGGACATAACCTGAATGAAAGTGTGGTTTAGAGAGATCCCTTACACCCATAAGAAAAACATTTCCATATATCATAATATCCATCCTATTTAAAACCATTTTTGAAAATACTTAGAATAAAGAGAAAGAAGGATTTTCTTTAATTAAGACATGAAAGCTTATAAATAAAGTTGAATATCCAATAATGGTTATGGTGGAGAGAAATTTATTGTTATCTTATATGATAAAATAGAAAATTCCTTTTGTCTTTTGTAAAGAAAGTCAAAATGTTCCATATAAAATACATAAAAAGATTCATTTTTAAAACCTTTGAAAAAAAGTAAAAAAAGTGACATAAAATAACCTTTATAATTCATTTATTTCTATATAAATACATCCATAAAATAATTTTAAAAATATGTACATGGAAGAAAAATATTTAGAAAATAAATCTTCAAAATATTTTAAACGTGGTTTTAAAGTAAAGTGTCCCTTATGTAAAAACTTAAAAAATTCATTTTAATTTTTTTAAAGATAGTAAAATATGGTAAAAAATGAACTTTGAAAACCATTTAGGTTTAAATAAGAATTTTCTTGAAACATTTAGAATAACATGGATATGAAAAAAAGAGTTTTAAGGGAAACATTAAAAGATGATTTTTTAAATGAAAGTCTCTTACCACTTAAGTAACTTTTGAATCATAAGCCCCATGAAAGAGTTACATAAAATAAAATGTTAAATATCATATAAATAAGGAGATTTATGATATATCATGTAAAAGGGGTTTTATATACACCAAAAAAAGGGAACAAGTGGTGAATATGGTGCAAGTCTTCCATAAATAAAAGCGAGACTAGAAATCCCATACCTCAAGTCAAGACTTTTCGTGTATGTCTTTTATATCTTATATAATAAAATTATATCTATTATTTGTTTTCTTAATAAAAATTTCCAGGTTTAATCCTTTATAATTAAATCGTTTACTTCATTTATTTTAATTATATATTTAATTAATTAATCAGTTATGTCCACGTTGGGTGTTTTGAGGATGTTCAGTTTATAAATTCAAAATGAAATTAGTGTGTTGACCATGGTCAAAGGGGTCATTTTTTCATAATATCTAGAATAATAATCATGAAATAATTATAATTTTTATATATAAATTGTAATTTAAAAAATAACCATGAATTATTGTTACAAAAAACAAACTACGTTATAATCATGGAGACAGTAGGTTGTATGTACGCATGTGTAACATTTTCATTTTTCAAAGATCACGATGGAAAGAAGGTAAGTGTTATTTTATAATTCCAAAAATATTAATTATATCATAAATATCATATTATTTCTTAAAATACACTTACATATACCATTCAAATGACACAATAATAAAAAATGGACCACATCACTTCACGAGACAGTAATCTACCGTACACACAAACGACGTTATCATTTTTTAATAGATGGTAAGGTAAGAAAATATATAATATTTTAATTTTAAGTAATAATTAATATGACATTAATATAATATATAAATATTAAATCTATAATCATAAACATATGTGATAGGTGATGATGGAAAATGAATTACATCAGTTTGTGAGGTGGTAGTCCGCCGTACACACAAACGATGGTTTAATTTTCCATTTGATGAAAGAGGAGATGGATGCAGGTTATGAAATTAACATAATAAAATATAATTATATGGGAGATAATTATGTTATTATATTATCATGGTTTAATAATATTTTAAGGAGTTGGAAGAAGAAATAAAATAAAAATGTTTTGTTAAGAATGATGCCTCTTCTTCAGACCACCTCTTTAGGATCATACCTAAAGTCTTGCTAGATTAGATTTATGATCAAAACAAGACCTCTAGGATGTGGGAATAAAATTAAGGGATTTAGTATGGGATTGGGTGAAATATTACTATTTGAAAATGTATGTAAACACTTCAATATTTTTATTTTGATAAATTACAATTTCTTCCCATTTAATTAAATTTAAAATGTTTAAACATTTATATTTTCATAAAATTAATTAATAAATGTTAAATTGCTTAAAGTGTTTTATACAAATTATATAAGTTCATGTGTTAATAATTGAAAATATTTTTTATTATCTTATTTAAAACTAATTAATTTAATATTCTTATGTTTCTAAAATATTATTTCATGTGTTATTTTTGTTGCAGTTTTAGATTTTTTTTCATTTTTCTTATTAATTTTAAAATTTTAAATCATATTTTTCAAGAATAATGAGGCCTTTGTAAATGATATTTACATATCCTAAATGATGAATAACCCACATAGATATTTTTGAGAAGTGAGTATTGATATAGCCGAATGCTAAATGGGATTCACATAGCTGTTTGCTACGTATTCGTTTGTAGAAGAAAACGACATAACCATTTTGAGTTTGGTGTTATGCAGAAATTTTATGATAAGTACTACATATTAATTTTTAGAATAACACCACGTAAACGATTTATACATAAGGGTTTTTAAGAAAATTTCATATATCCATGCACCGTGCTTAACCCCGCCTACAACACCAGCTTGGACTGCATATACTGGTTTGATTACACCCATGGAAGTGCATGATGCCGAGCACCCCAGGTACCTACTATGAGATATATGGACAACCTACCATGAAGGAGACCATGAGTATCTCTTGAAGTAACCATGCGGCTAAGGAACACCTACCGTGAGTGTATTCAACTCACCGTTAGTATAGGCTTAGTACTTACCGTGAAAGGGGATATCAAAGTGACAGTAAGTGTTGGTTACAACCTACCGCATGTGGTACCTACCATGCATTTTCTACTAATTGCATGTTTATTTTTAAGTTAATGTGCTTTCAAAGTCATTATATCGACTATGAAAAATCGACAAGTATATCGACTGCACGTGATTGTAGGGTTATCATACCGATTATGAAGTTTGTGTCACATGTTTAGTACATTAATTTAATTTTTTTTATGAATTTCATTTTTTAATGAAACTTTGTTTTAGTGTCATTTTTGTAAAATTACTTATTGAAACTTTTTTTAAAGTATTTTTTAACTATTTTTATTGATTTTTAAAATAAATAAATATTACAATTACTGTTTTATAATTTTTTGAATTAAAATTTTCACATAAATTCTTAAAAAATTAATAATGTTCATATTATTTTTATGATCTATTTTCTATAATATTTGAATTTTTCATTTACTACAAGTTTATGATAGAAATATTAAATATTTTAATTATATGAAATAATCTAATTTTATTTAATGAATATATTAAAAATGTTTCAATGTGTTTCTTGTAGAAATAGAACACTGAACAAACTCTATGATATTGATCATAGTATTTACAAATACAGGTAACAGTAATATTTTATTTTATTACGTGCTAACAAGTTAAATGAAGTGACTGGTTTAATTGATGATATGAGGAGATCTTTGAAGTTAATTAAGCCAGATTAATCCATTATAGATGTGATCAAGGGATATAAAACAACTACAGATAGATTATTTGATAAGAATTTTTGGATAACATTCGTGTGGTACTTTCTTACTGATCATTTGAGCAAGAATCTCTAAGACTTGTGTTTCCATGATAATATCATGAAGGGAATTATATAGTACTATCCTCTACTTCAATATTTATCAATATCATTGAACCTCATCATCATTATCATCAAATCTTTCTGTTGGGTTTTTCTTTATATTTGGTTTTCTGCGTATTATTCTTTTCTTTATCTATTTGTAATCTATTAATGTTTTCTTTATACTTTTCCACATCAAAATTAGGTCTTGTCTTTTAGTTATTCCACCACCTAAAAGGAATTCTAGGTTGTGAATCCCAAAAAAAAGTCAGGTCAGAGACTTTGTTAAAGGTTTCTGTAAAATTTTTGGGTTGTGCCTCCAGGTATTTGTAAAAGGTAGAGTCTATAATAGGTTCTCACACCTCTAAAAGTGAGTTTCTTAGTGGATACTAATATTCTCACTGAGTAGAGAAGTTTTATGAGTGTACTAGTATATTGGTGATCGGAACCACTATAAATCTCCATGTTATTTCTTTTTTATTTCCACTGCATTTTATATCTTGAATATAGAACTCTCTACAAAATATTTAATTAATAAAACTATGATTGTTTTTTATTTAGTTTTTTTAATTGACTATTCACCACCCCTATAGTAATTATTTCCATCACTTTTGATACAACATGAACAAAAAGTATTTTTAAGTGTGGAAAGAAGATGAGAGTAGGTTCCCTTTTATAAGTGACAGGGAGTGACATTTTTTATAAATAGCGAAAAATATTCAATAATGGGAAGTCACTCTCAAGCCAAGTGCCTCCCAAATTGATAAATAATGAAGTGGAGGGGTGATATGGTAAATCCAAACCTCCACCATTCAAAAAGTAACATGTATTAAACATTTTATTCCATTTACCTCTAAGGTTACTCACTTTTACCATTTTAGTTTTTCACTATAGTAACTAGTTTTTTTACTATTTTTACTATTCATTATAACAAAAAATTAAGTTGAACTTATTAAATAATATTAATTATTATGATTAAAAACGTGGAATAAATTTTACTAGATTAAAATCACAGAATTTGAAAAATTAAATATATAATAAAACCTGCAAAACATATTGAAAAATAGTTTTTCAAGAAATGTATTTTTTAAGAAATGCATTTTTCAAGAAATAAACCATCTTATATTAACTCTATAACTAGAAATAATAATTATATTAATTTCAATTCATATAAATAGATGTATAATATATTTATTTAATTCAAATATTTACTTATTAGGGGTTACTTTAATTAATTAAAATGGATAAAATTTATGCACTTAAAAATAGTTTGCAGAAAACTGTGTTTTTAAGAATAAAAATAAACTTATAACAAAATCCTAAAAATTGACGATTAAAATGAAATTAATTAGACTATTATAAATAAAATGGATAATATGTCACTTTAATACCAAATACAAAATATAATTTTACTTTTAAATTACATTATTTAATGAAAAGAAATGACAGTATTTGAAAAATTAGCATTTTTCACTATTCATTAAAAAATCAATCATTTAAAAAAATCCTAAAATTTCACCCTAATTTAATTTTGATATGATTTTTAAAAAATATTTTAATTTTATAAAATAACATTAATAAAATTTTTATAAATAATTTATAATATTTTCTTGTAAAAATAAATAAAAAAACATTTTTGAAGGAAACATATTTTTTGTAGAATAAACTGTCTTTATTAAAAATTGAGTGCTTATTTATTAAGAATTTATCAATAAATTTATATTTATTGGGACCTTTATATAAATTTAATAAAGTTATTAATCCTATTCATACTTTCTAATTTAATGGTTAGGTTATATCGATCACATTTAAATATCAATATTTTCATAGTATATCACGGTTTGTTTAAACTCATTATTGCATGTTGCATATAATATCGAGCATAATGCTATTTTAAAATCCCAGGGTGTTACATTATACCCCCTTAAATAAAATATATCCTCATAATTTAAAAATGTGTCCAGTAATCAAGGGTTTTACATTAAAAAATTCCTTAATGGAAAACCCATATTGTAAAAAGGGTTAATAAATGTAACACCCCGACCTTCAAAGCCTAGAGCTGGTGCCTTACTTTATTACATTGGAATGATTATAAGGAATCAAATCTCAAAAGACTGATCAGTTTAGAATTTTTGGAAAACTAGATTATATACATGATACTGATTTTACATTGGGGATATAAAATGAAATACAATACATAACAAAAGTTAATAAATTGCATCCTTGAAAACTCATTCAAAGATATCTTCTTCATAATTTGGGGAAAGTAAAAAAAATAAGGGTGAGATAAAAATCTATATAAGGGTTAAGTAAATTTTAATCTGTAACAAATAATCAATATGATAAGATAAATAACTGAACACACATTCCATTTAATCAATAAGCTGAGAATGAAATGCATCCATAATTTTTTTCATAGTGAAAATACTTTGGATAATAATAACTGAAATGAAGGAAATACTTAATTATTAGATATCATGTATCTGGAATATGAACCACTATATCATCGAGGCCTATTCTCAAGAAATTTTAAGTGTGGGTAAAAAACTATATGATTATACTTGGAAATAAACTCGAAGGGTTTGTCACCACCTAATTTTATCTCATGAGACTACTGATGCATCGATGGGATTACCTTAACTGGCCCCAAAACCATGTAATTCATATCCAAATAATTCCACATATATTTAATAATATATTTAATTCATAAACAATGCACCTTATCAAATATCTGTTTTGAGTAAAAGATATGAATTTATCAATATTTCCCCAATTAATAAAATAGATTTCAAAGTAAAAACCATATGTAAAAATGGAATACGGTTTAGTAAATAATCATATACATCATACAAGAATATTTATATTTAAGAGGAATTTAATTTCCAAAGAAAAAATATTTCAATAATGTGATTGTTTCAAGAGAAAATTAAGAATCACAAAAGAAAGTGAGATTGCCAAGATAACTTTTACCACTTGGTAATATTCAATTCAAAACCCTTTGGATGAGATAATTCAAATTGAGAGTTAAAATACCATTAGGTATGAGTGATTAATGATATTAAATTACAAAGGGTTATTATATACACCAAACAAAATAGATAAGTGGTGAATATGACATTTATCTCATAGATGTAAAAAGTGAGATGAAAATCACTTACCTTACACCCCCTTTTGGTTGAATGCTCTTAAAAATCCTGTATAATGGTTTTAATAATGTTATTAACTTATAATATAACCATATTAATATTTATTATATCATATATAATCCTTTTAAAACATATCATAACCTGTTTATTAACAATCTTTCATCATTTTCATCATTTCAGGTGTTAATTACCTTGTTTTTCGAGTATGTTTTGATTTGATATTTTTTCCTATTTCATAGATCATGATTTAATCATATACATAATTTAAACCATGATTTAAAAATTATATATATTCAGTATATATGTATTTATATTAATCCATAATATTCGGAGATAGAAAATGAAATACACCATTCATGGAGACGGTAGATCATACGTACGCATGAACACTATTTCCATTTTCATATCATATTAAAAGAATTAAAATTAAATGATATATATGGATATTATAATTATAGCATCATATTTACTTTATATAAATCTCATATGTTTATTTAAACCATCCTTAATACATTCCATGTAAAGCGTGAACACATAACATCGCTTTGAGGAGGCGGTAGTCCACACGTCCACAAACGATGTTATCCACAAAATGGAATGCATGGAGGTATGTGTTATATAATAATTACATAAGAATAAATAAATTATAAATATAATAAATATAATATATAAACTATAAATCCATCATTATTTCTAACCTTGAAAGGTGGTAATGGAAGAACGAACGACATCGGTTCGCGAGGCGGTAGTCCACCGTACACATAAACGATGATTGTGTGTCCCATTTGATTTAAGTATATGAAAGTGTAGGTATTAACCTTAATATAACAAAATATAAGTATATTTATGATACTGATGTTATTATACATGCAATATATAATAATAATTTAAGTGGTGGAGGAATAAATAAGACAAAAGAGATCATAGAAGAACGTTACCTCTTCTTCGAGTAATTCCTTTTGGTTTATGTCAAAAGTATTACTTGATTTTCTTTCTGCCAAAAGTGAGACTTCTAGAATTAGGGGAGGTATTTTGGGAGATTATTTGGGTAGGTCTTGGATGATGCAACATGTATTTAGAGGTGTGTGTAAGGGGAAGAGTGAATTCCTTTTTATAGTGGAAGAGGAGTGGCATTCTTTTAAATACCAAAAGATAAACACTATTGGGAGGTCTCCCTTACCCCATGTGCTTCAAAAAATAGACAAATAATGGATTAAAGTGGAATTATGGTCAATAAAAACTCACACCACACAAAAATAAAAGCATTTTTATCATTTTGTTCCCTAGTCTTTAAGTTTCCTTATTTTTTTTCATTTTCATTGTTTATTTAGGTAAATAGTTTTCTAACCTATGTAATTCATCGATTAAGACTAAATTAAAGTGATACTTATTATAAAATTTAAACCCAATTATTATAAAATATGAAATATAATTTATAAGATAAAAATACCTTACGTGTTGGAAATTAATTCAATATAAGCGTACGTAACGCGCAAAAACACTACTTTAACCCTAACCACACTAGCAAAGTTTTTACTATTTAGAGATCAATATGTTAATTATAAAAGATAAATTGGTCCATTAATGGACCATGTTTTATATTTATTAAAAATTAAAAATCACTTGGCAGAATATAATATTTTTAGTAATTTTAAATCATTTAATAAAATATCATTTATTATAAAATAACATTAATGTCAATTTTGTCATTATTTATTTAATTTTAATTTAAAAATATCAAAGAAATATTAGAATTAAGATATATTAAGTTAAAATATTTTTAACATGATATATTCATCTAAAAAATAATGGAACACAATAATTCATTAAATACTTTACTTTTAATGTTTTTAGCATCATTTATTTTATTAAATTATTAACTAAATAATCCATGCATTGGCATTTGTCAAGTATTTAATGTAATTATATCATTAATAAAAAATTAAAATTAATTATAATATTAAAAAAACTCATCTAAATTTCAAAATAATATTTATATATGAAAATATGATGTTTTTTCCCTATCTCAAATCTTTATAAGTGTTAAAGGAAAAGAAGGTTCATTTTTTGTATTTTTCATTACTTCACTTATTATATAGGTTGATTTCATGTAATATTATCCCAATAACTCATAAAAATATAGAATAAGGTGGTTAGGGTCCTGATATCTCCATTAAATGGGTTTTGGACAAGTTTTGGGTCATTTACACACCTTATATTCAAAGTTTAATCATTAATAAAGCTCGTTCTTACTATAATCATTGAAAATAATTTTAATTGCATTCATTAATCATTATGGTAAAAAATTAAGTTGAAATTTTTAGACTATAAATATTATAATTATTCCAAATATTTATACCATTTTTTTTCCAAATTTAATTTACATAAGTGACTAAAATCAATTTAAATCTAATCCCACAGACATGATGGGAAAACGAGTTTTTAAAGCAAAAATGTCCAAAAGTTCACTAAGTCTTTAGATCTAAATTCAATATAAAATGATTCAAATGACCTAAATTGGATTAATATATGTACAATTTAACTAATTTTACTTTAAAACCAATTAAAAATAAAATTTAAACCTTATAAATTATTTAGATGAAAAATATTTTTTCAATTAAAATCCGGTATTTTCATTATTCATCAAAAAATGAACATTCACAAAAAAATACCAAAAATTCACCATAAGATAATTTTGATGTTACGATTTCAAAAATAAAGTTTAATTTTCAAATAAAATTTATAAAAGTTCCAAAATTTAGTTTTAAAATAGGTGCGCCATTAAAAGGTGACAAAACTACCGTTTTGAAAAATACAGTTGTTTTGCTTAAATTTGGATTTTTTCTTATCTTGTGCCAATCAAATCGATTGGATGAATGTAAATTTTTTTTATTGAATATATAATAAAAAATATCATAATGTATTAGGATGTTATATAAACTTCTAATCTTGGTCTTTTGTGTCTTATACTTTATCAAAGGAACTCGGTATTGTGTTCCACACAAGCCAACTTAGTGTTGCGTAGAATGAAAGCTAGAAAAAAATTAAATTTATTTTAAAAGGATAACATTGAAAATTATTAGGGTGTTAAATTATCCCCACCATAAATAAATTATTTCCTCGTAATTCAAACTTGATCTCGGTAATCTAGGGTTTTATATTTGAAAATTCCATTGTTGAAAAACCCACATCGTAAAAGGGTTAATAAAATATACTCTTAGTAAGAGAGATGGTGAAGTATGAATGTCACGTAACTAGGATATCAAGTAAGAGAACAAAGGTGTGAAATGAAAACATGGACATGTAAGAAAAGAATAAATAACTATAGTCATTGGTCATAATAAATAAAGTGATATATGGAAAGTTAAAGGCCTCAAAACCATAAATATATGATGATTTAAAGGGATATTTGATTCATTGGATATGAACATAATATTATAACTTTTTTATTTCAAGATCCTTTTCCTAGATTTGAATAATTATTTCACTCTATATTAATATATCTAAATATAATGACTTGATACATTTCTATTTCCTAAGCATAATCTTATCATTTGGTTCTTCCTCGAACTATTTCTACTTCATCTCTTAGAACAGGTTGTATGATACGGTGAAGTAATACATTAATCTCTAAAACCTCATCCAAAGATAAAATTAAACCATTTCATAAATATTTTAATTTTCCAAAATATATGATCCAACAGTTTAGAAGGAGGGTCACTGAATTTCCAAAAATGAAATTATCATTAACCTTTAATCAACATGAAGTAGCTCTTTAATCATCACATACTAAACATGTGAACACCTTCATCATGTATTCTCTTGAAATTTGGTAATAACTTGAATTACTATAAAACATTATTGAAAACATGAATGATTCATTATTACTTAAGTAAAACATGGATTATTGGATATATTCCTTAAATCAATTTTTTTTGTAAACTCCATCAATGATGGAAAAAACCATATTTTCAAAAAACCATTAATCAATTCAAAGGTAGTAGGTATTATCCAATTTACTTAATCCAAATAAATCATCTATTTATTCAAACATCATTATCTTAGTATCAATAATATATTAAGGGTTATATTTCCCTCAACCATATGTTTTCCAAGAAGTTCAACTTGAAATTGAATTATTTTTCTTGGTCATCAGCACCATTTGACATACGCTTTCAAATCCTTAATGAAAAATTATTGTAGTTAAATCCTCATATATTACATAATTATTATAACCAGTGCATAATTGATAAAATACTAAAATGACATAATTCTTTAATCCAAACATAAGAACATTAATTATTCCTCTTCATCTATGGTAATAGCATAAGCTTGACCACGATCTATTAGTTTCTTCTAAGGTATATTCTGTAACATCCCAGGTAAATAAAGAATAAATTTTTTTCATATTTATTAATATTTTAGAATTAAATATTAATTTTACTTTAAAGGTGATGCTATGTTCGATAGCGTACCCGATACGCAACAAAGAGTTTCTTTGAAATCTTACGTTGCACACTAGTAATAAAATAATATTATTTTAAATGGTAGTTAACACGTAGCCGTTGTATTGGCGGGAATGAATAGAAATAACTAAAATATGATTATATATGTTTGTTAAATATTTTTACATTTATCCAATAAAGGATAAAGTCTTAAAATATGAAAAGAATTCAACTTTAGGCATATATACTCTAATTTTCACTAAAGGTACAATTATCGCCTTTTGATGGCGAACCCTCTTTAAATATAGTTTTGGTCACTCTTATACATTATATTGGACCAAATAAAACTCTTCTTTAGAATCAGGACATCAAAATTTACTTTGTGTAAATTTTTGGTATTTTTCCGATAAAGTTCATTTTTAATGAATAGTGAAAAATGTAGTATTTTAATTCAAAACCTCTTTTTAATATAATTTATTTATATTATTAGATTATCTTTTGAATTGGTTTTAAAGTGAAATTATAATATATTTTTACCATTTAATCCAATGGTGGTCATTGGAATTAATTTCACTTTGAAATTGGACTTAAACTAGTGTTAATCTTTTGATACATATTGTTTCTTAAAAACACGCTATTTGATTTGACAGCGGGAATTAATTATTAAATTAATTAATGAAACTTATATGTCTTGAATTTTTTAAAATAGACATCATTTTTGAATTCGGAATATCAAATATATCTTAGGGTGAAGTTTTGGTATTTTTCTGAAAAACTTCAATTTTTGATGAATAGTGAAACCACTAAGTGGTACTTAAAAAACTGATTTTTCATTTAAATGGAGCTTTACCACTTCTGTGATTTGAATTTCAAAAATCCAATATAAATAATTTTCATTATTAAGTAAAATGTGGTTCAATGGGATGAAAATATTTTTTTATGAAAAGTAACTTTTAAGTTTTATTAATCGCGATTAAAGGTAATTAGTGTGATTTAAGGTAAAAATGATATTACAATAAAATGAAAATATCTTGAAACTTGTCCTAACCCTATTGGATGAGTAATGTACGACCAAGACAACCCATGAGTCGTTTTTTGGGACCCCATGGAGCCACTTGGGTAAGATAATGACATTAATGCCTTTTATTTAAAGTAAAAGTAAAAATGACACAAAATGTATTGTTTTACTAAAACAATTTTTACATGGGGTTATAAAAGTCATATTTTTGACTATAAATAGTCATTGGAAAGATAAAAAGATTTACTACATCATAGTATTTTTTTTATAATTTTTAGACATTAAATAAATTAAATTATTTATGACACCATGATGATGCAGCGATTACCTCATTATTTAACGATTTAAATAAAATGGAAAGATAATGTAAAATATAAGACCTACACATGTAAAAAACATATTGGATGGGTGGATTTCGAACCCTTATCACCTTATTCTCGAAAAAAATCATTGTGGGACCATTAAAACCCGAAACTCATTTGAAAATAAAGTAACATTTTATACCTTTCCAAGAGTGCCCCTCCTCTCCTCTTATAAAAGGCCCCCACCTCTACCTCCTTACCCACACTTATCAAGCCTTTGGATCGGCCAAGATCTGATCATTTTGTCTCTACACATCCCTATACTCAACCTAGAAGCCTTACCTTAGGCAGGAAGCTCTTCAAGAAACCCTTTTGGTTCAAACCAAAGGGAGTTACCCGATTTTAAGGTAAAGTCTTCTCTAATGTTCTTTTGTTTTATTTTGCTTATCCAACCCCCTAAACTCCTTTTATTCATTTATTTTGTAAAAAATATAGTATATTAAATATAATAGGATGTTTTTATAATAAGGATTATATCTACACTTACACACACCTACATCTAATGGTTAAAGAACATACTGTTTCTGTGGATGATGAATTTCTGCCTCACGAAACGATGATTGTTCAATATTCTTTTAACACCTTCAAAGGTGGCCATTAAGATGTCACTATATTTATATATGATATATAATATGTTTATGTTTTCCTTAAGCTTATATATTTTTAATTTATGGTATACCTTTATGGTTTCCATTATGGGTAAACGCGATATCTTCATTTTAGGAAGTGCGGACTACCGCCCCCTCAAAGTGATTTGATTCGTTAATACCATATGTGGTACATATAAAGGATAGATTTAATGATATTATATATGATATTATACTGGAATTATAATATACCTTTATATAATTATTATTTATTTCCATTAAAGTATGAGATAGAAATGAAAGTAGCGTTCATGCCTACGTACAACTTACCGTCTCCATGAACGATGCATTTCATTTCTTATCCCCAAATGTAATGTACTATTATAAGTACATATATATAATGGATATATATGATGTATGTTACATCTAAATGATTAATATAATTCTGGAATTAAAATATACATATCTCTCATTTATTTTTAATTCCATTAATATGACATAGAAATGAAAGTAGCGTTCATGCGTACGTACGGCTTACCGTCTCCATGAACGATGCATTTCATTTCTTACCTCTAAATGTTATGTAATATTATAAACGCATGTATATAATTTATATATATAATATATATTATATCTACATAATGAATATAATTCTGGATATAATGGATATTTTACCACATGAACAAACTTGTAATTATAAAGAGTTTATTTTTGACTCAAGTAGAAATAATCAAAAAAACGACCATTATTAACTTAAATAATTACATAGTGTTCATAACATGGTAATAAGTGATATAAAAGGAATAATTAACTTGAAAAAGGTTCTTAAGAAAGTATAAGTTGACACTAGTTTATTATTCAGGAGATTAAAGAGCAATCGAGTCACGTCAGACACGAGGAAAGGGACTTCGTCTCAATCTCCTTTTATTGAGGCATATTTTGTTTTATACACAACTTTATTTTATACGGTGTATAAAACCCTTTGACTTTTATGTTTATTCAAAATGAATATTTTTCTACGAAGCGTTTTACTAAACGACAAAAAGGAATGTTTCTTTTAACGTACGCGGTGACAAAGACCCTTTTCCACCACCGTGAGTATTATTTGGTCTTTGGCTTCCTCAATAAGCCGTAATGTTTTTAAAATGAAATAAATACCATATACTCTTTTATGTATTTTGGTATTGAAAATTGTTTTTATAATAGATTTTTTATGTCAATATATTTAAGTGATATATTGTGATCAAAGTGTGGAAATGTTTTCTTTCCATTATATTTGTTTTATGTCTTATGATTTTATAATGGTACTTGGACATTTGACTGGTGGTTACATGATAAACCATATGACGGGTGGTGCCGTGAATACCAGGACGGGTGGTTATGTTATAACCTCCAATGCATTGGGTATGGAAGTCGGCCGTATGGCTATTCCATTAAGTGATATGTGTCGAAGTCGACCGTATGGTTATTCCATTTAAGTATGTTTATATCCCAAGTTACCTTTATATGTTATGTGTTCTTTATATGTGTTTTATGGTAATCTTTTGGTTAAAAAAGGGTAAGTAATGATCTTTTATTCAGTGAAGAGTTTTTACTACTTCATAAAGGTGAAAAGTATTACTTTGATAAAGTATACATGGTTTACTTTTGGTTTTGAAAAAACTAACAGTTTTCATTCCTTGTGTATCCCTTACTGAGATTTTTATGTTCACCCCAAGTTTTTTTGAAATGTTTTTCACAAGAATTAATGTGGAGTAGGGTCAAGGATGGGATCAAGGGAAAGTCATGCTATATAAAATGTGGAACTAGACATGTTTCTTTTTAAGTGTTTTTATTTTTATGGAAACTTAGTAGAAGTGTCTAATTTGTAATCTTTTGAGATGTAATAGTTATGATCTAATTCTCTAGAACTCTAAACCTAAAAAGATCCTCAATGGGAATTATTCATTTAATTCAATATTAAGTAATGTTTAAGGTCGGGGCTTTATAGTTGGTATCAAAGGTCGGTTTAGACAAATTTAGGAGTTATAAAATTGTTAAATTATAAATTAATGGTATGATTGAAATGATATAGAATTTAAATATTACCATGTTGCTTCGCCTAAGAAATTTCTGTGTTCAGAATGGTTTTCCGCAGAGGAAACAAAGAAGCTATATTGGGACGACATCAGGAGGAAGAAAACCTTCCAAATCAGCAACCTGAGATGGTCAGAATTGGAACTAAATAGTTTTTTGCAGTGATGGCACATTTGACTCAGGCTATAAATGGTGGTGGTGTCCATGTACGAGATCAGCCAGATCAACCACAGAGGAACATGTCAGTGGTGGAACATTTCACGAGACAACATCCCCCATCATTCAGAGGATCATCTGACCTTGTGCTAGCTGATTGGTGGATTAAAGCGCTGGAGAAGATTTTTGATGTTATGGGGTGTTCAGAACATCAAAAGGTTAGTCTTGCTATTTACCGTTTTGAAGGTGAAGAAGATCAGTGGTGGTCGATGATGAAAAATATCAGGGATAGTGATGAGATTGATGATCTTCACTGGAAAAAATTCAAAGGTATGTTTCTTGAGAAATATTTTCCTATGGTGGTTTGTCTTAGGATGGAAAAACAATTTCTATAATTGAGGCAGGAGGATGACTCCGTGGCTGCTTATGAAGCAAAGTTAACTCGACTGGCAAGGTATGATCCAAACTTCATACGAGATCTTGATAGTAAAATCAACTGTTTTCACTCAAGTTTAAAGACAAAGTATCGAAGGGCTTTAGCTTCTCATGAGTTCAAAATTTATGAAAAACTTTTTCAATGTGCGGAGAAGGTGGAAATGGAGTTTTCCGATGATCAGGTGTTCTTTAAAAAACAACCGAATAAGAGGTCCAATTGGCAGACAAAAGGGAAGAATTCATCAAAGAAACAAGGAGGTAAGAAAACCAAATATCCATCCTGTGAGAAGTGTGGTAAAATGAATCCTAGATAATGTTTATCCATGTATGGAAAGTGCTTTCGGTGTGGTAAGTCTAGTCATATTGCTCGTAACTGTAAGGAAGATGAACAAGCAGACAATGAAAAGACAACGGTAAGATGTTTTAAGTGTAATGAGATGGGTCATTATGAAAATGAGTGTCTAACAAAGAACTCAACTAGGGGAAAGCAGCCAGAATACAAGCAGAAAGGGGTGGTGAAATCTTTTGCAACTACTTCAGCAGATGTTGGGCCATATAATGAAGTAGTATCAGGTACACTGTTTGTTTGTTCGGATTATGCCAATGTGTTGTTTGATTCAGGGTCTACACATTCTTTCATTTCTGAGAAGTTTTCTAGTAAATTGGAAATTCCATCTCAAGATATGAATCCTGAACTTATGGTAAAAACACCCAGAGTAAATGTTGAGACAAAAAGAAATTATAAGAACCTTCCTATCCTTGTGTGCAAAAAGAATCTACCAGCAAACCTTATTGTTTTGCCTCTAGTAGAGTTTGATGTTATTTTGGGCATGGATTGGATTTCTGTTTATCATGCTAATATTGACTCCAGAGCTAAAATGGTTTCTTTTTAGAAAGATTTTCAGTTTGTGTACAAGAATGAACCCTTGATTTTGATAACATATCGGGAAGTTGAGAAACTAGTAAAAGATGGAAATAAATGTTATCTTGCACATATCCTTGAAAACAAGGGAACTGTTCAGATTAATGATGTGCCAGTGGTAAATGAGTATCTTGATTTTTTTCCTGATGAGTTGCCTGGTATTATTCACGATCGAGAAGTTGAATTTACTGTTGACTTAGTTCTTGATTCTAAGCCAATTTCAAAACCCCCTTATCGAATGACTCAAGTTGAACTTTTATAGTTAAAGAAACAATTGTAGGAGTTATTAGATAAAGGTTTCATTCAACCTAGCACATCACCATGGGGTGATCCTATCTTGTTTGTTAAAAATAAAGATGGTTAAATGAGACTTTGCATTGATTATAGAGCCTTGAATAATATCACTGTTAAGAACAAGTATCCTTTGCCTTATATCGATGATTTGTTTGATCTGCTCCAGGGAGCTCAGTATTTTTTGAAGATTGACTTGAGGTCGGGGTACCATCAGTTGAATGTAAAAGAAGCAGACGTTTTGAAGTATGCGTTCCGTACTAGATATGGACATTATGAATTTTTAGTTATGCCTTTTGGGTTAACCAATGCACCTGCTGTATTCATGGACCTTATGAATAGAATTTTCCATGAGTTCTTGGTTAAGTTTGTGGTTGTTTTCATTGATGATATTTTGGTGTTTTCTAAAAGTAAATAGGAGCATGAAAGTCATTTAAGGGTTATCTTGCAAACCTTAAAAGAAAAGAAACGGTATGGAAAATTTAGCAAGTATGATTTTTGGTTACAACAAATTTCTTTCCTTGGTCACATTGTTTCAAAAAATAGCATAACGGTTGATCCTGCTAAAACAAAAGTTGTTGAAGAATGTCCAAGACCCACAAATGTAACCGAGATCCGTATTTTTCATGGTTTGGCAGGTTACTACAGAAGGTTTGTTGAAAATTTTTCACGGTTATCTAGTCCAATGACTAAGCTAACTCGAAAGGGTGTTAAGTTTATCTCGACAAAAGAATGTGATGATTGTTTTCAGGAGTTGAAAAGAAGATTGGAGAATGCTCCAGTTTTGGCACTTCCTTCCAAGAATGGTGAGTTTGTTATATACAGTGATGCTTCGTTGAAGGGACTTGGATGTGTCCTTATGTAGAATGATCAGGTAAATGCATATGCTTCACGTCAGTTGAAAACTCAAGAGGTAAATTACCCTACACATGACTTGGAATTAGCTGCTGTTGTTTTTGCTCTAAAAATTTGGAGGCATCATTTGTATGGAGTAAAGTGTGAAATATATACTGATCAAAAAAGTTTAAAGTATATATTCACTCAGAAATAATTGAACATGAGACAGAGGATATGGATAGAATTAATCAAGGATTATGATTGTACAATTCATTACCATCCGGGAAAATAAAATAAAGTGGCTGATACCTTGAGTCGAAAAATTAATGCTTCATTAACCATGCTACGTTTGGAATGAGATCCTTTTGTTTTTTATTTGATGAAATTTGGCATAGAAGTTTTTGGTGCAGGAAGTTATTTTGTTTTGTTTCAGGTATCAGTGAGATCATCCCTATCAGACAGAATTAAGCAAGCGTAGAAGAAAGACAGTGGGTTGCAGAAAAAGGTAGAGCTGGTTCAGAAGGGTAAGTTGCCTGAATTTAACATTGATAATGATTGTGTTTTGAGGTTTGGGAAGAGATTATGTGTTCCTGGTGATTCACAGTTGAAGAATGAGTTGTTATGTGAGGCTCATAGTTCCCCGTTTTCAGTTCATCCTGGCAGTACTAAGATGTACAGAGATCTGTAGGAGTATTACTGGTGGGACGGAATGAAAAGAGATATTGCTGATTTTACTGTGAAGTGTTTGACTTGTCAGCAGGTTAAAGCAGAGCGGTAGTTACTGAAAGGGATGCTTCAGCCTTTACCAGTGCCAGAGTGGAAATGAAAAAATATATCCATGGACTTTGTTGTGGGATTACCAAAGACATCTCGAGGTAATAATGCAATCTGGGTTATTGTTGATCGCTTGACTAAATCTGCTCATTTCCTTCCTATTCGAGATACTTTATCTCTAGATCAACTTTCTCGATTGTATCTTAAAGAGATAGTCAGGTTGCATGGAGTTCCCCTATCCATTGTATCTAATCGTGATCCCAGGTTTACTTCTAACTTTTGGAAAGGCCTTCAGAAGTCATTGGGTACTGAATTAAATTTTAGTACAACTTTTCATCCTCAGTCAGATGGGCATTCAGAACGAACAATTCAGACTTCGGAGGATATGCTACGTGCTTGTTCAATGGATTATCAGGGAAGTTGGGACCAACATATTTCTTTGGTGGAATTTTCATATAATAACAGTTTTCATTCCAGTATACAGATGGCTCCGTTTGAGGCATTATATGGGAAGCAGTGTCGAACTCCAGCTTTTTGGGATGAAGTGGGTGAAAGGACGCTGATGGGACCAGAATTGGTAGAAGAGATGGCAGAAAAAGTTCAGTTGATTCAGAAACACATGAAAACAACTCAGAGTAGACAGAAAAGTTATGTAGATAACCGGAGGAAGGATCTTTCTTTCGAGGTAGGTGATCATGTTTTTCTCAAAGTTTCACCATGGAAAAGTGTGATGCGATTTGGTAAGAAAGGAAAGCTCAGTACAAGGTTCATTGAACCATATGAAATTCTGGAGAAAGTTGGATCAGTTGCTTATCGAGTGGCTTTACCTCCGAGTTTATCTCAGGTACACAATGTTTTTCATGTTTCGATGTTGAGAAAGTATATGCCAGATCCATCTCATGTTTTGAGCCCAGAGTTAGTTCAGTTGGAAGAGAATCTCTCTTATGAAGAACAACCAGTCCAGATTCTTGACCGTAGAGAGGAAGTGTTACGGAATAAGGTAATTCACCAGGTAAAGGTTTTATGAAAAAACCATATGGTTGAAGAGGCAACGTGGGAATCTGAAAATGCTATGAGGGATAAATACCCCCACTTATTTTGATAAGTGAATAAAATTGCGAGGACACAATTCCCAAAAGGGGGGAAGGATGTAACATCCCAGGTAAATAAAGAATAAAACATTTTCATATTTATTAATATTTGTGAATTAAATATTAATTTTACTTTAAAGGGGTTTCTATGTTCGATAGCGTACTCGATAGGCAACAAAGAGTTTCTTTGAAATCTTACGTTGCACACTAGTAATAAAATAATATTATTTTAAATGGTAGTTAACACGTAGCCATTGTATTGGAGGGAATGAATATAAATAACTAAAATATGATTATATATTTTTGTTAAATGTTTTTACATTTATCCAATAAAGTATAAAGGCTTAAAATACGAAAAGAATTCAATTTTAGGCATATATACTCTAATTTTCACTAAAGGTCCACTTATCACCGTTTGATGGTGAACCCTCTTTAAATATAGTTTTCGTCACTCTTATACATTCTATTGGACCAAATAAAACTCTTCTTTAGAATCGGGACATCAAAATTTACTTTGTGTAAATTTTTGGTATTTTTCCGATAAAGTTCATTTTTTAATGAATAGTGAAAAATGTTGTATTTTAATTCAAAACCTCTTTTTAATACAATTTATTTATATGATTAGATTATCTTTTGAATTGGTTTTAAAGTGAAATTAGAATATATTTTTACCATTTAATCCAATGGTGGTCATTGTAATTAATTTCACTTTGAAATTGGACTTAAACTAGTGTCAATCTTTTGATACATATTGTTTCTTAAAAACACGCTATTTGATTTGACAGCGGGAATTAATTATTAAATTAATTAATGAAACTTATATGTTTTGAATTTTGTAAAATAGACATCATTTTTGAATTCGGAATATCAAATATAGCTTAGGGTGAAGTTTTGGTATTTTTCTGAAAAACTTCAATTTTTGATGAATAGTGAAACCACTAAGTGGTACTTAAAAAACTGATTTTTCGTTTAAATGGAACTTTACCACTTCTGTGATTTGAATTTAAAAAATCCAATATAAATTATTTTCATTATTAAGTAAAATGTGGTTCAATGGGATGAAAATAATTTTTGATGAAAAGTAACTTTTAAGTTTTATTAATCGCGATTAAATGTAATTAGTGTGATTTAAGGTAAAAATGATATTATAATAAAATGAAAATATCTTGAAACTTGTCCTAACCATATTGTATGAGTCATGGAAGACCAATACAACCCATGGGTCTATTTTTGGGACCCCATGGAGCCACTTAGGTAAGATAATGACATTAATGCCTTTTATTTAAAGTAAAAGTAAAAATGACACAAACATGTATTGTTTTACTAAAACAATTTTTACATGGGGTTATACAAGTCATATTTTTGAATATAAATAGTCATTGGAAAGATAAAAATATTTCCTACATCATAGTATTTTTTTTATAATTTTTATACATTAAATAAATTAAATTATTTATGACACCATGATGATGCAACGATTACCTCATTATTTAACAATTTAAATAAAATGGAACGATAATGTAAAATATAAGACCTACACATGTCAAAAACCTATTGGATTGGTTGATTTCGAACCCTTATCACTTTATCATCGAAAAAAATCATTGTGGGTCCATTAAAATCCTAAACTCATTTGAAAATAAAGTACCATTTTATACCTTTCCAAGAGTGCCCCTCCTCTCCTCTTATAAAAGGCCCCCACCTCTACCTCCTTACCCACAATTATCAAGCCTTTGGCCTGGACAAGATCTGATAATTTTGTCTCTCCACATCCCTATACTCATCCTAGAATCCTTACCTTAGGAAGGAATATTTTCAAGAAACCCTTTTGGTTCAAACCAAAGGGAGTTACCCGATTTTAAGGTAAAGTCTTCTCTAATGTTCTTTTGTTTTATTTTGCTTCTCCAACCCCCTAAACTCTTTTTATTCATTTATTTTGTAACAAATCCAATATCTTCAATATACTAGTATGTTGTTATAATAAGTATTCGAGCTAAAATTTCACACACCTATATCTAATGGTTGAAGAACATACTGTTTCTGTGGATGGTGAATTTCTACCTCATGAAACGATGATTGTTCAATATTCTTTTAACACCTTCAAAGGTGGACATTAAGATGTCACTATATTTATATATGATATATAATATTTTTATGTTTTCCTTAAGCTTATGTATTTTTCATTTATGGCATACCTTTATGGTTTCCATTATGGGTAAACGCGATATCTTCATTTTAGGAAGTACGGAATACCGCCCCCTCAAAGTGATTTGATTCATTAATACCATATGTGGTACATATAAAGGATAGATTGAATGATATTATATATGATATTATACTAGAATTATAATATACTTTTATATAATTATCATTTCTTTCCATTAAATTATGAGATAGAAATGAAAGTAGCGTTCATGCGTACGTACGGCTTACCGTCTCCATGAACGGTGCATTTCATTTCTTATCCCCAAATGTAATTTACTATTATAAGTACATTTATATAATGGATATATATGATGTATGTTACATATAAATGATGAATATAATTCTGGAATTAAAATATACACATCTCTCATTTATTTTTAATTCCATTAATATGACATAGAAATGAAAGTAGCGTTCATGCGTACGTACGGCTTACCGTCTCCATGAACGATGCATTTCATTTCTTACCTCTAAATGTTATGTAATATTATAAACGCATGTATATAATGGATATATATGATATATATGATATCTACATAATGAATATAATTCTGGATATAATGGATATTTTACCACATGAACAAACTTGTAATTATAAAGAGTTTATTTTTGACTCAAGTAGCAATGATCGACAAAACGACCATTATTAACTTAAATAATTACATAGTGTTCATAACATGGTAATAAGTGATATAAAAGGAATAATGAACTTGAAAAAGGTTCTTAAGCAAGTAAAAATTAACACTAATTTATTATTCAGGAGATTAAAGAGCAATCGAGTCACGTCGGACACAAGGTAAAGGACTTCGTCTCAATCTCCTTTCATTGAGGCATATTTTGTTTTATACACAACTTTCGTTTATATAGTGTATAAACCCCTTTTACTTTTACGTTTATTCAAAAGGAATCTTTTTCTATGAAGCATTTTACTAAACGACAAAAAGAATGTTTCTTTTAACGTACGCGGTGACAACGACCCTTTTTCGCCGCCGCGAGTATTATTTTGTATTTGGCTTCCTCAATAAGCTGTAATGTTTTTAAAATGAAATAAATACCATATAATCTTTTATGTATTTTGTTATTGAAAATGGTTTTTATAATGTATTTGTTATGTCAATATATTTAAGTGATATATTGTGATCAAAGTGTGGAAATGTTTTCTTTCCATTATATTTGTTTTATGTCTTATGATTTTATAATGGTACTTGGACATTTGACGGGTGGTTATGTGATAAACCATATAAAGGGTGGTGTCGTGAATACTAGGATGGGTGGTTACGTTATAACCTCCAATGAATTGGGTATGGAAGTCAGCCGTATGGCTATTCCATTAAGTGATATGTGTGGAAGTCGACCATATGATTATTCCATTTAAGTATGTTTATGTCCCAAGTTACCTTTATATGTTATGTGTTCTTTATATGGGTTTTGTGGTAATATTTTGGTTATAAAAGGGTAAGTAATGATCTTTTATTCAGTGAAGAGTTTTTACTACTTCATAAAGGTGAAAAGTATTACTTTGAAAAAGTATACATGGTTTACTTGTGGTTTTGAAAAAACTAACAGTTTTCATTCCTTGTGTATCCCTTACTGAGATTTTTATGCTCTCCCCAAGTTTTTTTGAAATGTTTTTCACAGGACTTAATGTGGAGTAGGGTCAAGAATGGGATCAAGGGAAAGTCATGCTATATAAAATGTGGAACTAGACATGTTTCTTTTTAAGAGTTTTTATTTTTATGGAAACTTAGTAGAAGTATCTACTTTGTAATATTTTTATATGTAATAATTATGATCTAATTATATAAAACTCTAAACCTGGAAAGATCCTCAATGGGAATTATTCATTTAATTCAATATTAAGTAATGTTTATGGCCGGGGCCTTATATTTGTTATCAGAGGTCGGTTTAGACAACTTTAGGTGTTAGAAAATTGTTAAATTATAAATTAATGGTATGATTGAAATGATATAGAATTTAAAGATTACCATGTTGCTTCGCCTAAGATATTTCTATGTTCAGAATGGTTTTCCACAGAGGAAACAAAGCAGCTATGTTGGGACGACATCAGGAGGAAGACAACCTTCCAAATCACCAACCTGAGATGGTCAGAATTGGAATTGAACAGTTTGTTGCAGTGATGGCACAATTGAATCAGGCTATAAATGGTGGTGGTGTCCATGCACGAGATCAGCCAGATCAACCACAAAGGAATATGTCAGTGGTGGAACATTTCGTGAGGAAACATCCCCCATCATTCAGAGGATCATCTGACCCTGTGCTAGCTGAAGGGTGGATTAAAGTGCTGGAGAATATTTTTAATGTCATGGGGTTTTCAGAACATCAAAAGGTTAGTCTTACTGTTTACCGTTTTGAAGTTGAAGCAGATCAGTGGTGGTCGATGATGAAAAATATCAGGGATAGTGATGAGATTGATGATCTTCACTGGGAAAAATTCAAAGGTATGTTTCTTGAGAAATATTTTCCTAAGGTGGTTCGTCTTAGGATGGAAAAACAATTTCTAGAATTGAGGCAGGAGGATGACTCAGTGGCTGCTTATGAAGAAAAGTTCACTCGACTAGCAAGGTATGCTCCAAACTTCATACGAGATCTTGATAGTAAAATAAACCATTTTCACTCAAGGTTAAAGCCAACTTATCGAAGGGATTTAGCTTCTCATGAGTTCAAAAGTTATGAAAAACTTTTTCGATGTGCGGAGAAGGTGGAAATGGAGTTTGCTGATGATCAGGTGTTCTTTGAAAAACAACCGAATAAGAGGTCTAGTTGGCAGGAAAAAGAGAAGAATTCATCAAAGAAACAAGGAGGTAAGAAAACCAAATATCCATCTTGTGAGAAGTGTGGTAAAATGCATCCTAGAGAATGTTTATCCAAGTCTGGAAAGTGCTTTTAGTGTGGTAAGTCTGGTCATATTGCTCGTAACTGTAAGGAAGATGAACAAGCAGGAAATAAAAAGCCAGTGGTAAGATGTTTTAAGTGTAATGAAATGGGTCATTATGTAAATTAGTGTCTAACGAAGAACTCAACTGGGGGAAAGCAGCCAGACTACAAGCAGAAAGGGGTGGTGAAATCTTTTGCAACTACTTCAGTAGATGTTGGGCCATCGAATGAAGTAGTATCAGGTACACTGTTTTTTTGTTCAGATTATGCCAATGTGTTGTTTGATTCAGGGTCTACACATTCTTTCATTTCTGAGAAGTTTTCTAGTAAATTGGAAATTCCATCTCAATATATTAATCCTGAACTTATGGTAAAAACATCCAGAGGAAATGTTGAGACAAAAAGAAATTATAAGAACCTTCCTATCCTTGTGTGCAAAAAGAATCTACCAACAAAACTTATTGTTTTTCCTCTAGTAGAGTTTGATGTTATTTTGGGCATGGATTAGCTTTTTGTTTATCATGATAAGATTTACTACAGAGCTAAAATGGTTTCTTTTCAGAAACATTTTCAGTTTGTGTACAAGAATGAACCCTTGATTTTGATAACATATCAGGAAGTTGAGAAACTAGTAAAATATGGAAATGAATGTTATCTTGCACATATCATGGAAAACAAGGGAACTGTTCAGATTAATGATGTGCCAGTGGTAAATGAGTATCTTGATGTTTTTACTGATGAGTTGCCTTTTATTATTCATGATTGAGAAGTTGAATTTACTGTTGACTTAGTTCCTGATTCTAAGCCAATTTCAAAACCCCCTTATCGAATGGCTCAAGTTGAAATTTTAGAGTTAAAGAAACAATTGCAGGTGTTATTAGATAAAGGTTTCATTCGACCTAGCACATCACCATGGGGTGATCCTATCTTGTTTTTTAAAAAGAAAGATGGTTCAATGAGACTTTGCATTGATTATAGAGCCTTGAATAATATCACTGTTAAGAAAAAGTATCCTTTGCCTCATATCGATGATTTGTTTGATCATCTCCAGGGAGCTCAGTATTCTTCGAAGATTGACTTGAGGTCGGGGTACCATCAGTTGAAAGTAAAAGAAGAAGAAGTTTCGAAGACTGTGTTTCGTACTAGATATGACCATTATGAATTTCTAGTTATGCCTTTTGGGTTAACCAATGCAACTATTGTATTCATGGACCTTATGAATAGAATTTTCCATGAGTTCTTGGATAAGTTTGTGGTTGTTTTCATTGATGATATTTTGGTGTTTTCTAAAATTAAAGAGGAGCATGAAAGTCATTTAAGGTTTATCTTTCAAACCTTAAAAGAAAAGAAACTGTATGGAAAATTTAGAAAGTGTGATTTTTGGTTACAACAAATTTCTTTCCTTGGTCACATTGTTTCAAAAAATGGAATAACGGTTGATCCTGCTAAAAAAAGTTGTTAAAGAATGGCCAAGACCCACAAATGTAACTGAGATCCGTAGTTTTCTTGGTTTGGCAGGTTACTACAGAAGGTTTGTTGGAAATTTTTCACGGTTATCTAGTCCAATGACTAAGCTAACTCAGAAGGGTGTTAAGTTTATCTGGACAAAAGAATGTGATGATTGTTTTCAGGAGTTGAAAAGAATATTGGTGAATGCTCCAGTTTTGGAACTTCCTTCCAGGAATGGTGATTTTGTTATATACAGTGATGCTTCGTTGAAGGGACTTGGCTGTGTCCTTATGAACAATAATCAGGTAAATGCATATGCTTCACGTCAGTTGAAAACTCATGTGGTAAATTACCCTACACATGACTTGGAATTAGCTGTTGTTGTTTTTTCTCTAAAAATTTGGAGGCATCATTTGTATGGAGTTAAGTGTGAAATATATACTGATCACAAAAGTTTAAAGTATATATTCACTCAAAAATAATTGAACATGAGACAGAGGAGATGGATAGAATTAATCAATGATTATGATTGTACAATTCATTACCATCCGGGAAAATCAAATAAAGTGGCTGATGCTTTGAGTCGAAAAAGTAATGCTTCATTAACCATGATACGTTTGGAATGAGATCCTTTGGTTTTTGATTTGATGAACTTTGGCATAGAAGTTGTTGGTGCAGGAAGTTCTTCTGTTTTGTTTCAGGTATCAGTGAGATCATCCCTATCAGACAGAATTAAGCAAGCGTAGAAGAAAGACAGTGGGTTGAAGAAAAAGGTAGAGCTGGTTCAGAAGGGTAAGTTACCAGAATTTAACATTGATAATGATTGTTTTTTGAGGTTTGGGAAGAGATTATGTGTGCCTGGTGATTCACAGTTTAAGAATGAGTTGTTATGTGAGGCTCATAGTTCCCCGTTTTCAGTTCATCCTGACAGTACTAAGATGTACAAAGATCTGCAAGAGTATTACTAGTGGGACGGAATGAAAAGAGATATTGCTAATTTTACTGTGAAGTGTTTGACTTGTCAGCAGGTTAAAGCAGAGCGGTAGTTACTAAAAGGGATGTTTCAGCCTTTACCAGTGCCAGAGTGGAAATGGGAAAATATATCCATGGACTTTGTTGTGGGATTACCGAAGAAATCTCGAGGTAATAATGAAATCTGGGTTATTGTTGATCGCTTGACTAAATCTGCTCATTTCCTTCCTATTCGAGATACTTTATCTCTAGATCAACTTTCTCGATTGTATCTTAAAGAGATAGTCAGGTTGCATGGAGTTCCCCTATCCATTGTATCTGATCGTGATCCCAGGTTTACTTCTAACTTTTGGAAAGGCCTTCAGAATTCGTTGGGTACTGAATTAAATTTTAGTACAACTTTTCATCCTCAGTCAGATGGGCAGTCAGAACGAATAATTCAGACTTTGGAGGATATGCTACGTTCTTGTTCGATGGATTATCACGGAAGTTAGGACCAACATCTTTCTTTGGTTGAATTTTCATATAATAATAGTTTTCATTCCAGTATACAGATGGCTCCGTTTGAGGCATTATATGGGAAGCGGTGTCAAACTCCAGCTTTTTGGGATAAAGTGGGTGAAAGGAAGCTGATGGGACCAGAATTGGTAGAAGAGATGGCAGAAAAAGTTCAGTTGATTCAGAAACACATGAAAACAGCTCAGAGGAGACAGAAAAGTTATGTAGATAACCGGAGGAAGGATCTTTCTTTCTAGGTAGGTTATCATGTTTTTCTCAAAGTTTCACCATGGAAAAGTGTGATGCGATTTGGTAAGAAAGGAAAGCTGAGTCCAAGGTTCATTGGACCATATGAAATTCTGGAGAAAGTTGGATCAGTTGATTATCGAGTGGATTTACCTCCGAGTTTATCTAAGGTATACAATGTTTTCCATGTTTCGATGTTGAGAAAGTATATGCCAGATCCATCTCATGTTTTGAGCCCAGAGGTAGTTCAGTTGAAAGAGAATCTCTCTTATGAAGAACAACCAGTCCAGATTCTTGACCGTAGAGAGAAAGTGTTTCGGAATAAGGTAATTCACCAGGTAAAGGTTTTATGGAAAAACCATATGGTTGAATAGGCAATGTGGGAATCTGAAAATGCTATGAGGGATAAATGCCCCCACTTATTTTGATAAGTGAATAAAATTGCGAGGACATAATTCCCAAAAGGGGGGAAGGATGTAACATCCCAGGTAAATAAAGAATAAAACATTTTCATATTTATTAATATTTTCGAATTAAATATTAATTTTACTTTAAAGGGGTTTCTATTTTCGATAGCGTACCCGATAGGCAACAAAGAGTTTCTTTGAAATCTTACGTTGCACACTATTAATAAAATAATATTATTTTAAATGGTAGTTAACACGTAGCCGTTGTATTGGAGGGAATGAATAGAAATAACTAAAATATGATTATATATGTTTGTTAAATGTTTTTACATTTATCCAATAAAGTATAAAGGCTTAAAATACGAAAAGAATTCAATTTTAGGCATATATACTCTAATTTTCACTAAAGGTCCACTTATCGCATTTTGATGGCGAACCCTCTTTAAATATAGTTTTGGTCACTCTTATACATTCTATTGGAACAAATAAAACTCTTCTTTAGAATCGGGACATCAAAATTTACTTTGTGTAAATTTTTGGTATTTTTCCGATAAAGTTCATTTTTTAATGAATAGTGAAAAATGTTGTATTTTAATTCAAAACCTCTTTTTAATCTAATTTATTTATATGATTATATTATCTTTTGAATTGGTTTTAAAGTAAAATTAGAATATATTTTTACCATTTAATCCAATGGTGGTCATTGTAATTAATTTCACTTTGAAATTGGACTTAAACTAGTGTCAATCTTTTGATACATATTGTTTCTTAAAAACACGCTATTTCATTTGACAGCGGGAATTAATTATTAAATTAATTAATGCGACTTATATGTTTTTAATTTTTTAAAATAGACATCATTTTTGAATTCATAATATCAAATATAGCTTAGGGTGAAGTTTTGGTATTTTTCTGAAAAACTTCAATTTTTGATGAATAGTGAAACCAAGAAGTGGTACTTAAAAAACCGATTTTTCGTTTAAATGGAACTTTACCACTTCTGTGATTTGAATTTCAAAAATCCAGTATAAATTATTTTCATTATTAAGTAAAATTTGGTTTAATGGGATGAAAATAATTTTTGATGAAAAGTAACTTTTAAGTTTTATTAATCGCGATTAAAGGTAATTAGTGTGATTTAAGGTAAAAATGATATTATAATAAAATGAAAATATCTTGACACTTGTACTAACCATATTGGATGAGTCATGGAAGACCAAGACAACCCATGGGTCGATTTTTGGGATCCCATGGAGCCACTTGCGTAAGATAATGACATTAATGCCTTTTATTTAAAGTAAAAGTAAAAATGACACAAACATGTATTGTTTTACTAAAATAATTTTTACATGGGGTTATACAAGTAATATTTTTGACTATAAATAGTCATTGGAAATATAAAAATATTTCCTACATCATATTATTTTTTTTATAATTTTTAGACATTAAATAAATTAAATTATTTATGACACCATGATGATGCAGCGATTACCTCATTATTTAACGATTTAAATAAAATGGAAAGATAATGTAAAATATAAGACCTACACATGTCAAAAACCTATTGTATGGGTGGATTTCGAACCCTTATCACCTTATCCTCGAAAAAAATCATTTTGGGACCATTAAAATCCAAAACTCATTTGAAAATAAAGCTACATTTTATACCTTTCCAAGAGTGCCCCTCCTCTCCTCTTATAAAAGCCCCCCACCTCTACCTCCTTACCCACACTTCTCAAGCCTTTGGCTCGGACAATATCTGATCATTTTGACTCTCCACATCCCTATCATCATCCTAGAAGCCTTAACTTAGGCATGAAGCTCTTCAAGAAACCCTTTTGGTTCAAATCAAAGGGAGTTACCCGATTTTAAGGTAAAGTCTTCTCTAATGTTCTTTTGTTTTATTTTGCTTCTCCAACCCCCTAAACTCTTTTTATTCATTTATTTTGTAACAAATAAAGTATCTTAAATATACTATGATGTTGTTATAAGAAGTATTCGAGCTACACTTACACACACCTACATCTAATGGTTAAAGAACATACTGTTTCTGTGGATGGTGAATTTTTGCCTCACGAAACGATGATTGTTCAATATTCTTTTAACACCTTCAAAGGTGGCCATTAATATGTCAATATATTTATATATGATATATAATATGTTTATGTTTTCCTTAAGCTTATGTATTTTTCATTTATGGCATACCTTTATGGTTTCCATTATGGGTAAACGCGATATCTTCATTTTAGGAAGTGCGGACTACCGCCCCTCAAAGTGATTTGATTCGTTAATACCATATGTGATACATATAAAGGATATATTTAATTATATTATATATAATATTATACTGGAATTATAATATACCTTTATATAATTATTATTTCTTTCCATTAAAGTATGAGATAGAAATGAAAGTAGCGTTCATGCGTACGTACGGCTTACCGTCTCCATGAACGGTGCATTTCATTTCTTATCCCCAAATGTAATGTACTATTATAAGTACATGTATATAATGGATATATATGATGTATGTTACATCTAAATGATGAATATAATTCTGGAATTAAAATATACATATCTCTCATTTATTTTTAGTTCCATTAATATGACATAGAAATGAAAGTAGCGTTCATGCGTATGTACGGCTTACCGTCTCCATGAATGGTGCATTTCATTTATTACCTCTAAATGTTATGTAATATTATAAACACATGTATATAATGGATATATATATGATATATATGATATCTACATAATGAATATAATTCTGGATATAATGGATATTTTACCACATGAACAATCTTGTAATTATAAAGAGTTTATTTTTGACTCAAGTAGCAATGATCGAAAAAATGACCATTATTAAATTAAATAATTACATAGTGTTCATAACATGGTAATAATTGATATAAAAGGAATAATGAACTTGAAAAAGGTTCTTAATCAAGTAAAAATTAACACCATTTTATTATTCAGGTGATTAAAGAGCAATCGAGTCATGTCGGACACGAGGTAAGGGACTTCGTCTCAATCTCCTTTCATTGAGGCATATTTTGTTTTAGACACAACTTTATTTTATACGGTGTATAAACCCCTTTGAATTTTATGTTTATTCAAAAGGAATCTTTTTCTATGAAGCGTTTTACTAAACGACAAAAAAGAATGTTTCTTTTAACGTACGCGGTGACAACGACCCTTTTCCGACGCCGCGAGTATTATTTGGAATTTGGCTTCCTCAATAAGCCGTAATGTTTTTAAAATGAAATAAATACCATATAATCTTTTATGTATTTTGTTATTGAAAATGTTTTTTATAATGGATTTTTTATGTCAATATATTTAAGTGATATATTGTGATCAAAGTGTGGAAATGTTTTCTTTCCATTATATTTGTTTTATGTCTTATGATTTTATAATGGTACTTGGACATTTGACGGGTGGTTACGTGATAAACCATATGACGGGTGGTGACGTGAATACCAGGACGGGTGGTTAAGTTATATCTCCAATACATTGGGTATGGAAGTCGGCCGTATGGCTATTCCATTAAGTGATATGTGTGGAAGTCGACCGTATGGTTATTCCATTTAAGTATGTTTATGTCCCAAGTTACCTTTATATGTTATGTGTTATTTATATGGGTTTTATGGTAATATTTTGGTTACAAAAGGGTAAGTAATGATCTTTTATTCAGTGAAGAGTTTTTACTACTTCATAAAGGTGAAAAGTATTACTTTGATAAAGTATACATGGTTTACTTGTGGTTTTGAAAAAACTAACAGTTTTCATTCCTTGTGTATCCCTTACTAAGCTTTTTATGCTCACCCCAAGTTTTTTTAAATGTTTTTTACAGGAATTAATGTGGAGTAGGGTCAAGAATGTGATCAAGGGAAAGTCATGCTATATAAAACGTGGAACTAAACATGTTTCTTTTTAAGAGTTTTTATTTTTATGGAAACTTAGTAGAAGTGTCTACTTTGTAATCTTTTGAGATGTAATAGTTATGATCTAATTCTCTAAAACTCTAAACCTGAAAAGATCCTCATTGGGAATTATTCATTTAATTCAATATTAAGTAATGTTTAAGGCTGGGGCCTTATATATTCCCTTGATGCTTTGGGAATTTATTTGCATAGTGCCCCATTTCACTATAGTTGAAAGACTGAATAACTGTATATTCTTTCTTCCCTTTGGTTTATTTTTCCCATTTTCCCTTTTCTCCACACTTATAACAAAATCCCAATCTTTTCAAGCATTCTCCAGGGTGATTCCTTCCATAATTATCTCATCGGGGAAAATAATTGTTGCCCTTTTTAGATTTATCCATATTTTCCCTAGTTGTCCTCTTCTTCTCGTGCTTCCCTCTGAAGCCATAATACTCAGATAAATATTTCTCTATCTCTTTAGCACATGATACTATTTCCTCATATGATGAAAATGTTTTGGTTATTAGTTCCCTTCATAATATTGGATCAAGACCATAAAATATACGATCCTTCTTATGTTTTAGATCACATGCATTATCAAGGTTTACATTCCTTATACTAGGCACCATTTATAAATGTCAACATACACTAAATTAGATCATATCATTATTAAACATAATGTATAACCCAAAAACTAGTAAAATACTTAACATAAATTGAAAAACAATTATGCATAGATAATCTCATAACAGTAAACATATTTTCTTTGGGATGTTCTTCTATAATTGTCCTCAAAGTCTATCTTAGTGTTATATTTTCTAATATATGTTTTTCTAAATCTAGTTTACAAGTTTTATACTAAACCATCCTTTGATACCAACTATAACGCCCTTAACCTAGAAGCTCGAAGATGGTGCCTTACTTTATTACATTGGCATGATTACAAGGAATCAAATATTGAAGGACTGATCAGTTTAGCAGTTTTGGAAAACTAGATAACATACATGATACCGATTTTATATTATGTATATAAAATGAAATACAATATATAACAAAAATTAATAAACCGAATCCTTGAAAACTCATTCAAAGATCTCTGCTTCATAATCTGGGGAAAGGAAACAAAATAATGGAGAGTTAAAAAGCTCAATAAGGGTTAAGTAAAATGAAATTTATAATGAATCAATAATGAATAATCAATATGAAAAGGTAAATAACTAAACACACCTTTCATTTAATCAATAAGATGAGAATGAAATTCATAAATTGATTTTGTCAAAGTGAAAATACTCTAGATAATAATAACTGAAATGAAGGAAATGATTAATTATTGGAGGTCATGTATTTGGAACATCAACCACTATACCATTAATATATATTCTCAAGATGGTTTAAGTTTGTGGGTAGAAACCCATCTGATTCTTCTTGGAAACAAACTTGAAGGGTTTGTCGCCAAATAATTTTATCTCATGAGACTAATGACTAATCAAGGGTATTTCCTTAACCGGTACCCAAAAAATTTCATTCATGTCCAAATAATTACTCATATATCAAATAATCTGTTTAATTTATAAAAAATGTGCCTTATCAAATATCCATATCGAGTAAAATACATAGATTTATCAACATTTCCCCAATTGATCAAATAAATTTCAAAGTAAAAACCGTATGTAAAATCAAATTATGCTTATGAAACAATCATTTATATCATATAAGAATATGAATATTTAATAGGAATTTAATTTCCAATGAAAAATAATTATAATAGTTTTATTGTTTCAAGAGAAAGTTAACAATCACAAAAGAAAGTAAGATTGCCAAGATAAATTTTACCAGTTGGTAATTTTCAATTCAAAACCCTTTAGATGAGATAATTCAAAGTGATACTTAAAATACCATTAGGAGTGATTCATGATATTAAATGAAAAAGTGGCATTATATACATGACACAAAATAAATAAGTGGTGAATATGACATTTATCTCACATATGTAAAAAGTGAGATGAAAACCCCTTACCTTACACTCCCTTTTGATTGAATGATCTTTAAAATCCTATATAATGGTTTTAATAATTTTATTAACTTATAATAGAGCCATATTAATATTTATTATAAAATATATAATATTTTTATAAAATATCATAATCCATTCATTAATAATATTTCATCATTTTCATCATTTTGGGTGTTAATTGCCTTGTCTTTCGAGTATGTTTTGACTTTCTATTTTTGTTCCTCTTATATAGATCATGATTTCATCATCTATATAATTTAAACCATGATTTAGAAATTATATATATTCAGTATATATGTATTTAAATTAATCCATAAATTTTATATATAGTAAATGAAATACACCGTTCATAGAGACTATAGGCCGTACTTATGCATTAACGCTATTTTCATTTTATTTTAATATTAAAAGGATGAAAAGTAAATTATATATATGTATATTATAATTTCAGTATCATATTTATTTCATATACATCATATATGTTTATTTAAACCATCCTTAATACATTCTATGTAAAGCGTGAATGCATCACATCGCTTTGTGGATGTGGTAGTCTACACATCCACAAGCGATGTTATCATATTCCAAAAAAATGGAATGCATATAAGTATGTGTTATATAATAATTATAGAAGCATAAATATATTATAAATATTATATATATCATATATAAACTACAAATAAATCATTATTTCCAACCTCTAAAGGTGGTAATGGAATAACGAACAACATCGGTTTGTGAGGCGGTAGTCCACCTTACACATGAACGATGATTGCGTATCCCATTTGATGAAAGTGTGTGAATTTATAGGTATTAACCTTAATATAAAAACATATAAGTATATTTAGGATACTTATTTTATTATATAATCAAGATATAATAATAATTGGAGTGGTGGAGAAATAAATAAAACAAAATATCTCATTGAGGAACAATACCTCTTCTTTGGGCAACTCATTTTAGTTTATACAAAATATATTCCTTGGTTTGCTTTTTTTCCAAAGTGAGGATTCTAGGATGAGGGGAGGAATTTTTGGATTTTATTTTGGTAGGGGTTTGATGATCCAAAGTGGATTGAGAGGTGTGAGTATGGGGAAGAGTGAGCACCTTTTTATAATAGAGGAGTGACATTCTTGTCAATACCAAAAGGTAAACACTATTGGGAGGTCTCCTTTACCTCATGTGATTCAAAAATGGAAAAATAATGGATTAAAGGTGAACTATGGTCGATCCAAACTCACAAAACACAAAAATAAAATCATTTTTATCATTTTGTTTCTTAGTCTTTAAGTTTCCTTATTTTTTTCATTTTGGGTTTTTATTTAGGTAAATAGTTTTCTAACCTATGAAATTCATCCATTAAGACTAAATAAAAGTGATAATTATTATAAAATTTTGAACCACTAATTATAAAATATAAAATATAATTTATAATATAAAAACCCATATGTGTTGGAAATTAATTCAATAGAAGCATACATAACGTGCAAAAACACTGGTTTAACCCAAACTACACTAGCAAAGTTTTTACTATTTAGGGGTCAATATGTTAATTATAAAATATAAATTGGTCAATTAATGGATAATATTTGATATTTATTAACACTTAAAATTAACTTGTCATAATATAGTATTTTTAGTAATTTTAAATCATTTAATAAAGTATCATTTCTTATAAAATAACATTAATATCAATTTTGAAATTATTTATTTAATTTTAATTTAAAAACATAAAAACAATATTTTAATTTAAATATATTAAATTAACATATTTTTAACATGATATATTAATCTAAAAAAATAATGTAACACAATAAATCATTAAATTAACTTTACTTTTAATGTTTTTAACATCATTTATTTTATTTAATTATTAACAAAATAATACATGTGTTGGTGTTTATTAAGAGTTTAATGTTATTTTATCTTTTCTTAAAAGGGAATTATCTTGTGTGGCATTTTAGAACCCTCCACACATAGAAAACCCCTCCCCCATAAAGAGGTCACTCCCCTGAGGTAGCGCCCCAGTCGAGGAAGGAGCCATTGTCAACCGAGATGGTAGAGCGTCCCGGAGGGTGACGACCCGACATCGATGGTTCGTCAAGCAATCCGTCAGCGATTGGGCCACGCCTCATTTTTCCCACCCCGAAGAGACCGGGCGACCCGGCAAGGCGGGTGGATTTTAGGGGAGAGACTCGCCCCGAAAGTGGACTCCTAGGTTTTGAACCCTGAACCTCCCAAAGAACAGCGTGGATGTGCCACTCTCCTTCACCACCGCACCACCACCGAAGTGGATAAGAGTTTAATGTTATTATATCATCTATAAAAAATTAAAATAAATTATAATGTTAAAAAAACTCATTTAACTTTAAAAATAATATTTATAGCTTAAAATATGATGTTTTGTTCCTATCACAAAGCTTTATAAGTGTTAAAGGAAAGAAAGGTTCCTTTTTTGTCTTTTTTCTTAACTTATTATATAGGTCACTTTCATGGAATAATATCCCAATAACTCATTAAAATAGATAATAATGTGGTGAGGGTAGAAATATGTCCATTAAATAGGGTTTTTACAAGTTTTGGGTCATTTACACACCTTATATTCTAAGTTTAATCATTAAGTAAGCTCATTCTTACCTTAATCACTATAATTAATTTTAACTGCATTCACTAATCATCATGGTAACAAATTAAGCTGAACTTTTTAAACTATAAATATTATACTATTTACAACCATGTATAACCATTTTAAAAAATCAATTCATTGAAGTGGATAAAATTAATTTAAATCTAACCCCATAGACATGACAGGAAAACAGATTTTTAAAGTGAAAATGTCCAAAAGTTCACTAAGTTTTTATATCTAAATTTAATATAAAAATGATTAAAATGACCTAAATTGGATTAATAGATGTAAAATTGAACTAATGAAACTTTAAAACAAATTCAAAATATAATTTAACCTTATAAATTATTTAGATGAAAATTTAGTTTTCAATTATAATCTTGTATTTTCACTATTCATTAAAAAATGAAACTTTAGAGAAAAATATCAAAAATTCACCCTAAGATAATTTTGATGACCCGATTTAAAAAATGAACTTTATTTTGTAAAATAAAATTTATAAAATTTCCAAAATTTAGTTTTAAAATAGGTGCGCTATTAAAAGGTGACAAAATTGCCTTTTTAAAAAATACAACTTTTTATGCTTAAAATTGGATTTGTTCTTATCTTATGCATATTAAATCAATTGAATGAATGTAAAAACAATTTATTGAATATATAATATAAAAATAAATATATCATAAAGTCTTAGTATGTTATATAAACTTCTAATATTGGTCTTGTGTGTCTTATACGCTATCAAAGTAACTCGGTATTGTGTGTAACACAATCCAACATAGTGTTGTATATAAAGAAAGCTAGAAAAATAATTAAATTTATTCTAAAAGGAAAATATTGTAAAATATTGGGGTGTTACAATAAAAATTAATCTTAAAAATAGGTAAAATTAAATATAAATTTCATCTAAAATAACAAAGAACTAGGTTTCCAAATAATTAGAAAATTGATAGGAAGTAAAAACATAGATTTGGAAAGAATATTCATTTAAGAGATAACGTTATACTTTTTTTATGAGAGAAGAGACCATAGATTTATCGAAAATGAATAAATTTTTATTTCAAGATCTTTTTCCTAAAATTGAGGGATTCTTTTACCATATATACTAATAAAATAAGTAAATATACTTACTTGACAAGTATAATTTCATCCTTTAATCTTTTTTAACAATAATCTCATCGGTTTCTCTAAACGATAAGTATTCAAGATGATTTTTTTATTCTTGAAGCACTAAAATAAACTTCTAATAGATCTCATAATCTATAAAAGGATAGAAATATATTCTTGATATCTTTAAATATTAACAAAAAATTAAATGGTTACCAAAATGTAAGATACCATACAAAATGTATAAACCTTTATATTAATCTCCAAAGTGAAAGTTCAACTTAAATCATTCCATAAATAAATAAACCTACATCCAAAATAACCTCAACATTCAAAAATTTAATTGTGCTCTTCCCAACCAATCTTTAATTTTAAATCACATGTTAGAACTAAGGGTTACATATACCTCAACCCAATGAAACATTTTCCAAAATATCATTAATCACCTAAAATCCTAAAAATTCCAAAAGATTTGATCCGAAAATATATTTCCTAAAATCAAATTAAAATTTATCTATAAAATAATTTATGTAAAAAAATGTCATACTAACTAGTACATCACATAGGATAGTGGTAGATGCTACACCATTATCACCCTTCATTTGTGGGTTCAAGCCCCTTGGTCTTGCCGTATGTGATGAGTTGTTACCCAAATTGTGGGTTGTACTTAATCTAAAACTATGGAAAAATAAAAGTGAAAATCATATTTTCAATTCAAATTGATCCTATAATGTTATCACTAATATTATGAACAACTTCAAAAATAAAATTATTCATCAAATAACCCTTTTTTTAACCTCTAAGATTTTTTATCCAACTCATTCTTTCCCACAAGAACAAATAATTTTAATTGACTATAATTACCTCAAAACCGAGCACATATTAAATATTATATTTTCCTCAATAATGTGTGATATAGAAAATATTTTCAATTAATTTAAATTTAATTTCATTTTTTTTAAATCCCACTAAAGTGTTACATTAAGATAAATTGCCACATTTTATGATATTGGTGGTATTTTGAGCTTAATCGTAAAAATGGCCAATGTTAGATTTTTAATAGTTTTAAATTATTATTTTTTATTTTGGAAATAACATTTTATATATTAATAAAAATTGTGAAATTATTTTTTTTAGGATTCTAAACATCCTGGGATCATTTCAACCTTCTTGTAAAAAAATTTGAATCGATCATATGGAATCCAAAAAGAATCTCACAAATTGGATCATGGAAACTGTTTATAGATCTATCAATTTTTAGTGTAGGGTCCCCAACTCATTCATGGAGGGTCCAATGGCTATGAAATTATATGGGTGTACAGTAAAGTAGTTTTTTAACAACATTCAAGAAGGGTTAAATGTGTGAATTGGCCATTTTAGTGGTCAGTAAAGCATTATAATCCAGGGGTTTTTGATTTGGAGAGTGTGACTGGATATAATATATTTTCAAAGTAAAATGGGCATAATTCTCAGAATACTTGTCAAAATATGCTGAAATTTTTAGAAGAGATGGAAAATATATTTATGAACAAAATTTAAGAAAGGTGAAATGCGTGAAGAGGTCATTTAATGGGGATACAATGCATAAACTTTAGGGGTACAAATTCTACCTATAAAAGGAGAGGAGCTCCTCCCTCTCAAAGCATCCCATTTTACATTCTGTTACTTCAAGACACTAAAGAGGAGATCTCCACCAAGGGAGTCCGGCCAAAAATCTTCCCCCTTTATTTTCAATTTTTTTTTATTTTTTTTTATTTTTAAATTGTAATTTATATTTCTAATAAATTTATGCATGATTTTTATTTTTTTGTTTTCTTCAACCCAACAACCCCCTTTATTCTCCATATTTTATTATTATTTTATTATTTTCTTCTTCTCATCATATCCACCGTGACCTATTACCCTAAAAAATGATGGGCTAACTCAAGGCTTGTCCAGAGGGAGGTATGTGACAATTTCATTTATTCTTCGCTTAAATTCTTATGTTTTATTAAGTTTGTGATGAGAACGAGTGACGTGCACGAGTGTATCGATCATCCACCACGACACTGAACTAAAACTAATTTATATTATTTTATTAAACCTTTTCCATCCCTTATACTTGATACAAACTCTTCATATGATGGAGTTGATCCATTCAGTGGTTGAAATGACATATGATGAAGCCAGGTCTTGGAAAATGTCACACTCTTGATCTAGATATGCCATCAACCTTGATTATAGGAGGAGGTGAAGTTAAGATTGCCAAATGAATTCAAGATTTCACACCAATAAATAAAATAATAGTAATCCATGAATGAGATATCATAATTGAATTATCAAACTTAATTTAAACACCAACATGGAGAATGATGGAACCCACAAACCAACCGATAAAGGCCAAGTTCTTTCTTCATTAATTTTATTTTTTCATTTCATGTTTGTTTTATATTTTATTTAAATTAAATTCCATTAAATTCCTAGATTAAATAAAAACATACAAAAATAATTAGTAAAGGAAAATTATATTAAGCGAGTGAATGAACTAAAAAAGTTCCTCAAGTGAGACGACCATGGTCAGCCACTGTGCTGCACTAAAAAAATTAAATTTCTTTTCCCATGCCCTACGACAAGCATGCGTCAAAACTTGTCTCCATTTCTGGGGAGGTAGTGACACAACATAATTATAAATATTTGACTCTTTTCAAATTAAAAAAAAAAACTAAAAAAACATTTTCAATGTTGTTTTCAAATGATTATTTTTTAATTCGTGGAACAATTACCCACTAATTAAAGAACCAATTATTAACTCACCCTTTTCTATAGAGAATGGTGTTTATTCTATTTTTATACATGTGAGGTTATTTTGAAAAACAAATAATAGTGGGAAATCATTCAAAGAATTCATAGATGGCCTAAGGGAGGACATGAACAAATAAATTTTTGAAGCAATGTCCTAGAAGATAATTAAGTTCTCCCATTAATTTCTAGAATTTTATGAAGTTTCCAAGATCTAAGAAAATCCCCCCTTAGTCTTCCTATATTTTTCTATAGAGATCCAAGAAATGGATAAGACTAAATACCTACCTCTATCTGCTACTAATAAACTCTAAGAGGTTCTTTCCACTAAAAAATACATTGAAGATGAACAAAATCAAGGAGATGATATTTTATTGAACTCATTATATTTTAATTTTATTAAAAATGAATTGTGTATCACCTTCCATTGCTTGAAATTTTCATATTCATCCAAATTATGTTTTTCCTTGGAAAATGATCATGAAAAAGAAGATGAACCTAAAGAGGAACAACTAGAGCTCCCCAAACATGTTGATCATTTATTGGATGGAGCTTAAGAGGAGATAAAAGTGGATTTGCATGATGAAATAGATACACAAGTTGCATACTTTGAAAGGGAATAATTTTCATACCTTGAGAACACACTGGTGAATGATGAAGAAATTTGGAAAATAGAAGCCAAGAAAGAGGAGGACTCATTCATTATCCTACCTACACCATGAAAGTTTTATCTTATTCCCATGGAGGTGGATTTGGAATACTATATCCATGGATTACTAAATAAAAAGGAACAAGTTAATGCTTAAAAGAATATTTTTTGTTGGTTCACGAGAAAGAAAATTTTTCCCCCATTAGATTGGGGATAACCGATTAGAACTACTCATCTGGAGGCAGTCAAAACCCATGGACCGCTTGAGGGATTGAACCAAGATCTATATATATTTTCTCATTATATTTCAATTTTATTTTCTTCTAATTAATTTCTTATGATTTTTTTCTTTTGGTTGTAGGTTTTTAGTGTGAAACACTTAGAATCCTAACTAAAAGTTTCACTACCAATAATTTAGGTTGTACACATCCTTTACAGTTACTTGATTGTTGTGATTAATTTTCAAATATTATTACATGTTAAATACATTTTAATGCATTGAGTACACTACATAATTTAAGTGTGGGGGAGGGAAACTTTTTAGTTTAGGATATTTATTTGTAGTTTGTTTTAATATTTTTCAAAAAAATATATTTGTAATGTGTTTTTCAAATTTTTCTGTGTTTGTTTTTTTTACTTTTTGTGTGTTTTTGAAACTTTGATCTGAAATGATTATAATTTCTATTTTTTAAACCCATGTCAATGAGTGAACCAAACTATTTCATGAAACTGAGCTTAAATAAATACTTAAATGACTTTTTTTCAAGTTCAAATATTTTAGAATTTCATGAAAAGTACTCTGTTTTTTAAATCCCATACCACATCTCACTGTATTTATTTTTGAAATCACTTTCCCATGAGTCTTTTTTACCATTTTTTTCATATTATTTACATTCAAATCATTTCTTGAGAGAACCATACGATGATTTCTTTAACTATAATTTCATTTATTCCTGTCAAAACTTGAGGGTTTGAGGTACTTGCACTTTAAATGATTGAGGTATTTATTTGGTTTAATCCCCCTTTTCAAAATAATCCATTTTATTATGTACTAAATTGTAAATTAATTCTAGTAGCCTATAGAAAATATGAAAAACCTGTTAGGTTAGCCACATTATAATCCAATTTTCCCTATCCAACCCACTCTTGAAGTGAAATTGCATGATCTAGTTGAACTTAAGTGTGGGGGAAGATGTCTTGTGGTATACTACCTCATTCTGTGATACTTTGTGGAAAATTAAATGTTGAAGAGATTCTGTTTATACTGAAGATTTCATTTTGTTAAAATCTATGCCTTTCTAGAGCTTTCATGATAAAAGAAGCTATGCATTTATGGGGATTTCATGATTAAAGAATCTGTGCCTTTCTGAAGATTCCAAAGTAGAAAGAAAGATGTGCCTATCTGGAGATTTTAAGAAAAAAATTGTTTGAGAAGAAAATTTTGCTGGTGAAATTCTAAATGGTGTGAAAAATCATTGATTTTTCATGACTATGGAACTGATTTTCTACAAAGGGGAAGATAAGGAGACCACACTTGAGTGAAAATTAGAATCTTGTAATTTTTCTTCAAAAAGAGCCAAACTCTCCTTTTTCGGCCTCAGAAATTTTAACATCTAAATCCTACCAACTGAAAGCCAAAGAACAACCCTAAAAAGTAATCATGAGAAAAACATGTCCTTGACTCACATCGGGTGGATAATTAGGAATTTATCAAGCCTATGGTGAATCTTGCGTGAGTTTGGATGAGAAAATTCTTGTTGAACATTTACATTTGTGAGATGAGAGAAAATTAATGTGAGGTAGGTGTTTTGTGTGCATGAGATAATAAATGAAGTGTAAATATATTAAATGATATAAATGGAGAACTTGAAATAATTTTTTTTGATAAGGCATGATATCTTTTTGTTTCTTAGTGTGGATTTGGTATATCTCATGGGTATGTGTTTTGGATTTGATTTGATTTAATTTTAATGTTTACTTGTTCAGGAGTCCAAGTGATAAGTGTGGGGGAATTGATTGAACAAACATTTTCAATTAATTTACAATAAATCTAATTGTTTTAAATACGACCAAAGTTTTACTTTAAGATAAATTTCCACATTTTATGATATTGGTGGTATTTTAAGCTTAATCGTAAAAATGGCCCATGTTAGATTTTTAACAGTTTTAAATTATTTATGTATTTTTTCCATAAAATTTTCTATATTAATAAAAATTGTGAAATTAATTCTTTGTAGGATTCTAAACATCCAGGGATTCATTTAATCATTCTTGAAAAAAATTAAATCGATCATATCGAATCCCAAAAGAATCTCACAAGTTGGATCATGAAAACTGTTTACAGATTTGTTGATTTTTAGTGTGGGGTACCTAACTCGTTCATGGTAGGCCGAATTTCTATGAAATTAGGTGGGTGGATGTGAAAGGAGTTTTAGAACAACATGAAAGAAGGGTGTAATGTGTTAATTGTCCATTTTAATGGTCATTAAAGCATTGTAATCTTGAGGTTTTTGATTTGGAGAGTGTGTCTGGATAGAATAAATTGTCAGAGTAAAACGGGCATAACTCTCGTAATACTCGTCCAAATATGCTGAAATTTTGAGGATATATAGAAAAGATATTTATGAACAATATTAGATAAGTTTGAAACACGTTAATATGTCATTTAATGGGGCTAAAATGCATCACCTTTCGGGGTAAAAATTATTCCTATAAAAGGAGAAGAGCTCCTCCCTCTCAAAGAATCTCATTTTCCATCCCATTACTTCAAGGAACTAAGGAGGAGATATTCACCAAGGGAGGCCGCCAAAAATATTCCCCCTTTATTTTTAATTTATTTAATTAATTTATTTTTGTTTTATTTTTCAATTGTAATTTATATTTCTAATAAATTCATGCATGGTTTTTATTTTTGTGTTTTCTTCCACCCAACCACCCTCCTTTATTCTCCATCTTTTATGCTTATTTTATTGTTTTATTATTCTTATAATATCCACCCTAACCACTTAACCTAAAAAAGGATGGTATAACTCAAGGATTTTCCTGAGGAAGGTATGTGAAAATTTCATTTATTATTTTCTTAAATTCATATGTTTTATTAAGTTTGTGATGATCAAGAGTGACGTGCACAGGTGTGGCGATCGTCCACCATGAAACTAAAATCAAACTCATTTCTATTCTTTTATTAAACCTTTTACTCCTTTATAATAGATAAAAGATCTTAACATGATGTAGTTGATTCATGCAGTGGTTGAAATGGCATATGATGAAGCCAAGTCTTGGAAAATGTCACACTCCCGATCGAGATGTGCCATCGACCTTGATTATAGGAGGAGGTGAAGTTAAGATTGCTAAATGCATTCAAGATTTCACACCAATAAATAAAATAATATTAATTAATTAATGAGATATCATAATTGAATTATCAAACTTAATTTAAACACCAACAAGGAGAATTATGGAACCCACAAACCAACCCATAAAGGCTAAGTTCTTTATTCATTAATTTCATTTTGTCATTGCATGTCAGTTTTATCTTTTATTTAAATTAAATTCCATTAAATTCCAAGATTAAATAAAGACATAAAAAAATAATTAGTTAAGGTAAATTAGATTAAGTGAGAGAATGAACTAAAAAATATCCTCAAGTAAGATGACCCTGGTCAGCCACTGTGCTGCACTAGGAAAATTAAATTGCTTTTTCCACACCCTATGACAGCCATGCATCAATGTGTTTTTCCATAAAATATCATCTTAGAATTAAATAAAATTTCTAGGTCATTAGTACTATTCAACATATTATTAAAAATCCTTAATGAAAAACTTCTACAGAACAATCATTATAGGTTTCATGATTCTTATAACCAAAATACCATCGATAAAAATACTTCAACAATATGATTCTTGAGTTCCAACACATAAACACTTAAATAATTAAACTTTAATGATTTTTATAATGTAGTACTATAGGAATTAATCCTTTGGTTAGGGCATTGAATTAGATAATGTCCAAGTTCCCCATATCTATGACATTGAACAATTAGTGGCGACTTAGGTTAAACTTTATTTCCCTATGTATTATTAACCAAACTCTTCATTTTTATTCAGTAATTAGCTCCTTCATGCCCTATTTTTCCACACGTGAATAATATACCAGTTCCTTTAATACATTTTCCATGGTTTCAATTCACACATTTTTGATATGAAAGAAATTAAATATTCTTTTTCTTTTCATATTTAACACCTGAACTTCCATGAGACGATATCCTTCTCTTCTTTGATGTGTTTGGAAATTCAACTATGTTCTAGTTGTTAATCACAATTTAGGATAGCTAATTTGAAATGATAATAAGGTATCAAAATTTTATTTCTATTAGGTTAGGTTTCTCATTAAGGAAATCATTACATTTCCCACCACAATGGTTGTTGACATGATTTATCCTATTTTCTATAATTAACTAAAAAGAATAAAAGAAAAAAGATGAGGATTAATTAACATACAAAAGGTAAACTTATAAACATAGAAGGAATAACTTATAAATGATAATTATATCTTAACTTATGACTTTGTAGGTCTCAATACAAGTTATACATATAAATTTACATGTTAGGGTTTCTAGCCTAATAATTTGTTCAAGTCCTTTATAATGGTTTGTAAAGTGTTTTGTGAATTTAAAAAGTATATCCCACGATAGTTTCAGAATATTTGTGAAATAAGGCCTATTTTCATGCACCAGGTGACAATCAATTCCATATAAATGAACCATATTTAGGGTTATTAACCCTAGGTACAAATGTTCCAAAACCATATCCACTTGTAGTATCCAAACAAGGATGTATTTTCTTGGAAACCAATTACTCTATAATTTACCAAAATTTGGGGATATTTTTCCAATGTTTAGTCACATCCCTAAGGCTTTCACTAGAGTTTTTAACCATAATCCCCAAAAAATAACCAGAACTTTCTCTGATATAAACTATAGTGACCCAATCCTTTTACATATATTATTAAAATATTTTTAACATAAACACCCATTAATTAAAACCCAAATATTGTGAGGCCTAGTGTCATTAAAAGTCTAAGCACATTAAACATAAAAAAAACTACAACAGAACATCATATTTTTTCTCATTAGTGAGATCCTAAATCTCTTTGAGCTTTTAAAACTGTATAGGATAACCTGAGGAATACATAAAAGAAATGGGTGAGCTAAAAAGATCAGTAAGTGAATAAATATGATAAGGAAACATAATGTGTGAGTTAAAGATATAATATGATATTATAAAAGAGAAGGCACATAAGTAATCACATGGAATAATAACATAAAGAACATGGTATCATAAGATTATTACATCCTAGGAAATGCGGAAGAAACATATAACATGACATAAACTTGAGTCAAGGATAACTACCTAGACAATGTCACATGGTGGTGAAAGTACCATAATGGATTAGGTTTAATCCCTAATCCCATACATGACATATCATGAGATTAAATCTTTACCCAATGCATTGGAGAGTTATCTGGGAGCTACCATCTTAACATGTTCATGATTATGTGTGCCAAAAAAAGTAAATAAATCATAAGTAATAAACATAAAATTTATCCATGGAAAGAAAATGGGTTGCATAATCATGCCTCATATCATAATCAAAGGAAATTTAATACTATAGGTATTAGAGAAATGAACATAATGCATGTATTACCCCATAAAAGGAAGGGAGAATAAGTTAGGTATATATATGAGAGACATATGTAAAGAATTTAAAATCATTTCATATCATTCAAGAGATATATATAGAGAGAGAGATAGTGAGTTAGAGAGATAATAACCATAACATGAAGGAAAGTTTGGTTTAGAGAGACCCCTTACACCCTTAAGAAAAACATTTCTAGATATCATAATATATATCCCATTTAAAACTATTTTTTAAAATACTTAGAATATAGATAAAGAAGGTTTTTATTTTCATAAAAAATGGACTCTTATAAAGAAAGTAAAACATCTAATAACTTTATTTTTAGGGGGAAAATTCATTGTCACTGTATATGTTAAAATAGAATATTTCTTCTGTCTTTTGTAAATAAAGTCAAAACATTCTGTATAAAATATGTAAAAAGATTCATTTTAAAAAAAATTCAAAGAAATTAACAATTGAAATAAAATGTCCTTTATAATTTATTTATTTCCACATAAATACATCCATAAAATAATTTTAAATTTTTTTACATGAAATAAAAATATTTATAGAATAAATATTTTAAATATTTTAAATGAGGTTTTTAAAGTAAAGTGTCCCTTACGTAAAACCTTAAAATGATTCCTTATCAAAACATTGTAAAGTAAAATATGATAAAAAATTAAAATTTTCAACCATTTAGTCATAAATAATAATTTTATTGAAACATTTAGAATAACATGAAAATATAAAAAAGAGTTTTAATGGAAACTTTAAAAGATTATTTTTTAAAAGAAAGTCCCTTACCAATTTGGTAACTTCTGAATCCTATGAATTGTGAAAGAGTTACATAAAATGAAACTATAAATATCATGAAAATAATGAGTTTCATGATATAACATTTAAAAGGGGTAGTATATACACTACACAAAATATCAAGTGGTGAATATGGTATAGGTCTCCTAGTAATAAAAGTGAGACTAGATTTCCATTACCTCAAGTATGAACTTATTATCTATGTACTTTATCTTATATATAATAAACTTATATCGATTATTATTTTATTAAGAAAATTTTATAGGTTTAATACCTTATACTTAAACCAATTAATCCATTTATTTTAATGACATATTTAATTACTTAATCAGTTATGTTCATATAGGGTATTTTGAGGACGTTAAACTTATAAATTTAAAACGACATTGGTGTGTTGACCATGGTCAAAGGGGTAATTTTTACATCATATCCAGAATAATAATCATTAATTAATTATAATTTTTATACACAAATCATACATTTAAAAATAACCATGAATTATGGTTACAAAAAATGAACTATGTTACAATCATGGAGATGGTATGCCGAACGTATGCATATGAAACGTTTCCATTTTTCAATGATCATGATGGAAAGAAGATAAGTGTTATTTTATTTTTATAGAATTATAATTATATAATAAATATAATATTATTTCTTAAAATACACTTAAATTTACCATTCATGTGACACAGTAATACAAAACGAATCATAGAGCTTTGTGAAACGGTAGTCCATTATACACACAAACAACGTTTTCAATTTTCAATGGATGGTAAGGTATGAAAGTATATAATATATTAATTTTAAAAAATTATTAATATATCATGACTATAATATATAAATATTAAATCTATCATCATTAAAAACTGTGAGAGGTGATGATGGAAAATGAATTACATCGGGTCATGAGGCAGTAGTCTGCCATACACACAAATGATGGTTTCGTTTCCCATTTGATAGAAGAGGATATAGATGTAGGTTATAAAATTAAAATAACAAAATATAAGTATATTTTAGATAATTATTTTATTATATCATAATTTTTAATAGTATTTTAAGGATTTGGAATAAGAAATAAAACAAAAACGTTCGGTTAAGAACAATACATTTTTTTCAAACCACTTCTTTAGGATTATACCTAAAGCCTTCCTAAATTGGATTTATGATGAAAAAAGGCCACTAGGATTTAGGGAGGGAAGTGATTAATGGATTCGGGTAGGTATTCTCTAAACAAAAAGGTATTTTAAGTTTGTAAATGAGAGGATAGGAGGTTCCTTTTTATAACTCAGAGGGAGTGGTTTTTTTGTAAATACCCAAAACTATTCAATAATAGGAAGTCACTCTCATGCCAAGCGCCTCCAAAATTGATAAATAATAGACTGAAAGTGTGACATGGTCAATAAAAACCTCCAAAATTAAAAAATAAACATGTTTTAAATATTTTATTCCATTTACTTCTAAGGTTACTCACATTTACTATTTTAGTTTTTCACTACATTAACTAGTTTTTTATTATTTTACTATTAACTATGACTAAAAAATAAGCTGAACTTTTTAAAAAATATTAATTATGATGATTAAAAATATGTAATATATTTTATAAGATTAAAATCACATAAGAGGTATAATTAAATTTAAAATTAAATTCGCAAAATATGTTGAAAAACAACTTTTCAAGAAATGTATTTTCAAACAATAAATGATCTTATATTAACTATATGACTAGAAATAACATTATATGAATTTAAATTAATATAAATATAATTATAATCTATGAATAAAATTTAAATATTTCCTTACTAGGGGTTATTTTAATTAATTAAAATGGATAAAATTATGCACTTAAAAACATTTTGTAAAAACCATATTTTAAGCATAAAAATAAAATTATACAAAAATCATGAAAATTAATGATTAAAATGAAATTAATCATATTATTATAAATAAAATGGTTTATATGTCAGTTTAAGACCAAATAAAAAATACAATGGGACTTTTAAATCACTTGATTTAATGAAAACAAATGATAGTATTTGAAAAATCAGTAATTATCACTATTTATTAAAAAATCAATCATTTTAGAAAAATTCAAAAATTTCACCATAATTTAATTTTGATCTGGTGATTTAAAAAATTATTTTAATTTTATAAAATATTTTTTTTTTAAATTTCTAGAAATTAATTATAATATTTTCTCCCTAAAATAAATAAAAAACATTTTTGAAGGAAACATATTTTTAGTAGAATTAAATTTCTTTATTAAAAATTGAGTGCTTATATATTAAGAATTTATCAATAAATTTATATTTATTGGGAAATTTATATAAATTTCATAAATCTTTTAATCTTATCCATACCCATCAATTTAATGACTATGGTATATTAGTCACGTTTAAATAATAATTTTTTAATAGTATATCACAGTTTGTTTAAACTTAGTGTTGCATGTTGTATATGATATTGAACATAATGTTATTTTAAAATATTTGGGTGCTACATATAATTGAACCACGATAAAATAACAATGACTAAAATTACCAAACCAAAAAATATATGAAAAATAAAGCAGCTATCACCCAAAATAGTGATTTTATTAAAGAATTGTTAATAAACAGGCGATAAAAAGATTTTCTTAAATAATATATGGTATGATATATATGATTATAGTTTTATAATAGATGTATAATAAATATATATTTATTATATAGGATATTTGAACATATACTAAGGAATTCAAACCAGAGGTAAGGGTTAATTTCACAATCTCATCATTATCCAGGATTGTTTATGTTTATGTCTCTGTTGGGGGAATATTTTATATTTCTATCTTGAACCCAAAATATTTATTCTTATTTGGTTATATATATAAATTAAAATTTCTCCTTTAATTTTCCTCTCTTTAAGTACTTAATATACCAAAATAATTTTTCTAAGGAAAACCGATGTTGTTTTTCTACTCAGTAAGGAATCTTTTTCTTCAATGTCCATATTTTCCTTAAAATGTTTTGAATAATGAATTTAATATTATAAAATGATTTGTTAAATTAATTTTACCCATGATTTAATTTTTTTAAAATATTTTAAAGTTAATCTTCTTTTCATTTTTGAATGAGGTACTTTTGACTTTCACTAAAAATGTGAAAGAAATTTTTGTTTTAACATACAATACATGCATTTAATTTCTCACTATTATGATTGCCCAATTATTTGAAGATTTATTTAAAAATTTCAAAGTTTAATTTAAAATAAAATTATTTCCTTAATATTTGGTAATTTTCTATATTTTTAATAAGTGATTTCAAAGTACAAAAGGGTATTTTCCTTAATAAATTTCCGATGATATTTATAAAGTATTTTTATATGTGTCAACATCTTTGATGAATATTATGATTTACTAAGGATATATTCTAATGATATTATACACCATATTTCTATGGATTTTTTATTATTATTTTGACTAGGGAGATTATTAATATTCCATATGTTAGTTCATCCAATACAGACAGTTATTGATTTTTAAGGTATGTTGATTAAGTTTTATTGTTTATTCAGATGATGAATGCAATGAACTTTTTAAGTGATAGGTGGGGTATGAAATTACATATCCAATTTATGAATAAAAAGGTCTCATAAGGAAAAACATTTTGTATTTTTAGCTGAGGCCTTACCCATTTATGTATATGTATGGGGATGAGACTTAATGGAATGTTTAATATGTCCAACATTATTCATTCCATCATTATAAAATTATTTATTGATACTAATGCAATTATATGAATAGTTATGGTAACTAATTTTAAAAACTCAAACCCTTATATCCCAAAGATGATGGTTACTTTATTATATTGTAACTATATAAAAGTGATCACATCCCAAAGGACTAAATAGTTTAATAGTCTTGGAAAACTAGATACATACTTAAGTCTAATATTACATTTGAAAACATGAAATACAAAATAGCATTTTATTTTAGAACTTAATTATTAATGCTAGAATATCCATTCATATTAGATATAATACACTTACTATAATATTGGGGAAAGGAAACATAAGAAAGGTGTGAGCTCAGATGCTCAGTAACTGTATGCTTACAACGAATGCCAAAATGGAATAAATAAGACATGAATAATGTGGTAGGAATAAATAATGGTCAAATAATTACATATGAACAATAAAATGATATTGAAACTTATACATGGATATAATAACTATTCTAATAACCATATAATCATCAATAACTGATTTCATAATAATGGAATGCATAATTCTAGATATCTTAAACTTACTATCGAAGCCTATTGCTAAGAAACCTACATAAACGGGTAAGGCCTCATCCAAATACCCAACCTATTTTGTATCATGATACTTATTAATGAATTTAGGGACTATATAATTTCATTCCCCACCCAAAACATAATAATTTAAATCCATTCATCTCATGAATAAATAATACAACCTAATCAATATGCCATAAAAATTAATAACTGTCTGTATTAGAAGAACACGAATATAAAATATGAATACTTTACCCAGTAAAAATGATCATAAAACATCCATATAAATAATGATTATAGTATCATAACAATATATACCTAGTGTAATATAATTAATAAAGGGTTGTTTTCCTTGATGAATAGAAATATCATAAAAATTTCATTAAAAACATTCTTGAGAAAAATACCTTTTCACTTTGAAATTCACTTTTAAAAACTAAAAATTTCCTGAATATTAGGAAAAAAATTTTATTTGAAAATAACCATGAAAACCTATAAATAAATATTCAAATAATTGATTGGTAATTATTGTAGGAAATTCCATTCATGCTGAGTATGTGAAAACAACTTTCACATCTTTGTTAAAAAGTCAAAAATACCTTATTTGGAAAATGAAGATAAGATTCATTTAAAACATTTTTATAGAAAGTAAAATATGGAGAAAATGAATTTAAAAAATCACAATATAATATTAAAAACATTCTTAAAAACATTTTAATGAAAATATGGACATGAAAGGAAAATATTCCCAACCGAATAGAAAACAAAGTTGGGTTTCCTTAAAAACATTCTTTTGGTCTATTGCGTACTTAAAAGAGAAAAATGAAAGGAAAAATTGAAATTTTAAGAAACAACCAGAGGATAAGAAAATATATTTATTTTAAGATATAAATATCATATAATTCCCTCAATAAAGACTTAAATATAAAAAATCCTAAATAATGATGAGATTGTGGAATAAACCCTTACCTAAAGTTTGACTGGTTTTGTATGTGATTTTAACCTCCTGTGTAAGAAATATTAGTTTATTATATTTCTATAAAAGAACCATATAAATAATTATAATATCATATATGATCCAATTATTACATTTAAATACCTGGTTATTAATAATTATTTATTAAAATCATCATTTTTGAGTGTTAACTGTCTCGTTTTTCATGTAAGTTTCGGTTTAGCAGTTCTGATCCTTGTACTTTGATCATGGTCCCATCATCACTAAAATTTTAATGATGATATATTTAAAATATATATTCATTATATATATATATATATTAATCCATAAAATTTTGAGATAAAAAAATTAATTACACCATTCATGGAGATGATAGACCGTATGTACACATGAACACTATTTTTTTACTTTTCAATAGATAGAACGAAAGAAAGGTAAATAACAATTAAACTTTATAGAATCATTATTATATCAAATATATAAAATATATTTATTAAATATATACTCAATACCATCCAATTAAAATTTAAATGAAAAGAAAATCACATCACTTCGTAGAGGTGTTAGTCTACACATATGCACACATGACATTATCATTTTCCAACAGATGTGAAGGTAATAATGTAGATTTGATATTATAATTACAAAAACATAATTATGTCATAAATATCACATATAAACATTATATCCATCCTATTAACTATCAATAAAATATGGTGATGGAAAATTAATTGTTTCGCTATGTGAAGGTGGTAGTCCACACACACACACGAGCAATACTTTCACATCCCATGGTAATGACTTTTTCAATCTTAGAGGGTTATAATTTTACTTATAAGTTACAATTGGTTCATAAATGTCTAATTTATTAAATTTTATACCAATTATCATTCTACTTGTACTCTTTCAATATTTTTATGATTTTTAAATAATTTAATAAAATATTATTTTTCATAAAATACTATTAATGTCAATTTTGACACCATTTAATTTGAATTTAAAGACATCAAGAAAAAGATATAATCAAAAAATAAAACTTTAAAACATACCTAATATGTTATATTGATCTATAAAATTCATAGAAAACAATAATTCATCAAATTTTTACTACTTTTAATATTTTTAAAATCATTTATTTTATTTTCTATTAATTAAATAAATACCATGTTATCGTTGCGTAAACATTTAAGCTAATTATTTAATCACTAAAAATTTAAAATAAATGACCATGATAAAAAATTAATTCATAATTCATATGAACATTTAAAACTGAACCTAACATCTTTTTATCCTTATATAAAAATATTAGAGATGTTAAAGTCAAGAGTGTGATGATGTTTTTATTCATTTCTTAAAGTAATATAAAGGTAAATATAAAAGAAAAATGGAACCAATTGGACATATTTTTGGGTATTTTATAGAAATTTACAAAAACATGGAATCCGTTTTTCAAGATTCAATTCATATAATTTCTAAAATTTAATTTAAAATTAAACTTGTAAAACGCGATAAAAAGTAGTTTTACAGGAAAAAATGTTTTCTGAAGTATAAAAGTGTTTATACCAAAATAAAGAATAAAACTAATTACAATGACCTTAATTGGATTATTAATAATATAAATTAACTTATTTTAGTTTTTAAACCATTTAAAACAAAATGGAACTTTGTAAATGTTTTAAATGAAAAGAAAGTTTTCAATAAAAATCAGCATTTTTCACTATTCATTGAAGAAATAAAATTTTTAGATAATTATTAAAAATTAAATATAAGATAATTATGAAATGATAATTTAAAAAATTAATTTCATTTTTTAATTTTTTTTTGATAAAATTGGAAAAAATTAATTATATTATTTTCTCACAAAAAGCAATAAAAACCATTTTTTAGGAAAAATGTATTTTTGAAGCATCTAAGGTCTTTACTAAAAATTGAGTATTTATTTATAAATATATTTTCTTCACCTTTACATATATTTTTCAAAATTTGTTTATTCCTATTCATACCACCAATTTTAATGGTTAGTATATCACGGTTCATTTAAACTCGGTGTTGTATGGGACACAAGCTATCAAAGAAATCAAATTTATTTAAAAAGAAATATATTAAAAAATATCAAATTGTTTCATTATACCCCCTTATATGAATTTTAATCTAAAAATTATTTCACTCCAATACAAACAAAATAGCATACTTCTTCCTCATCACATCCTCAGGTTCCCATGCAGCATCCTTAAATTTATCATTTCGCTATAAAAATTTGACAAGGTGAGTGGTCCAATTTTATAACACTTTCTCTCTATAATATTGAATATCCACCAGTTTTCCTCATAAGATATATTTTTCTCTAGAGGTACAACCTTTGAGTTCAGTACATACGAAGGATACAATATGTACTTTCTTCGGAGAGATACATTAAATAGATCATGAACTTGAGAGAGATGTGGTTGAAGCGCCAAGAGATAATCTACTATCTTAATATAATAAAGAATTTTGAAGGGACTGATATATTTATGGCTCAATGTCCCTTCATTCCAAATCTCATAACCTTATTCCAAGGTGATAATCATCATAAAACCTTATCACTAACTTCAAACTCAAAATCTCACCAATGATTGTTAGCATAACTTTTTTTTTTCTGACTTTGAGCATCCCTTATGTGCAGTTGAATAGATCAAACATTCTTTTTTATCTCCGTAGCTTGATTGGGTCCCAATATATTTATTTCTCCAACTTCATTCCAGCATGTTAGATTTCTACAATTCTTTCCATAGAGGGATTCATAAGGGGCCTGACCCTAGTGGCCCAAATTCAATGGTTACTTTATTTCATTGATACTATATACAAGCGATCACATCCTAAAGGAAAAAATAGTTTAGTAGCCTTGGAAAACTAGATACATACTTAAATCTAAAATTAAATTTGAAAACATAAAACAAAACATAGTATTTTATTTTAGAACTTCATTATTTCATATATCATATCCTTGAATATCAATCATAATACAATTTTCGGCATCTTAGGGAAAGGAAATATAAGAAATGGGTGATCTTAGATGATCAGTAAGGGTATTATTACAATTAAAGCTAACATGGAATAAATAAGGCATGATTAATATGGTAGGAATAAATGATGATCAAATAATTCCATATAAATAATCACATGATCTTAAAACTTATATATGGATATTATTACAATTCAAATAATCACATGGGAATCAATAACTAATTTCATAATGATGGAATGTATAATGGTGGTCATCTTAAAATTATAATCGAGGACTTGTGCCAAGATATCTACATAAATGTGTAAGGCCTAGGATAAATACCCAAACTATTTTGTCTCATGAGTCATACAGATGAATTAAGGGTCTATGTAATTTTAGGTCCCAACTATCACTTAATATGCCTAATTCATTCATCATATGAATTAAAAACACAAATTAACAAAAAAATAATCAATAATTGTCCATATTAGAAGAACTGGAATACCGAATGTCAATACTTTCCCCATTCAAATTGATCATAAACCATCTAAAGAAATATGATGGATGGTATCATTAGAGTATATCCATAGTAAATCATGAGATTTATCAAAGTGTGTTGATACAATAGAAAATAATTTTAAAATATCACTAGAATATTTTTCGACAAGAATACCATTTTAATTTTGAAATTAATCATTTAAAATATAAATATTTCCAAAATATTAAGGGAAAAATTTTCTTTGAAAATAAATATGGAATCTTATAAATGAATCTTGAAAGCATTGAGTGATTATGATGGTAGAAAACTCTTCTCTTACTGAGTATGTTAAAATAAATATTATCTTCACACTATTGGTAAGATTACCTAATTTGGAAAATGATAAGAATATTTGATTTAAAACCCTTTTATAGAAAGTAAAAAATGGGTAAAAATGTCTTTAATAAATAATTTTAGAATAGAAAAAACTATTTTTAAAACGTTTTAATGAAATTATGGAAATGGAAGAAAATATTCCCAATTGAATAGAAAACAAAGTTAGTTTTTCCATAAAAATATTATTTCGATCACTTGAGTATTTTAAGAGAGGAAAATGATAGGAAAACTTGTAATTTATATAAATAAACAGAGGAGAATAAAATATATAGGGTTTTAGATAAAAATATCATATAATACCCTCAATAGAAACTTAATCAGAAACAATCTCGAAGAAGGATGAGATTGTGAAATAAACCCTTATTGTAGGCATGTAATTTTAGCCCAACAGCCCAACTGGATCGACCCAAAAGTAAGAGTAGACCAGCCCAAAAAATTTCGACTTGGGCCGATCCAGGCTTAGAATCACGATTCATCAGGTTGGGATTGGACCTCTGTGGGAAGGCCCGTGAGCTAGGCATTGCAGATTCAGTTTTTTAGTTGAACGTTTTCAAATAATTTTTTTGAACTTTAATTACTTTTCAAATTAGTCCATATTCTAAATTTTTATTAAATTAAAGAAAATATTATAATTATAATAGGTATGTGACATTGAGGTTAAATATTCTTGTGAAATGTATGAAGTGAACAATTTAAAACATGTAAAATTATTGAGATTTAAATGAAAAACGTTTCAATTGTAAAATGTTAATAAAAAAGGAAAATAAAGGTTTTAACTTTGTGAACCATTTTTACAAGAAAAACAAAAAAAATTTAAAAAAATGTTTAATTTTTTTTGAAAAATATTTTCAAAAAACGTTTTAAAAAAACATTTTCAAAAACGGTTTTCAAAAAACAATTTAAAAAAATGTTTTCAAAAAACATTTTCAAAAAATGATTAAAAAAATGTTTTTAAAAAATGATTAAAAAACCTTTTAAAAAAACTTTTAAAAAAACTTTAAAAAATTGTTAAAAAAATGTTAAAAAATCGTTAAGAAAAAATTTAATTTTTTTTTACAAAAACTTTTCAAAAAACATTTAAAAAAATGATAAAAAAAACATTTTAAAAAAATCCCGTGAGAGCCTACCCGTGACCCGACTCGAAAATCCAGGCCTGACCTGATAGTTTGGGCCGCCCTAAGGCCAGGCTTTGGCCACCGCATGGGGTTGTTCAAGATAGCCCATACTGACTCGAATAGTAGTTCACAACCTGGTTTTTTGGAGGGTGGGCCCGACCTGTGCAAAAATTACACCCTTACCTTACCACTTTGGTAACATTCAAATCAAAACCCCCATGAAAGAAATAAAATAAAATAAATCTTTAAATACTATGAATATAAATTTAATCATGATATATCTTATAAAAGTGTAAATTTATACACCACATGAAAGAAACAAGTGGTGAATTTGGCATATGTATCATGGAAATAAAAGTGAGACAAGAATCCCTTAACTTTGGCCCAGCTTCCTTTTTATGTGTTCAAATATCCTGTATAATAAATATATATTTATTATAAATTTATTACTTAACTATAATCATCTATATCATACCATATATTATTTAGTTATAACCTTTTATAACCCATTTATTAAAAATTCTTTTTTAAAATTACCATTCTAAGTGATAACTACTTCATTTTTCATGTATATTTTGGTTCAGTAGTTTTAGTCCTTGTACTTTAATCATGAATACATAAAATAAATAAATTTAATCATGATATAAATATAATATATATTCATTATATATATATATATTTATAATAATTAATTAAAGGTAGATATAAAAAATGAATTACATCATTCATGGAGACGATAGGCAGTATGTATGCATGAACACTATTTTTACTTTTTAACAAATGGAATGAAAGAAAGGTAAATAGTAATTAATCTTTAAAGAATAATTATAAAATCATATATATCATATATATTTATTAAATATATCCTTATTTTCATCCAAGTAAAGAATGAAATTAAAAATGAATCACATCGCTTCGTGGTGGTGGTTGTCCACACGTATGCACAAACGACATTATCATTTTTCAACGGATGAGAAGTTAAGAAAGTAGATATGATATTATAATTAATGAATCATAATTATTTCATAAATATGATATATAAATATTAAATCCATCACAATAACCATCCATTAAATATGGTTATGGAAAATGAATTGTATCGCTACGTAGAGGCAGTAGTCCTCACGTATGCATGAGCGATACTTTTTCTTCCATTTGATGGAAAATATAGTGAATAATGGTGGTTTAAAAATCATAATATAATTTTAGTATATTTATGATACTTAATTTATTATATTTTTGATAAATACCATATATTAATAGGAGTTAAAAGAAGAAGTAAAAAAAGAAAGTGATTGGTTACGGTGATTACCTCTTCTCTGAAAGAACTCCTTTAGATCTCCTCTTAAGGACCATAAGGTTGGTCTTTTGAGAAGAAAAAAACCTCTATAACATGTATAAGGATTTTGGGGATGTATTTTTTTGAGGTTTATTGAGATAAATGGATAAAAATTTGTGAATAAGTGAGGGGAGTAGGTGCCCTTTTATAATTGAGGTGAGTGACACACTTTTAATCTTTTAATGTTTTAAAATATTATTAAGTCACTTTCTTGAAAAAATAACTCTAAAATAACTCATATTTTAATTTTATAAGGTTAATGTATAAATCTAACCAAAAAATGGGATTTAAGTAAGTGTTTAGGTAATTTTAAACCTTATATTTTTAGATTAACATCCAATAAACCTGTTTTAACCTTAACTACAGTAACAACTTTTTCAATCTTAAAGGGTTATAATTTTAAGTATAGGTTAAAAATTATATCATAAATGGATAATATAAGATATTTTAAACAAATTAGAATCCTAATTTTACTATATAATTTTTTTTATGTTTTTTAAATAATTTAATAAAATATTATTTTTCATAAAATATCATTAATGTCATTTTATACTATTCATTTAATTTGAATTTAATGATATCAAAACAAAGATAAAATTTGAATATAAACCTTTAAAACATCCCTAATATGTTATATTCATATATAATTTTTTTAACACAATAATTCATCAAATTTTTATTACTTTTAATATTTTTAAAACCATTTTTTTATTTTTCAATTAATTGAATAAATATTGTGTCGGAATTACATAAACATTTAAGCTAATTATTCAATTACTAAAAATTTAAAATAAATTACCATGATAAAAAAATAATCAAAAATTTAAAATTAAAATTTAAAAATGAACCTAACTTCTTTTTATCCTTATGGAATAACATTAGATATATTAAAGTCAAGAGTGTGACATTTTATTTTTATTTTTTCGTTAAAGTAATATAAAGGTCAATATCAAAGAAAATTGGAACCAAGTCACCATAGTTTTAATAATTTTATGGAAAATAATGAGTTATATTCATCCAATAGGATAAAAATACAAGTTTTATAGAAATTTAAAAGGCTTATCACAATGTTTTAATCCTGTTTTACACTTACCAAGATGACAAATCTTTACCAAGGTTACTATTCATAATGACAAAAAATAAAAAGGAACTATTCAAAAAAAATTTATCCTCATAATTAAAAATATGGAATCCATTTTTCATGATTAAATTCATAGAATTGTAATAATTTAATTTAAAATTAATCTTACAAAACGAAATGAAAAGTAGTTTTCCAGAAAAAAATGTTTTTTGAAGTATAAAAGTTTTTATACCAAAATATAGAATAAAATTAATTACAATGGAATTAAATGGATTATTCATAATATAAATGAACTTATGTTACTTTTTAAACCATTTAAGACAAAATAAAACTTTGTAAATGTTTTAAAAAAGGCAGTTTTCAATAAAAATTGGTATTTTTCGTTATTCATCGAAAAAATCTATATTTTCATAATATTGTGAAAAATTCACTCTAAGATAATTATGAAATGATGATTTCAAGATTTTATTAAATTTTTTCAAATAAATTTTCTAAAATTGGTAGAAATTAATTATATTAGTTTCTCACAAAAACTAATAAAAACCATTTTGAGGGAAAAAGTATTTTTGAAGCATATAATGACAGCACTAAAAATTGTGTATTTATTTATCAATATATTTTTTACCTTTATATATAATTTTCAAAATATGGTTATTCCTATTCATACTTTGAATTTTTATAGTTAGTATATCATGGTTCATTTAAACTTGGAATATATTCTAAAATCTTGGGGTGTTACATTATACCCTCATTATATGAATTTATCCCTTTAAATTACATCACTCTAATACAAACAACTGAGGATAATTTTTCCTCATCACATCCTCAGGTTCCCAAATAGATTCCTGAAATTTAATGTTTCACCACAAAAAATTGACTAGATGAGTGGTATTGTTTCATAACACTTTATATCTATGATATAGAATATCCACTGGTTGTTCCTCATAAGATAGATATTTCTCCAAAAGTATGAAATTTGAGTTCAGTACATGTTAAGTATTGGGTATGTACTGCTTCAAGGGAGATAAATGGAACATATCATGAACTTCAAAGAGATTCAGCGGAAGCGCCAAGTGGTAAGATACCATCCTAATATGATCAAGAATTTCAAAGGGAATAATATATCTAGGGATTAACTTTCCCTTATTTCCAAATGTCATAACCTTATTCCAAGTAGATATTAATAGTAATACCTTTTTACCAACTTCAAACTCTAGATCTCACTGATGATTGGTATCCTAAGATTGATTGGGCCCCAATAGCTTTCTTTACCATACTTAATTCTTTAACATTGGGATTATACATTTTTTTGTCATAAAGGGATTTATAAGGATACATTTGAATTCTTGAGTGAAAGCTATTATTATAAGAAAATTCCACCAAAAGTAATGTGTTGATCCCAACCACCTTTGGAATCCATAGATAAATATCTAAGTATGACTTCTAGAGTTTAGATGGTCCTCACAGACTGACCATATTTTTGAGGATGATATTTAGTGCTGAAATTCAACTATGTTTCCAGATCTCACTGAAGACTTTGTTAAAAATTTGAGGTTAACCAAGGATCTCGATTAGATATAATAGAGTGTGGTAATCCATGCAGCCTTACCACTTCCTTAAGTATATTCTAGCAAGATAATCAATAGAGAAATATTCTATGATTATAAATAAGTATGATTATTTCATAAGGTGATTGACTACAACCCAAATAACATTATTGTCACGACCCGTCCCCTGAGGCCCGTGCCGTGACTACCCCAAGCCCGCCTTCCATAGGCCAGGGGCTGGAAACTAGCACTGAAAGGAGTATTCCCTAAAACTGGGAAGGCATTGCCTTTATAACCTGTAAACACACGCAACCAAGTACACAACAAGATATTAACACAAGTAAACTATATAGAAAAAAGAGTGCTGAAAGTAAGAGGGACCGGAATACAAGCCCAAAAATAAAGGTACAAGTACAACTGAAAATACAATAAAACTAAAGAAAGAGAAAGAAAACTATTGGGTCATTCTCTAAGGTTCCTATCTGAAGGGTAGGTACAGATTTCCTCCTCAGCACTCCACATCCGCCCATATCCTCTGCATACTGATAAGCTGTATAGTCCACATCCGGGCACCGTCTAGTCCTGGTACCCTCAGCCTTGATTAGCGTTATCCGTCGTCTACACCAAACACAACAAGGTACGGGCGAAGCCTGTGTAGGGGTGAGTATAATGATACTCAGTAGGGAACCCGAGACCCTCAAGGTCTCACAAAATACACAAAGGATAAACCACAAATCATGTAAACTAGTGACAACCCTACTTAGTCATATGCCCATACATATACCTAAGTTATCAAATTTTACCCATCTCATTCATAAGGAAACACAAGGCCTAACTCCTTAGCCAAAGTACAACTATTACATGAAGGAAAGATTACCATGAAGTTAAGTACCACACAGGTATGCCACATAGAAGAATACCACAAAGGTAACACCATGAAGGTAAGTACCCCACAGGTATGCCACATAGAAGAATACCACAAAGGTAAGGACTCCGCTCACACCAGGTATAACTTAGGTATGGTAGTAAAGATGATTAGATATAACTAATGAATCATCTTACTCTATTAAGAGGTAGACCCACATAGGATCCTAAATTGTAGACCCACACAGGATCCTAGTACATTTTCAGACCCACACATGATCCTAGTACACCGTCAGTACATCGTCAGACCCACACATGATCCTAGTACATCGTCAATACATCGTCAGACCCACACAGGATCCTAGTACATCATCAGTACATCGTCAGACCCACACAGGATCCTAATACATCGTCAATACATCGTTATACCCACACAGGATCCTAGTACATCTTTAGTACATCGTTAGACCCACACAGGATCCTAGTACATCGTCAGTACATCGTCAGACCCACACAGGATCCTAGTACATTGTAAGACCCACACAAGATCCTAGTACGTTGTCATTACATCGTCAGACCCACACAGGATCCTAGTACATCGTCAGTACATCTTCAGACCCACACAGGATCCTAGAACATCGTCAGTACATCATCAGACCCACACAGGATCCTAGTACGTCATCAGTACATCATTACAAACTACTACAGGGTACCCGTACTAAGCTTTCTCATCACCAGGAGAGTCCGCTCATCAAGCTACTAGTTGATACTCCAACTACCATTAATTCCCTCAAAGAAGTATCCCAATGGATCGCCACATAATAGGGTTCTCAACACAATAGATGGTGCGTTAGTCAGACGCCTAATCTGTAAGTTATTAACCTTTTAGTCCTGGGGGCCCGGTTGGATTCGTGCTCAATCAAACTCAACCGTACCCTAACTTTATCTAAAAATGAAGTGGGGTATACCAAAAGGTTTTTTTCGCTCCAAGTTTTCTGGCGTAGCAGACGGTTCATCAAATGGACACCCGATGCCAAAGTTATGGCCAAAAGTATGGGATGTGTTGAAACTGGTCTGGGTTCGGTCCGACCCGTCCTGACCCGCCCTGGGCCGACCCGGTTCAGGTCAACCCGGCCCAACCCAACAGGTCCATCATGGCCTTCTGGGTCCGGCTCGGCCCACGCTGGGTGGCCCGGCCTGGCCGCATGCGGGGGGGGGGGGGGGAGCCGCGCACCCTCCGCTCTCAAACACTAAACGGCTCGGCCATTCGGCTGCCAGCCAACATGCGGGACCCGATCAGGTCCTGCTCGATCTAGCTTGGCTGGCCGAAATGGATGGCCCTTGGGTCCTCCCAATGGTGTGTCATGCGCCGCCGCTCCATGGCCGGCCAAAATTTGGCCACACCTCCGCCATCCGCTGCAGCTAGTAGGGCTGCGACCCCTTTCTCCAATGGAAGAGCGTCGTGCGGCGCCTCTCTATGGACGAATGAATGCCGGCTGCCTTCCCCTTCATCGCCGCAGCACAAGCTGTGACCCTTGCTCATCAGGTGGTGAGGATGCATGCCGCCGCCCCGTCGTGTGACTGGCCTCCGCTGGCCGCCAACTTTATCCACCGCGTAGGATACAACAACCATGGATAACACCGGAGGGATCAGGCCGTGTGCATTTGTCTAGCACCCTCCATATTAGTTTGGTGGTAGGAAGATCAAGAGGATTAATTCAACTCAAACCACGAAAAATAAACAACAGAACCCCTACCTCGATGGTTTAGTTGAAGATTGTCTGTGGTTGAGACAGATTGGCATTTGTCGATCCCAAAACAAGTCTCCTCTAACGATGTCGGTTGTTTGACGATCCTCCATTCTTGTTCCTCGTTGGAGATAGCGCGTTCTTCATTGGAGATAACGTGTTCTTCATTAGATATGAGTTTCTCCAAGTTATCCCAAGCTTCCACCTTTGCCAACGGTTTCTCCCAACGATTAAATGAGGATCCAACTTAAATTAAAGTAGGTTTGTAAATTTAATTTATGTTGGAAGAAAATTAAAAGGCTCAAATAATTAATTGGAGGGTTGGAATAATTAAATGGGAGAATAAATTAATGGGGAGTTGAGAGGTTTTCCCCCATTAAGATGGGTTTGGGTGGTCCCCACCACCATAACCTATTCTGATTGGTTTTCAAAAATAAAAATAAAAATGCTAAACATTTTATTTTTCTTCTTCCATGAAAAATCACGAAAACTAACTTTCACCCTCGACCAACTGCCGTCGAGGTGAAAGTATCCTTAAGCGAATACTGGTGCTGCGAGTTCAACAGTGTCCTCAGATTTCAATTCCAATCACCAGTTGAAAAGTTACAAAAACCCACTCGCACATTTACTGAACATACCCAAAGAAAAGTTCATAAATCCATTTCGGGTACACCGGGCCTCGGAATCACGCGCCATCAACTTTTGCGGACTCGTAAAATTCCCATATAATTAAAAAAAATTACATGGAATTTTCCGGGATATTACATTCTCCCCACCTTAGGGATTTACGTTCCCGAAAGCCAAAACATAGTAAAAACAACCAAAATAGGGTACTAAGCACGAACTTGAGCCTCCTGCTCCCATGTTTTCTACTGGAGGTTCCTGTGCTGCCAACGTACATGCACTTAAGGTATCGATCACCCACAAAGGAATCTCTCCTGTCGATCCTCAATCTCCACTAGAACCTCTAAAAATGTCGCCCCATCCTCGATGTCCAGCTCGCAGTGGTCGATGACGTGAGATGAGTAGTGCACGTATCTCCTCAGCTGGGATACGTGGAAGACGTCGTGCACCTTATCCAACTGTGGTTGAAGGTATAGGCAATATTCCACCTTGACAACTCTACTAAGGACCTGAAAGGGTTTGATGAACCTTAGAGATAACTTGCATCCCCGACCAAATCTCCAAAAACCTCGTTGAGGTGAGAACCGTAGAAAGACGTGGTCACTATCCTCTAACTCCATAGGTCTCCGTATCTTATCAGCATAAGACATCTTCCAACTCTATACAGTCTTCACTTGCTGACAAGTGAGACATTGTGATATAAAATCTACCACTACTTCCTTCATCCCGGGCCATCAGTACTGATGCCAGAGATCCTAATACATCTTCACCACACTAGGATGTACCATCAGAGGGGTTGTATGGGACTCCCTCAACACCTCCTCCTGTAGCACTACTGGTACCATTGTACGTCCTCTAAAGAGGATGACGTGATTCCCACCTTCAGAAAATCCATCAGGTGGCTACCCTAAGGATATCTGAACACGTCGAGCCTCACATTCAGTTTCCCCACGCTGCACCTCCCTGAATCGCTAAATAAGTGGGGGAGTGACTATCAAAGACTGAAGATAAGCTGCTCCATCTCGATCAACGTAGGATATCCGTAAAGTGGCTAGCTGCTCTGTTGCCTCACTTAGTAGCTACATGTCAGACCTCCTGCTGAGTGCATCTGCTACCACATTCCCCTTACCATGAGTATAGACTATCTCAAAGTCATAGTCATAGAGGAACTCTAGAAACTCCCGTTGGGAACTTGAAAAATCAATACTCCTACTACCACGAGGGTAAGGATGGCCGACTCAAGAGTGATCGGTTGCACCCTCCTATACATGAGTTTAACCTATGATTACTAGGTTTACTTTTTCACCAACTAAGGAAAACCTCATCCAAGCATTATAGATAAACCACAACCTTTTTTCCTAATATAGTCAATATGAGTATGAATTGTGGATGTCCAGTCATACCCAAACTAACCTCGTAAGGCCTCGATGCTGCCACCAAGAGGTTCCAACCAAAACTCTCACCTCAAGGGTCAGATCACACCATCGATGTAAGTTTGATTATCTAGTCTCCTCCCAAAGGTATATCCAGACGTGAGGGTCAAGTCAATGGTTTAACCGGAAACTCTAGGTCTTGGACAAGATTCATGGAAGGAAGGAATTATTGGTACCTATGTCTATTGATACGACAACTAGTAGTAGACACATACCATACCTCAAATCATTCCTAGAGACCTTGGGTCTCACTCCTTGACTACATGCAGCTACTTTCTTCCCCTATCCTCTAGCTCCCTGAGCCTAGTGGGGACCACAATGGGGGGTGGTTGTATCATGTCGAAATGTACACCACCTCATGCTGCTCCCCTAGCTCTGCTTCCACATTTTTATCCCTGCAGATTCATCTATCCCTAACACTTCTTCTTTCTGAAACATTTTTACACCCCCAAGTCTCTAAGACTAGTGCCAATTTCTTGTTTTACCACTACTAACATTCACTAGCTGTATCCGCTTAGCCAAATAACATTCAACCACAAAGGTACTATCTAGAACCCCAACATAAGTAGGAATGCAAAGAGGAATAGTGCTATCTTGGACGTTCTTAAACACAATGCGCTCAAAATTTTGAGCCCCGATGCACTAATCATATCGTATTCATCGAGTAATAGGAATGATCGGTACGCCTCGATGAATACTCAGCTACCAACATGTCATCCTTCCGAGCTGTAGAAGTTCTAGAGAACTCTCAGCCACCTCCTCAAGCCAGTCCTCAGCCACCTGTGAGTTGGGCTCACCTCAGAACATGAGGGGTATTTGATGCTGAATCATGCGTACGTTACTAAGACTATATGTGTCCTCTACTGGTACCACCAGTTGTAACTGCTGACCAACGGGCAGTGATATAGCTGACACACTACCCAAAAGTACCACCTCAGGCAACGATCCAAGTACCAAAGCCTCATCACTAAGTAGACTATCCTCAAGGTCACTCACTAGAAAAACTAGTAGCTAAGATCACCATCTGCTCTACTGGTGTCTCAACTAGGTGGAAAACTCTAGAAACCACCACCAGCCTGCCCTCAGCTACGTGGGAATCTGTCTCGCCTCAAAACCTCGGTGGCCTCTGGCACTGGAACTCATGCAACATGCTCAAGTGGCATGCACCCTATTCTGTTGGTTCTGGTAGAATAGATGGCCCAATGGGTAATGGTACCACTGGTGCCTCTACTGGAAGAGGGCCCTTCACTAAGGCCTCATCTCTCAATGGGATATCAGTGCGTACTATACCTAGAACCCTAGCTGGCTATCTGCGTAGAGGCATCCTTAAAAGAAACAGGTGCACCATGGTCAATAAGTTATACCTGGTGAGCTAAATCAAAGAGATCACAAAGAAAACTCTTGAAAACACACATGCAATTAGTGTTTTCGTGCACTGAGTCAGAAATCAGAAGTCAGGGTCCTGGTGTATGGATACGTCGGCCTTCGCACCAACACTGGATTCCTTAAACTGATAACCACACTCACTACACTTAACACTATTGCCATTAAAAATATTAGAGTCCTATGTTCTACGGTATAACCGACTCCTCTGATACCTATTTGTCCTGACCCATCCCCCGGGGCCCCTGTCGTGACTACGCCAAGCCCGCCTTCCATAGGCCAGGGGCTGGCGACTAGCACCGAAAGGCGTATTCCCTAAAACTGGGAAGGCATTGCCTTTATAACCTATAAACACATGAAACCAAGCACACAAAAAGATATTAACACAAGTAAACTGTATATCAAAAAGAGTGCTGAAAGTAAGAGGGGTTGGAATACAAGCCCAATAGTAAAGGTACAAGTACAACTGAAAATATAATACAACTGAAGAAAGAGAAAGAAAAATATTGGGTCGTCCTCTAAGGTTCTTACCTGAAGGGTAGGTACAGATAGCCTCATAAGCACTCCACGTCCGCCCATCTCCTCTGTGTACCGATACGCCATATGGTCCACCTCCACGTACCGTCCAGTCCTGGTACCCTCAGCCTCGATCAGCGCTGTCCGTCATCTGCACCAAACACAACAAGGTGCGGGAAAAGCCCGTGCAGGGGTGAGTATAACGATACTCAGTAGGGACCCTGAGACCCTCAAGGTATCACAAAATACCCAAAGGATAAACCAAAAATCATATAAACCAGTGACAACCCTACTTAGGTATATGCCCACACATATACCTAAGTTATCAAATGTTACCCATCTCATTCATGAGGAAACACAAGACCCAACTCTTTAGCCAAAGTACAACTATTCCACAAAGGAAATATTACCACGAAGGTAAGTATCACATAGGTACACCTCACAGAAGAATACCACAAAGGTAACACCACGAAGGTAAATACCACACATGTACGCCACACAAAAGAATACCACAAAGGTAAGGACTCAGCTCACACCAGGTATAACTTAAGTACGATAGTAAAGATGATTAGATATAACTAATGAATCATATTACTCTGTTAAGAGGTATAACCACATAGGATCCTAAATTTTAGACCCACATAGGATCCTAGTACATCTTCAGACCCACATAGGATCCTAGTACACTGTCAGTACATCGTCAGACCCACACAGGATCCTAGAACATCGTCAGACCCACACAGGATCCTAGTACATCGTCAGTACATCGTTATACCCACACAAGATCCTAGTACATCTTCATACCCACACAGGATCCTATTACATCGTCAGTACATCTTCAAACCCACACAGGATCCTAGTACGTCATCAGTACATCGTTAGACCCACACATGATCCTAGTACATTGTCAGTACATCGTTAGACCCACACAAGATCCTAGTACGTCGTCAGTACATCGTCAGACCCACACAGGATCCTAGTACATCGTTAGTACATCATCATACCTACACAAGATCCTAGTACTTCGTTAGTACATCGTCAGACCCACGCATGATCCTTGTACATCGTCAGTACATCATCACAGCCAGCTACAGGGTACCCACACTAAGCTTGCTCATCATCAGGAGAGTCTTCTCATTAAGATACTGGTTGATACTAAAATAGCCATGAAGTCCCACTAAGAAGTATACCAATGGTCCGCCACATAATAGGGGTCACAACGCAACATACGGTGCGTCAATCAGATGCCCGGTCTGTAAGTTATTAGCCTTTTAGTCCCAAGGGCCTGGTTGGATTCGTGATCGATCCAACCCAACTGCACCCCAACTTTATACAAAACTTAAGTGGGGTATACCAAAAGGTCCATTTTTCTCCAAGGTTTCCGGCGCCACAAACGGTTCGTCAAACGGATGCCCGGTGCCAAAGTTATGGCCAAAAGTATGGGATGAGTCGAAATTGGTCCGGGTCCGGTCCGACTCGGTCGGATCGACTGGGCCCGACCCGGTTCGGGTCGACCCATCCTGAACCGTTGGGTCCGGTCCGGCCCACGCTGGGTGTCCTGACCCACATTGGGTGTTCCAGCCTGTGCTGGGTGGCCCGGCCTGGCGGCTCAACCTGGCCGTATGATGGGGGGAGCCGCACGCCCCCCGCTCTCAAACACCGAACGACTCGACCGTTCAGTTGCCAGCTAGAACACGGGACCCAAGCAGGTCCTGCTCAGTCCAGCTCGGCCAGCCAAAATGGCTGGCCCTTGGGTCATCCCGGCTGTGTGTCGTGCGCCGTTGCTCCACGGCCGGCCGAACGCCGGCCGCGCCTCCGCTATCCGTCGCGGCCAAGATGATCACGACCCCTTTCTCCGACGGTAGCGCGTCATGCACCGCCTCTACACGACCGTCCGAACGCTGGCCACCTTCCCCTTCATCGTCGCGGCACAATCCGCAGCCCTTTCTTGTCGGGCGGCACGGATACACGCCGCCTCCCCGTCATGCGGCTAGCCTCTTCTGGCTTCCACCTTTATCCACCGCGTAGGATACAACAACCATGGATAACAATGGAGGGATCGAGCCATGTTCATTTGGCCCACACCCTCTGCATTGATTCGGTAGAAGGTGGATCAAGAGGATTACTTCAACTCAAACCATGAAAAATAAACAACAAAACCCCTACCTTGATGGTTCGGTTGAAGATTTTCCACAGTTGAGATAGATTGGATTTTTTCAATCCCAAAACAAGTCTCCTTCTATGACATCGGTTGTTTGACGATACTCCATTCTTGTTCCTCATTGGAGATGGAGCATTCTTCATTGGAGATAGCGTGTTCTTCGCTGGATATGAGTTTCTCCAAGTTCTCCCAAGCTTCCACCTTTTCCAACGGTTTCTCCCAATGATTAAATGAGGAGACAACATAAATTAAAGTAGGTTTATACAATTAATTTATGTTGGTAAAAAATTAAAAGGCTTAAATAATTAATTGGAGGGTTGGAATAATTAAATGGGAGAATAAATTAATGGAGAGTTGAGAGGTTTTTTCCCATTAAGAGGGGTTTGGGTGGTCCCCACCACAATAACCTCTGTTGAGTGGTTTTCAAAAAGATAAATAAAAATGTTAAATTTTTTATTTTTCTTCTTCCATGACAAATCATGAAAACTAAATTTCACCCTCGACTAACTGACATCAAGGTGAAAGTATCCTTAAGTGAATACCGGCGCTGTGAGTTCAACGATGTCCTCATATTTCAATTCCGAGCACCGGTTCAAAAGTTACAAAAATCTGCTCGCACATTTACTAAACGTACCTGAAGAAAAGTTCAGAAATTCATTCTGGGCACACCGGGCCTCGGAATCACGCACCGTCAATTTTCGCGAACTCGTAAAATTTCCATTTAATTAAAAAAAATTACATGGAATTTTCCGAGACATTACAATTATGGTCTTTTTATATTTTAGGGAGTCCTAAGAAAAATCCATGGTGATATTTTCCCATTTCTATTTTGGTATGGGTAATAGTTATAAAATCCCATTAGAAATAAGTATCTTAGGTTTAAATTTCTAATATAATAGGCACTGAGATACATACTATGTAATATACCTTTTCATATTATTTGTAACGTCCCAAAAATGTATCAATGGAATTTTCCTTCTGATGTGTCATATTTAGTAACACACATATACCACATGATAAAAACAAAAACATTTTATTATATTAATTTGAAAATTACATTTATAAAATAAAAATGGATTTGATAATTGAAAATATATAATTGAAAAATAAATAGAAAATAAGATAACTAAAATATGAAAATTAGGATATTCTCAATCCACCATGATAACCACACTGACGAACTATAATGTAGAAATAAATCAAAATATTAGTAATGAAATATTTATTTTTAAAATGAAATATATATTACTTGTAGAGAAAATATAAGTGAATGAATAATGAATGATATATGAGGTGTTTTTTGAATTTAGGGAACCCATATGACCATTAAAAATATGACCGTTGAAATAATAATATGACCATTAGAATAATAATATGACCATTGGAATAGTAATCTGACCATTATAAATAGTAACCTAACTGTTCAAATAGTTTCATCACTTATTTAAGTGTAAAATAATATTTTTTTTATCTTATAAAATGAAAACATTATATATTTATACCATGGTAAAAGTAAATAAATATTTTAAAAATGATAAATTAAGTGTTTGTTCTTTTAAATTTGAGGCTAAAGAATATTTTTTTATTGAAAAAAATATATTTTTTGGGACAGAGGATACCCATTACTTATACCATAGTTCCAGTGGGAATTAAATCCTAATATATGGACCAAAGGCCTATATTTTTAACTCAAAGGCCCCTTCAATGAATAGTACCACTATAATACCCGAGATGCTACAATACCTACTACAACACCATTGGAACTACATTTCCTACTACTATGACCATAATTTAATTTTTATAGTCACAATAATAAACAATATTTATACCCTTGAGTAAAAATAATATACTAATGAATATAATATTAAAAAACACCCCTCTTCCCCCCTTATAAATTCCACCCTCACCACCCCTTCTCCTCACAACTTATAAGCCTTGACTATTTCCGAATTTATACCAAATTAACTTATCAATAATATCCCCCACATCCTAGTGCTACTAGTCTCACCAGAAGAACAATTCCAAGTACCTTAAAGAGTATTTCAAGGAGGCAAAACTTAAGAGGTAATATTCTCAATTTACCTCTTCTAAATTCATTTCTTCTTCTAACTTCTCCTCAAATTTCTAATAAAATATGGAATAATAACTATAGTATCATATATATATTTTAATTTTATATTGATAATGTAATATCTTCCATCCACCCCTTTATTATATCCTCCTATTCTAAAAAAATTAAACCATTGCCCATATTATGCTGGTTCACTGCCTTCATGGACGATGAGTTTTCATTTTCCACTAATGAATTAATGGAAAGTTTAAATTCACTTATAATTATTTGAAAGGAACTAATTATTTATATTATATATATATTTTCATTCTTTAATGAATATATGTCCATAATATCAAATAAAAAAAAACGAGTTTGTGATGGTCGGTAAAACTGCCTAAATGAACTAACTGTATAATGCTAACGTTTTTACTAAAAGAATCATACCTATGTCAAAACACATATGGATATTTAGTACCATTTAAATATATATAAGTATATTAAAACAATTTCATTCCACTTTTTTAGTTTTAGTTCCATTTGAAAATAACATCAATAATTATCCTCAAGTGATCCAACCTTGGAACCATGAAATGAACACTCTCAGAAAAGAAAAATTAGACTTTATATCAAATTGAAATTATTATAAATTAACATAAAAAAGTATAATAAATAAAATATACATTTAAATGGTTGATAATTAAATAATTAATTAATATAATTTAATTATCTAGGATGTTAAGTATAAGTGAATAACAAATTCAAACATATGGTAAGGGATATCTTCAAATTACATTTTTTTTGGGTTATGGCCTTTCTCACTCTAAATCAATTTATCTCTATCTTAAATATTATTAAATTCTTATAAATTATATATATATTTCCCTTACACGTATACCTATCTTAATCTCCCTTCATTTTATAGGGTAATACACACCTTAACTTCATTTCTCAAATACATTCTTTAAAATAAATCTCGATTAAGGGGAACTTTTCTATCCCTTAATCCTGTTATTTAATGCTCATTTAAACTATTTATTCCAAAAATAACACCATATTTTTAAATATATTCTTATTTAATAAGAGATTAATTTCCACAATATTTAATTCCTTATCTTATTTGGAATCTTTATGTAAACTCTTTTGATTATGATATGAGGGAAGATTATGCAACCCATTTCTTTCCGTGGGTAATTATTATGTTTATGCCTTATGATTGATTACCTTTTGTGGAACACATAATCATGTACATGTTATTATGGGTGAGCCCAAATATTACTCCAATTAATTGGGTAATTTTTTATCTCATGAGACATCATGTATGAGATTATGAAGTAAACCTAATCCATGATGGGACTCTATCCACCATGTGATGTTGTATTAATGGTTAACCTTGAATTACACTTATGTCATGTTCATGTTACTTCCATGTTCCCATGCTACAATATTCCCATCTTTCCATGATCTTATGATTCAATATTCTTAATGTTATGCCTCTATATGATTATTCATGGGCCTTGTCTTTTATGATATCATGTTATGCCTTTTGACTCATATGTTATGCTCCATTACCATGTTTATTCCCTTATCAAGATTTTTACCTCACCCACTTTTTTTTTTGTATTTTCCCTAGGTTATCTTATGCAGGTTTAGTATCTCATTGGTATATAGGGTCTCATTGTGTATAATAAAATAAAGATGGTTTATTTTAGTTCCATTTTTAATTATTATGAACCTAGTATTCCAAATACACCATGCCTCATGATCTTTGGGTTGTATTTGTTGGATATTTGTTTTTAAAAATAATTTAATAATATGTGTAAAAGGATTAGGTTATTATAATTGGTATCATATAAAATTTTAGTTATTATTTGGGATTAGTACTATAATAATTTAGTGATAATCCTAGGGATAAGTCTAAGTATAGGATAATATCTTAAAATTTTGGTGTAGTATAGAGCGAATGGTTTCCAAGAAATTACATCCCTATATGGATGTTAAAAGTGGATTTGAATCTATCATAGTTTTATGTTGGTATAATAACTTAAAAAATGGAGCATTAGGTATTAACTCAATCATCACTTGATTAATGAAAAATAATCCTTATTTCACACATGGTTTGACACTGTCGGGGGATATGCATCGGAAAATCCACAAAATCTTTATGATCCATTATCAAGGAATTGAATAGTTTTCTAGGTTAGAAAACATAATAGATAAATAACCATCGATAACCTAGGTTGAAACCTAGAGACTCAAAATTAGTATTTACATGTTATTTATAAGTCATTCCTTCCATGTTCATAGTTCCCCCTTTTATATGTTTTTTAGTTTGAGTATTCCCATCCCTAAGTTCATTTTGGATATCATAAATGATTATAAATAGAATCAAATAGTAAAAGTTGCACTTATTATCCATTAATGATATTCAAATGTCTAATGTGATTATAGTTTTATTCATTATTTCATATATTACAAGTTTAGTAAAACTATTTAAATGTCACATCAAAACATGGGGGTTAAGATATATGTGAGAACAAAAAAAGATCAATTATTTCATCCCAAGTATATAACTCCTCCCTGGTCAATGTTTATGGGATTAACCTCCCATTAAATCTTCTCCTACTTCCTTTAGTGGAGTTTGATTCCATATTAGGCATGGATTGATTTCCTTTATATAAATCCTACATCAACTTTTGGGATAGGGAGATCACTCTTCAAATATTAATTCATTCTATGATTTTGTACAAGTGTATGGTGGAGTATGAATCTACTTCAGAATCTTCATCTCAAGTGTAGATATTATTGACTTATGAGTAAGCATATCTTACTCAAATTATTGAAACAAAGGAAAGAATCAGGATTGAAGATATTTCCATTATGAGAGATTATATTGATGTATTACCAAAATATTTTCCTCATTTTCCTCATAAATGAGTGGTTGAGTTATCAATTGAATTTATACCTATATCTATATATATATATATCCAATAATACCTATATAATAGGAACTATTGAGTTTTAAGAACTGAATAAGAAGTTACAAGAGAATCTGTACAAGGGTTTTATATTCCTAAGAGCTTCACTGTGGGGTATACCGATCCTCTTTGTCAAAAGAAGGATGAGTAAATACACCTCTACATTGATTATGTTGATATTAACAAAATAATGATAAAGAAAAATTATTCCCTTATACATATAGATAAAATTTTCAACTAACTATGTGGACCCCAATATTTCTCCATGGTAGACCTTTGGTTGGGATATCAATAATTAAAGTCCAAGAAGGAAGTTATCCCCAAGAATTATTTTAGAATAAGGCATGGACACTTTGAGTTCATAGTGATTTACTTTGTACTCACTAATCATCTATAAATATTTGTGGAATTTATAGATATAGTCTTTAGTGATTACCTCGAAAAATTTATAGTAGTATTTATAGATTATATTATGATATAATACAAAATTAAGGAGGAGTATTAGGATCTTTTGAATACCATTCTAAAGAATTTTCAAAAGGATAATATTTATGAAAAATTTAGTAAATTTGAGTTATGGATGGAGGAAGTATCATTATTGGGGCCTGTTATCACCAATAAAGGGATATCTGTAGACCCTTATAAGACAAAGACAGTTGAGGAGTGGCCCAGACTAACACCTGTAAAAGATATCCATATTTTCCTTAGACTAGCTGGGTATTACCAAAGATTTGTGAGAAACCTCTCATGATTTTAAAACCTGATAACCAAGATGAATTAGAAGGGATTAAAGTTTTTTTGTATCATTGAATACAAATAAAGCTTCAAGGAATTGAAAAATAGGTTTATCACTGCATCAATCCTTATACTAACCTCAAGTGAGGAAATTTTTGTGGTATATAATGATGCTTTACTGAAGGTATTGAGCTATGTAATAATACATAATAATAAATTTATAGCCTATTCCACATGGAAATTGAAAGTTCATGAGAATAACTATCCAATTCATGATATGGAGTTGGTTTTAGTGATATTCACATTGAAAATCTGGTGGAAATATCTCTATGGGGAGAAGTGTAAAATACATATGGATCATAAGAGGATCAAATATATATTCATATAAAATGAACTTAATATGATCTAATGATGATGGTTAGAGTTGATCAAGGACTATGACTACTCAATTCACTACCATCATAGGAAGGAAAATAAAGTAGAATATTCTCTAAGTGTAAAGGATTCAATAAACTTATCAATGATGATAATTAATAATGATCCAATATTCATAGACTTGAAAAGGATAGACATGGGGTCATAAAGGAAGAAACATAATCATTCATTTATCAAATGATTTATCAACCATACCTTCTAGAGAAGATAGATAATGTTCAAACATATGATGTGGAAATATAGAAGAAGGATAAATCTATAAGAAAAGGATAAATATTCAGAGTTCATAATTTACGAAGAAGGAGTTATAAAATTTAGGTCATTACTTTGTGTACCATTAAATCCCAATATAAATGAGTTATTGAATGATTTGAATAGCTCGACCTTCTGCATCCATACAGGGAGTACAAAGATGTATATATATATATATCTAAGGGCACTATTTGTGGGATAATATTAAGAAAGTGATAATAGAATATACATAAAAATTACTGGTATGTTATTAGGTGAATTTTGAAAGGAAAAATTCCAAGGGGATGATTCAACCATTACCCATCCTTATATAAAAATAAAAAAAATCACCACATACTTCTTCAATAGTCTTCTAAAGACATCAAGATAGAATAACACTATATGGGATGTGGTGGATCATCTTACAAAGACTTATTACTTCATTTAAATTTGGGAGGACTTATTATTTGAACAACTTTCAAGGATATACATCAAAGAAGTTGTGAGGCTACATGGAACATCATTATCTATTATAACTGTCTAATATCTGATATTTACCTCTATGTTCTAGAAAAGTCTCCAACATGATCTAAAAAATGAGTTAAACTTCAGTAAGGATTATCACCCCCAAAGTGATTCCAAATATAAGTAGACTATCTAGAAACTTAAGTACATGTTGAGAGTATGCTCGATAGACTTTAAAGGAGGGCGAGATCAACTTCTTCTTCTAGTCAAGTTATTATATAATAATAGATTTAACTCAAGCATCAAAACGGATCTATATAAATCTCTTTATGGGAGGAGATATATAAAACCTATGTTTTAGGATGAATTTGGTGAACAAAAGATGTTGAGACCTGAAATGGTCAAGAAAATAGTAGAAAATTTCAAGATTATTTAGCAACACATCAAGGCTGCTCAATGTCGATAGAAAATATATGATGAAAATCATTGATGAGACTTGGAATTTGAGGTTGGAGATAAATTTTACCTATGAATATATCTATAGAATAGATTCATGAGATTTGGGAATAAGGGAAAGCTAAGACCTAGGTACATTGACCCCTTTTAGATTTTTAATTACATTGAAGTTTTGGCCTATCAGCTAACACTCCCTCCAACCCTTTCTCAAGTACATTAAATATTACACATATACCTATTGAGGAAGTACATATCAAATCCCTCAAATTTATGAAATTAAATGGTGGTATAGTTGGAAAATTATATCTTTTATGAGGAGTAGCCGATTAAGATCTTGGACCATAGAGATAAAAGTCCACAAAAAAGACAATTCACCTAGTCAAAGTACTATAGAGAAACCCTAAGTATGAGGAGATGATATGATAATTAGTGGAATACATGAAAAAATACGTTCACCCTTTTCACCTTAGTATTTAAAATGTAATTTTAATGGTGTAATTTCTTAATGGGGTAAAAATGTAACGACCCAAATTTTTTTTAATGAAATTTCCCTTCCATTATGTCATATTTAGTAAAGCACATATACCACATGATGAAACCAATTTTTTATTATTATATTAATTTGAATATTAAATTTATAGAATAAAAAATCCATGATAATTTAAAACATTACAATGGGATAAAAAATTAAAAATAATATAACTAAAATATGAAAATTTGGATTTTCTCGATCCACTAGGATAACCGCACTCACAAACAACACTGTAGAAATGAGGCTGAATATTAGTAATGAAATATTAATTTTGAAAATGAAAAAATATATAAATTTGAGTAAAAATATAAGTGAATGAACAATTAATAAAAAATGAGGCATTTATAAAAATTAGGGAACCCATATTACTATTAAAAATTTGACAGTTGGAATAATAATCTGGCCATTTTAGTAGGAACCTGACCATTAGAATAGTAATATGACCGTTATGAATAGGAACATGATCATTTGAATAGAATAATCTCCTATGGAAGTGTAAAATAATATTTATATATCTTATAAAATGAAAATATGACATATTTATACCATGGAACAATCAAATAAATGTTTTAAAAATGATAAATTAAGGGTTTTCATTTTTTGTAAAAAAATGTTTTAATTAAACTTTTATAATAAATATAATGATTTAAAAGAAATTTCATTTTCATAAAATAGATTTATTAATTAATATTAAGTTTTATTATAATGATAATATAATTTTATGAGATTGTATGTATTTTTTCAAAGGGTCATAAAATCTATCATAATATTATAATTGATATTTTTAAAATAAATGAGGATTTTGTTTAAAAATTATTTTTTCACATTTTTATAAAATTATTTTCATAAAATGGACTTCATGTTTGGAACTTATATGTTGAAAAATGGTTAGGGTAATTTTTTTTTCTATTTTTATAAAATAGTTGAATTTTTAGGTGAATAATTAAATATGGTAAATTACATTATTTAACATTATAAGATAAACGAATAAATTTTTGAGTCATGGATGATGTAAGAACCAATTAGTTAAAACTCACATGTACTATTATATATATACATTCACAAGAATAAATACTCTTAAAATTCTTGAAAAAATAATAATAAACTAGTGAATATAATATTCCAAAACACCCCTCTCCTCCCCTTATAAATACCACCCCTCACCACCTCTTCTACTAAAAACTTATAAGCCTTGGAGTGAAATGAACTGATCTTTTATAAATTAAATTCACTTTTCAAATGAATAAATTCCTTATTAAGTAATGAAGTTATAGAAAACACACGAACTACTTTGGTTATTTTGGACCATTATAAGTTATATCATATTTAATTTAAAAGACCATTAAGCATCACAACCATTGATAATATAGCCATTATAAAATGTCCGTCATTATTAATATATATTGAGGGTTATGATAAAGTCCAATTTTCCTAAATGGAAGAGTGATGACCCTGACCAGTAGAATTAAACCCTATGAATCTCATTTATCAAAGCTTTCGAGGGAGATGGCATCACTAGGATTTTCCCTTGAACAATCCCAAGAAGAGATTCAATAAATAAATCATGAGTGAAAACATTTATGGGAGAAGTTCAAGATTATCAAGATCAAGACACAAACTATGTTCTTCAAACAAGCTCAAGTAAGTTTCACCATCGCACACTTTACCCTTAGGGTATACACAAGTGCATTAAGGGGTTATGTTTCTAGACCTTAACAGTATGAATTTTTATATTTTCATTTTTAATAAAATAATGATTATATTTATTTTTTTATTATTACTTTATAAATGATTAAATAATGAGTTTGATAAAATTATATTTTGATATGATGAAACAAAACAAGTATATTTGAGAAATATATAATTTCAATCAAGACACTCTTTTTGATAAGTTATTTTTTAATAAATGTTATTTAAATAAAACAATCTTATTAAATAATATTTATTTAAATATAAATGATAATATAATTTTATAAAGTCAAATGCAAATATTTATAAGGGTCATGAACTATTATCGTCATAAAAACTTATATTTTTCAATAGAAAATGAATTTTTATTTACAAGTGTAAATTATCATATTTAGAGAATTATTTTTTCAAAATAAATATTATTTTTGAAATGATAATTTCAAAATTATCTAATGGTGAATTTTTCATAATTTTTTTGAGATAATTGAATTTCTCAGTAAAAAATAAATAGTGTATAAATATACGATATGTATTATGATATCATAAAAGACCAAAAGTGATGTAATAAATATTTTAAAGAGTAACCAAGACCAAAATTATGCTTATCCTTTAAAATAATTTGTTTTTGAAGTTATTTTATTAATTTTATAAACCCTTAACTAATCCTCCAAAACCTATTTTATATATTTAGGTTTTAAAATTAATTATTTATGAACATGACTCATTTCCACATCACTGGGGGTATTATTTTAATGATTTTAGATATTATATTTATAAAATATTGAAAACCAATCCTATTTGGTAGGAAACATGGGAAAATAACATGAAAAAACCATGTAAATGTTTATGGTTTTGATTATTTTATCATATAAAGTCTAAAACCTATGTTTAAAAGTTAATACAGAATTATCCTCCCTTTTGCTATAAAAACCCACTAAACCTCCCATTAAACTTTACTCTAAACGATTTTATCATGAATTTACTCCACATTTCCCTCTCTAGATCCCTCCCAAGGAGTTCTTAAGATCTTAAGAATCTCCCCTAATCTTTTAGAAGCACCCTCTCAAGGTAAGGGATCCCATCCTTATCCTATTTATTCACACAACATATTTATATTATACCTTTTTGTTTACAATTTTTAATTATCATATATGTTTTTACAAATCCCTCTTACTATCCTTATAATTTAAAAGTGATGAGATACCCATTTCACTCTCATCAAAACCTTCTATGAATCTTTATATACCCCTGTTATGCTACTGAAAATTTCCTATGATTTTTCCATGCCAAACATTTATATAGTGAATACCCATACCCATTTCAACTTAAGGGTATTCAACTAGATATACATATCCTTCTTTGATCAGGTAATTACATGTATATAACCCAAAAACCTTAACCTTGGGATCAATATTGATGAAATTTATTCTTATATTGTATGATTTATATGGAACACTAACACATGTACATGGTATAAATGTGATAGGTGCTCCTAAAATTATATAGTACTCCAACACATTGGGTAATGACTTTATCTCATGAGATACCATTTATGGTGTATTATAGGTTATACTAAGCACAATATGTTATGATGTATCAACAGTTATCCTTGACTTATGTTTATGATGTCATGTTTTATGTTGTTTCCACATTCCCATATTGTCTTTATGTTATCATCTTATATCAAGATTTGATGTTCAAGTTTATGATTACCACCCATATTATGTTACCTTGATATGTATCTTGACTCACATGTAAAACTATACCTTATTCTATGATTTGATTATATCCTTACTAGGCTTTATATCTCACCCATTTCTTATATATATTCACAGGTTATCCCATGAAGTTTTAGAAGAGAAATGGAATTTTAAGGGTATGTTATGGGTTTTTTAAATATTTTTTTGATACCTATGTTTAAATTTATTATGCTATGTACCTAATTTATAAAAGACACTAGGCCTCACAATTTTCTAGTATTGTATTATGTGTAACTTTATGTAATAAATCATGAACTAAGGTGTATAAAAATATGGGTTTTCATAGTTGGTATCAGAATAAATTCTAGTTATTTTTGTGGATTAAGATTATAAAAACCTAGTGAAAGAATTATAAATAATTCTAAACATAGGAAAACATCCCTAAATTTTGGTAAATTATATATTAAGTGGTTTCCAATAAAATACATCCCTTTTTGGATATTACAAGTGGACGTGCAATTGGAATAGTTGTACCAAGTGGTAATAACTCTAAAAGGATGAATTGGTCTTGAATCATTCATCACCTGGTGCATAAAAAAGAGGCCTTGACACACACCTGGTTTGACACTCCCATTGGATATGATTTGGTAATTTCAAAAGATCCTTATGAACTATTATTAAGAGATAAAAAATACCCATAATGTTTTATATTAAGAAATAGATCCTGGATAATGATGCACACTTATCATGGGACGTGACAAAAGAAAATTTCTATTTTTCTTATTAAAAAATAGTGTCTAATCAAGGTTGTCTCACTTGAGGAGATTTATACTTGAATCACTTAATTATTATAATTCAACTAAAAAACTACTTATTTTTGTGTTTTTATTTTTTATAAAAAAATTTAAAGACATGAATAACCAAATTACGATGCAATGAAAAAAATGAGAATTAGGAAAGAAAGAACTTGGCCTTTTAGGTTTGGTTTATGGTTTCCATTATTCTTATTCTTATTTATTTGTTTAAAATTTAGTTTGATAGTCCAATTATGAAATCTCATTCATGAAATACTAATATTTTATTTATTGGTTGTGTAATCTATAATTCCTAATAAATGAAAATTCCACCTCCTCCTATAATCATTGTTGATGGAACACCTCATTAGGAGTGTAGAACCTTCTACGAACCATCTCCATTGTATGTCGTTTCATCCATTTAATGTCTCAACTCCATAGCATGAAGATCTTGTTTTCAATAAAAGGGTGGGAAAAGAATTAAATAAAATAAAATAAGTGTGGTCAAGATCCATTCCATAGTGGAAAACCACCACACTCATACACTTCACTTTCATCCACCATAAATAGATTCAAACCATAAAATAATTCAAGCATTGAATTCCTAAAACACCTAACCTCCCCTGAGGCCAAGCATCAGGTCAGGCTCCCATTATCAATAGTAAGAGATACCAAATGGAAATAATGGTTATAGTATAATAAATAAATAAAATAAAATAAAAAGATAATGAGAATAGAACAATAAGAAAAAAATAAGAAGAAGAAGAAGGAATAATGAAACAAGGAAGAAAAAGTGGATAAAAACACTTACAAAAACAGAATGAATGCATGAATTAGATATAATAAAAATAAAAGATACCGACAATAAAACTATATAATGAAGAAATAATATAAAAGAAAGAATAGAAAACAACATCCTTTCGATCAATCCTCCTAGCAGATCCCCCTCGTGGTCTAGATCTCTCTGGTAGTGGCTAAATATTCCTATTTTTATAATCATAAAAAAGTTCCTTGGCCTCCTTCATATCTAAAAAAAATTCCATCTATATCAGGGATTGTATTTCCCTTTGTTTTTTTCAAGGATTTTCAATTTTTATCTTCCTCAAATTACTCCCGATATGAGGGGTGAGTCATTGAAAAAAATTCTTAGAGATATCAGGTGTTTCTTATTTTGGTAGCATAAGAACATGTCGCAACCCATCCTATTTGGTCACATCCATGGTGTGCATGGGAAGTTCATGGAATCCACTTAGTGTGGTCTCCTTTTCCACTACTATACAAAGGAAAATACTACGGTGTAGGGTTCAGTCTTAACATGATTTGGTCATCATAGTGGATGAACCAAGGTCCAAAAATCATGTATGGAATCATTATTCTTAGGAAGAGGATTAATGGTTCTATTTTGAGGTCTCGGGGTTGTTTCATGGAGGTTTGGGGCCTCGATAGTGGTCAACAGCTTGAGTTTGAGATTTCAGGTGGTCTAACTTGGCGGTTTCTAAGTTTTGTAGTGGCAGATGGTGATGTCGAGTGGTGACATTAGACGTTGAGGTGGTAGAGATGTGTCATAGGAAATATCTAATTGAGGGTTAAATGATGCTAAGGTGAAGAAACAATATTTTTGTTAAATATGGATCATTCCATGATAATACATCATGGATTGAAAGAAACCATGGTTGATTTACTCTTTATATAATAATTTGTGGTAATGATCTGGTAGTAAAGTCAGACTGGAGTCAGAGGACTCCTATCGCCACCATGGACTACCCCATACCAGTGAACCACTTATCCCATCATCGTGTGGGCATGACCCCCAAACATTTCCACGTATGGGCTTCACCCCACTTATGAACTTTTGTGGGATCCTCCCTACATCGCACTCTCCCTCACCACTCTAGTTGGCTCTCCTATTGGGTTGCATTGTTGGCCAACCCTCCGTTGGGATAGTTAAGAGGTGTGTGGCCTATTGGTTGAGGGATAAAATTGGGTTGACTAATTTTTTACCTAAATATTATTCAAAATGATTAGTAAAATACATCCATAAATTCATAAATAAAGTTATACACTTAAAACTCACATATCTATTCATTTCAAATTATTTAGTTATAAATCCCCATATATTAATAAAACATTTGAATGCATGGAATTATTGAGTGAAATTATATTAAAAACCTTAGAATTTTCTTAAATAATTTTATGAAAATATAAGTGCATCAAATTCCCCCACACATAAACTATTATTTTCCTCAAGAATAAAATATCAACATTGAATTAAATAGGGAACCAATGTTTCTAGTATTTAAATATCAAAGTAATAAAATCAATCAATTCTCAATGTTAAACCAAATTTTGATGTTCTAAATAAAATATCAGGTCAATTACACATTTTTTTAAAGAAAAAATCAGCACTATTATTTTAATTTCTACCTTTTGATAATGTTGGAACTTATCCTTTCATTAATTCAAGCTTCTAAATTTATTATTATTAAACATGAAAAATCATGATTTACCTCACTTTTGAATATTTTCTCTCAAAACCCATGATAGAAATTCAATTATATTTATGATCAAATAATGAGAAAGTGATCCTTATCTATAACCTTTAAAAGGAACTACTTTATCTAATTTTTAAAGGAAAAAAACATGAAATCATAAGGGATTTTCAATTAAGATTCAAATAACTATGAGGCTAAAGGTTAGTAGGAATTGATGTGAAAAATTAAGGATCAAAGAGGAGTATTATCTCTCAAAGTATAAAACATGATATAAAAAGTAAAAGTGAAATGAAAATATCCCTTTTAAAATAAAAAATCCCAATTATAAAGCTCAAAGTAAAGGTTATGATTAATTTGAAAGCATAATGAATAATGTACACCTTCTTGAATTTTATCTAATTTTATACTGTTTTTTAAAAGAACCTTTTCATATTTTTTTAATTTTTCAAAATATATACTTGGAATGAATCTCAAATCCACCGCCTAACCACATATGATAAAAATCATCAGTCTAGTAATGGTAATTTTTTATTCTTTCAAGTTACGAGCCATTCATAATTTTTTTTTTCATTTTTTAATTTTTTTTAATTTTTTTTCAAGAAGGGTAAGCAATTAAGTACAATGAATGAATCAATTTTTTTAAATACCCAAAATTAGAACCTACATAATTTTTCTATAAAATGTAGTGAATACTTAAACCACTACTTCTCTCACCCCCAAAATTCAACTTTAAAATATCACGAAAATACTAAGAGGAGGGCAGGAATGGATAAAAATGGCTTGAAATGTGGATAATTCCTAACAAGGACCTTTATAGTCACTATGGAATAAACAAGGATAAATTTATAAGGTGGTCTCAAGGATAAGGGATTATCAATAAAAATTACTCAATAATTTTAAATTTGTTTTTGCATAGTCATAGATCTATCAAATTCCATTTCAAGTTAGGTGACATGCCCCAAGATCACTAAAGAAATATTCTCAAGATAAAATAGAAAATATTTGGTCTAGAAATACTATCAGGAATGGGACATATGATTTTGGATAATCACTTATGGAATAAATAACAACAACAAATCAATTCACATAAATTTCAAAAATTAAATGCATGAAAAATGGTTGGGAAATTTCATTTACATGAATCAACCAATTCACTCAAATCACGAGTCATTATTTCAATATACACGATTCACTCTAATAATTAAATTATCACCTCACTCATTCAATCTCATTATCATTGAAATCTAAAATATTTAATCACATGGTTCCTAAGAAACTAATGTATCCAAGATAAGTTAATTAAAGCATAAATTCAAATCATGGGAATGAAAATTATAGTTCAAATCACCTAACAAGTTTTTAGAATAAAATATAGGTACTTAAAAAAAAATTTAAAAGCAAACTCCCTTTTCTCATGAAGATTTTAGTCTGCTTACTATACTATTTGGGGGCTTCCTTGTGACATCATGGTCCTAAAAAAGTAATTTAATCAATTAATCATAAAAAACATGTCATTAAAGCTCAAACGATAAGGGATTGGGGATTCTTGCTAAAATAATACTAATAAATTAAATATAAAGCTTCTAGAAATAAAGTAAAGACAAATATTTGTTTAATCCACCAATTAGGACCTGGATTTTTACTACCTATAAAAGGGTAGTACTAGCTGATATCCATAGTTTTATGGTGGGTGGATCTTCTTGGATTTTTATCACCACATGTGGATTTTCCTAATATCCAATTATTCTTTTTCAGTAAAGAATAATCCATGGAAAGAGTAAACTAAATCCACCCATTAATAATTAGGTATAGATTAGATGATGAAGTTAGGATAAAGTATGGATCATCCTCCTTCTTGGTTGCTACTTATAAAACCTCCTATTTCTTTTCTATTTCTTACTTAATATGGGTTTCATGGATTGAATGATCAAAGGTGAGTTTAGAATATATTTTTTTGGATAGAATTTAAAAATGAAGAATGAAAATACAAATTATACCTTTCAATATGAGCTGCCTTTATCTTAGTCTCTTCATGCAAGATCATTAGGCTCCCCTCATGGGATTCCTATAAGGTATGTTCAAAAAAATCAAGGAGCTAAATGTATTCCTCAACAGGTTCATATAATTCTTTATCAACTTCCTCCAGGACAAGATATGGATAGGAAGAATATGAAAATTCAAAACAATAAGAATTAATACTCAATTTATATTGAATAAAATCAAATGAGAGAGAGTTTAAGAGAAGATCAAATCCTTATCTTGGTTTAGTTTCAATATATTTCTTAGTGGTAAGTTCTTCTTGGAGTTGGATGGTAGAAAGTGGAGGTAGGAAATCATGCTACTCCATCTTCTATTTAAATTACACCACATGGGTGGTATCTTCTTCTATGGATAGAAAGATATGAAATAGCGATTAATATTTTACTTTTTAAGGAATGGGGAGATAATTTTGTACCTAATAATCATTTTATAAGTTTTCTAGATATTTTTGATCTCCTACATGTATCTTATCAGCCAAGTATTCATCATTATGAATCCACTCTAGATCTTTATAGTATATTTGAATTTGGATCCTGATATGGTTGGGTTGTGGATGTTCCTCAAGTTGGGCCTTAACCTTCTAGATTTCATCCAAAAAATATGGAAAGACTAAGGGTTCATAATCTAGTTCAGGTTCAGGTTGTTTTAGGTAATCATGAGTTATTTTCTCTATTTCCATCCTCACTAAATCTATATTTCTTTCAACACTTTTAATATGATCATTTATATTATTGTTAACCACTTCTTGTTATCTTTGTTGAACCTTAGAGTAATTGTTCCATGCATAAATGTATGGAATGTTTTGATACATCATTGAAAAATAATTTTTTATAGTTTATTTATAAAAGAAATAAAAAACTATATACAATGTGAAAAAGAAAAATATAAGTGAATAAAAAATTAGATCCCCAAAAATGGTGATAGTTTTGACACATACCTATCATGGGGTGTTCTAAAAGAAAATTTATATTTTTCCTAGTGTAGTACAGTGACTGACCATGGTCATCTTACTTGAGGAGATTTACAATGGATTCAATTACTAATTCCAATTCACCTAAAAAATAATTCTTTTTTGTGTTTTAATTATTTTATAAATCAATTGAAAGACATGTAGAACTAAATTACTATAGAATACAAAAAAAATTAGAATTAGGAAATAAAGAACTTGGCCTTATAGGTTTGGTTTATGGTCTCCTTTATTATTCTTATTTATTTGTTTAAAATTTAGTTTGATAATATAATTCTTAAATATCATTAATGAACTACTAATATTTTATTTATTGGTTGTGAAATCTCAAATGCATAAGAAATTGAAATTCCACCTCCTCCTATAATCAAGGTTTACAGAACACCTCAATCAAAAGTGTGACACCTTACAGGACCCGACTCCATCATATGTCATTTCATCCATGGAATGGATCAACTCTGCCATATGAAGAGATTATGTCCAATAGAAGAGAGGGAAAATATTTAAATAAAATAAAAGAAGTAATAGCAAGATATATGCTGTAGTGGAAAACTGCTACACTTTCACACTTCACTTTCATACACCATAAAAAGATTTAAATCATAAAAGAATTTAAGCACTGAATTTAGAAAAAACCTATCCTACCCTAAGGTCAAGACTCATATCAGTCTCCCATTATCAAGATTAAGATATTAACAGTGGAAAGAATGGGAATAATTGAATAAATAAATAAAATAAAATAAAAAAGATAACGAGAATAGATGAAGAAAAAGAAGAAGAAGAAAAAGAATAAAAAATGAAATGAGGAAGAAATAGTGGATGAAAACACTTATAAAAACATAATGAATACATGAATTATCTACAAGAAAAATATAATAAACAAAAAATAAAACTATATAATAAAGAAATAAAATAAAAATAAATAAGAGAATATAGAATATCTTTGTTCAAGCCTCCCATCATATCTCCCTTGCGGTCTAACTCTCTCTAGAAGTAGATTAATCCTACACATTTTGTGAGCACATAGAATCACCTTAGCCTCCTTAATATATCAAAAAAAATACTATCCTCATCTAGGATTCTCTTTACCTTTATTTTATTTAAATAGTTTTAATTTTTATCTTCTACAAAATCACTGTCGAGTTATGGGGTGATTCATTGAAAAAATACACAAATATCTCAAGTGTTTCTTATTTTTTCCATGTTGACACATGCCATAGCCTAGCTATGGAATCCCAAATTTTTATTACATAACTTTTCATTACAAGGGACATAATAGGGGATCTTTTAAAATTTAGTTTATAAGAAATTAGGTACATAATACATGGAAACATAAAAAATTCTTATAAATCCACAAGAAAAACTTATTCATGGGATCACCCTAAGTTACTTTTACTAAATCTCATATCTTGGGGACATACATCAAAGGAAAGAGGTGACCATTAAGCCCAATAAGGTAATAATCTAGAGAGACAAAAAGCATGTGATAATGAGACACATCAATAAGAACACGAGGCATAAAAATAATTCATGAAAAAGAGGCATATAATAATAATTAGAACATGAATCATAACATATAAATGTAGATATAAAATTTAAATGAAACATTTATAATCATATAACCAAGGTTTTTCACGAAGGTTTCATAAATGAAAATTACCAAGGTTATTCACCAAGGCATCGTAAAACATGTCATATCTAGAGATTAAATTCTTTTCCCAATGCATTTAAGCACTATCAGGTAACACCATTCATATGTATTAATTAATATGATCCACATATATCATATTAAATCATTTCATTAATAACCCATATAGAATAAATAATTGATTTCTTATCAAAATCATGGTGTACAAAAGTACTTAAAGTCATGATCATTATGTCATTTTTAACCCAAAAAATGAAATGAGGGTTCTATATATATAAATCCATGAGTAAATAAATCATTTTAAAACTAGGTGAATAACCATGGAAAAGTAAGAGGTTTGGGCATTAAAAAAATAAAATAAACGATAATTTCTCACATAAAAAAGAGAAATTTGAGAAGTAAATTCGGAAGCGTGATGGGTATATAACATAGTTTTAGAAAAGGGTAAAATGAGGGAGAATAAAGGCCCCCTATTGATAAAATAATATTATTATAGTAATGGGATAATATAAATTGGACTAACGAACTTATTTTGGTAATTAGAATACATATCACATAAAAAGGGAACTTAAATGGAAAGAGAAGTGAAGATTTCCCTTACCTTGAAGAGTTACTCTTAAATAACGAGGATTGGAACCTTGGGGATTGAGAAAAACTTAGGGGGACTCCTTGGGAGAAAAAATAACAATAAATTCATGGATTATGGATTGTGAGTGAAGGAAAATGGTGAAATGGGTGGGTATTTATAGAAAAAGTTGAGGAATTGTTTAATAATTTTCAAATATAGATCTTGGAAATATAAGTTGTAGAAAATGAAAAACCATTGGATTAACCATGTTTTTTGCTCATGTTTTTGAAAATATGAGTCAAATTTTATGATATTTTAATACACTAGATTCAAACACCATTTTTAAATACTTCTTTTGGTATGGAAAAGTAAATTCTCCACAAAGTAATGTTATTAAAATTAAATTTTCCATTTAAGACTTTGGAAAGTTACTTATAGGTTTGGAAATTGATTAAAATATATTAAAATACATAATATTAATAAAATAAAATATTTTAGTTCATTTATTTTGGTTAATTAATTATTACATCATTATGACATAAATATGAAGACATAAAACATTCCAAAACCCAAAACTGTATTTTTACTATTCATGAAAAAATAAAGTATTTTAGAAAATTATCATAAATTCACCCAACCTAATTTTGATGTATTGATTTCAAATATAGTATTTATTTTATCTGAATAATTATATAAATATGATAATTTTAAATTTTAAATATAAAAATCCCTTTTTATTGAAAAACAGTAGATTTTAAGGCATAATCAAAATTTTGACACTTATAAAAATTTAGTAGGTTATTAAAAAATAATTTTATCATTTATATTTAAATAAGAGTGTTTTAAAATACTATTTAATTAAAACTAATATTAATTATAATACCATGGTTTTTTTATAAAAATGTATATCTTTCCTAAAAAATACAATCATGTTTTATTTGTGTCTAGAAATCAATTTTTCAAATTCATCTTAATTAAAAATATATTTTATTATGAAAAACTATTATTAAAAGGAATTGATAGAATAAAAATTTTATTTATACAAATGAAATTAAAATTTATGTAACTAAGTCCTAGACACATAACCCCATATTACACCTGTATACGCCCTAAGGGTAAGGTGTGCGATAGTGACATTTTCATGGGGTGGCTCAACTAACATCAAACAAGTGGAAATCTATACTAACTTGAACATCTATCATAGGTGATTTCATTAAATCTTCACTTGTTAAAGCTCAAATTAAGATTTTTCAAGGGAGAAACCTGTTTATTCTACCCCCCTCCTAAGTTTTGACTAATGGGATTTAAATGGAATGACTCTACTGGTTGAGGCTGTTATTTATCCTTTTTGCATGAATTATCCTTAACAATTACAACTTATAAAAACTAATTATAATGGTAAAATTATTTCCAATGGTTAAAGTTTTAAATGATCAAATTTACCAATGGTAATACTTGACCAATAGTAATATAATGGTCAAATACTAATGGTCACATTTCCCTTTATACCCTATAAATACAACTTCATTCTTTCACTCAAAATTCACTACAATTTATCTTAAGGTTATATTTTCATTTTCTTAAGATGTTGACTAGTTTTCTAATATTTTTTTTATTTCTATAGTATTTTCTATGGGGGAAATGATTATAACAGATTGGGGTGATCCATATTTTCCCATTTTATATTTTATATTTTATATTTTTTGTATAGTTGTAATGTTTGGAATTTTAATTGGTTTCATAGATAATTAATGTAATGATAATTATTAATGAGATAAGGTTTTTTTGGTTCTTCTATATTTTTTATTTGTATAATATAATATAACACACATTTTCTAAGGAAAAAAATATCATTTAAAAAGCCTGGGTCATTACATTATCCCCCCATAAGTAATTTCATCCCTGAAATTTCAACTCATTCTCTTAGTTGAGAAAAAGGTGAGGGTACTTCTATCTCATTGCATCCTCTATTTCCCACATCACTTTTTCATATTTGTGGTTACTACATAACAATTTGACAAGTTTATTTTTCTTGTTGCATATAAATTTGTCTCTATGGTCCAAGATCTCCACTAGATATTCCTCATAAGAGAGGCCATGTTCTAGTTTCACAAACTCTGGATTCAGTACATGTGAGGGTTTAGGTATGTACTTTATCAAGAGAGATATGTGGAATGCATCATAAACTTTAGTAATATTTTGTGGAAGTTCTATAAAATAGGCCACTTCCCCTATGTGATCAAGGATTTTGAAAGGGGCCAATGCACCTAGGGCTAAGCTTCCCTTTCTTTCCAAATAAAATGACTCTATTACATGGTGATAACTGAAGGATTTTTTTCTTCTCTAACATCAAAATACAAGTCCCTTAGACAATTATCATCAAAACTCTTTTTATAAATCTATGTAGATTTTATATATTTTCATATGACATGAACCTTTTATATCATCTATTACACAAGATCGGGCCTAAGTATCTTCCTCTCACCAACTTTATCCTAACAAGTAGGAGTTCTACATCACTTTCCCAATATAACTTCTTATGGTTCCATTTGAATACTTGAGTGGAAGATGTTGTTTTATGAGAACTAAAATAATGGAAGGTGTTGATACCATCCACCTTTAAATACCATTGATCATGTTCTTAGCATATCCTAGAGTGTTTTAATAGTCCTTTGAGATTAGATATTAGTTTGGGGGGTGATAGGTCATACTAAAATTCAATTTAGCATGCAGAGAATGTTGAAGACTTCCATAATTTAGATGTGAACATTGGATAATGACCATAAATGATAGAAAGTGGTGCCCCATGTAGCCTCAAAACTTCATTTATGTATATCTTGGAAATTTAGTCAAGAGTGAAATCTTCCCAAATAGAAATGAAATGGGTAGTCTTGGTGAGTTGATCCACTATAACCCATATCACATTGTTTCATTTGGATTTTCTTATGATACTAATGATAAAGTCCATAGTGATATTTTCCCACTTCAATTTTGGTATGGTTAGTGGTTTCAATACCCCTTTATAAAATTTTCACTCCACCATCATTGCTAACATACCAAGCATCTTGAAGTGTAGTCAGAAATATCCCTTTTCATATTATCCCAACAATAATGATCATGAAGGTCCATATACATTTTAGTGCTTCCAATATGTATAGAGAATGTAGAGCTATGAGATTAATCCATAAAATCCTTCTTTATCTCTGAGATATATGGGACACATAGCCATGCATGAAATTTTAGTAGATATTATTGATCAATATTAAAATCAATAAACTTTCCATTCTTCACATCCTCTATATATTTTTTGTATCTCTTTGATATTTTTTGATCTTTTCTAGTAATTATGGTTGTGAAATCATTTGGGATAGGATTGATGATGTCCCTTACCTCATTATTACCATGTCTAACCTTAATAGGTCATTGATTAATGAATCTCTTTGAATTGTCATCATTTCTAGCATAATAGGATCTTTCCTACTTAATATATCAATGGATTTGTTTTCTATTTTGGGGTGGTAATGAATTGAATATTCATAGTATTTAAGAAGTTCTAAACATCTCATTTGTCTCATGTTTAATTACTTTTCTGTTAATATATACTTTAAAATTTGGTGGTATATATATATATATCACATTTATCCTCACAAATACAGTGCATCCATATTTTTAGAGAAAAAATAATTGCAGTTATCTCTAGGTAATGTATAGGATAATTTTGATCACGAGGATTTAACTATTCCGATGTATAAGCGATCACATTGTCATTTTTCATGATGATGCACCAAATATCTTTCAAATATGCATCACTATAAATAACATAACATTCTCTGATCAAGGGTAGAGTTAATATAGGTTCAATATCAAATATCTTATTTAGTTCTTGGAAACTTTCTTCACACTCATTTTTCTAGATGAACTTATCACCTTTTTGAGTTAACTTTTTTAGTGTATTAGAAAGTTGTGAAAAGTTTTTCACAAACCTCCTATAATATCCCGCTAAACCAATAAAATTGAAAATTTAAGTTTCTATTTTAGAATGATTCCACTCCTTTACAGCCTTTGTCTTGAAAGGGTCAATTAGGATTCCTTCATTAATTACAATGTTCCCCAAGAATGAAACTTTTTGTAACTATAAATCACATTTTTAGAATTTTCCAAATAGTTTCTCATTCCATAGAGTTTTCAATATAACCCATATATGATCTTATTTCTCCTCACAGATTTTGGAATACATTAGTACATCATCAATAAAAACAGCCATGAATTTATCGAGGTAGTACTTAAAGACTCTATTAATCAAATATATAAATATGGTATGATAATTAGTAAAGCCGAAGAGCATAACAACAAACTAATAATTCTAATATATTTTTGGAAGTATTTGGAATATCTTTTTTCTTCACCCTCAATTGATGATACCTAGATCAAAGGTCAATCTTAGAGAATAATTCAACCCTACGAATCTGGTTAAATAAATCATCAATCACTGGGATATGGTACTTTTTCTTCACTATTATCCTATTAAGCTATCTATAATAAATGAATAGTTTCATTGATCCATACTTCTTCTTTACAAAGAGAATAGGTTCTCCCCAAGGTGAGACACTTGGTTAGATAAATATCTTCTCCAAAATATATTGAATTTGTCTCTTTAATTCCTATAACTCTATATTTTCTATTCTATACAGGGTCTTCAATATCATCTTAGATCTAGGTATGAGTTCAATAAAGAACTCTAGCTCTCTTTATAGGGGAGGTCTAGGTAACTATTCTGAAAATATGCTAATATATTCCTAAAAAATGGGGATATTTTTTTTATCTTTATTCTTTTATTTCCTTCTCCCCCTTAACTAATCATCTCCATAAATAAGTCAATGGGAGGTGCTTCTAGATAAATATTATGCCAAAATATCCCTCATTTAAAAATAACTCTTGGTTTTCCATTCAATACTACTGAAATTTCCTTTATTATATATTTTATCTTAGCATTATACTTTGAGAGGTAGTACATCCCTATTATAGTTTTGAATTACACCATGGGAATTACTTCTAGATTTATGATGAGGCTATACCCACCAAAGTTAATACAAGAGTTTCTATACACTATTGATTCTAGGATAATCCCTATAGGAGTATTGATTGATAACTCTTATTCTAAAAGTTTTGGGATTGATTCTATATTCTTTGAAAACTTGGATGAAATAAAGGAGTGTGTAGAACCATAATAAAAAAGTACTTGCTATCTTTGAGAGCACAATGAGTGTACCTACCACAAAATCATTTGGAGTATCTACTTTAAACATTGTGATATAAAATGATTGACCATATTACATTTTACTATGATGAGGTTGATGGTGGTTTCCATCCATTACCTTCTAATTTGTAAATTGATTAGAAAAGTTTTCAAGATGTCCACACTTTAAGCATTCAACTTTCGGCTGGACCTATACCATCTTCCCTTTATCATTAGTGTTGATAAATTGAGGCTTAACCTCAAAAAGATAGTTTTAAGCTATATTCACATCTCTTCTGTACTTGTAGCACTTTCCCCTACCTAGAGAGCAGTTCCCCAAATGCTTCTTCCCATATTTTTTTCATATTAAAATATACTTTATTTCCTCCTCTTCCATGATCAAAATTATTCCCTAAGTTTGGATCCATTTATCTTTTGTTTTCATTCATCCTATGTGACCACTACATCTCCCAAAACTCAAATTAAACCTTAATAACACTCCATACTATATCCTCATAGCATTAATAGTCTTTATTTTCCATATTAATTCACATATGGGGTCTTAGTCCACTGAATAATCTATAAACATTTCATTTAATATCCATAAAAAAATATAGGTGTATCAATAAAGTCTTGTAAAGTTCATCTCATAGCTTCCCACTGATTCATTTTACTTCTGATTCATCTCTAGGAATTCCTTATCTACTTTTGTTCACATCGAACGAGGAAAATATTTTTTAAAATATATTCCCATAAACTCTTCCCACTCCATAGAATTAATCACCCTTCCTATATTATTGTTTTTAATTAGTTTCCACCACTGATTAGATGCTTCTTTTAAGCAGTAAATTACCAGGTTGAATTTATTTAGCTCAGAATAATGGAGTACAAAAAGGATATTTTCTATAGATCTAATCCAATTTTCAGAAATCAATGGGCCAATAGATCCACTAAAAGATGGTGGTCATTGATGTATAAAAGACTCAACAAAAAGTTGTTCCTTCGAGGTGAATCTGGTCTCTCAACTTGATTCAAGTTATTATTCATAAATCAAGTTATTTGATTCATCATCCTCATAATTTTTTCCATTCCCTCTTCAATCGTAACACCATCAATGCATCGTTTGTTGAACTCATCATTTATATGTTTCCTCTTATTTCCTTCCATTTTTATAAAATAAGAAAAAAATTAGTGAGAAACATGTTACTTCTATAAATATTATAATTCTAAAAGGAGTTTATGGATTAAAACATAATCCTTAAATATGTTATTAACATTCTCTAATAACAATTACATTTTCTATATATCCTTCATAAAGGTTTATAAAAATATTGTGATTAACAAAGCATATCCCCCAAGAGTGTCAAACTAGGTATGAAGTAAGGCCCATTTTCATGCATTAGTTCCTAATCGAGTCCATCTCAATACGGTGTTTTCGGGTGTTACCCCTAGTCACATCTCTTTCAGAGCCATATCCACTTGTAGTATCCAGATAAGGATGTATTTTATTAGAAACCGCTTACTTAATACTCACCAAAATACTAGGATGTTTTCATATATTTAGAATTGTCCCTAGGGTTCATAATAAAGTTTTCAAGTACTAATTTCCAAAAATAACTAAACATTCCTTTGAGTACAACTATGGAATCACACCTTTTTATTACATAAGTTTTCATTACTTGGGACAAAATAAAGGATATTTTAAAGTTTAGTTTCTTGGAAATTATGTACATAATACATGAAAACATAAAAATTCTTCTAAATCCACTTGAAAGATTTTTTCATGGGATCACCGAAAGTTACTTTTACTATATCTCATATCCTAGGGACATAGATCAAAGGAAAGGGGTGAGTATGAATCCCAATAAGGGAATAATAAAGGGAGACAAAAAACATGTGATCATGAGACATATCAATAAGAAAATGAGTCATAACAATAAGGAATGAACAAGAGACATATTATAATAATTAGAACATGAATAATAACATTTAAATGTGGCTAAAACATTTAAATGATACATTCATAAGCATATCTCCAAGTTTTATCACCAAGGTGTCGTAAATGAAAATTACCAAGGTTATCCACCAAGGCATTATAAGACATGTCATCTCTATAGATTAAAATTTTTAACCAATGAATTGGAGCATTATCAGGGTGCACCCATCATATGTATTAATTAATTTGAGACACATAGATCATAATAAATCATTTCATTAATAACCCATTGAGAATAAAGAATAAGTTTCTTATCAAAATAATGGCATAAAAAAGTGCTTAAAGACATGATCATTACATCATTTTTAACCCATGAAAAGGAAATTTGGGTTTCATATATATAAATACCTAAATAAATAAATCATTTTAAAACTAGGTTAATACCCATGTAAAATTAAGAGTTTTGGGTATTCACAAAAAAGAAAATAAATTATAATTTCCCATGTAAAAGAGAGAAATTTTAGAATTAAATTTGACAGCATGATGAGTATAAAATGTTGTTTTAGAAAAGGGTAAAATGATGGAGAAATAAGGTAAACCATTGATAAAATACTATTATTATAGTAATGGGATAATATAAAGTGTAAAAATGAATTTATTTTTCTAAATATAAGACATACCACATAAAAAGGGAACTTGAATGGATAGAGAAGTGGATATTTCCCTTACCTTGAATAGTTTCTCTTAAATCTTGAGGATTGGAACCTTGGGGATTGAGGAAATATTGGGGGGAATCCTTGGGGGATAGATCACCAGAAAGTTTTAGATGATGGATTGGAAGTGAAAGGTAATAGTGAAATTGGTGGATATTTATAGAAAAAGTGGAGGAATTGTATAATAATTCTCAAATATAGGTCTTGGAAATCTAGGTTTTGGAAAATGTAAAACCCTTTCCTTACCCATGGTTTTTGCTAATGGTTTTGTAAATTTGTGTAAAAGTTTATGATATTTTAATCAACAAAAAGGAAAACCATTTTTAAATACTTCTTTTGGCATGGAAAAGTAATGTTTCCACAAAGTTATGTTATTAAAATCAAAATTTCCATTTTAGACTTTAGAAAGTCACTTATAGATTTAGAAATTTATTAAAATATATTAAAATACATTATATTAATAAAATAACATATTTTAGGTCGTGAATTGTGTTTAATTAATCATTACATCTTTATGACATAAATATAAAGTCGTAAAACATATTGAAAACCCAAAAATGTATTTTTACTATTCATGGGAAAATGAAGTATTTTAAAAAATTCTTATAAATTCACCATAATCTAATTTTGACATGCTAAATTAAAATATAGTGTTTATTTCATCTGAATAATTCTCTAAATATGATAATTTTAACTTTTAAATATAAAAATCATTATTTATTGAAAAATAACAGTTTTTAGGGCACAATCAAATTTTTGACACTTATAAAAATTTCTTAGGATATTATAAAATTCTTTTAAACTTTATATTTAAATAAGAGTTTTTTAAAAGACAATTTAATTAAAAAAATAGTATTCAAAATACCATGGTTTATTATAAAAATGTATATCTTTCCTAAAAAATATAATTATGTTTTATTTTTGTCTAGAGATCAATTTATCAAATTTGTCTCAATTAAATATATATTTTATTAAGAAAAAATATTCCTAAAGGGATTTGATTGAATAAAATTTTTATTTATACAAGTTTAATTAAACTTTAAGTAACTTAGTCTTGGAAACGTAACCCCTTATCACGCCCACATAATCCCTAAGGGTAAGGTGTATAATGGTTGTAGTTTTGTGGGGTGGCTCATCTAACATCGACCGAGTAGTAATATCCACTAACTTGAAATTATCCCATAGGAGATTTCATTCAAGCTTCACTTGTTGAACCTCATCTTGGGATTCATCAAGGTAAAACCCTAGTGATGCTACCTCCCTCCCAAGTTCTGAAAAATGGTCTTAAAATGTCATGACCGTACTGGTTGAGCCCATCATTTCTTCTTTCTGCATCAATTATCCTTTGTCATTAATACTTATAAAAGCTAATTATGATGGTAATTTTTTTACAAATTGGTATATTTTTCAACGGTAAAATTAACCAACAGTTATATTGACCAATGGTCATATAACAGTCAAATACCAAAGGTCAGATTTCCTTTTATACCCTATAAATACCACTTCATTATTTAAATCAAAATCCATTATAATTACTCTTAAGGTTATATTTTCATTTTATAAATATGTTGATTGGTTTAATAATATTTTTTTTTATTTCTATAGGGATTGATGTGGGGGAAATGATTCTAATAGATTTGGGAAATCCATATTTTTCCATTTTAGCTTTTAGCTTTTTTATTTTTTCTAGTTGTAATGTTTGGATTTTTAATTGGTTTCATAAATGATTAATGTAATGATTATTATTAATTAGATATGGTTTTGTTTCTTCCTCTAATTTTTGTATGTGTATAATATAATACAACACACATTTTCTTAGGAAACAAATATCATTTAAAAATCCTGGTTTGTTATACCAACCTCCTTGGCAACATGTATGCTGTGCATGTGACGTGCATACAATCACCTCAGTGCACTCTCCTTGGAAACTAAATCACAAAGGAAAATTTAGTGGTGTAGGGTTCCTTCTTAATGTGGTATGGCCTTAAGACTTACCGATGTCCCAAAATCATGCATCTAAGTATTCTTCTTCATAAAATGATTCATGGTAGTCATTTGAGGTCTCAGAGTTGTTCATGGTGGTTTGGGGCCTCAAAAGTGGTCCCCAGATCAAGATCGAGCTTTCAGGTGGTTGATCATGGTGGTTATTTAGTGTTGTAGTGGCAGTTGGTGATGTCAAGTGGAAATGTAAGGCTTGGAGGTGGCAGAGGTGTGGCATGGGAAATATCTGAGTGCAGGTGAAGAAGGGCCAAGGAAAAGCAACACTATTTTTTTGTTAAATATGAAAGGTTCCATAAGAATCTATCTAAGATCAAAAGAAACCGTAGTTGAGTGCCTATTTATATAATAATTTGTGGTCATGGTCCAATAGTGAAGTCAGATTGGAGTCAGAGGACTCCTACCACCATCGCGGACCACCCCATCCTGGTAAAGCACTCCTCCCATCACCATGTGGACCTAACCAACACATGCTACCATGCACGTGCTTTATCCCACTTATAAACTACCATGAGATCCTCCCTATGGCCCACTCTCTCTTATCTCTTAGGAAGTCCCTCTCGATGGGCTGCATAGATGGGAAACCCTCCGTTGGGCTAGCTAAGAGGCATGTGGCCTATTTGCTGGGGCTAGCCTTAGGTTGGATAATTTTTTACATAAATATTATTCAAAATTATTAGTAATATTCAACCACAATTTCATAAATAAAGTTAAACATTTAAAACTTACATATTTATTTATTTAAAATTATTTAATTTTAAATTCACATATATTAATAAAATATTTGAATGCATGGAATTATTGACTTATATTCATTGAAAAACATTATAATTTGTTTAAATAATTGTATGAAAATATAATTTCATCAGATAACATAGATGGAAACTTAGAAATTCATATATTAAGGAATATATGTCATTTATAAGTTATCCCTTCAATGTTTATAGATTTTTTTTATGTGTTTAATAGTTTGAAATTTTTTATCCCTAACTATATTTTGGATGAAGTAAATGATTAGAAACAAAATAAAATAGTTAAATGTATATTTATCATCCATTCATAAACTTCAAATTCCCTATGTGACTATAATTCTATGAATTATTTCATATCACACAAGTTTAGTAGAACTATTCATACACTACCCCAAAATATGGAAGTAGAGTTATCAATGAAGATAAAAAATGGATCAATTGTTGCATTTTAAGAATATAACTCATCCCCTATCAAAATATTTGGGCTGAATCTCCCAGAAAACCTTATGATACTTCCTTTAGTAGAATTCGATGCTATTATGGACACTGATTGAATTTCATTGTATAGAGATAAAATAAATTTCTGAGAGAGGTGATGTGCCTAAAAGGAAATGTTGATTCCTCCAAGAATTGATCGGATTAAAAATTTATTTTCCCAAACTACACTCAGCTACTATGACATTGTAAGTGGCGGTCTCGGGTCAAACCAATAGAGACATATTGTTAGACAAGCAACCTAGTGGTCTAAACCTATTGAGTAGGATTCCTCATTATAACTCTTCTTGTTTTGGTTTGACTAAAACTAATTATATTAGGTATTAAAATAGATTAAAAGAAGGATTTAGGTTCAATTTCAGGGTAATGGAAAAGGGTAATCCAAAATATGACTTGGGATAGACCTATGGTGTTGGCTGTAAAGCGGTGAAAAGGACACCAATTAATCTTGTTCCAACCAATTGGATCAAACTAAGATGGAAAAAGACTCCTCGATCCAGAGTAATTAACAACCTAAGCACATGAATCTTGGATTCTTAGAAAAAAGAATTATAGGCTATTGTTCCTAGCTTGATCGTCTCCAACTAGGTCATGGTTGTTCAATTTTCACCTTCGATGGTCAAGGATAGTACAAAAGAATGAGATTGATTTTTTTTAAACTTGGTTACTAGACATATGGTTACCCAATTTTGATTTCATATATTAATTAGGTTAAAAAAACCCTTACTCTCAATCCCTAACCCTAAATAGATTATCCACAAATGACCATATTGAATGAAAGTGGGGAAATAGATTACAACATGCTTGGAATAACAAATGAGTGAATCAAAGCAAGTAAATCCACAATTAAAATTGTGAAAAATAAATTAAATACTAAATTTAATGAAGAATCAGTGGATAATGTAGTGACAATCAAAGTTTCATGGAAAATGGGATTAGAAATGGAACATCAGAACAAAAATGATTAACAAACACATCTTTGAATTAAAAGTGAAAACAATAGAATGCGTAGAATAATAAAATAAAATAGTAGAGATAGAAAGAATTAAAAATAGTAAAAAAATAGATAATAATGAAATAAATAATTAAAATATATTCCATTTCCAAGAGGATCTCCTATACTTTGATGATGATGAAATATTTATAAGCTCAAAAGGTAAAATACATAAAAAGTCTTCACATCATGCAATGGATTTAAGAGACTTCTTCTTCAACACTTACACAGTGTGTAACTACATTTCATTCCTTGTACTTAAAAGTCACATTAATATCCAAATATAATATTAAATAACTAAAGAATGAGTGAAACTATTTATGGGAGAAGTTTAAGCATATTGAGATCACGACCCAAACCATGTTCACCAAACAACCCCAAGAAAGTGTCACCATCGAACACCTTACCCTTAGAGAATACACGAGGTGTAATAAAGAGTAATGTATCTATAACCTAAAAATATGATTTGTAGATATTTATTTTTAATAAAATAATGATTATATTTATATTTTTATTATTACTTTATAAATGATTAAATAATGAGTTTGATAAAAAATAGATTTTGATATGATGGAACACAAATTGTATTTTTGGGAAACATATAGTTTCAATCAAGACACTATTTTAAATGAATTAAAGAATTTATTAAATAAACTTCATTTAAATAAAATATTATTATTAAATAATATTTATTTAAGTATAAATGATAATATAATTTTATGAAGTCAAATGAAAATTTTTATAAGGTTCTGAAACTGTTATTATCATAATAACCCATATTTTTCAATAAATGGGGATTTTTTATTTAAAAGTGTAAATTATCATATTTATAGAATTATTTTGATAAAATAAATATTATTTTGGAAATCATCACATTGAAATTATCCAACTCCGAGTTTTTCTTAATTTTCAGAGTTAATCGATTATTTGGGTAAACATTTAATACGGTATAAATATACTATATGTAATATGACATCATAAAATAAAAAAAGTGATGTAATAAATACTATAAATAATATACATGACCAAAATTATTCTTCCCATTTAAAATAATTTGTTTTTAATTTATTTTATAAATTTTATAAACCTTTAACGATTCCTCCAAAACATATATTATATTTTAAGATTTTAAAATTAATTATTTATGAACATGAATCAATACCACACAACTAAGGGTATTATTTTAATTATATATTTCTTAAACTTATAAAATATCAAAATACACTCATCTTTGGTATAAACCATTAGAAAAAACTATGGGAAGGTTTGTTATTTTGATTATTTTATCACATAGAGAATAAAACCTATGTTTAGAAATTAATAAAGAATTCACATCTCTTCTGCTATAAAAACCCAAACAACCCCACATTAATCTTCACTCAAAACCATTTTATCATTAATTTAATCTGAATTTCCTTCTCTAAATCCCTCTCAAGGTGTTCCCAATATCTAAATAAGTTTCTCCCAATCTTTTAGAAGTTCTATCTCAAGGTAAGGGATCCTCTCTTTCTCCCCTTTATTCAAGAAACTTCTTTATATTATAACTTTTGACATCCAATTTTTCATGTTGGGATATGTTTTTACACATCCATCTCAATATCCTTAGGATTTAAAAGTGAAGATTTACACATTTATTTCTCATTAAACCCTTCCATGAATCTTTATGCATCCCTGTTCTACTTCCAAAATTATCCTATGATTTTTACCTACCGAACATTTTTTGTAGTGAATAACCATCTCCATTTCCACTCAAGGGTATTCACCAAGATGTACCTATCAATAATTTATTGGGTACTATAATTTGTGTAACCTATACTTCTTAATCATGTGATCAAAAGTTATTAAAGGTGTTCTTATGTTGTATAATATTTGTGGCACACTAACACATGGACATGATATGAATGTGACGGGTGGCCCCAGAATTATATAGCCTTCCAATGAATTGAGTGATATTTTTATCGCATGAAATTTTATGTATGGTGTATGATAGTTTATCCAAAGTACACTATGTTATGACGTATCGATGGTTAACCATGACAAATGTTAATGATGTCATGTTTTATATTATTTCCACATTCCCATATTACCATTATATTATCATATTATATCACACATTGATTTATGTAACCTATACTTATTGTACACATGTTTCAATTTATTATGTTATGCACCTAATTTCCCAAAGACACTAGGCCTCACGATCTTTTTGGATTGTATTTTTTGTACCTTTTTGCAACAAATTATGAATTAATGTGTATTAAAATATGGGTTGTCATATGGATATTTCCCAATTTCTATATAATTCCATTCACATTCATCTACCCTATGTACTAGTACTTATGGTTTCTCTAAAATACTAATTCCAATCCATAAGGAGTATTTAAAGGAGGAGGCATTTAAGAGGCAATATTCTCAATTCACCTCTTCTAAATTCATTTCTTCTTCCACTTTCTCCTCAATTCCCTTATATAACATGGAATAATAACTATAGTGTCATATATATACTATAATTTTATATTGATAATGTAATATATAACATCCACCCATTTCTCATATCATATTATTCTAAAAAATTGAAACTATTGTCCATATTATGTCAGCTCATTGCCTTAATGGATGATGATTTTTTGTTTTCAACTACAACATTCATGGTAGGTTTAAATTAGATTATAATAGTATAAAAGGAACTAATTTTGTATATTATATACATGTTTACATTTTTTTAATGAATATATTTCCTTAATATTAAATAAAATGAAACTATTTAGTGATGGTCGGTAAAACTACCTAAATGAAATAACTGTATAATGTTGACATTTATACTAAAAGAATAATCTATATGTCATAAAAAATATGTTTATTTGTGACTATTTAAATTTATAGAAGTAAATTAATACCATTTTATTTTACTTCTAGATTTGTATTCTCATTTTAAGATAACATCAATAATTATTTGTAAGTGATCCTACTGTGTTACCATGAAATGAACGCTCTCAGAAAAGTGAAATTAAACTTTATATCTCAATAAAATAATTATAAATGAATATAAATAAATTATAATAAATAAAATATAGATTTAAAAGGTTTATTAATTATGAAATTGAAAAATATAATTTGATTATTTTGGATTTTAAGTGCAATTTCATAACAGATCTTGACATAAGCCAAGGGATCTCTCTAAACCACCCTTTTTTTGGGTTATGATCTTTCTCTATATAACTCATTTTCTCTCCCTTTATAATGTTTTGTAATATTTTTGAAATATTTATATATGTATCTTAAATATATACCTATCTCAATCTCCCTTCATTTTATGCATTAATATATTCCATAACTTCATTTGTCAAATGCCTTATTTAAAATCAAAATCGATTAAGGGGAACTTTTTATCCTTTAATACTTTAATATAATGCTAATTTAAAGCATTTATTTTGAAAGAAAACCATATTTTGAGATTTATAGTTATGTAATTAGAGATGGATGTACATAATATTTAATTCCTCATTTTCATTGTAATATTTATGAAAACCCCTTTGATTATTATATGAGGTAAGACTATGTAACCCATTTCTTTCTATAGGTAATTCTTATGTTTATGCCTTATGATTGATTCCCCTTTGTGGAACACATAAGCATGTAAATGTTATGATGGGTGTACCCAGATAGCACTCCAATGATTTTGGTAATGTTTTTTCACATGATACTTCATATATAGGATTAAGTGGTAAACCTAATCATTGATTGGAGTATATCCACCATGTGATGTTGTATTGGTCGTTAGCCTTGACTTATACTTATGTCATGTTTATATTACTTCCATGTTCCCATGCTTCCATATTACAATGTTTCCATGATATTATAATGCCATGTTATTTATGTTATAATTATATATTATTATTTATGATCCTTATCTTTTATTATATTATGTTATGTCTTCAGACTCATATGATATGATTAATTACCATGTTTATTCCCTTATTGTGATTTTTAGCAGACCCCTTTGTTTATGTATTTTCCCTAGGTTATCATATGTAGTTTTAAAAGATAATTGGGATATATGAGATCATTATGGAGAATAAAATAAATAATCTTGATGTATTATGAACCTAGTATTCCAAATACACTAGGCCTCATGATATTTGGGTTATATTTATTGGATATATATGTTAAAAATCATGTGATAAAATTTGTAAAAGTATTGGGTCTCTATATTATCCCATCATAAATAATATTTTATATTTCTATAAATATTTGTAATTCTAGGATGAATAAATAATAATGAAATAAGATATTCATCCAAAAAATCATTCTTAATGTTTTGTATTGATGGGATATATACTTCATTCCTAGACCTTATAATTCTATCATGACCATGGTTGAACTTATAACTATTCCCCACATTCTTTTATAATTCCACATATTTATTATATTCCTTCTTAATCCTCTCATGGATGGATGATTGAAAATTCATATAACAAAGATAAGATCTTTCCCCTTTCTTCATTATTTCAAGATCCATATTCTAAAAATCCATAAATATTAGATCTCTTTAAATCCTCATCTTGGAAAAAATAGCATGGTCTTTTCAACTCATAACATCATCGACCTTGTTTTCCTCCCCATGGTGGTAATGTATTGATCAATCATAATATTTGATCAACTCCAGCCATCTTATTTGGAACACATTCAAATATTTCTATGTAAATATATATATTAATATTTTATTATTAGTATATATATCGTACCTTTACCTATACAGATAATTCCCCCTTATCTTCAATGAAAAATTTACCGCTACCAACTCCAAATCATGATTCCAATAAATTTTCTTATGAATTTTTAATTAGAGAGAGGAATATTCTATCACCATGTCATTCAACACAAGGACACATCCCCTTACTTTATTTGATGAATCACTATAGATTGCAAACCCTTATCCACTACAGGGTAGTGTAAGCATAGGTGCACTGACCGACCTTCTCATTAGTTATTTGAAATTTGTTTCACATTCATCTCTCTACCAGAACATTACCCCTTCCAAGTCAACATGGTGAGTGGATTAGATAGTCATGATAAATATCTCAAAAATTATTGGTAGTATCCACCAAACCTAAAAAAACTAAGGATTTTAGTTACCATGGTTGGTCTAGGCCATTGCTCAATAACTTTTATCTTTTAAGGATCCACTGATATACCCTCACTTGAGATTATATGACCCAATAATGAAACTTTTTGAAGCCAAAATTCACACTTGGTAAATTTATCATACAAATTATCCTTAGGATTTTCAAATAAATTCTCAAATTCTCATCACGATCTTCCTTTCTCTTTGAATATATAAGAATATCATTTATTAAGACTACCAAAAACTGATCAAGGTGATCTCTAAAGACTCTATTTTTTAAATCCATGAATATAGTTGGATAATTGGTAAGTAAAAATGGAATTAATATAAATTCATACTGACTATTCCACATATGGAAGGCTATATTTGATATATCCTCTTCCTTGATCATTAGCAGATGATGTCTAGATCGAAGATCAATCTTGGAAAAATATAGATCTCCTCATAATTGATCAAATAAATCATTGATACAGGGTAGAGGATACTTGTTTATAATAACGATCTTTTTAAGTTCTCAATAATCAATTAAAATATTCATTGATCCATTTTATTCATAAAAAAAATAATAGGTTCACCTCGTGGAAAAGCACTAGGCTGAATGAATCCCTTATCTTGATTCTCCTGGAGTTGTTTCATCACACTATTGAATTTAGTATCTATAATATTTTTCCATAAGGATAAAAAAGTGTTTAGTTTCAGCTTTAAATTTTTATTTGAAAAATTAATTAATTTTTTTGTCATGATAATTTATTTTAATTTTTTAGTGATTGAATAATTATCTCAAATTCCTATGTAATGGAAATATAATATTTATTCAATTAATAGAAAAATAAAATAAACAATTTTAAAATATTAAAAGCAATAAAAATTGGATGAATTATTGTGTTCCATAAATTTTATAGATGAATAAAGCATATTAGGGATGTTTAAAGGGTTTATATTCAAATTATATATCTGAATTTATGTTATTAAATCCAAATTAAACGAATAGTGTTAAAAATGTCATTAATTGTATTTTATAAAAAATAATATTTTCTTAAATTATTTAAAAATCATAAAAATATTGAAATATGAAAAGTAGGATTATAATTGGTTAAAAAAATTTATCCCTTTTCTATTTATGATCCAATTTTTATCTTATAAGTAAAATTATAACCCTTTAAGATTGAAAAATCCATTACCACGGTTAAGGTTAAAACATGTTTATCAGGGGTTAATCTAAAAATATAAAGGTTAAAATGAACTAAAAACATTATTAAACACCATTTATTGTTTATATTGAGACCATAAACATATAAAATTTTAATATGAGTCATTTAATATCCATTTTTACACGACAATGACTTAATAATAATTTAAAACTTTGAAAAATTACAAGTGTGCCACTCACCTCAATTATAAAAGGGAACCTTCTCCCCTCACTTATTCAAAAATTTTGAGACATTTATATTGAAAAAAACTACCAAAATCCAAAAAAAAATCCTTATACATTTTCCATACATGTTTTTCTTCCCAAAATACCAATCCTAGGGGCCTTAAAAGGAGATCTAAAGGAGTTCTTTCAAGGAAGAGGTAATCTCCTTAACCAATTAATTTATTTTTTTACTTATTCTTTTAATTAACATTAATATATGGTATTTATCACAAAATAATAAATTATGTATCGTAAATATACTAAAATTTTATTATAATTATGAAACAACCATCATCCACCCTATTTGCTATCAAATGGGAAGTGAAAGTATCACATGTGCATCTATGTAGACAACCGCCTGAACATAGCGATACAATTCATTTTCCATGCCAATATTTAATATATGGTTATTATGGTGGGTATAATTTTTATATATGATATTTATTAAATAACTATTATTTGGTAATTATAATACCATATCTACCTTATTACCTTCCCATCTGTTGAAAAATGATAATGTCGCTCATGCGTACGTGCGGACTACCACCTCTAAGAAGAGATATGATTAATTATTCATTTCCGCTTTACATGGATGGTAATAAGGAAAGATTTAATAAATATATATGATACATGTGATGTAATAATTATTTTTTAAAGTTGAATTATTATTTTCCTTTCTTTTGTTCCATCCTTTCAGAAGTGAAAACAACTTTCATACATACATACAACCTACCATCTCCATGAATGGTGTAATTATTTATTCTCTCCATAAATTTTATAGATGATTGTATATATATATATAATGAATATATATTATTTTTATATCATGACTAACATCATGTAGATTTTGTAATCATGATCAAATCATAAATACCCAAACCACCGAACAAAAACATACATAAAAAATAAAGTAGTTATCACACGAAACAATGATTTTAATAAAGAATTATTAATAAATGGATGATAAATGGTTATAAGTAAATAATATATGGTATTATATATATTTTTATGTTTCTTTAATATAATTATAATAAATATATATTTATTATGTATGAGGATATATGAAGGAAACCAGACATGAGGTATGGGTTTATTTCATGATCTCATCATTATTCAAGATTATTTATATTTAAGTCTATAATGAAGGAATTATTTAATATTTCTATATTAAAACCAATATATTTTATTCTCATATATTTATTTCTATAAATTAAAGGTTTTTATTTCATTTTCCTCTCTTAAGTACTAAAGATAACAAAATAATTCTTTTAAGTGAGACCAACTTTCTTTTACTACTTAATCAAGAATATTTTTCTTCCATGTCCATATTTTACTTAAAATATTTTAAAGAATATTTTTACTATTATACAATGATTTATTAAATAAAAGTTTACCCATATTTTAATTTTTACAAAATTGATTAAAAGGAATCTAATTTTTTTTTTCAAATGAGGTACTTTTGGCCTTTACTAAAAATGTGAAAGGAATCTTTTTTTAACATACATGGAATGAATGGAATTTATTGCCATCATGACAACCTAATGGTTTAAATATTACTTTACAATTTTCAAAGTTTAATTCCAAATAAAATTATTTCCTTAATATTTGGGAAATTTTTAGATATTATATAAGTTATTTTAAAGTGAAAAGAGTGTTTTCCTTAATAAAATTTTCTATGAACTTTTTAAATTATTTTCATCTATTTAAAAATCATTTGATGAATATTATGAATTAATTAATATATAAAATAATGATTCTATACACAATATATCTCTGGATGGTTTATTATAAGTTTTAATGGGAAAATTATTAAAAATCCATATACTATTTCTTCCAATATAGGAAACAATTGATTTTCAAGGAATGTTGATTAATTTTTATTGTTTATTAATATTATGAATGAATTGGACTTATAAAGATATGAATGGTGTGTAAAATTACATTTCCCCTTGATGTATCAGTAGTTATCATGAGAAAAAATTGGTTGGGCATTTTGTAGAGGCCTTACCTATTTGTGTAGATGTATTGGCATGATTCCTCAATAGTAAGTTCAAGTTGTTCTAAATTATGAATTCCATCATTATAAAATTAGTTATTTATACACATGTTATTATTTTCATAGTTATGATATCCATGTATTAGTTTCAAGATCACGTGATTATTCATATTCTATTATTTTTATCATCATTTATTCCTTCCATATTATTCATTCCTTATTTATTCTATGTTAGCTTCCACTATATATATACCCTTACCAAGCATTTGTGTTCACCCCTTTATTATGTTTCCTTTCCATAGGATTCTAGGAAGTGTATTATGATTGATATTAAAGTATATTGTATATGGAATAATTATTTTCTCAAAGAAAATACTATCTTGTATTTTATGTTTTTAAATGTAATGTCATATTTAAGTATGTATCTAGTTTTCCATGAATACTAAACTATTAAATCCTTTGAGATGTGATATATTATATATAGTACCAATGTAATAAATTAAACACTAGCTCTAGGCTACTAGAGTTAGGGTAATTATAGTTGGTTCCAAAGAAAGTATAGTATAAACCTTAGGAATGAGATTCAGGAAAACATGGATTAGGGATTACAACCCCATAAAAAACTTTGAGGATTTGTCTAATTGTAGGAAAATATACTAAATTTTTTGGTAAGATAGAGATTAAGTGGTTTTACAAGAAATATATCCTTTTTTATACTAAAAGTGGATGTGGTTTTGGAATAGATTAATCCATAGGTAATAACCCCATAAAGAGTTGGTATAATACATCTCAACCATCATTCTAGTTTATAGTGAGTGTGCCCTTATTGCGCACCTTATTTGACAGTCCTGAGGGATATGCTTGAGTTAACTCATATTTAGTTTATAAACCATTATGAAGATTGAGAGAGTAAAACCTATAAAAACCTATGATATTCTATAATAATATGGTATAAACATAAATTTTTATAGGTTAATAATTCTAAGGTTAGTTATATATTTAAAGTCATAGATACCCCTTTTGAGGTTTTGTGCGATTAATGTTTAAAATAATTAAGGGTATTTTTATATACATTTATGGGAATAAAACCCTTTTCTTTAGTAAATGTTTTACTGAAAAGGTTATTTGAGGAATGATGAATTTATATTTTTTAGACACAAGTTTAAAGTTATTAATAAACTTTAGGGTTAATATTATCACTCATGTTGATGTAATCATGGTGGATTGAAATAAAAGAGTTATTATATTTTGGGAATATATTTTTATCATATAGATAACCATGGTATTGAAAAGTGATTTGGTGAATAATTAATTATTATTATTTTTTAGGAAGTTCAATATTTTGGTAATATTATATGATTAAGGTAAACATAATTTGAGTAATGAAAGTAAGTTAATTTATGGAAGCATATGTGATTTTATTGAGGCTTTATAATAATTCAGGATATTTAAGGAAACAATGATTTTAAAGGAATTATTAATAAATGGGAATTGAAATATTATAAGTGGATAATATATGATATTATAAATATGAATATGGTAGTATTATAGATTAATAATAAGTTTAAAACCATTATACATGAGGTTGAATCAAGTTTAATAAAGTAGAAGCATGAGGTAAGGGGTTTTTAACCCAATTTCTTTTCATTGTGTTATATTACTTCTTTACTATCTATGTTATTACAAGATTATGTGCATAATAACCTCTTATTTTTTTTTTTATATTTTAACTTTTTTTTATGTGGATTTACATTTCTACACACAATCAATTCATTGATTAATTCTCACTCCAATTACATGATCTTTGTAATGGATTTAATCTCAATTTCCACTCCATTAAGCCATATTTGGTATTATGAACCAATTTATTTTTATGTGGTTTATATAAAAATGCATTGATGTATTTAACATGAATATATATTTATTCATGATGATTAATGTTTTAATTCATGTTTACACTTTCACAGGGTTACAATTTAAAAGTTACTAAATTGGTAAGAAATTATTTTATAATCTCATTTTCTAGGATTTATTATATTTTTTGTTGAAGTAATATTATAATATATCCTTCATAAAATTAATCTATTACCTTACCATCTAAATATTTCAGGCTCTTACTTGTATTATTCCAAATTTTATTCTATTTATAACTTGAATCATAAAAATAAATGTTTAAAAGAAAATAAGATCTTATTTCTCTATTGATCGATTATATTTTTCTTCTATGTCTATTTTTAAAAATTGTTTTGAAAAATTAATTTTTATTTACTAAAATGGTTTATTAAGGAAATTTTATGTTATCCTTGACTTTTTAAAAGGTTTTAAATGAATATTTATTATTTTTCTAAAGTTTCATTTTCAACTTTCTTTACAAAAATTCAAAAGGAATGTTTTTTTTCAATGTATAAGGAATTAACAGAATTTCCCGCCACGAAAACAATTTTATGATTTTAAATTTCTTTTAAAAGTTTTAAATGAGTTTTCAAATTAAATTATTTAATGAAAATTTATTTTAAATATTTTGTTTTCATTTTATTCTATGCTCCAAAATAATTGATTTTACTACAAAATCCACCTTTTTAATGAATTAATGGTCATCTATCTTATCTTTATTAATTTTTTATTAATTAAATTTCTATTAAAAAATTAACTTTCTTATAATCATTTTTCATTAGGCATATCCATATTCTTTGTACCATGGATATGGTTATTTCCTAACCCATATATACCATTCCTATATATAGTATTTTTCTACTTGATTGACCGGTGAAATACTTATATTTTGTTTTCTTTACTCAATATGGATACTTATTGATGAGACACACTCTTTATGAATTAAATATATAATTCAATATATGAGGAATTTATTGGACTTAGTAAATTATGGAAAAGGATTGTTATAGCCCCTTGATGCATCAGTAGGTCTCATGTGACAAACTAGTTTGGGTATTTGGCTAAGGCCTTGACCATTTATGTAATATTACATGAAAAAATGTGTTTAAGACTTGTTTATGATGTTTGAAATTATGCATTCCATTAATATGAAATCAATTATTTATAACCATGTGATTATTTTTAATAATTATGATAACCATGGATACGTTTTAAGTTTATGTGATTATTTATATGACATTATTTGATCCATAATTATTACTTACATAGTATTCTGTATTATCAAGCAATTACTTAAATGGAATTTGATTTTACTTATTTAACTTTCCATAAAGATCATGAATTATTTACTCATTATATATTCCAATGTATGTTACCCTTACTGAGCATATAAGATCACACTTATATTTTTATTTTCTTTAGGATATAAATAATGAATATTTTAATGAGTTCAAGGATGTAAAATGTTTACTAGTACTATGTTTAATATTTTTTCTAGTATTTTAAATAGGAATCATGTAAGTATCTAGTTCTTAAGACTACTAAACTATTCATTATTTTGATATGCGATCACTTGTATAATATGCCAATGTAATAAAGTAACCAATGAACCTAGGATTCTATAGTTGGGGACATTACACTACCTTTACATGGGTACTGGTTTAACCCTTATATTTCATTTTAATTTACCTTTATGGGGGTTTGTTTTTTTTCTATTTTCATAATTTTTCAACTATTAAGGTTATTTTGTTTGTATCCATTCATTTATCTTGATTTAGTTGAGTCATTGAAACACCCCTTGAATATAATGGGTATTTTTAACCTAGTTATTCTTGATTAAAGTGGAATTAGATTATAAATATAGATGGATTTATTTATAGGCTTCTCAACTATACTGATAGAGAGAGAGCAATGAGAAAGAAGAGGTCTGATGACTTTGGTTCTTAGCTCGCCAAAGGAGAAGCTGAGAGATGGATGGTTTATGGATCTCACCCTTAGATCCTAGAGTTGTTAAGACCCCTTTGTGGCTCTTAGAGTGTAATCCTGGATAGAGATGAACTTGGGCGATTGATATATAACAACCCTGGCCTTTATTTCATATTTAAACATGCTTTATTACATAAAATTGCACTTAACACAACCCAAAATATTGATAGGTCTAATGTATTTGGGTATTAGGAACATTACATGAAAAATTAAGACATAAAATACAATATCTTTATTAAAAAATTCTTTTACATGACCACAACCTTCATTCGTACTTAGCATTGCATGAGATAACCTGAGGACATACATATAAAAGGGGTGAGCTATAAAGCCCAGTAAGGGACTAAACAAGGAATAACATGAAGAATACAATACATGTTAGGAAATGAGAATATAAATATATCAAAATATAATAATTAACATAAAGTCATGATATAACATGATTATCATAACATGGAAATGTGGCAACAACATACAACATGATATTAGCATGAGACATGGTTCATTGCACATATATTAACATGAGTAAAAACTCATTGCACATAAATTAGCATGATTAAACCCTAATTTCACATGAATTATCATGATTAAACCCTCATTTCAAAAGGAGTATCATGATAATAAACATTATCCAATACATTAGAGCGTTATCAGGGTGTACCCTTCATAAACATTTCATTTCATGCATAAGTGTGCCCCATGGATCATATAAAATAGAATCATTCAACATCATAGGTTATTCCATGATTAAGGAATGTAGAATAAATAAATTTAAGTACCATTAAATAATTATATGTGCATAAATGTGAATACCCTTGATAGATAAATGGGTATGGTATTCACTACATGATGATTTTGGCTTGGAAAATTGACGTGTAATTTCGGCAACATAACGTCGTCGTATGGAAATTCATAAGTTGGGTTGATGAGATAGAAAGGGGAATATAATAATTTATACATAAAATATATATTAATGGGATCATGTAACATAATATCCCAACATATGAAATGAAATTAGATGCACAATATGGGAGAAATACTTGAATGGAAATAAGAAGAGAGAAATCTATTACGAAATTTTGGCATGGTAGCAGGTGTACACTGAAGGAATTAATGACAAATAAAGTGGTATATCATCATTAAAAAATAAGTATGGAAGTATTAGGGATGTGTGAAATCATACCCTAACATTTTTAATTGAAAATAAAAGGGTATAACAACATAAAGAAACTTGAAAAAAAATGAGAAAGGAAGGAATCTCTTACTTGGTTGTGTGATCCCAAAGGATTGAGAGAGGATTGAGAGAGGATTATTGGGATATTGGGGCACTTTTAGAGGACTATAGAGAGTATTGGAAAAAGTTTTATCTATCTCCAAATGTTTTTAGTGTAGTGGAAAGGGAGGTTGGGTGAGTTTATAAAGGAAATGAGAGGGAATTCTTTATTATTTAGGTTTTGGACACTACACATTAAACTAATCAAAACCACAAACCATACCATGATTTTTACCATGGTTTCTGACAAAGGGTAGTGGTATAAAATATTTTATAAGTAAAATTTCTAAAAATATTAAAATATTAGGCTTTCTTATGTGTAGGTGAGTCACACTCTCAAGGAAATCATTTTAAAATGTTAAAATATTTTGTAAGTCTTGGAGGGTCCACTAAGGCATTATAAAATTATTCAAACAAATATAAAATCACATTATTTTAAAGTAAAAAAATATATTTTATGAATATACCTTTTATATTATTTTATTACATCTCTATTAGGTCATTATGATGTCATAAAACACATTATATATTTGTATTTAATTTTTGCCCAAAAATTCGATTATCTCAGAAAATTATGAAAAATTAACTATTGGATAATTTCGGCATCCCGATTCAAAAAATAATATTAATTTTTTTTCTAAATAATTATATAAATATATAAATTTTCACTTTTAAAATAAAAACTGACATTTATTTAAAATTTACGGGTTTTGAAAAAAATAGTTTTCAAACATTAATAAAAATTACATTTGACTTCATAAAAATTATATAATAATTTATTATTCATAAAATGAATTTTATAATAATATTTTATAAAAACATTGATTATTTCAAAAATTCATTAATTACTTAAAATAAATTATTTAAAAATACACTTTCTGTTTTATAGTATAATTTTTTTAACTCTTATCAAACTGATTACCTAATCATTTACAAATAAAGAAATGATATAATCATAATTTATAAGAATTATTTTTATAATATTATTAATAAAAACCATAGTTTAATATAATAATATATATATTTCTCAAAATTACCCTTTTTACCCAAAGAATCAATTTATCAAATTCATCATTTTGTTTTAAGAAAGACTATTCTCATAAAGGAATTGAGGGAATATGAATTTTATTTATAAAAAGGGATTACACTATAATTAAATAATAACTTGTTACATAACCCCTTATAACACCCGCATAAGACCTAAGGGTAAGGTGTGAGATGGTGACAGAGTCTTGGGGCGGCTTGGATAACATCGCACGGGTGGTAATATCTATTAACTTGAAATTCTCCCATAGGTGATTCCATTCAAGATTAACATGTTGAATCTCAGCTTGGGCTTAGTTAAGAGTGAAGACCAGTGATGCTATCTCCTTTCCAAGCTCCAAAAAATGAGCTTCATATGACCCGAGTCTACTAGATGAGGCCATCCTCTCCTTTATTTTTGTTTAAAGTATTCTTTTTTAATACCTTATGTTTATATTAGTTGTGTGATAACTATTAAATGGCTATATTATCAATAGTAATGATACTTAACAGTAATTTAAAGCCAAAAATAATAATAAAAAAAGAGTGTATGTGTTTTCTATATCCATTAGACATTAAAAGAAAGGGAATTTTATTCATAAATGTCCAGTTCATTACAACATCCCCCCTTATGAAATTTTTCCCTCGAAATTTTCTTTTCCCACACTAAAATAGACGAGGGTAACTTTGCCTCATAAATTCCTCTGGTTCCCATGTTTCTTATTCAAACTTGTGGTTTCTCCACAACACATTTACTAGGGGTATTGTCTTATTTCATAATACCTTCCCCTACGATCTAAGATCTTCAACAGATTCTCTTCATAGTAAAGGTCATTTTCCATTGGTACCATCTCTGGATTGATTACATGTGATGGGTCAGGTATGTACTGCCTCAAAAGTGATACATTGAGTACATCATGTACTTGAGATAGGTTTGATGGGAGTGCTAGTCCATAGGCCACTCCTTTGATGTGATAAAGGATCTAAAAAGGGCCGATGTACCTTGGACTAAGCTTTCCCTTATTCCCAAATCTCATCACTCTATTACATGGAGATATTTAGATGAAAAAAATATCCCTAACATCAAACTCTAGGTCTCGTTGACAGTTGTCATCATAGATCTTTTATTAACCCTGAGCAGCTTTGATGTGCTACTGGATGGTCTTAACCTTCTCCACCATTTATTCAACCATTTCTAGACCTAGAAGTTTTCTCTCCCAAACTTTATCCCAACATGCCAGTGTTCTGCACCTATTCCCATAAAGGGCTTCATAAGGATCCATTTGGATGCTTGAGTGGAAACTATTTTTGTAAGAGAACTCAACCATAGGAGGATGTGGATCCCATCATCATTTGAAGTCCATTGAGAATTATCTCAACATTTCCTCAAGTTTTTGGATTGTCCGCTCAGATTGGCCATCCGTTTTAGGATGATAATCCGTACTAAAGTTTAGATCAGTATTCAGAGCGTGTTGGAGACTCTTCAAAAAAATAGAGGTGATTCTTGGATCTCGATCGGATACAATCGATAGAGGTACACCATGAAGCCTTACCACTTCTATGATGTATATCTATGCCAGTTAATCTAATTGTGAAATCCTCTCTAATTACAATGAAGTGTGTAGTCCTTGTAAGACAATCCACAACAACCCAGATAGCATTGTTTCCTTTGGATGTATTTGGAAGTCTGGTGACAAAGTCCATGATGATGTTCTCCCATTTCTATGTTGGTATGTGTAATGGTTGCATCATCCCCTTAGGCTTCTTCTCTCATCCTTCACTTTCTGACATACCAGGCACTTTGACGTATATTCAATGATATCCTTCTTCATGTTATCCCACCAATAATGCTTTAGATATCCTAATATATCTTTGTGTTTCCTAGGTGGATGGAGAAATTCAAAATATGTGAATCATCCTAAAGTTATTTATTTAACTCTGGATTTGATAGAACACATAGTATTGACCCAAATCTCACAATTCCTTCTTAATTAACATTGAACTATAAGGATTTCCATTTTCTGATAGTTTCCACTTTCTTCTGAATTCCCACATCATCCTTTTGAGCATCCTTTAACATTTCCAAAAGAGTCGGTTGAGAAATCATTTGTGAAAGGATTGATTATGTTCCCTTCTTTATGATTCCCATGTCCATATTCATCAAATCTAAGAATATTGGATCCTTTTCAATTCTGATCAATGATAGATTTATTGGGTATTTTTTACTTAGAGCATCCACCACATTGTTCGCTTTCTCATGGTGGTAATGGATTGAGCTATCATAATCCTTGATGAGCTCTAACCATCTTTTTTAGCACATTTTTATCTCTTTATGTGTTAATATATATTTAATACTTTTGTAATATGTATATATTTCACACTTTTCACCAAAGAGATAATGCCGCCATATTTTCAAAGAAAATATCACAGATTCCAACTCCAAATCATGTGTGGGATAGTTTTTGTCATGAATTTTCAACTACCTTTAGGCATAGGTGATGACTTTGTCATTATAAATCAACACAAAACCCATTCCCTTCTTTTAATCATCACTGAATATTACAAAAAGATCCCCACTTGTGGGTAGTGTGAGCACAGGGGCAGTGATAATCCTCTTATTAAACTCCATGAATCTTTCTTCACATTCATTATTCCAAGAAAACTTGACTCCCTTCTGAGTTAGCTTGGTAAGAGGGTTTGACAATTGTGAGAAATTTCTCACAAATCAGCGATAATATCTAGCTAACCCAAGGAAGCTATGGATATCCATCATAGATGTTGGCCTCAGAAATCCCTCAATTGAATTTTTCTTGGAGGGATCCACAAATATCCCATTTATTGTGATGATATAAACCATTAATGAGACTTCCTTCAACCATAAATTACACATGTTTTACTTTTCATAGAGATTCTTCTTTCGTAAGGTCTCTAGTATAGTTCATAGATGCTCATAATGCTCCACCTTAGTTTTTGAGTACATTAAAATATCATATATAATGACTTCCAAATTTTTTTTGAGGTAATATCTAAAGACTCTATTCATCAAGTTCATGAAGATTTCTGGAGCATTAGTGAGTCTGAAAGGCATTACTATGAATTCATAGTGCCTATAAATTGTACATAAATCAGTCTTCGGGATATCCTCCTTCTTTACCCTTACTTGGTAATATCCTGACCACAGATCCACCTTGGAGAAGTATTGTTATCTATGTAGATGATCGAATAAGTCATCAATTAGTGGAAAATGATACTTGTTATTTATCATGATTTTGTTGAGCTCATGATAATAAATGAAAAGGTGCATTGACCCATCCTTCTTCTTAACGAAGAGGTCTGGTGTACCCCATGGTGAAGCACTTGGGCATATAAACCCTTCATCCATATTCTCCTGTAGTTGTTTCTTTGGATTCTTAAGCTCCACAAAAGCCATTCTATATGGAGTCTTGGATATTGTAAATTCCCCAGGTATAAGATCAATCGAGAATTCAACATCTATTCTAGGAGGAATACCAAAGAATTCATCAAGAAACACATCAGCGAATTCCCTCACAAAAGGCATGTCTTTGAGGATTGTTCCCTCCTTAGACTCAATCATCTGAGAAAGATACATGTGCTCATAAGGAAATAATATCCACACTTGATATGATGGTGATAAAGAATATTCATCCTCATCTTTGAACTTATATAGAATCGGTGTTCGATTCTCTATATGGAGAGTTATTTTCCTCTCACGGAAATTTATGTTGGCTCTATATAGGGAAAGCCAATCCATGCAAAAACTTACATAAAATTCCACCATAGGGAGTATAATAAGGTTCACTAGGAAGTTAAATCCAAAAATTTTGACAGGGGAGGAGTTATATTCATGGGATTAAGTAATTTCCCCATTTGCTGTTCTCACCAAAAACTCTATGTCCATGATTTTTAGTGGTGTTTGGATTGTTCTACTAAACATTCAGGATATAAAAGAATGTATAGAACCATGGAATATAACTCTAACTTTCACTTTTTGATTCTAGTTCTACTTCATAGAATATAGATGTAGGGATGCCTAATTTTAAACTATTAAACACATAAATGGGAATATAATAAAAAAAAGAGATAACTTATAAATTACATTTATCTCCTTAACTTATAAATTTCTAGGGTTCAATCTAATTTATCCATGATCTATTTCATAACATATATTCTTATTGGATTTTTTTCTCCCTTAATAATGGTTCATACTAATATTATGAATTTATCAAAGCATATCCCATGGTTGTTTCAATCCAAGGGTACAACAAATCCCGTTGTCGTGCACTAGTTTCCATTCGATTCTAGCTCAAAGAGGTGTTTTTGTATTTTACCCCTAGATACATCTTTGCCAGAGCCACCTCTACTTGTTCATATCCAAACATGGATGTATTTGATTGATAAACCACTTAATCTATACTCACCAAAATATATGGATTATTTTCTTATACTTAGTATTATCCCTAAGGTTTTCACTAGAGTTTTATAACCCTAGTCCCAAAAATAACTAAACCTATCATTTGATACCAAATATAACAACCCTGGTCTTTATTTCATATTTAAACATGCTTTATTACATAAGATTGTACCAAAAAAAACCTAAAAGATTGAGAGGTCTAGTGTATTTTGGGATTAGGAACATTACATGACAACTTAAGAAATAAAATACAACATCTTTATTGAAAACTCCTTTTATATGACCACAAAATTCCTTCGTACTTAGTATTGCATGGGATAACCTGAGGACATACATAAGAAAGGGGTGAGCTATAAAGCCCACTAAGGGGGTAAAAAAGACATAACATGAAGAATAAAATACATGTTAAGAAACTTTAATATCAATGGAGCACAAGAGAAACATGAACATAAAGTCATGATATAGCTTGATTATCATAACATGGAAATGCGGCAACAACATACAACATGCTATTAGCATGAGCCAAGGCTCATTTCACATGGATTAGCATGAGTAAAACCTCATTGAAAATGAATTATCATGATTAATACCTCATTGAACATGATTTAGCATGAGAAAAACATCATTGCACATGGTGTATCATGATACTAAAAATTACCCAATGAATTGGAGCGCAATCAGGGTGCACCCTTCATAAACATTTCATTTCATTCATGAGTGTGCCACATGGATCATATAAAATGGAATAACTAAACATCATAAGTTATTACATGATTAAGGAATATGGAATAAATACATGTAAGTAACATTAAATAAGTATATATTCATAAAGGTGAATACCCTTAATAGGTTAATGGGTATGGTATTCACTACATGATGATTTTGGTATGGAAAATCGCGGTACAATTTCAGCAGCATAACATCATCATATAGAAATTCATAAGTTGGGTTAATGAGAGAGAAGGGGGGTATCTCATAATTTATAAATGAAATATATAGTAATGGGATCATGTAACATAATATCTCAATAGATGAAATTGAATTTAGATGCATAATATGGGAGAAATATGAGAATAGAAATAAGAAGAGAGAAATCCCTTACGAAATTTCGGCATGGTAATAGGTGTACACGAAAGGAATTAATGATAGAGAAAGTGGTATATAATCATTCAAACATAAGTATGGAAGTATGTATGAGGTGAAAAATCATACCCCAATATTTTTAATTGAAAATAAAAGGGTATAACAACATAAAGAAACTTGGACAAAAATGAGAAAGAAAGGAATCCCTTACTTGGATGTGTGAACCCAAAGGCTTGGGAGAGGCTTGAGAGAGGCTTCTTGGGAGATTGAGGTGCCTTGTGAGGACTATAGAGAGTATAAGGAAGATGTTGTTAGAGATAAAAATGGTTTGACTGAAGAGTAAAGGGATGTTGGGTGGGTTTATATAGGAAATAAGATGGAATTCTTTATTATTTAGGTTTTGGACACTACGCATGAAACTAATCAAAATCACAAACCATACCATGGATTTTGCCCATGGTTTCTTCCAAAGGGGAGTATTATAAAATATTTTATAAATCCAAGGGACTAACATATTAAAATATTAGGATTGATTATGTGGAGGTGAGTCACACTCTCAAGAAAATCATTTTAAAATGTTAAAATATTTTATAAGTCTTGGAGGGTCCACTAAGGAATTATAAAATTAATCAAACAAATCTAAAATCACATTATTTTAAATTTAAAAAATATAATATAAACATATCCCTTTTATCATATTTTATTACATCACTATTGGGTCATTATGATATCATTAAACACATTATATATTTTTACAATATTTAATTTTTACTCAAAAATTCGATTATCTCAGAAAATTATAAAAAATTCACTATTGGATAATTTCAACACCATGATTTGAAAAATAATATTATTTTTTTCTAATTTTTTTTCTAAAAATGTGAATTTTCACTTTTAAAATAAAAAACTGACATTTATATAAAATTCACGTGTTTTGACAAAAAAAAAAAATTCAAACCTTAATAAAAATTACATTTGACTTCATAAAAATAATATAATTATTTATTATTTATAAAAATAAATTGATAATAATATTTTATAAAAATATTAATTATTTCAAAAATTTATTAATTCCTTAAATTTAATTCTTTAAAAATACTCTTTCTATTTTATCGTATAAAAATTATAACTCTTATCAAACTGATTACCTAATAATTTAAAGATAAAGAACTGATAAATTTATCATTCATAAGAATTATTTTTATAATTTTATTACTAAAATCCTTAATTTAATATAATAATGTATATATTTATCAAAATTACCCATTTTTCCAAAAGAATCAATTTATCAAATTCATCATTTTGTTTTAAGAAAGGATTTTATCATAAAGTAATTGATGGAATATGACTTTTATTAATAAAAAGGTATTAAAAAATAATTAAATAATACCTTGTTACATAACCCATTATAATACCCGCATAAGACCAAAGGTTAAGGTGTGCGATGGTGACAGACTCTTGGGGCAGCTCAGATAACATCACTCGGGTGGTAATCTCTATTAACTTGAAATTCTCCCATAGGTGATTATGTTAAAGCTTAATGTCTTGAATCTCATCTTGGTATTGGTCAAGAGACAATCCCAGTGATGCTACCTCCTTTCCAACCTCCAACAAATGAGCTTCGTACGACCTGAGTCTTCGAGATGATGCCATCCTCTCCTTTGTCTGTGTTAAAAGTATTCTTTTTTAAAACCTAATATTTATATCAGTTTTGTGATCACTATTCAACGACTATATTATCAATGGTAATGATACTTAATGATAATTTAAACCCAATAATAATAATAAAAAAAGAGTGTATGTGTTTTCTATGTCCATAAGACATTAAAAGTAAGGGAATTTTATTCATAATTGTTTGGGTCATTACATGATCGAACCTTGAAAATTGATGTTGATGATTTCAAATCCTTATAGCGAGATTATTATTCAATAAATGTTTGACCAACCCTTGGTAAGTGGGTCTTGGTACCATTTTATATTTCTTTGTCATTTTTTTGAAATATTGTATCCGATGAATTTCATTTTGTTGTGTGAATTTTGAAGTTACTTTATTTGTGTCTCTATTGTTTATTGCACTCAATTTTAATTTTTTTTCATAATGGAAACCCATGATGATCCCCCCATTAATATAGGATAACTGGAAAATCATTTAAATCCTCAGTGTCCATTTACTAATTTCTACATTTTCACTTTCTTTGACCTAAAATCATTGAACACCATATTATTTAATTTTATTCTAATCTAGTTCAAATCTGATTTTGTAACTTGTTATGATTCTGATAAGAATTATTGAATTAATTATAGTATGGTTCAAATCTATTTAATAATATAGAAGATGAATTAATATAATATTTTCAATGCCTCTCGAACCATGTTACTTGGGTCTTGTGTTCTTTTGATGTATCAAAACTAGTTTGTTTTTACTTTGTATGTTGAGTTTATCTCCCTTCAATCATTGATATTATTGCCTTCATATTTCTTATTTTACTTTTTTTTGCATCAAGAAACTATTTTATGGTTTTGGAAATGACATATATTGAATTTTGGAATTACTTCTCATATGTTTCGGTTCTTTTTTTAGAATCATCATGTGAAAAATTATGTTTCTGTTTTATGAGAATATATATTATAAGTCTAAAATTTTAATTTCCACTGAAAATATGATTTTTTTACCCTTATAATCATTTGAATTTTCCTGATTTTTATAATGAAATTTGAAAATAATTTTTTTATCAGTTTATATATTATAAACTAGAATTAAATATCACTATTTTCAGTTTTAGATTTTATGAAATAAAATTAACCCAAGTGGATCCTCTCGGTTGAAGGCAGTCTACCTCATGCAGTGTAGTCCAAAAAAAAGTGGTATCAAAGGGTAATTGGGATTAATTTTATATCTTTAAAATTCATAATTTCTTATTAACTACACTTAAATGATTTTTAGTGGATTTTACATTACAGTATGCTTTTATGTTCCTTAAGATGGGTTATTTTCTCCCTTTTGGTTGTAATTTTGCAATATTCTATTGATTATTATTTCCTTACCCTTTTATCTATTTTATTTTCCTTTACAAATCTTGTAGATCCCTTTGGTAGGTGATACCTATTCATTCCTTAGGTTTTGGGGTAGGAAAGGGTTTGTGTGAGGTTGGCCTTTGTTTGAGAGATGGTTTGCAGTGAGGTGTGGTGGTAGGATCTTGTGTCTATAGTGTATACAATTTTCCTAGTAGTTGATATTATGTTATATTTAGTGTGTTCCTACACATATTTTAGGAATTTTGGATCTAGGTATGGGCATTTAGAGAGTTCAAAATTTGGGTTTGGGTAGTTTGTGGGTGTAGTGTCCTTGTTTAATGCTTAGTTGGACACTAAGCTTCTTGGGTTTTCTGTTTGACCATTTTAGAGGATTTTTTTGTTTCCTAGTGTTAGGAATTGTGTTAAATTCATAAGATATACTAGGATGTGTTCCATTTTATAGGCTTATTTTCCCCTAGGTCTTTAGAAAGCTACCCATATTTGTTCTCATGTTTTAAAGCTATCATAGGATATCAGGGATACTTGAATGTGATCTTGCAAATTCTCTTTGTTTAATAATCTTTACTTTTGGATTTTGTTTAGGAAATAATATCCTTGGTTGGAGATCCCAAATCCACATATACCCTCTTGACCCAGGTTCCACTATAATCGATTTCGTAAGTCAATTCTCCATATGAAATCAAGCATGCCTCCCTATACACCAAAGGATCTCGACTAGCAGTAAGGGTCTAATGAAACACGTGGAGAGACTATACCCTCTTTACCAGAGTAATACAAAATAGATAAAAATAATAAATAGGGAAAATAATTTAAGCAATAAATAATAATTCCATATCAACCCCCCAAAATGGGGTACATGCCCACAACCAAATTGTAAATATTCTATGTTATTTAGTACAGTGCCAAATGTAAAGGAAGAACCAAAATAAGACATGATGAAAAATATCCAGATGGGGCTCTAATAAAAGCATATATACCTCATCCATTAACATCCCTAATCCCCAAATAAATCATCTAGCATAAGGACTTTTTCCTTATTCTAGCTTGCAACCATGAAGTCTACTTAGGTATCCAATAGCAGCCCAAGTTAGGTGTGATTACAACTCATTAGACCACCACCAATGATATATATAAAATATCTAGTTTAAATAGTGCATGAAAAAGTATGGTAACCAATAAAGTAACAATAGATAAATTAAGTTCCATTGTTTAAGAAGATTAGGAATTATCCACTTTAACCATTGGTTCCATATGCTACCAATTTTCATTAAACTCACTTAATCCCATTCCAGTTATCTAAACTATGCATAAGGGGATTCAAGTTACCTATATCGCAAGTAGATTCATTTCACAAAACAATATATATCAACTTACCTCAAAGACTTGACCCAGGTAATCACATCATGTGTATTCTTTAAGATCTTAGAGCCTCAGTCCAACATCCTAAACCATGCAATATAGTGGTGGTTCCTAGATCCTAAGTCTATCACAACCCATGGGAGTATATCCTCAATCCAATACCCAAATCATAACACTTATTCATATGAGCATACTTATTTAACAATCTATCAAATTTACCGTTTACATGCCACATCTCATTTAACACATTTAAGTTAGGCCAAACACCACCCTTATCCCATTTAAAATACTAAAAATAATTATCATTGACTATATCTCATAAACCTTTCAATTTCTTATTTAAAAATCCAATTTCGTGTTCAAGGGAGTAGAACACCCCATGGGTGACATTTATCCCATTCCAATCAACCTTAATGGATCCCATGGGGATTATGAGGGGTTCAATTCACCATTAAATTAACCCAATTTATCATTTCTTAACAAATATTCAAATACACAACACTAAGACATAAATTCACAACCACATACTAAATAACTAATCATTAAGAGCATGAGATATAAATTTTATACTACCTAAATCAAGTTCATTAGAAAACACTCACATAACATTATCCCCTTCTTTGAGCTCAAACAACCTTCAAAGCCCCAAAATAGAATCTTCTAGAGAAAGAGGGTTTTAGAGGCTTTAGAGGAAGAAGAATGAGAATACAAGGACTCTTCTAGAAAATAGGGTAATGAGGAGTGTTAGACTCACCCAGATCTTCAATTCTCACTCAACCACACTCCAAAAGGACAATAATCATGGGATAATAATCCTTAGAGAACTTGGGATATAACGACCCATAATTTACATACATTGTTAATACTTCAAAATTGAAGCACATTTATTACAACATATAACAAAACCAGGAAAGGACTGTATAGGTATAGGGTCTTTAGAAACTGGGAAACATAAACAACTGGTTCATAAAGCATCTACATTGTCTCCCATTAACTTCATCATATCTAGAGTCCCTTGTGTCATATCTTACTTAATAACCTTCTTCATAACCTGGGGGAAAGAAAACATACAAAAGGGTGAGCTCAAATTCTCAGTAAGGGTAAACAAAATAAATATCAATCACATCATATTCATAAGAACATAACATTTTGGAAATCTTAACCTGAAAAAGAGCTCATAATTTCATAACATGGGATAAATCATAGTAGTGAAATGTAATCCCAATAATCATAACTTAAAACATGAAACTTTGTGGCATACACACATAATCATAGAGAATCATTTCTTATTAGTCAAGACTCATTTCCAAGACTATCTTAGTGGACAAAGTCCATTTCTAAACCGAGTTCACTCCTCGTTTCAGTCCTATTTCACTGAACTGGTTTAACCTGCCGTTCTAGCCATGTCTATCCCATGAGATATAAAATCTTTACCCAATGCATTGGAGGGATATATAGTTCCCACCCATCTCATAATGATACCATTCTTATGTGTGCCACAAAATCATAAATCATACATCATTGCATAACCCATGTAATAAAAATGAGATTCTTAAACATCGTGACATAATAAAAAAATTCATATAAGATAAAGAAATTCATAAAAATAATTTCATCACAACATAATCAAATCAATGTAATAATAGGGATAGAAACAGAACCCTATATTATCTTAGATGGAAAATAATTTTGATAAAAAAACTTGAACTCCATTCTTGAGGAAAATATCCTTTCTACTTCAATTTTTTTTTCCTTTCTTAACATGTCATACAATTTTAAACTAAAATAAGTTGATTAAAAATAAACATGAAAACTTGTGAAGTAAGCTTCTTGGAAATAATGTTTTAAAAATCCATTCATGCCGTATAATTTAAAAAAAACATTCTTCTCAAACGTTTGTCGGAAAAGTCAAAAAGTACCTCGTACGAAAAACGACAAAAGATTCCTTTCATATCTTTTACTAAAAACTCACCTAAGGGTAAAATTGGATTTAAAAAATTGTAGGTGGATGGAAACAATATTACATATTGAGGGAACATGGATGTGGATGATAAAATACACCCCAGTAAATACCAAAGTATAAACAATCTCGGATAAAAATGAGATTGTGATATTTTCCCTTACCTTAGGTCCGATTTTCTTCGTAAGTGTCCGAACCTCCTGTATAATGATTTAAATAATGTCATTGACTTATTCTAGAATCATACTTATTTTTATGATATCATATATGGTCATATTCTTAGCTTCTTATTAGTAATATTTCATTGTTACTTGTTATTCGGGTGTTTATTGCTTTTTGTTCTTATGCGCGTTTTGTCGAATAAATTCTTATTCTTCTTTTTAGGTTATAGATACCTAATTTCCATAATGGTAATATATATCATATTCATTCATTAAATTCATTTATATAATTATTATGCAATGAAGATCATGTATAATGAGTCGCATCACATCGTGGAGACGGTATTCCGTACGTACGCACGAGCGATGATATCGTTCCCATGATCTTGGAATTGTATTGGAGTGTATGTGTACTATTTCAGAATCAATATCACTTTATAATAATCATATATAGTTATTCTATACACCATTATACCCATCCAAGTAAGGTGGTGGTGGAAAATAGATTACACCACGACGTGGAGACAGTATTCCGTACGTACACACGTGCGGTGATTTCCTTTTCCGTAGGATGGATAGATGGTGAAATAGGGTTGTTTCATACTTATAATAACATACCAGTATATTAGTGATACTGATGTTATTACTTCATAATGAAACAACTAAAGAAGAAGAAGTGGAAGAAGAAATAAAGTTGAAAGAATCTGTAACGGACATTACCTCTTCTTTGAAGTGCCTCTTTGAGACCTCCTCTTAGGGCACTAAAATTGGTCTTTTAAGAATACCAGGACCTCTAGTATGTTTCTAGGTAAGTGGATAAGATAATTTGGCCAGGTTTGGACGAGTTTGAAGGCTCAAAGTGGTGTGAGGAAGAGAGGGAGGAGGTGCCCTTTTATAAGGGAGGAGAGGGGCACCTTTGGAAAAACTAAAAATATTATTTTATTATAAAGCCATATTAAGTTTTAAATAGCTCCAAATTGATTTATTTCGAAGCTAAGGTGGGTATGGGTCTTAATCCAATAGAATTTAGACAAGTTTAGGTATCAATTTTAACCTTATCATTTAGATTTAACTTTAAGTTAGATAATTTAACTTTTACCGCGTCTTCTTGTTTTCTTACACTATAAGGTTAATAAACTTACTATAACAAGCCAAACGAACCCCAAGTTGTTTATTATTAATATATATAATCTTATCTAAGTCATTTGGCTGAACAATAGATTTTTATGAATAAAATAACAATTAATAATATAATATTTTTTTTAAAAACTATTTTGTGTCAATTTTGACACTATTTGGTAATTGATTTTTGTGAAAATCATAACAGAATGATTAGTTAGAAAAAATTTAATTAAATCCACAATAACATGACATAGTAACATATAAAATTATTGGAATTCATAAAAAGTCTCAAATTACATTTATTTGGGTATTTATAACATTAATTATGTCAATATTTCATTAATAAGACAATTACTGCATCATCATTGTGTCATAAATAATTTAAATTATTTAATGTCTAAAAATTATAAATAAAATACCATTATGTAGGAAATATTTTTATATTTCTAATTAATATTTACAGTCTAATTTATCTTATGTATAACCCTATATTAAAAATTCTTTAGTTATTAAACTTTGATTTTAACTATTTTAACCCTTCTTTAAATAAATTAATAATAAATGTCCTAATCTAATCCATGTGGGCCTAAATGGTCATATTTTATTCCTAAGGTTGTTTTTGGTCGAATTAAACTTATCCAATAGAATTAGGACATGTGTTAGGGTAATAATAATAACACTTTTACCCTTAATTACCCTATTTACTTTTAACCGTGGTAAAAAAAGTTAAAAGTTACTATTCACTAAAAATTATTTTCATCTCATTGAACCACATTTTAGTCCTTGATATTAACCGTGTCTCTTGTATTTTTGAAATTCCACTCACAGAAGTGGTAAAATTAAGTTTTATGAAAAATTCAGTTTTTTTAACTACCACTTAGTGGTTTCACTATTCATCAAAAAAATGAAAGTTTCCAGAAAAATACCAAAAATTAGGCCTAAGATATATTTGATATTATGAATTCAAAAATGATGTCTATTTTATCAAATTCAAAACATTTCAGTTACATTAACTAATTTAAAAATTAATTCCCATCTTCAAAACAAATAGCGTGTTTTTAAGAGATAATAACTATCAAAAGACTGACACTTGTTTATGTTTGGTTTAAATGTGAAATTACATCCAATGACCAACATTGTATTAAATGGTAAAAATATATTCTAAATATACTTTAAAACCACTCAAATTAATAATTTATCACTATTAATTATTTCGATTACAAAAGTTGTTTTTAATTAAAATTTAGTAATTTTCACTATTCATCAGAATATGAAAGTTATCTGAAAAGTACCAAAATTTCACCCTAAGCTAATTTTGATATTCCGAATCCAAAAATGAAGTCCATTTTGAAAAATAAAATTTAAAAAATTTCAAAAAGTGGTTATTACTATTCATAACGGCTAGTTTTAATAATATTTTAATAGCATATAGTTGTTTAGTGAAACTCTGTATTGCGTACGACGCAAGCTATTGAGGAAGACTGCGGTTGCGTGTAAAGCATGCCAAGATAGTGTTGTGTGTATTGAAAGATTCCTTTGATGTTTTATATAACATAAAAACAAAATATTTCTCATAAAAGTCTCGGGTGTTACATTCTACCCCCCTTAAAATGAATTTCACCCTCGAAATTCTTCACTTTTTAACAAACATATGTGGATACCTCTCCCTCATCATATCCTCAAGCTCCCATGTAGCTTCTTCTAATTGGTGGTTCCTCCATAAAACTTTCACCAAGCGAGTGGTCTTGTTCCGTAAGACTTTTTCACTACGATCCAGAATCTCTATCGACTGTTCTTCATAAGAAAGATCTTGCTCTAGTGGTACAACTTCTAAGCTGAGTACATGTGAAGGATCATGTATGTACTTTCTCAAGAGAGATACATGGAACACATCATGAACTTGGGAGAGATTCGGTGGAAGCTCCAATAGGTAAGCTACCTTCCCAACACGATCCATTATTTCGAAAGGACCGATATATCTAGGGCTCAACTTTCCCTTCTTTCCAAATCTCATGACCCTCTTCTAGGGAGATATTCATAAGAACACTTTATCACCCACTTCAAACTCTAGGTCTTTTATTCGGTTTTTGACATAAATTTTTTGTCGACTCTGAGCTGCTCTTATGTGTTGTTGAATAGATCTGACCTTTTCTGCCATCTCATCAACAAGATCAGGTCCTAATAGCTTTATTTCCCCAACTTCATCCCAGCAAGTTGGAGTCCTACATTTCTTTCCATAGAGAGCTTCATAAGGATCCATCTGAATACTAGAGTGAAAGCTATTATTATAAGAAAATTCCACCAAAGGTAGGTTTTGATCCCAACCACCATTGAAATCCATAGAGAAAGATCTCAACATATCTTCTAGAGTTTGAATTGTCCTCTCAGAATGACCGTCTGTCTGAGGATGATAAGCAGTGCTGAAACTCAACTCTGTATCCAGAGTATGCTGAAAACTTCGCCAGAACTTCGAGGTAAACCTCGGATCCTGATCATATATAATGGAAAGTGGTACTCCATGCAATCTTACCACTTCCTTTACATATATCCTGACAAGCTGATCCAGAGAGAAATCTTCTCTAATAGCGATGTAGTGTGCCGACTTTGTAAGACGATCAACTATGACCCAGATAGAATTATTGCCTTTGGATGTTTTAGGAAGTACAGTGAAAAAGTCCATAGTGATGTTTTCCCATTTCCATTCTGGTATGGGTAATGGTTGTAACATCCCCTTAGACTTCTATCACTCAGCTTTAACTTGCTGACAAACCAAGCATCAAGAGACATATTCAGCAACATCTCTTTTCATGCCATCCCACCAGAAGTACTCTTTCAGGTCCCTATACATCCTCGTGCTTCCAGGATGAATAGAGAATGAAGAACTATGAGCCTTATCCAGCACCTCCTTCTTTAATTCTGGGATGGGAGGAACACAAACCCAATTCCTGAACTTTATTATCCCATCAAAATCAAGGTTGAATTCAGGAATATTTCTCACCTTCTTTTGTAACTCTACATCTTCTTTCTGTGCCTCTTTAATCTTCACATGTATAGATGGTTGAACATTCAATTGAGAAAGATATGATTTCCCCTTCCATTATAATTCCAAGATCCATCCTTTGTAAATCCATAAATATTGGATCTTTTGTGATCCTCATCATGGATAAGCTAGCATGGTCTTGTCGACTTAATGCATCTGCCACCTTGTTTTCTTTCCTAGGGTGGTAATGAATTGAAAAGTCTTAATCCTTAATCAGCTCCAACCATCTTCTTTGGCGCATATTCAGCTCCTTTTGTGTGAAAATATACTTTAAACTTTTATGATCAGTATAAATATTACACTTTTCTCCATAAAGATAATGCCTCCAAATCTTTAATGCAAAGATTACCGCAGCTAACTCCAAATCATGAGTTGGGTAATTTTTCTCATGGATTTTCAATTGTCGTGAGGCATAAGCTATCACCATATCATTTTTCATGAGAACACATCCCAGTCCCTTCTTGGATGCATCACTGTAGATCACAAACCTTTCTCCATTGCAAGGTAGTGTGAGAACAGGTGCACTGGCTAACCTTCTTTTTAGCTCTTTGAAATTTTCTTCACATTCCTCCATCCAAACAAACTTAACTCCTTTTCAAGTCAACTTGGAGAGTGGGTTAGATAACCTTGAAAAATCTTTCACAAAACGTCGGTAATATCCAGCCAAACCAAGAAAACTTCGGATCAAAGTTACTGTTGTTGGTCTCAACCATCTTTCGATAACCTCTGTTTTTGCTGGATCCACAGATATCCCCTCTTTTGAGATTATGTGACCTAAAAAAGAAACTTTTTGAAGCCAAAATTCACACTTGGTAAATTTGGCATAAAGCTTCCCCTTTCTTAGGGTCTTCAATACAATTCTAAAGTGATCTTCATGTTCTTCCTTGATCTTTGAACAGACAAGAATATCGTCTATAAAGACTACCACAAACTGATCAAGATAGTCTCTAAAGACTCTATTCATCAGATCCATGAAGATAGCAGGGGAATTAGTAAGACCAAATGGGATCACTATAAATTCATAGTGTCCATACCTTGTACGGAAAGCCGTCTTTGGTATATCCACCCTTTTGAACCTTAATTGATGATACCCTGAACGAAGATCAATCTTGGAAAAGTATTGAACTTCGCGTAGTTGGTCAAATAAGTCATCAATGCATGGGAGAGGATATTTTTTCTTGATAGTGATCTTGTTAAGTTCTAGATAATCAATGCAGAGTCTCATTGATCCATCTTTCTTCTTAACAAATAGAACAGGTGCTCCCCAAGGCGACGCACTAGGGCATATGAATCCTTTATCAAGATTCTCTTGGACTTGATTCTTCAATTCCTGCAACTCAATTGGGGCCATTCTATAAGGTGTCTTTGAAATAGGTAAAGCACCCGGTACGAGTTCTATTGAAAACTCAACTTCACGATTTGGTGGAAGACCCAGCAATTCCTCCGGAAAGACATCGTCAAACTCCCGTACAATGGGAATATTCTTAATCATGAGTTTCTCACCAACCATTTGAGATAAATAACCTTCATTTAGTGGAATCAAAACCCATAAGATGGAAGAAATTTCCACTGGAAGGTTATGTTCATCCTTGCATCGATAGACGATCATAGATTGATCTGGAATATGAAATGTGACTTCCCTTCTTTGGCAATTGATATAAGCTACATATAGATAAAGCCAATCCATGCCAAGAATCACATCAAATTCCACTATAGTAAGGATCACAAGATTTTTAGGAAGCACTTTCCCACAAACTTCAATCGAAGAAGAATTATAAACTTTTGATGTGATTGTTGTGCCATTAGGGGTTGTCACAGCTAACTCAACATCTAATTGTTGAGGTAATACGGTTATACCCTTAGAAAATTCTTCAGAAATAAAAGAGTGGGTTGATCCAGAATCAAATAAAACATTTTCTACTTTAGAGTGGATGGTAAGTGTACCTTTCACCACTTCATTGTCGTACTCTACATCGCCGATAGTAATTGCATGTGACTTTCCTTTGTCTTTGGCCTTAAGAGTTTGTTGACGTCGATCATTATCATCAACCCTTGGATTTGGGAATTGATTAGCATAATGCCCCATCTCCTTGCACTTGAAACATTGAAGTGTAGTAGGTTCATTCTGTGTATCCCTTCTTTTGTTTGCATCATTAGACATCTTCTTCCCATTATTTCGACATTCAATTGCCCGATGACCTTCTTTTCCACACTTATAACATTTTCTTGTCCCCTTAAGACAATTTCCTCCATATTTCTTTCCACACTTTGAGCATAAGGGAAAACTCATCTTCTTTTCAGTGTGCTCTTTAGATTTTCCTTTGAATTCCATTTTCCTCTTCTTATCAAACCCATATGACTGATGGGTTACTCCAATCTCCATCTCAACTTTGAGAGCACATCGAACGATTTCCTCATAGCTATTGAAGTCCCTTATGGCTAACGCCCTTCAAAGACTTCGTTTTAAGCCACTAATGAATCGATCGATCTTACTCTCAGGTTAGATAATAATACTAGAAGCGTACCTTGCAAGTCTTGTAAAATTTGCTTCATAGGTACCAACAGATTCATTATCCTTTTGCTTCAGTTCAAGAAACTCTTTCTCCATCTTTGTTTGAAGAATACGAGGGAAATACTTATTGAAAAATAAGTTCTTGAACTCGTCCCATTCCATGGAATCAATTTCATCCCTTTGCCTTGTATTCTTAATAAGATTCCACCATTTATCAACATCACCATCCAAACGATACACTGATAAGATGACTTTATCATGTTCATAACATTGAAGAACTGAAAATATCTTTTTAGTGGTAATGATCCATTGTTCAGCCACTAATGGATCAAAAGACCCGCTGAATGAAAGTGGATGCTGCCTCATGAAGGATTCAACAGAATGTTTCTCCTTCATTTGCTCGTTTAGAAGTCCTGCATGATTCATAGCTTGCGAAAGTTGTGTGAGAATGGCTACAATATTTTTCATTCCAGCTCCCATAACGTTTGGTTGCTCAGGGGAACAATCATTGCATTGCACATCGCATTCCACATTAACATGGTTCCTTCGGGTTCCAGCCATTGACTAAAACCAAGAAGAATAGTGTGAGAAACACTAATTATAATAGAAAAAAAAACATAATCAAGAATAAAATTTTACACTTAAGGTCTTATCATAGGTTGTTCATGTCCATTTCTAAAACACTAATATTGTGTTCTATGCTTAGACTTATACTTAGGGTTCTTAATAAGGATTTCACTTCCTAGTTTCAAAAGGTTGACTATACCTTTCCTCTGATACCAACTATAATGGTCTGGAATTACTTCCAGTGGAATATAATTGATACCTATCAGGGCACTCCATGGGAGGCTACACCCCCAGGACGGGCCCCACCACCATCCCCAGTGGCAGCCATTTCCTCATGAATCCCTTGGGTGGAGAGCCATGCTTCGTCCAATGCTCACATGTGAGAGTTCCCAAGGATCGGATACATTCCAACCTCCTTTGCCTCTGATACCAACTATAACGACCCATACTTTACATACATTGTTAATACTTCAAAATTGAAGCACACTTATTACAACATATAACAAAACTAGGAAAGGACCGTATAGGTATAGTGTCTTTAGAAACTGGGAAACATAAACAACTGGTTCATAAAGCATCTACATTGTCTCCCATTTACTTTATCATATCTAGAGTCCCTTTTGGAATATCCTACTTAATAACCTTCTTCATGACCTGGGGGAAAGAAAACATACAAAAGAGTAATCTCAAATGCTCAGTAAGGGTAAACAAAAGAAATATCAATCACATCATATTCATAAGATTATAACATTTTGGAAATCTTAACCAGAAAAAGAGCTCATAATTTCACAACATGGGATAAATCATAGTATTGAAATGTAATACCAATAATCATAACTTAAAACATGAAACTTTGTGGCATACACACATAATCATAGAGAATCATTTCTTATTAGTCAAGACTCATTGCCAAGACTATCTTAGTGGACAAAGTCCATTTCTGAACTGAGTTCACTCCTCGTTTCAGTCCTGTTTCACTAAACCAGTTTAACCTGCCGTTCCATCCATGTCTATCTCATGAGATATAAAATCATTACCCAATGCATTGGAGGGAGATATAGGTCCCACCCATCTCATAATTATACCATTCTTATGTGTTCCACAAAATCATAAATCATACATCATTGCATAACCCATGTAATAAAAATGGGATTCTTAAACACCGTGACATCATAAAACAATTCATATAAGATAAAGGAATTCATAAAAATAATTCCATCACAACATAATCAAATCAATGTAATAATAGGGATATAAACAAAACCCTATATTATCTTATATGGAAAATAATTTTGATAAAAAAACTTGAACTCCATTCTTGAGGAAAATATCCTTTCTACTTCAAAAACATTTTTCCTTTCTTAACATGTCATACAATTTTAAACTAAAAGAAGTTGATTAAAAATAAACATGAAAACTTGTAAAGGAATCTTCTTGGAAATAATTTTTTAAAAATCCATTCATGCCGTATAAGTTAAAAAAAAAACATTTTTCTCGTACTTTTTTCGGAAAATCCAAAAAGTACCTCGTATGAAAAACGACAAAAGATTCCTTTTATATCTTTTACTAAAAACTAACCTAAGGGTAAAATTGGATTTAAAAAATTGTAGGTGGATGGAAACAATATTACATATTGAGGGAACATGGATGTGGATGATAAAATATACCCCAGTAAATACCAAAGTATAAACAATCTCAGATAAAAATGAGATTGTGATATTTTCCCTTACCTTAGGTCCGATTTGCTTCGTAAGTGTCCAAACCTCCTGTATAACGATTTAAATAATGTAATTGACTTATTCAAGAATCATAATTATTTTTATGATATCATATATGGTCATATTCTTAGCTTCTTATTAGTAATATTTCATTATTACTTGTTATTCAGGTGTTTATTGCTTTTTGTTCTTATGCGTGTTTTTTCGAATAAATTATTATTCTTATTTTTAGGTTATAGATACCTGATTTCCAGAATGGTAATATATATCATATTCATTCATTCAATTCATTTATATAATTATTATGCAATGAAGATCATGTATAACGAGTCGCATCACATCGTGGAGACAGTATTCCGTACATACGCACGAGCGATGATATCATTCCCATGATCGTGGAATTGTATTGGAGTGTATGTATACTATTTCAGAATCAATATCAATTTAAAATAATCATATATAGTTATTCTTTACACCATTATACCCATCCAGGTAAGGTGGTGGTGGAAAATAGATTACACCACAGCGTGGAGACGGTATTCCGTACGTATGCACGCGCGATGATTTCCTTTTCCATAGGATGGATAGATTGTGAAATAGGGTTGTTTCATACTTATAATAACATACCAGTATATTAGTGATACTGATGTTATTACTTCATAATGAAACAACTAAAGAAGAAGAAGAAGTGGAAGAAGAAATAAAGTTGAAAGAATCGGTAACAGACATTACCTCTTCTTTGAAGAGCCTCTTTGAGACCTCCTCTTAGGGCACTAAAATTGGTCTTTTAAGAAGACCAGGACCTCTAGGATATTTCTAGGTAAGTGGAGAATATAATTTGGAAGGGGTTGTCTGAGTTTGAAGGCTCAAAGTGGTGTGAGGAAGAGAGGGAGGAGGTTCCCTTTTATAAGGGAGGAGAGGGGCACCTTTGGAAAAGCTAAAAATATTATTTTATTATAAAGCCATATTCGGTTTCAAATAGATCCAAATTGATTTATTTCTAAGATAAGGTGGGTATGGGTATAAATCCAATAGAATTTAGACAAGTTTAGGTATCAATTTTAACCTTATCATTTAGATTTAACTTTAAGTTAGATAATTTAACTTTTACCGTGTCTTCTTGTTTTCTTACACTATAAGGTTAATAAACTTACTATAACAAGACAAAATAACCCCAAGTTGTTTATTATTAATATATATAACCTTATCTAAGTCATTTGGCCTAACATTAGATTTTTAGGAATAAAATAACAATTAATAATATAATATGTTTTTTAAAAACTATTTTGTGTCAATTTTGAGACTATTTGGTAATTGATTTTTGTGAAAATTATAATAGAATTATTAGTTCGAAAAAAGTTAATTAAATCAACACTTACATGCCATAGTAACATAAAAAATTATTGGAATTCATAAAATGTCTCAAATTACATTTATTTGGGTATTTATAACATTAATTATGTCAATATTTCATTAATAAGATAATTACTGCATCATCATTGTGTCATAAATAAATTAAATTGTTTAATGTCTAAAAATTGTAAATAAAATACCATTATGTAGGAAATCTTTTTATATTTATAATGAATATTTATAGTCTAATTTATCTTATCTATAACCCTATATTAAAAATTCCTTAGTTATTAAACTTTGATTTTAACTATTTTAACCCTTTTTTAAATAAATTAATAATAAATGTCCTAATCTAATCCATGTGGGCCTAAATGGTCATATTTTATTCCTAAGGTTGTTTTTGGTCGAATTACACTTATCCAATAGAATTAGGACATGTATTAGGGTAATAATAATAACACTTTTACCCTTAATTACCCTATTTACTTTTAACCGTGGTAAAAAAGTAAAAAGTTACTATTCAACAAAAATTATTTTCATCTCATTGAACCACATTTTAGTCCTTGATATTAACCGTGTCTCTAGGATTTTCAAAATTCTACTCACAGAAGTAGTAAAATTAAGTTTTATGAAAAATTTAGTTTTTTTAACTACCACTTAGTGGTTTCACTATTCATCAAAAAAATGAAAGTTTCTAGAAAAATACCAAAAATTAGGCCAAATCTATATTTGATATTATTAATTAAAAAATTATGTCTATTTTATGAAATTCAAAACATATCAGTTACATTAACTAATTTAAAAATTAATTCCCATTGTCAAAACAAATAGCGTGTTTTTAAGAGATAATAACTATCAAAAGATTGACACTTGTTTATGTTTGGTTTAAATGTGAAATTACATCCAATGACCAACATTGTATTAAATGGTAAAAATATATTCTAAATGTAATTTAAAACCACTCAAATTAATAATTTATCACTACTAATTATTTCGATTAAAAAAGTTGTTTTTGATTAAAATTTAGTAATTTTCACTATTCATCAGAATATGAAAGTTATCCGAAAAGTACCAAAATTTCACCATAATCTAATTTCGATATTCCGAATCCAAAAATGAAGTCCATTTTGAAAAATAAAATTTACAAAATTTCAAAAAGTGGTTATTACTATTCATAACGGCTAGTTTTAATAATATTGCAATAACATATCGTTGTTTAGTGAAACTCGGTATTGCGTATGACACAAGCTATTGAGGAAGACCACGGTTGCGTGTAAAGAAAGCCAAGCTAGTGTTGTGTGTAGTGAAAGATTCCTTTGATTTTTTATATAACATAAAAACAAAATATTTCTCCTAAAATTCTCGGGTGTTACATGGGAGGAAGAAGTTTGTCACCTAGCCATTTTAGGGTGAAATGAGGGTGAAAATAGGGTTATAACCATTAAATAATGAGGAAGAAAAATAGTAATTTACCCCCTTTTAAAGGGAACATGGTTTGTCTACATGGTTGGCCGAACCATGCACCAACTATGTGACTCCCTTTATCCAAGAGGGGGCCAGGTCACATGGTCTCCTAGGGGAACCCACATAGTTTGAAAAAATATGTGGTTCTTGTGTACTAGCCTCCTTCCAAGGGGAGGAATAAGATACAAATTTTGGCTGGGCCACCCACATGGTTTGACAAACCATGCGGTGGCCTCACACCTTCATTTTTCTAAGGATTCAGGCTATATGGTCTCCTGGTCCATGGTGCACGGTTATCACCAACTGTGTACTACGAACTGGTTGGCCTCCCTTCCCCCTCTTTCATGTCCTGAACCCCTAGAACACCCTCAAATACCCTCATAAACTTAGAAATCCTTTTATTAAACCAAAAAAGGTAGTTAAACCCAAATTTTAAAAATATGTACCTCTCAAAAGGTCAGGATCTTGTAACCTATCCACCTTATAACAACTCATCCATGATCTATACTCCAAAAAATCACTAGGAATCTACATTAAAGAGATTGGGACATTCTTTCTACATATATATCTCCCTTTCCCAAGTTTTTCATAAACATTACCATGATTCCATAACCCTCAAACTAAAATTACAACCTTACGTAGAAAAACATTCTCACTATGATCCACAATAAAAACTACCTCAAAGGATGCATCAATATCAAGTTCAACATCTTCAACATTGATCACATGAGAAGGGCCTGGGTGATACTTATGAATATGTGACACATAAAAAACATCATGAATTCCACTATACCACTATGGAAGAGCCAACTAATAGTCCACCGGTCCGATCCTCTCCACAATCTCAAATAACCCCATATAACTGGGTGCCAACTTGCCTTGTTTGTGAATCTGTTAGTGACCCAATCTTGGAAACACATGAAGAAACACATGAACACACACCATAAACTCAAGGGTTCAACATCATTGATCAAAATTTGACTTTTTACTACTTTGAGCTATTGCCACATGTTTCTGAATCAAATAAACTTTCTCTGAAATCTCTTTCCCAAGACTTGGTCCTAATAAATTTGACTCAACAACTTCCATCCAACACAATGTTGATCTAAATTGACTTCTATAGAGTGCCTCATATAGAGCCTTCTGAACAGTAACATAGTAACTATTATTATAAGTGAACTTAAGAAGTTCTTAGTGATTCTCCCAAGATCCACCAAAGTCTAGGGAACATGCCCTCAAAATTTCCTCTAGCAACAAAATAGTACATTCTGATTACCCATCAGTATATGGATGAAAAGATATACCAAGAAATACCTGATTACCCACCACCTTATGAAATCCTTTCTAAAAGTGTGAAGTAAAATGAGGATCACGATCCGAAACTATAGTTCATGGAACCCCGTGCAACCATATTATCTGTTGAATATATAAATCACCCAACTTGTCCATGGTAAAATTTTCTTGAATCAGTAAGAAATGTGCTACCTTGGTCAAATAGTCCACAATCACCCATATCGCATCATTATTCCAAGGTTTACTTGGGAGACCTACCAAAAAATTCATAGTGACATCATCCCACTTCCATTATAGAATGGGAAATTGCTATTGTAACCCACCCAACCATATATGATTGGCCTTAACCTGCTTACAGGTGTAGCATTGTGTCGCAAAAAAATGAATCCTCTTTCTTCATCCCTTGACACCAATACTATCTATGAAGATCATGATACATTTTGGTTAAAATAGGACTCACCAACCTATTAAATGCATGTAACTCATGTATCAACTCTTCTCGTATACACATAAGCACAAAAACATGACCATAAACATAAAATATCTCAACGTCATTGATTGTCCATTCAGAAGGTGACTACCCACCTTCAAGGATTTCCCTTAAGGCTAAACACTCTAGATTCTCATACTGCCTCTCCTTGATTAAGTGTGGATTCGACTAAAAAGGATATGAGGGAAATCTTTCCCTATCCCTCCTAAAAAATTATGTGCATCTCAACAAACATAACCATCATCTTTAACTTGGAACTAGATTCCTAAACCAACTAAGTCTGTATCTTTTGGCTTAAATATTCTGTAACATTATTTCCATCCCCAAGCATATAGGATCTCTCAAAGTCAAATGAATGCATATAATCAACCCATATATACTTCTTTTGATTTAAGTCACATTGTAAACATTTGTACTCAAGTACTTTATGGTTTTTATACACAAAAAACCTTTCAAGAAACAGGTAATAATGCCAACAATTTATAGAATAAACCACCATGGACAACTCAAGATCATGCATAGGGTAGTTTCATTCATGCGGTCTCAAATTTTTTGACCCATGAACCATGAATTGATCTACATGCATTATCACTTCCCAAAGTACAATACTAGATGCATCACAAAACAAGGTATAATTTTCACCTAGCTCAGGTAGGATCAAAATAGTTTTAGTGGTCAAATGCTTCTTTAACTCATAGAAGGCATTCTCACATACCCCAGACCATTCAAACTTGATACCCTTCTTGTTCAAGCTAGAGAGAGGTACTTTCAAGTGAGATAAGTCCTTAAAAAACCTTAGATAATATCCCACTAACCCCAAAAAGTTATGGATATAAAAAAATTCATGGGATGCTTCCGAGATACAACTACGTGAACCTTCTCTGGGTCCACCGATACACCTTCCTCCAAGATGCTGTGACCCAATAAATATACCTTGTTGATTTAGAATTGAAACTTATATAGATTATCATATAGCCTATGCTCTCTCAGTGTACTCTTAATAATTTCAAGGTGGTTGGCAGGATCGTCATGAGTCTGGGAGTACACCAAGATGCCATCCACAAAACAAACTACAAACTAATCTAGATATGGGTGAAATATTTGGTTCATCAGAGCCATAAACATAGTAGGTAAATTTTTCAACCCAAATGAAATTACGATGAACTCATACAAACCATGCCTCCTTCTATAACCAGTACGTAGTATATCAGAAGGTGTCACCCTCAATGAATGATACACCGACCTCAAATCAATCTTTCAGAAAACAAAAAAACCCCTCAACTAATCAAAGTAGTCATTAATATGTGGAATAGGATATCTGTTCTTAACTATCTTTCAATTTAACCTCCTTTAATTGGAACAAAAGCATAAAATCCCATCATATTTCTTGGAAAACAAGACTAGAGAAGCCCAAAGTGATGTACTGGGATGGATAAATCCATTACCCTCAAACTCATCTAGCTAAGTCTTAATATCTTGAAGTTCTGATGGTTTCATCCTATAAGATTAAATGGAAATTAGATTAGCTCCATGAATCAACTCATTTTTGAACTCAACATCTCTATCAGGTGGAAACCATGAGAATTATTTAAGAAATATATCCTGAAATTGATCCAAAATAGGAGGAAATACATCCTTCTCTACTCCCACCATCAATAATCACATGAAATTCAACTTAGGCTATGATATCACGTAACTACTGAAGAATTGGATCCATATGTCCTTTTTGAATATCTCATTCCCCATGGTGAACATGAGTGACTCCCTCAAGAGATGTGAATGTTTCCCTTTAGAGGTAAAAATCAATATGGTCTTGATACAACACCATCTAATCCATCCCCAATATCATGCCAAAATATGAAATCTCAAGAAAAAACAAGTCCCAAAGGAAACGATACCCACTAAACTCAAGAAAAAACTCTTAACATTGCAGTATATTTTCTTCTCTTACTCATAATGGTGTGTCAATCAATATAACCCCACACACATATTCCACCGCTATACCCAAAAAACTCAAAAAATGAGAAGATATAAAAGAATGTGGGGCCCCTGTATCAAATAAATCACTAGAAAGCATGGAATCTACAATAATTGTACCTTGAATAGTCGATGGTCTAGAATATCATCCTCCAGGTGTAGTCTGAATTGAATAAATCTGACCAAAACCTCTCCTCTAGGCTTCGGTATGAGTTCTTGTTGCTACACTACCCTACTAATAAGGATGCTCTTTCCCTAAAGCACCATATCTACCACAATGATCAATTTTTACCATAGAACTACAAATGACTACCTGGTATGGGGTAGTAAACCCCATTCCTACACTATAAATTAGCCTTAATCCTCTATTATTACTCACCTACCAAGGGTTCCTAAAAAACCTTTATACATATCCCATCCTACTACATGATCAGTACTCAATTGGTGGTCGGGGACACTGACTACGTATGTGTCCTTGGATTTCGAACCGATAGAAGAACACTGGATCACTACCCTGAGAGGCCAATACTCTTCCCTATATAATCTTCCTACCACAAAACTGGTGAAAAATCTCAAAACCACGCTTCCTACTACCAAAATTCATACCACTAAACCACCAAAATAAATCCACATATCCACCTCCTTTAGGTTCCATTCTGAAATAAGAGTATGATCTACCACCTCAGAAGACCTCTTTAAATTGAAGATATTTACCTGATACTTGATCTCATATCTAAGTTTGTCTTGAAAATGTCTCACTATAGCTGCATCATCCCCTACCAATGGTGGAACAAAGTGTTGTAGGTTAGTGAAGTGGCTAGCATAATCCATCACGAACATAGTCCCCTGAGTCAAACTCATAAATTTTAAAAATATCTCATATCTTAGAGTCTCCTAATAGAAATGTTCCAGAAACTTTTCCTAGAAATAATTCCAAAACATAAAATCTTCTAGCTCAGTCTAAACCAGGATATCCCACTAGTGTTTCACCGGTCATCGCAACATGTAAGAATCTAACTTGACTCTCTTCTCAAGAGGAGTCTCTCAGTGATCCAGAATCATCTAGGTAGACTCTATCCAGAAATTGGATACCCCAGTTCCACCCTCTCTAATAAATATCATAGGGTACTATAGCTGAAGCTCTCTATTCAGGTCAAACATACTCAGATCAACCTATCCTGGGTCTTATTCCATCATCTGTATAAAATGAGAAAAGTTACCAAAAAACTGCTCTTCCACTCTACCACCTAGAATAATCAAGGGTTTTTCCCCACTACTATAGTATCATTCTTAGAAATGTTCTCTTTTCACCCAACCAGTAGATTTAATTATGGTGGAATCTCTCTACAATGTTAGACACACATCTCAAAACACATAACATATGGTTACCAAAATTAGTAAAAAGAGGGATCATATCTAGAAAAAAATAATTACCCTATCCATACCATCCCAATGAGTGTAGTCACCTATCTAACACTACCCTCAACTATCCCTATAAGGGTCATGGATAACATAGGGAAACCAAACTTTCTAACTTCAAATTTTCATTAAATACTATACCAACCCTTTTTCATTTAACATTCTTTGATTCTTTAAATTGTTGAAACTTTCTCATGAGGAATTATTTTTAATCAATTAAAATTAATCCATCCCATTTAATTGATTTAATCATTTTTATTAGGCACCATTCCTTTAATATTTTAAGAAAAATGAAAAAATATATTTTATCCACCACATACCACATTATTTTCCACATGCATTCCTATCATGATTCATGTTATATAAATTACCAAGTTCCTAAAATGATGCATGCATATACAAACCTCGTGCCATGATGGACCATAAAAAAAATCTAAGAAAATAGTGACATCACATGTTAAGTGCATCACCCAAGGTAAAATATCATACAATGATAATTTCAAACATTAAGAATAATAATCCCACCCTAGGTACTGAGGTTTTCCCCATACATGGGTTAACTAACCCCATGAATGAGCTAATTACCAAGGTCTAACATATCCTAATCTCTATATATCATTCCCAAATAGTAAAACAATAGAAAAGAAAAACTCCTCTGATACCACTTTGTAACATCCCGACTTGGGTTCCATTATAACTAGTGCCTTGAGCTTGTTTTCCACATGATGCTAGGAATGCTTCCCCATATAGTATAGGTTTTCGACTATCTATGAGGTTATACTAAAATATGTTGGGAGACTATACCTTCTTTTAAAAAGAAATCCATAACATATAACAGTAAGAAACAATGAAAACAATATAATCAATAAACAATAATTCCATATCAACTCCCAAAATAGGTTACACGCCAACAACCAAGCAGTAAATATTCCATGTCATGTCATACAATGCTAAATTTAAGGAAAAACCAAAATAAGGAATATTAAAAAAATCCAAAATACGGGTCCCAAATCCAAGTCTGGTTCCCTCATCCATGCACATCCCTAATCTCCAAATCAGTAATCTAGAATAGATCCATTTCCCTTATCCTAACCCGAATCCATGAAGTCTTCTTGGGTACCCAATGGAGGCTTGAGTAGGGTGTGAGTACAACTCAGTAGGCCACCACCAATGGTTTCTACACAATATCCAGTCTAAATAGTGCATACAGAAGTAAAACAACACATAAAGTAATAGTAAATAAATTAAGATATATTGTTTAAGAATATTGGGAATTATCCACTTTAACCATTGGTTCCATATGTTACCCATTTTTATCAAAATCGCTTCAACCGATTTTGGTCATCTAAACTTTACATAAGGGGATTAAAGTTAGCTAAATGTTAGTGACATTAATTTCACAAAACAATATATATCAACTTACCTCAGAGCCTCAGTCTAGGTAATTAAATCATGTTCATTATTTAGGAGAATAGAATTCAGTATGACATCCTAAACCATGTAATATAGGTGTGGGGCATAGATACTTAGTCTATCCTGACCCGTGTTAGTAGAGCCTCAATCCAATACCCCACTCATAACACTTATTCACATTAGCATTCTTATTTAACCATTTATCACATTTACCATTTATAGGCCACACCTCATTTAAACCATTGAAGTTAGTACAAACACCCACAATATCCCATTTAACATACTTAACACAATTCTCATAGACTATATCTCATGAACCCTTCAATTCCTTATTTAACAATCCAATTTCATGTTCAAGGGGGTGGCACACCCCATGGGTGACATTTATCCCATTATTATCAACCTCAATAGATACCATGGGGATCATGAGGGGTTCAATTCATCATTAAATTAACACAATTTATCATTTCTTACCAAAGGTTCAAATACGCAACACTAAGACACAAATACACAACCACCTACACAATAATTAATCATTAAGACTATGGGATATAACTTATAGACCACCTACCTCAAGTCCATTGGAAAACAATCACATAACATTATCCCTATATTCGAGCTCAAAAAAACTTCAAATACTCATCTTATAATCTTCTAGAGAAAGATGGTTTTATAGGTTTCAGAAGAAGAAGAAAAAATACAGAAGGAATCTTCTAGAAAATAGGGGAAAGAGGAGTTTATGACTCACTTAGATATTTGATTCACACCCAACCACACTCCAAATGGAAAAGAATCAATGGAGAATCATCCTTCGATAACTTTGGAGAAACTATATTTTTAGGGTTAAATGAGAGTGAAAATCAGGTTTGAACCTTTAAAGACTGAGAAGGAAAATGGGAAATTTAATCCTTTTTAAAGGGTGCATAGTTGACCAAACCATACACAAACCATGTGAATCCCTCTATCCAAGACCGGGCTAGGTTGCATGATCTCCTAGGGGAAACCAAATTGTTTTAAAAATTTTGTGGTGCCTATAAAACAGTCTCTATCCATGGGGGGGGGGGGTAGTCCATATGGTTTTTATAGGACAACTATATGGTTTGACAAACCATGTGGTGGTCATGCACCTACCTCTATTCAAGGGGTCAGGCTGCATGGTCTCTTAGGCCATGGTGCATGGTTATCTCTAACCATGTTCCAACCATGCACTGTGCACTGGTTAGCCTCCCTTCCCCCTATTTCACTTCCCAAACCTCCAAAACACCCTCAAATTCCCTCATAAAATCAGGAAGAATTTTATTGAAAAAGGGAGTTAAACTTAATTTTAAACAAGTACATACCTACTCAAAAGGATAGGATCTTACAACATATTTTAAGGATCTTCTAGTACCTTACATCAAGAGTCTTCCTTTATGTGGGTTTTTTTTTCTGTTTCACTAGTTTTTCAGTAATTAGATTTATTTTTTTCATCCATTTATTTATCTCGATTTAGTTGATTCATTTCAAAACTCCCCATCTCTCATAGGTATTTCTATACTAGTTATTCTTGATTAAAGTGAAATTATCTTAGATATACAGATATATTGATTCAGAGGGTTTTCAAATATATCGATAGTGAGAGAGTAGTGACAAGAAAGAGGTCCAAAAACCTTGGTTCTTGGATCCTTGGAGGAGAAGATGAGTGATAGATGGTTTGTGGAGCTTTCTCTCAGATCCCAAAGTTTCTATGTCCCCTTAATGGTTTTTGGTGTGAAATATTGGATAATTATAAACCTAGATAGAAGATACAAACCTTAACACTTGACATATATGATTTCAAATCCTTTCAGTGAGATTCTTCTTCGACAAAGTTTTGTCCAATCCCCGTTAAGGGGGTATTGATGTTGATTTAATTTTATTTTTCAATTTTTCAAAAATCTTGTATCTATTGAATTTTTATTCACTATGTGCATTTTGCACTAACTTTTTTAACATCTCTATTGTTTCTTGTAATCTATTTTAATTTTTTTCACAGTGGAAACAAATGATGATCCAACCCCATTCACATAAACTAATTGGATGATGATCATAAATCCTCTGTTCTATATCTTAGGTACTATAAATGTAAACTCGACCATCCTCATGAAAATTATGACATCAATTATTCCCTAGAAAAAATCTAATTTGGTTTCTTTAAATTCCTTGGGTACAGATGGAACCTGGGAAAGACTTTAGCAGTCAATGAGATGTGTGTGTTTAAACTATTGGTTATTGATAACTATTCTCCCTGTGTATTGGAATGTTGAATATTAAATTTAGACTTGGGGCAGGTGCCTATGCTTGATACTTGACCCTAGGAGCCTATTGTGGTGTCCTGGATTGATACTTTTTAGGAAAAGGCTTGAGAATATGATAGAATAGGGGTGAGATATCCTAGGATTAGATCTTTGGATGGGGAAGTGGATTGAGAGCATTTCAACTTTTTGGTTTTGAATAATTTTAATTTATATATGATTAATTATAAATGATAAACCATTCTTTTTTGTGATTTTATAGAGGTACCTCATCCACCCTTGAGATGTTAGTGGTATCTCATGCATCCTATTATGTGATGTAAGGGGAGGGTTTTCCACCTAAATGGTTTCCTTGGTGGTATATCATCCACTTTAGGATTGTTGATGGTGGTTCATCATCCATATAAGGATTCACATTGGTGGTGTACCATCTACCTATGGAAGTAGGTCCAATGGTACATCATCCACTTGAGGAATGGTACTGGTGGAATATTTCCACCCATATGTTGTTTCTAATGGCGCATCATCCACCTAGAGACTTATGATGACAGTAAATCACCAACATAGAGATTGATGATTATGGTGCATCATCCACTCAAAGAGTTGATTACCATGGTATATCATCCACCTATTGTGTGTTTTATTGGGGTTTTATCATCCACCTGAGGATGATTATTGATGGTAGATCATAAATCTAGGATTGTTGATTCCTCATTCAATGGGAGATATCATGTTCACCATTAATATTATATTGGTTATGGATCATTCACATCAATGGGTTGTGATGGTTATGTGTCATTCACATAGAATATTTTATGGTGATAGATTAATCACCTTGATTATGATAAAAAGTATTGTATATGATTCTCATGGATCTATGTTTAAACCATGATTATATCATCCCATTATAAATCTTAATGAAGTAGGTATTTCTACATGTGTTTTGAAATTTGATCACTCTATGGTGTGACATGTTATCTATTTATTTGTTTTATGAGCATTCCATATCAGCTATAAAAATGTATTTACTATAATTATTAGGGACACCATTGGTGGTGACCTACTGAGTTTCACTAAAACCCTACTTTGGAGTCCTAGTACATGATCATTTTGTAACCCAAGTAAAGAAATGAGCCCTAAAACATTATATAGTTAAGATGGGATGTAGTGCATGTATTGGGATATGGGATTGAGAAAAGGATCAAGAATAATGTTTTGGATGTATCCTTTACATTTTTTTTACTTTGGTACTTTGTTGTATATGATATTCCCATGATAGAACTTGTCTATGACTGTATGACTTGCATGAAATGTACTAAAACAAAATTTGATGTAGCATGATGTTGATATTTACTATTGGATGGTATATCACTTTGTTCCCTATCTCATTCTATTATTATAGTATATTGATTATTTCTTGATATTTCTATATCTATGTTTTATGGTCATCTATTCCCGAGGTTATAGTCTCTCCACTTGTCGTATGTTGACCCGCCCTACTAGTCGAAAGACTCTGGTGTATGAGGAGGTGTTCTTGAGGTATATAGTGACCCGATTTATATATAGTGAAGGTGAACCAATTTGAGGATGTTATAATGTGATATTAGAGCCTTGTTTATTTTATATTACTATTATGGATATGTTAACCAAGAGATGAAGCCTACCATGGATTGGAATGGATCTTGTGTCGGGGAGCAGCTAAACCACACATGAGGGAAGTCCAATTTACCAGGGATGAGACTATTGTTATTTATTTTTGATTTTATTACTGGGTTAATTTTTTTAATATGATTCATTTAGATATTGATTTATGGTTCATGTATTTTTACTCTTAGATATGGGAAATAAGATAGTGTGCATTAATGCATCATTATTATTATATTTGGATCATGTGATACTCTTATACTTGTCTATGATTGATATTATTACTTGATATTATAGTTATGATACATGGTAAGTTCATTTAATGTGTTAATAATAAATTATATAAGGTTTTCCTATATAGATTCTCGGTGAAACTCTAATTGACCAACCCATGATTTTTAACTTCTACTATTGATATATGATGACTGTTATATGAACCTATGTGAGATTATACCTTACCCAAGATTGGGTAGGTTTTTCTAGACTCAAGAATCAATTTTTAAGACCATTATATATTAGGGAATGTGTTTAGTATATAGTGGGGTGTGCCTTTTATTGTTTACCCTAAAATATGGTAACAAGACTTGTGAAAGAATTGTGATATAATTCATGCACTTAGAATTTTAGATATATTCTGATATAGTGACATACTTTTTAGTACTTGGAGGGAAATGATGAGTATTCCCCATAGGAAGTGGAGCCAAGGACACTTGTTGTTCCTGTTCCTCCTATTGATCAACAACTCCAAGAGAGTCTGCTTTAGGTTTTACACTCTATAAGGCATGGTGAGTCAAGATTCAGACTAAACATGTTAAAATTTACTCACATGTTCCATGTATAACATCCAACACTCTTTGTGGGTGAGGGTGGATCACAAGCTGCTGAGTTTTGGATATATTTTATATAGGCCACTTTCAACCATATTGAGACACCCCCTAAGAGGTGGGTGAATCTTTCCACTAACATGATTTGAGGACTAGTGAAGCACCAGTGGGATGTTTTGGTATATACGAACAAGCATGTAGCGCTATCTTGGATGGAATTTTATTCCCCCTTTTTCAATAATTTCTTTCTAGAGACTTTAAGGGTTTATATAGCTAGGTAGATCATGTATTAGGTATAGAGGGAATATCGATGATGGATTATGATGCCCTATTTATTGATCTATTACAATTTTCACATATTCTAGTAGGTGATGAGACTAAATTAGGCATGTTAAAGATAGCCTTAGGCATTCTATATGGTCTCAGGTGGATATATTTTGATTGAAATACTTCTCAAAATTCATAAATTAGGCTCTGATTATAGAGTGGAATTAGGATAAGGGTAGATCATCTAGGAAGTATACTTCCTATATTGGGGATAAGAGTTGGTGTTAGGGTAGTATAAAGTTGGGGTTTAAAGAGTATCTCCTGGGTGGAGAAAGTAAGGGAAGTAAAGGAAAGTATTCATCACTTCCTCTAAAAGGGAAATACTCGATCAAGTGCTATCAGTGTTGTTTATAGGGGCATATTCATCCTGATTGTGATAGATATCCAATGGAGTATTGATACTATGGGGAAATGGGGAATTTGTAATGGTATTTTGGTATCACACCATGATTTTATGGTGAATGTAGTTTTGGTCAGACACAAGGCCTAAATGCAGGGCTAGGAGTGTAGTAGTAGTATGGTAGTTGCAGATCCTCTGGTCATTTGGGTAATGTATGAGTTTATGGTATATAGATTCAAAGGTATAAATGAAAGTAGAGTTATGTCCATTAGGGGAGTTATAAAATATGAGATCTGGTCTAGGGTTCATGGCACCTCTAAGCCATTGAGTATACTCCTACTGTGTTGGGAGGGGAGCCACTGATGGAGTGAGATATGATTCCTATAGAATCAACTCCATCATATATTTTATTTGATACATGTGTGTCACACTCATTAATATTATAACAAACCAACCTAGTTCAACTTTCCATATCACATAGGTTATACTATCACAAGCCTTGAAGTGCATTTCTGATTTCCATGTGTTGGAGATAGGTTCCAAGTGCATTTAACACAAACTTTTGGAATAGTTTTACATAGAATATCCAAAAAATCATGTAACATGCCCCATCTAGAAATCCATAATGATATATCCATGTGTCGGATAGTCATGTATATAAATAAGAAGTTGTAATGATAAGTGTCAATCCAAATATAACATAAGATAAATAAAAATAACTAAACAAATAAACATCACATTATGAACTAAAAATTAAGCGATAAAAAACCATCACATATAAATGGAACTAAAGTAGAGTGAAGGATAGGGTGGTTGATACATATACATCAAAAAAATAACCATAATTATATCCCCCAAAAAGGTTCCAGATGAACCACCTTTATGTTTTAAATTGTAAAATTAATTATAATTGGAATAATTAATTAAATTGAAATGGAAAATTAATTAAAAAGGGATATGATTAATCAATTGTGGTATTACGGTTGAAATAGGTGTAGGGAGATGAGGTAATGATTGTATGAGCTTAGTTTGAGGTGGTGGAGCTATTAATTAAAAAGGTAAATGACATGTATGAGGTGGGTGGACTCGAATTTTCTAAGTCTCTTCCTCATCTAGTGATTTTATATTCACATGACTTTATAATTATATTTTTTTTGTATACTACAGTAATTTTATGTCTCTACCATAATTTATGGGAGACTTTTGTTGGCTTAATAGACATCATGCACCACATATAATCCTAAATGGTTTAATGTTTGTTCCTTGGTTGAACGAGAGTTTCTGGACCTCTTTATGGTTTTTTGGGGGTATATGTTGGATTTCGAAAGAAATATGGATTTATTTTTTAAAATAAGTTTTTTAAAAAATAGGATTTTATTGAAATTAAATTTAAAGTAAAAAAGTGAATTTTTTGAGAAAAGTTTTTAAATGGTATCTAAAAATGGAAAGGGATTTATAAGGAATGTTTTATGGGATTTTGGGACAAGGGCCAAGCATGATTAAAGAGACATATGCTATATTTTTAAATAGTTTAAAAAGAGAAATGTTATTTATTATTTAAAGGATGTTGGGAGATCTTTATTCACATGGTTTTGGTACATTTGACCTCGTGTGGGCGATGCCCTATTTTTCTAAAGCATGATTAGCTTATTGTGATTCCCATTTTTGATTTCTTATGAATTATGTTTTTTCATGATGATGTGTGTTGTGTTAATAGCCATGTGATAACTTTTTTTTGTATCAAATTATATGGTTGATCTAGATGGCTATGATAGACCCATTAATGGGTATAGATGGGTTTGAAGGACCCTAAAGAGTGATAAGGGATTTTATAATTATGATGATGGGTTTTAGCTAAGAGGAAGAAATGTCCTCGAGCAACCCATGTGTGATATCTATATATTGAAATCACTTATAAGACTCTTACAGGGTCTTCCATCAGTATGTTGAACCTAGGCAGGCTGGATACAAGATATGTGTGTTGATGGTTACTTTTATTGCGACAGAATTAGATAAATGGTGTGAGCCTAATGTTGCTATCATAGTAAGGATTGGTCATTCACTTGAGAGGCTCTGTTCTGGAATGTGTATATACCTTGTGATACATGCTGTTATGAGATAGTTTGTGTGGTATGCACTACCCAATAAGATGTATTCTGATACATGGGATGCCTAGTAGGAGAGATACACACCCTTGGATCAAGGTGATGGATTCATGAAAGGGTACACACTGGTTCTAGGTGATGGATTCCCAACATGACAATCCATTGAGTTCCAAAAGAAATTGGTCTAGAAGGTTACACCATGGATCCAGATTATGTGATAACTAGAAGGGTAGAGACACACCTCTATCCCCAGGTGGTGGATTTATATCAGGTTATTCCATGAATCTAGATGATGTGATACCCAGTAGGGGAGTGACCCACCCATGTCTCTAGGTTATTGATTACTAGCAGGGTATGAAATAACTCAAGGTGAGTGATAGAAGAAATATTTTCAATTATTTTATTCTAAATTTCAATGTTTTTAATCCCACCAATGTGTTTTTTAAAGTTCAATTGTCACATTTTATGTTTTATAAACATTTTTGAGCTTAATTACAAAAATAACTTATTTTGGATTTAAATAGTTTTAATTTATTTTAATGTCTCAGACATAATTTTTTCTACACTATCCAAATTGAAATATTATTTTTTATCGGTTTCTATGTTCTATGGGCTTCATTTTATAATTTAGGACTCAAAACTCAATCCATCATTTGGAAACGAAAATTGAGCTCACAAGTCAGGCCTCGAAAACTATACATAAAAATGGATAATTTTATTGCCGGACCCATATATCATAAATGGACAAACAATTGGAGATGATATTTAACCTGGAGAAAGAAGACATCCGGATGAATAAGTTTCATTAATATGGACGCATCTGAATTGTTTATTTTCAAGGTCATTAATGTATTGGAACTTGATGCATTGGAATACGAAGAGTCCGTTTGGAAGAATTAATGTTTCAGAGTAAATATACCATATCTCTCTCCACACTTGGCCAATAAAGATTAAATTTCGTAAACCAAAATAGGAGACAAAAATGCACAACTTTCAAGAGGACCAATTTCCAAATTCGACCATTTAGTATTACAACTAAACTCAGAATTTTAGTGGAGTAATTTTGGAGGGAAATTTTCTACTCCACAAGACTATAAATAAGAGTGTTCACTTCCATTCAAAGGGGTTCAAGAAGGTTAAATAAGGGTTGTGATGGAGTATTGAGTTCTTGAAGTTCTTTATATTTTCTATTTTCTCTTTTATTTTTTTCATAATTCTCCCTTCTTCCCCTTTCAACTCTATTACCCTTCACATGGAGGGGTAAAACCTTTGAGTGACTGGGGAAGGGGGAGTATCACTTTTGTAATGTTAGAGTTTTGTGCTTAAATGTAAAACCCTATTTTTCATTCGAATGAATTATATTATAATGTTTTCCAAATTCTCTTAATGTGATTGTGTTTTGGGTTTGGTGTATTAATTTTTAATAGCTTTGGTTAAAGACTCTTAATCTCCCTCCGCCTAGTGCAATTTGTCTCGATCAAGCATATTGTGTTAGGTGGTGAGTGTCCAACGATCGTTGGCATGTGTGTGGAACTAGTGAACTTTTTCTATAGTTATAGGGAGAAAAAATTCCTGATTGGGACTTGCCTTATTTGTTTAGGAATTTTTTATGAACTTCCATTCACATAGGAGTGAGTTCCATTTCTTTCTTCAACCAAAGGTGATTGATAACTCGATCGAGGAGTCTTTCATTTTTCATTCAATAGGAATAGAGGGAGGATGATCTTTATGACTATGATGACATTGAAAAAGGTGATCCTACCCTGACCCTACCGCTCACTTCCTCCATCAGTGTTCAACCTTTCTTTTTATTGCTTTCTTTATTTTTCAACTCAAACAATTTAAAAAAACCTCTTCTTCTTTCTTTAATTTAAGTGACAAGTTTAATTGTTGTGCACTCCTCTTTGGAGAAAACATAGTTTACCCACTTTACTGAATTTTAACTTTGGTTATATTTGTTTTTGTCACACCCCACGATAGGCACGTGTTAAAACTTGGCGCCGTTGCTGGGGAGGTTGTGCCAACAATATATTTTTAAATAATTGCCTCTTTTTAAATTAAAAAAACATAAAAAAATATTTTTCCATGATGTTATCAAATGATTTTTTATTTAATTCATGGAAAAATTACCCACGAGTGAAAGAACCAATTATTGACTCACTTTGGTATACAGAGGATAATGTTTTTCTCTTTGCTAAACAGATCATGGGAGCTCGAATCCAAATCAACAAGGAGGATGAATTCAAGGATATAATTCAATAACTTAAATAAAACCTTGAATACTTAGTATTGGAGGTATTGGACAGAGAATTAGTTGAAATCCAAGAGTATTTTCCTGAATTTTGTCAAGAAATGGTCAAGGTGCAATAAGAAGAGGAAATTCAAACAAAAGATCTGTTGGAAGGAACTTGGGAAGAAATACAGGACATGGAGAGAAAAATGGAATGGCTAATTGAATATGTTCACACATCCCAAGAGAAACCTGAACCTAAACTTGACCCATTAATGGAAGTGGATTCCTTACTCATCCTTTATGTAGAAGAATCTAAGGAGACCATGATGTAATTAAAAGAAGATCCATTTTTCCCTTCTCAACCATTGCTGATGAAGATTAATGAAGAAGATTTTTTTTATGAAGTAAGTATGGGAGATCAACAAGATATGGATGGTTTCTGGAATGAGTGTGAAGAAATACTTGATCCCCCTATTCCCCATAATTTAGAATATCCAGCATCATTTAAGGAAGAAACCACCAACAAGGTGGAATTTGAAGAGAATATTGAGGTGTTTAAGTTCCTACCTCAAGCTGCTGGAATTCAACTCCAAGGGGAACTTCCCACTGAAGAAGAAACTGAAGTTGAGAAAACTCAGGGAGATGATCTTTTCTTAAATGCATTATCTTATAATTTTATTAAAACCGAATTATGTATTAGCTCCCCTTTCTTGAAATTTTTATATTCGGAAAACACTTGTATTTCCTTGGTGGATGAGAAAGAAAAAGATGTTGCACCCAAAGAGGAACAGTTGGATCTCCCCAAACATGTTGATCATTTATTAGAGGGAGTACATGAGATGATTCAAGTGGCATTACCTGAGTAAAAGGAGTCACAAGATTCTTAATTTTAAAGGGAAGAATTCAATATTTATTTTTCATGCATTAAATTTTTTTAAAATAGAACTATACTCTGACTTTCCCTTTGATTTTTCCAATGATGCAACATACCTTCAGAAATCACTGGAGAATGATTAGGAGGCTGTGAAATTAGAAACCAAGAAAGATGAGGACTCATTCTTTGTCCTGCCCCCACCAAGAAAGTTGTATTTTATTTTCCTAGGGGTGGATTTGGTGTACTATACACATGGTTCCATCAACAAAAAGGATAAAGCACATGACTTAAAGAAGAAGTTTTTTTGGTTAATCACAAAGAAACTCAACCCACCTTCAGATTGGGGATAACTGATTAGAACTGCCCATCTGGAGGCAGTCAAAACCCAGGGCCCACTTGGGGGATTAAACCAAGATCTATCCTTCTTTTCTCATCATATTTATATTTTCATTTCTTTCAATAAATGTCTTATGTTTTCTTTTGTTCTTTTTGTAGGTTTTTAGTGTGCAACACTTAGGATCTTAACTCAATATTGCACTTCCAATAGGTGGGGTTACCTCTCATTTACAATTACTTATTGCTGTGATTCATTTTAAATTTTACTTACATGTTAAATCCACTTAAATGCATTGAGGACACTACACCATTTAAGTGTGGGGGAGGGAACCTTTGTAGTTTGGGATTTTCATTTTGTGTTTTTTTCAAAAAAATAAATAAATTGTGTGTTTTCAATTTTTTGTGTGTTTATTTTTCAATTTTTGGCGTGTTTTTGAAACTTTTGATCTGAAATGATTATCATTGTCATTTCTGAAACCCATCTCATTGAGTGAACCAATTTATTCCATGAAACTGAGCTTAAATGAATTCTGAAAATGAATTTTTTTCAAGTTCAATTATTTGGGAATTTCAGGAAAAGTACTCAGATTTTTAAATCCTATGCCACATCTCACTGTCTTTATATTTTAAATCACTTTCCCGTGAGGCTTCTGAACCATTGTCGTTATATTCTTTTCATTCACATCACTTCTTGGGAGAACCAGACCATTCTTATTTTAACCAGAATTTGATTTATTCCTTTCAAAACATGAGGGTTTGGGGTACATGAGTTTTAAATGATTGAGACATTTATTTGGTTTTAAAAGCCCCCTTTTCAAGATAATACCTTTCATTCCAGTCTACCTTGTAAATTTAATACCTGCATCCCTTAGAATCCATGAACAACCTGTTAGGTTATCCACATTACAAGCCAATTTTCCCTATCCAACCTGCTCTTGAAGTAAAATTGCATGATCTAGTTGAACTAAAGTGTGGGGGAAGCTGTCTTGTGTTTTGCTACCTCATTTGGTGAAGCTTTGGGTGGAAATTCAAATGCTAAAGAGATGTGTGTGCTGATGAAATATAATTCTGTTAAATGATGTGCCTTTTCTGGAGCTTTCATGATAAGTGAAGCTGTGCCTTTCTAGAGCTTCTAATGGAGGAAGAAAGTTGTGCCTTTTTTGGAGCTTTCAAGAAAAATCATGTTTAAGAAGATTGGAATTTTTTCTGCTAAAATACCGAGTTTTTTGAACATTTATTGATATTTCATGAGGATGGAGCTGAATTTCTACTAAGGGGAGTGAGGAGGATACCATTCTTGAGTGAAAATTAGAATTGTGCATTTTTGCTTCAAAAAGAGCCAAGCCCTCTTCATTCGGCCTCAGAATTTTTTCACATGAAAATACTACCAACCTAAAGCCACAAAACAAACTTGAAAAATAATGATGATAAACACATGACCTTGGATCACATTGGGTGGAGAAGTAGGAGTTTTTCAAACCTATGGCGACCCTTGCATTGGTTTGGATGAGAAAAACTTTATTGAAAATTGATATCTGTGAGATGAGAGAAAATTCATGTGAGGTAGGTGTCTTGTGTGTATGGGAGGAGAAATGAAGAGGAAAAATATTTAATGATATGATATGAGAAATTGTAATAATGGTTATTGATGAGGCATGCTATCTTTTATTTCTTGGTATGGAATTGGTGGATCTCAATGACCTGTGTTTTGAATTTTATTTGATTTGATTTTGATTTTGACTTGCTTGGGAGTCCAAATGTTTAAGTCTAGGGGAATTGATATAGGAAATATTTTCAATTATTTTATTATTAATTTCAATGTTTTTAATCCCACCGATGTGTTATTTAAATTTCAATTGTCACATTTTATGTTTTAGAAACATTTTTTAGCTTAATTGCAAAAATGGCTTATTTTGGATTTAAACAGTTTTAATTTATTTTAATGTTTCGGCCATAATGTTTTCAAAACTTATACAAATTGAAATATTATTATTTTATAGGTTTCTATTTTATATGGGAATCATTTTATCATTATGAACCCAAATCTCAATCCATCATTTGGATTCTCAAACTCAACTCACAAGTCAGGCCTCGAAAACTATGCACAAAACTGGAGAATTTTATTGTCGGGCCCATATCTCATAAATGGAAGAACCATTGGAGCTGATATTTTACATGGAGAAAGAATACATCCTTAGGAATAAGTTTCATTAATATTTACGCATCTGAATAGTTTATTTTAAAGGTCATTAATGCATTTCAACTTGTTGCATTGGAACACGAAGAGTTTGTTTGGAAGAATTAATGTTTTGGAGTAAATATACCATATATATCTTCTCACTTCGCCAATAAAGCTTAAATTTATTGAGATGACAGAGGATACATAAATGAAAAAATTTAAAGAAGGAATAATTTCCAAATTCGGCTATTTAATATGAAAATCGGACTCAGACTTTCGATGGAGTAATTTTGGAGGGAAATTTTCTACTCCACAGGCCCATAAATAAGAGTGTTCACTTCCATTCAAAGGGGTTCAATAAGGTGAAATAAGGGCTGTGATGGAGTATTGAGTTCTTGAAGTTCTTTATATTTTTTTTATCTTTGTTTCATAATTCTCCATTATTCCCCTTTCAACTCTATTACCCTTCACATGTAGGGGTAAAACCTTTGAGTGATCGGGGAAGGGGGAGTATCACTTTTGTAATGTCAGAGTTTTGTGATTAAATGTAAAACTGTCATTTTCTTTTTAATGATTTCTATTATAATTTTTCCCAATTATATTAATGCAATCATGTTTTGGGTTTGGTGTATTCATTTTCAATAGCTTTGGTTAAATACTTTTAATCTCCCTCCACCTATTTCAAATTGTCTCGATCACGCATATTGTGTTTGGTGGTGAGTGTCCAGCGATCATCGGCATGTGTGTAGAACCAGTGGAGTTTTTCTAGAGTTCTAAGGAGCAACAATTCCCGACCGGGACTTGCCTTAGTTTTTTAGGAATTATTTATGAACTTCCATGCACATAGGAGTGAGTTCCATTTCTTTCTTCAACCGAAGGTGATTGATAACTCGATCGAGGAGTATTTAATTTTTCATTCAATAGGAAGAGAGGGAAGATGATCTTTATGACTATGATGACATTGAAAAAGGAGATCCTACCCTGAACCCATCACTCTCTTCATCCATTAGTGTTCAATCTTTCTTTTTATTGCTTTTTTTTTTCAACTCAAACAATTTAAAAAAAAACAACCTCTTATTCTTTCTTTAATTTAAGTGGAAAGTTTAATTGTTGTGAACTTCTCTTTGGAGACAACCTAGGTTACCCACTTTACTGCATTTTAACTTAGGTTATATTTGTTTTTGTCACACCCCACGACAGGAATGTTTCAGTGAGGGATTCCTGTTAGAGGAGAGACACATCCTTGGATCTAGGTGATGGATTCATGACATGACTTTTTCGGTGAATTACTTGACATGGTTTTTCCTGCAAGGTGTAGTAATTCCTTGTCTCTAGGCTCTGATAATATTTGGAATTATTGCATGGTGTGCTAAGAGACACTTCAACATTGGACAAATTATGAAAGATATTCATATATTAGATTCATGATAAGACTCAAACCCTCTAAGTGGATAGTGTAACATGTTTAGAGACACTCCAACATTAGAAAAATAAGGTATGTTTGGGGTTTGAGGTGGTTTGGTTGACACTTGATGATCTAAAATATATTTTTTATGTGTATTTCATGTTATGTTTCTGAGTGGGTGTGTTATATGATCATGAACACACTCTTATATCTTTATTTCATGAATATCCACTTGATTATAACAACACTTAGTATTTTTGAGGCATTGAGGATTCCCATTGGGTCATTGGAATCATCTGCTACTCATGTATACAACATGGGTTTTGATATACATGGTAATATATTCCTATTATCTCTTAGGAAATTGGTTTCACTTGGAGATAGATAGTCGGTATAAGTCTAGTGGTTTTGGAGGCCAAGGATTCAGCATGACGATTCTATGAGTTGGGTTGGAGGTCATTGTTTTTATTTTTAGTTACGGTTCAACATGTATTGGCCAATATTCCTTTTATTTATATATGATTCCTATTCTAACCAACAATTATTTCTATTATGATGAATAACCTATCTTAGAAAAACACATTCTCAATTTTCTTTATGGAACATAGTCAACTCAACATGATTGGAACAAGTGAAAAAATGGTATACTTTTCTTAACATCATGAAATGGAAGATCTAACTTATGTGAATAAATATTTATTTTTAAATCTAGATTTATGTGGATTTGATAAATATCCACCCTCGGTATAACCAACTAATTTGTTTCTAAATTTTTAGGATAAAATAATCCTTTATTAATAGATCATTTAATTTATCTCTATATTCTATTTGATACAATTAAAATATCGATGAGTAGGAGAAGAATTATATCGGATAAATAAATTCAAAAACATTGATATATCTAGCCTTGTATTATTTTCAAGGTATATTAGTGGTCCTATAGGACTCAGATATAGTACTTTAAAATCAAAATGGTCTTATTTATCATATCATAATCTAAGAGGATATTTATCTCAATTAAAATATTATACAACAACTGGGGCACTTAATTTATGTGATTTGTCCCTATAAAACCTTTGTAAGATCTTTTTTTTATATTGAGATTGATGAAAAAAATTATATATTCCTGTTGTTAAATTTCTAATATAACATAGAAAATTATGTTTTTGAAGTTTTTATTTTCAAATTCTTCTATTAAATATTATACTTCCTTATAAAGTTTATCAAGAGTTTTAATAGTGTTAAAATTATTACCATATACTATAGTAATTGGATCATTTTTATAAATATCTTTCATTAAATATTTTTTAGATGGTTATACCACATATGACCTGATTATTTTAATCTATATAATAATTTATTCAACTTAACAAAATAAATATACTGAGATCTAGAACTTGCTACTAGCATTTTGAATCATTATGGGATTTTTATATAAAAATTATCATCAATATTACCATATAGGTATTTATTCATAATATCTATCCGGTGTAATTAAAGATTCTCTTGTATAAAAAAAATCATGAGATACTAAAATGTTATAACATCCATTATAGGAGATAATGTTTCATCATAACCAATCCATGGTCTTTTTTAGCAACCATTAGAAACTAGTTGTTCTTTATATCTCGCAACTTCATTATTTTAATTTCTATTTCTCCCAAATACCTATTTATAACCAAAATGTGTAATCCCTATTAGGATTTTAATAATCAACCCAAAAACCTTGCATTAAAAATGTGAGTCCAATTCATATTGTATTGTTACTTTTCTTTTAACCAAACATGGTCTATCATGTAATTCATATACTATTTTAAGTTATTAATACTCAAAATTAATATCAAATTACACATTGTATAAAAACATGTCATCGATAATGGTATTCACTTAGTTACATAATTTTCTAGTGTTAGTTAAATTTATAAAAATTTCCTCTTGGTCATGATCATGTACTTATGGTACATTTTTTTCTTAAGCAATATCATGATCAAGAAATTTTTTATTCAAATCAGTTTAATTTATTTATTCATCCGACATGGGTTGTTTATCTTTCCTTGAATGAGGATTTTTATCTTTGAAAAAAATTGGTTTTATATGCTTTAGACATGGATTGAACAAACTATTGATAACAATATTAGGCTTTCAATTCAAGGAATCTATTTTAATTAGTGTATTTGGAGTGGGCATGTATGATGTTTTAATATGTTTGGAAAATTTGAATGCTTCAAGAAATTGGAATGCTAAATTTTAAAAAGTAATAACATTTAAAATTCTAGTTCACTAATATTTGTATGAGGATTAAGATATAACCATGAAGTCATTTTCTATGGTATTTATTTTGATGTTGATTGATTTCCCCCACTTTAATATAGGAATTTTTTTCATCAAAACAGAAATTAGTAAATCTTATTGTAAATACATATCTTTTCATTGTCTTAGGAGACTTTGTTACTGAGAAATATTTAAATCCAATGTCATCCCAAATCTTCTTTAGTGTCCCATGCTTATTCACTGTGGGGGTGTTACTATAACATATATACCACAATAATTTTTTTTTAAATGTGAAATATTTGTTTCATTACTTTAAGTTAATTTTAAAGGGGAATATCCATGATAACTTGATAGTCTTATTTAAATTAGTGCCATTACATGAAAAATTGTATATCTCAATACAGATTTAGTCAATTGTGTTTTCAAAAGAAGTGGTTTAGAGATAAGTTTTAATTGCTTTATAAATGATTTTTATAGACTATATTTACTTTGAACATGCTTTATAGGATGTTGAAATATTATTCAAATCAATATGAAATAACTATTAAAAGAATGAAATAAATATTTTATAGAATTATTATAATAAATATTCTTGATTTAAAAATATGGGAATTATTTCCTCAACATTATTATTTAGGAAATAAATTTCATAAATAATAGTTTATGACTTAATAATAAACACACATGAGTCTAACTAGTTTACACATAAATAAATATCATAAAATATCTATATAATCCACATGGTGGATTAATTGGACCACATTTGTCAACATAAATTCCAAGAACACAAGCGATTCATTCCCAAGTTCAATTGGTGACAGTTTTATAATCAATTTTCCTTGATAAAATCATCACATTAGAAATAATTAGGTGTAAAAACCTTTTTAGTAACCAATTGATGACAATGTAAACATTTAATTTTTTTCACTCATCATTATTGATCCTGGATGTCTGTTCCGTCAGGATTTAAGGCATGGAATGTGTTTCCCTTTATGGTTTGGTTGATGGGGGTTTTGAGGCCTCACTCAATCACTCACATTGGATTTTCCATTTGTTTCTTCTTTCCTAGAAACTACCAATGGTTCCCTCATCCGTAGCTGGGTATGGACATGATTTAAAAATTCTGGTGGTCATCTGGATTTTAGGGCCCTATGACTCTTGGGGACTCACATTAGTCGAGAGGATGGGAGGTCAGGCTCATCATACACTTTTTGGGGGAATTTTTATCTACTCTAGGACACTCTTATAGATTTAATATATGTCTGTTAATCTATTCCTAATCCCTATACAAGATTGTTTACCCTAAAAGAATGACTATAGGTTAGTTCTCCTTTATGTGAGAATGATTGAGGTCTCTTTAGCAGGTCCATCTATATGTATCTGAGGTTCTCCATCATTTTCCAGTATTGGATGACTACTTATATATGTGGTGAATCCCTATAACCAAGTGCTTCAGAATGTGCTACCATTCAAGGAGGTCGTGAATATTCTGAGGAGGGGATTGAGTCATTATGAGGCATCATACATATCCTGATTATTATAGGAATCAAAACCCATGTAGTTCATTGGACCCATGTAGTTTAATGTCATGTAGAAAGGACTCTTGTGGGTGTTCTAGGAAACCAAGTATTCACGCTCATGTCCTGGAGGGACATCCTATGTATCTTGAGTATAACAAGAATCAGAGTTACCATAGTTCATTCGTTCAGGGTTTATATATGGAGGTCACCCCTGTCACTGTAGAGACTCATGGTGCAGATGATATGATCATTGTGATTCCCTAATCTCACATTATCCATGCTCGATGTGAGAAAAAAGTGAAGAAAAATGATCATATCATTTCTCATGATGTGGGACTTATGTGGTAGGACTACCTTAGATGATGAAAATGTATATAAAACCTCAAGGAGAGGTGGCCTATGTATCCTAAATATGTCAGGAATCAGATTCTCCTTAGTTCCCTTATCCCTTAACCAATTTATGGGACAAGGTGGATGATCATACTCGGAGATATTATTTTTTCTATTGAGGTTTTGGGTATTCTAGGGGATTATACTAAGATATATTCCCATTGGATTTCGGGCCTTATAAAGGCATCCTACGTATCTCAGTTATGGTGGGATTCAGAGTCCTCGTAGTTCAGTAGATTTCTTAGTTCGCTGATGGATGAGGTAAGGTGATCGTATCCTGGGAATAATTGGGTCCTAATGTCTAATATATAAGAGTCACAAAAGAACTTAAACTGAAAGGGGTATTTATTTGGGCTCGATCTTTAAGAAGGCATCCTACATATGTTGGTTATTATTGGAATAAGAGTCATCACAATTCAATTTATTTGGGCTTGTACACTGGGTCCTCCTACACTATTATGGAGGTTTATAGTGTAGATGTTATGATCCTTGAAACTCCCTAATCCCACGTGATCCATGCTCATAGAAAGAAATAAGAGATAACAATTAATCCATGTCATTACTTTGTATAAGGGACTTAGATGCTGGTATTTCTCTAGATGATTAATATGTAGGTCAAACCTCGAGGAGAGGTGGTCTATGTATCCTGAATATGGCAGGAATCAGAGTCTCCGTAGTTACTTTTATCGAGGTTTACACACTTCAGTTTCCATATTGATTGGGGCTTACACACTAAGTACAGACAATGTTATCAAGTCCGGGGATGCCCTGGAGACTTGGCCTTCTTGTCCAGAGGGTGTAGCATGACCCGATCAACTTGTCCTGGAAGCCCTCACATGACCTGGATGGATTGTTTAGGTGGTGTTTCATGATACATATGACATGACCTAGTTTCATTCATGAGAGATGGATTGAAACATATGTATGGTACAACAAGTGTTAGTAGGACATGCTTTGAAGGTTTCCACATATCTTGGCTAATATCCCTAGAGGGCATCCTGAGACCTGACCATCATGTCTAGAGGGAAACATGGGTCTCAGATGAATTTCCCATAGGGTGTCATGAGGGATTATTTTTCATGCTCAGATGTGTATGTGATACTTTAATAACATGAGAGAACACCATTTATATGAGTCAGGAAATGTATTTGAGGGACATCACAAGGATTGGGTGATAGACCTAGAGGGTCTTGTGAGATCAAAGTGGTGTTCCTAGGGGGACCGTATGACTTGGTCTAACATGTATATAGGATTTCTCATGTCCCAAATATCATGTGAAGGAGTTTTGTGAGATCTCGGTGACATTTCCTAGTGTCATCGCATGTATTCAGATGACTCATACAATGCACATGAGGACTAGTTATTTTTTCTATATAAGTATTCCACTTTTAATCTTGGTTTTAACCCTTGTATTGCGAAGGCCTTAGGTTTATTCAGTATCAGTTTCTTTAGGTATCTTTTTATCTATAGGACATGTGATATGCTCTTCATGCATCTGTCTAGTAGTCCTTCACGTGATCTATGAATGATCATGCGAAGTACCTTAGGTATGGTTCATGATTGCTCAGACTGTTCTCCGATATATTACTTGAAAAAAGAATTTCTGGTCACAAGATCAACCACTCCAAGAATTCCACTCTATCCCTTTCACTCGAGATTCCATAGGTCGAGAGTCAAACTATCTATAATCCAACCATTGTTTCATGCTGGGGTGGGGAATTTATAGGCATATCCACCCTAGTTGCTTGGTGGTTTGTGCAGCATATCTAGCATGAGTCCAGGCTAGAGTTGGTGAATGGATTTGGAACCGTGTGGCTTCGTGAGTCTCTACTATGGATTTCTCTGAAGGAGTCAACTGATTTTTAGTGATTGTGGGTCCCTTTCATTAATGCCTCCATTATTAGATTATTTCCAATTAATGGGGACTTATTTGATCATGCATATGTGTCTAAGGACTTACTTATTGTCATTTTGACATGTCCAAGGGCCTTTACAAGATCCAAGATCCTATTAAAAGGAATCCACGAGATGATTGATTACTTTTTTGGTTATTTCTATGAGACAAGGATGGTTTGTTCAGGGGTATCATGGAACCACGATGCAGACTTCCTTAACATGTTATAAGCGTTTTACGATTGTGAGAGGCTTCCACATCCTCTCTATATTATTCTATTTGTTTTATGTGATAAATATTGGGAGTCATGTGAGATTTCATGAGTAATTTCAAGGAAAATTACTCTATTTTTTGGTCATGCATCACATGACTGATATTAGTCATGTAGGGACGCATGAGCATTTCATTGGATGAATCCACCAGTTTTTCCTTAGGGAGTCGAGGGAGAAGTATGAGGTTATCTGGAAATATATGAGGACTTCCACATGGTTAGGATGAAAAACCAAAGGAATTTTTTGAGACAAGGAAGACTTATTACTGAGGTCTCATGGTTTCCTGTGGATCATCAGGGGCATTCCACATGTCTTTCAGTAATCGCGAGTAGCTCTCACATATTCACTTTTTATCTCCTTTGTTTTATTTTATAAAGGTTCAGGAGTCATGAGAATTTGATTGGATGTTTCTAAGGGAAAAAATCCTTCCCTTTGGTGATGATCCACATGATCTTTGTGGTTTTTTGGAGACACCACCTTTGGGAATTCCATCCCCATTTTTAAAAGTATTTTCAAGTTGGATTATTAGGTGCTTGCTGCTAATAGCCCACATGGCCTTTGGGATCTCATCCAGCTACCACCATGAAGCTACTAGTTATCCTGAGAAACTTTTTAAAATTAAAGGGTATGGTTAAAAGGGGTATTCATGGGATCCACCATTGGTTATGTGTGGCACATGGAGTCCTCACATGGACTTATAATGGCCACGTGATCGCGATCCCTTTGAAGGTTCACACAATCTGCAGGTCTCAGCCATCTTCTTCTTCTTTTATTTTTTGAGGGAAACAATAACCATATTCAAGTACTTATTCCTTTGTGATTTTTCTGATTCTCATTTAGTAGGTATCAAGAAATGAAACCCCTCAGGAGTGAAGTCCACAGGGATAAGTGCTCGGTTTTGAGGAAAGTAAATTTCTGCCAGAGACTTTGGTGGTGTCGTGAATTGGTGTCTCGGGTGACATTTGGCTATTAGGAAATTATTGGTATTCTAAAAAATTACTTATATATAGGAGGGGTAAAGAGAAATTCATTCCACCATTCACCATTTATCCAGAGATCTCTCTCCTTTATTTTCATCGTGAGCCTCCATCATAAGACCATTCTGCATGTCCTGATCATGAGGCTCTATTCGTGAGCCTTCCCTGTGAGATCTACCCCACAAGACCACTTCCGTTCAGGCACTCGTCCTATCCGAATAAGAACCATCCTTAGTTAACTCTTTTTTAACTTCATCCATGAGGTACTTATATGGTCTTGAGGGTTTTGCAAGGCCTAGTAGCTCAATCATTTGTTTCAACTGATTCACATGAACATGTCCAGGTCATGAAATCCTGAGTCTCCAAAGGGGTCATGCGATTGTGCAATTCTCTATAGGGGTTATGCAACCCATGAGTCCTTTGGATATTAGGAGATTCAAAAATCTTTTATTTGATTCACAAATTCCTTGTTGATTAATGGGATGCACATGATCCCGCAAAAACATTCATACCTTTATTTTTGACAAGATTTTATATTATCTTTGTCAAACACGTGACACTTAATTATTTTCAGATTGATTCTAGTTATCATCGATCCTCAACTGTAGCCAATAAAATGCCATGATTTATAAGAATCACAATGTTGATCCTTGATACCACATGCATACTGATAACGAAACCCTGAAGAGTTTCCTTTCATCCAATGTCCAGAATTGTCCCTTATCTCATCGAATTCCTTTGTATAGGTTTGGTTTACTAAATGATTCTACCATTACTCCTCCATATTTTAATATTCCATCCCACTAGGTTTCTTATTCTCTTGATTGTGTTCAGAAAAAAATTGTTTAGGGCGATCAGCTAGTTACATATCGATCCCAGGGTTTGTCTTATCTGTTGGCCAACTCTCCTCTAGGTTTGGAAAATCGTGACTTCACCCAAAAACCTATTTCCTAGAGATATTAAATTAGACTTCCCACTTATTTTAATAATCTAGGTAGTAGATGATACTCAAAATTGGATATCTGTCCCAATGGAAATTTCTTTGAAGAGTGGGTGTGGCCCTTATGGGTCAGTAAAATCTATTTGGAGTTCACTGATGATTTATACAGGGCTTATCTTTATGAATCTATATTTATCTGTCAATTTATCATCTACCACTAGCCTCACCTCCTTCAAGATATGATCATTCGTTGGTGCCCTGGTACCAACAAATTTCATTTTTCCCATGGTGAAGTGGGAATCAGCCTATGAGACATCTATCAGTTGGGATGGATTCTTCCCCATGGGGAAGTGTATGATGAATTCCTCCCTACTACAGATATCTAGGATGATCCTTTGTAGAACCTATTTTTGGAAAGGGAGATGCATATTATTGTAAAGGATAAATCGAAGAAAGATATGAAAATGTGCTCGCTTATTTATTTAAAGGATCAGGTTAATGTTTTCCTCTGTAGCAGCAGAGTTAGACCAACTACTATTCAACCCCATCGATGTCCCTCCCAGCAAGTCCATGATAGTGACATCTCATATTGGTCCATCTTGGAGGCTAAAGATTATACCTTGTGGGGATATCATGTGAACTTGGAGATCCCTCCAAGCCTAAGAATGATGGGTTTTATATCCATGTTTTTGAATTGGTCGCTCTTTCCAGCTAGGGATACATGTTCAACAATCTATGTTAGTATGTTGGTGATGGAGGAATTTATTGAATAAGGATGGCACCTTAACTTGGAAGTAACAGTCCTTGCATTCCTTTATCAAACTTTGGGCCATATTTAACAAGGTAGTACCCCTTACAGGGTCAGTGGTCCTCCCTAGTTCCTGTTTGGCTAGATAGGGGAGAAATTCCATTGTTATGAATATTACAACACTTATAGGATCCTGAACACCATATCCCATCCCAGATTGATGAACATCTCTTGGGTCAGAGATATGTATATGAGCCCTTCTAAGGTTAAGGATCGTTGTACCATCCTGAAAGATTTTAATTTATCCCATTTTGTGCACCAGATGGGTCGATTATTGATGATGGAAGAAAATCCCTTGATGAAAGATATTATACGATCTCCCTTCAATATAGGGTTATCGGAACCAGGGTGAAAGAGATGGTCATCTGTGAGCCTTATACAATATATCAATTTAGTTGTCAGTTTGGCTATACTTAAAGGGTCTCCTCTCTCCCTTTGGTCAATATTTGAGGGGAGAGGAATCCTAGGGTTATTCTCTAATTTTTAGAAGATGTTAATACATGAAGACACTGAGGATGAGATTATTCTTCCGATTGCTGATGCTTCTTCTGATTTACTCACTTAGGATTATTCCTAGCCTTGGGTACCATCATATCTGAATGGCTTGCTGATCCAGTTGGTTCGTCATGTGGAAAAACTTTTTTCCTTGGAAATTCCTTTATTAGAGGTAATGATGGAATTGATTAAAGATCTAGATAGGGCGTCAAGGAAGTGAACTCATTTGAGTGATGACCAATTCTATGGAGAATCAAATTCTTTTGAGGAATTTAATCCTCCGACATAGGCTACAAATGATACGCCTGTTGAGAGAAGGGTATATGGGGAGTCTTCTCCAACTTTTGCACATATCAGACAAGTTAGTCATCCTCCTACTATTCCCACCTCATTGGTTGGAGATGTTTAGATACAACTTAGGACAACATGAGAATAGATTCATGCCTTGATCACTGAAACACCCTTTGAAATATTCTGTGACCAATGGGAACACCTTCACTAGTTATTTCATGACTTGGGGAAGGTCATTTTGACCGAAAGCCTTTGTATGAAATTATATAGCGAATCATCTTGAACTAAAGATATCTAGTCACAAACGAAAGGGATTTGCATGAACTTTTAAATCAGGATCCCCTTTCTATGTAGATGAGGGAGACATTAGAGGCATTGAAGCAGGGTCATCAGTTGTTATTTGAATTGTAATCTTAGATAGTTGCCCAGACTACGCAAATATGGATATGTGAGTAGATGATTGATCATATGAAGTCTAATATTTCGACATCATCATCCTCATTGGACACTATTCAGAATAGGGTTGAATAGATGACTACTCTAGTCGAATCTCTCCATCTCAGGGAGGAAGCGGAAGAAGCGGGGAAAGCAGCACTCCAACGTTCAATTTATGCCTCTCTCTAGAATTTTGTTGATCGTACCAGCATAGATGACCACCTCTTGTTGTGATTTGAATTTTTTAATACACTCCATTTTTTATTATACCTTGAAGAGACTCAGAAATGTGGAGATCCCTCCCTCCTTTTCATATTGTGAATGGATAAATTTTCTAAACTTTCTATAATACTATTCAGTTTTCTTTCCTTCATGATGTGTATGGTATATCATTTCTCTGAAATTTTTTAAATCACCCACAATACCCACCCCCTTATTTATATTGAATGAACATGAATGTTTGTAATTTAATGTTGAAATTATAATGGATTCCCTTTGAGAGATGCTTGCGAATTCCCCCCAACATGAGATTCTTTATTGATAATCTATTCTAGCTATCTTGAAGTCACCTGATTTACAGAGGGATCATCTAGTTAGGACATATTTCATGAAGGGGGAGTGATTTATATTTTTTTCCAAATGTGATAATATTTGGCTAGAGAATTTCGATCTTGTTAAGACCATGTAGTGGTCCTCACAAGATTTTGTAGGATAAATAATTTCCATGTGCTTTAGTTTAGGGTCTTTTAGCTTGAAGATTATATTGATTTAGATTAGTGTCTTTTAGCCTGGGCCTTTGGTGTAATGTAGTTTAAGGTCTTCTCTCTTGGACCTTTGATATTCCATGTAATTTAAAGTCTTACTTCTCAGAATTTTATGGAATATGGGTCTGGAAGACCAGAGATGACTCAAAACACTATGGGGTACTGAGTTCCACCATGGTACTTCTAGAGATCACAAATATTGGAGTTCCCTTCTTTCAAGGAGTATATTCCTTCAGTTGGTGGGTTAAATCCCTTATGCATCGAAAAAATGGCCAAGAAAAGATGATCTCCACTCTTTTCCAAGGGATATGAAAAATTTATGGAAGGAAATATGTATGAGGGTGAAATATTGGGTATAATAGGCCTACTTGGATAGTTGAAGTGTGGGTGATATAAATCATAACAAAAAATCTTGAGTATGTGAATATGGGATGAGGCATACATACCAGGTATGTCCTGTAACACTTTGAGATGTTCGATTCCCCCTCGGTGTTGTTGGGGCTCACAAGGATTATAATATCCTTTCTTGAAAGGAAGATATGCCTTTAGTTGGTAGGTTAAATCCATTATACATAGATAACATGGAAAAGAAACTATGATCTCCACTTTTATCCAAATGCCATGAAAGATTTGTGAAGACTCAAATGCCCAAATGATAAATTTGGGTATTGAAGGAAAGCTATCTAGTAAGGGCTCTAGCACCCTAGGGAAATCAAACTCTTTTGTTATGAAGCCTTATCCCTACACCCTATTGTTTTGAATAATGAGGTGTGGACCATCAAAGGTTCGAGAATGAAGTATCACATTCCAGACTTGAGAAAGGAAAAAAAACATGGTGATGCAACATCAAGGATTTCAGATCCACTTAAATAGTCTAGTATGGGAATTATAAATCATAGTCCAAAGTTCTCAAGTCATGAGGAAGGTATGGGGAAGTCACAACGAGGATATCTTAAAACACTATCGGGTGATCATTTCTTCTGTGATGATGCCAGGCTAAGAAGAATCATAAATCCCTTTATATCTGACCAAGATGTCTTTGGTTGGTGGGTCTAAGCCCTTATACATCGATAAAATAGTCTAGTAGAGAGATATATTTTCTTTTTTAGGGGAAATAAAAGGTTTATGAAGACCCGAATGCTTTAAATCATGAATTTTGATTTATTGAAAACATAATATTGAGGAATGGTTCGAGCACGCTCAAAAGTCACACCACCACCTAGCGAACATATTCTCATAGTGAGAAAATGTGACATATCATTGCTCTAACTTTTTCCTAGACCAGGGGTTCCAGTGAGAATATCTTGGATTTTACAAGGGATAAAGAGTAGAAGCTATGAGATTTATGACTTTTATTTATGCCTTAATTTTTTCCTAAACTCTATTGATGAAGATTTTAGTGGGTGGAGACTCAAATTTTTCTAAAGTTTCCCTTTTCGGGTTTTACAACTGACAAGTTTTGTTTCCCATTTGTTAGAAGTTAAAGGTCTTTTGATTTGGACCTAATATGGGAGATGTTATGTAAGAGCCTAGTTATGATACCTAGGGTCAAGAGTACTCTAACATCCTTTTGAGAGGGAGGTGGAAATGTTGTAAATCATGGATTGAGTTCCTCAAATAATGAGAAATGACATGGGACAATCATATCAGGTATGTCCCATAACACCCTAATATGTTTGGTTCTGCCTCGGTGACTTCAGGCTCACAATAATTATAAGGCCCTTTATATTAGACTAAGATGTCACTGGTTGGTGGTTCTAAATCCCTTCTGCATCAATAGCATGGAAAATTGATAGATATATTTTTTCCTTTTAAAGGTAAATGAAAGGCTTATGACAATATGATGCATAAAAGATGTGAATTTTGATATATGGATTGAGGTGATTTTAAAATATGGTTAAAGCACTCCATACTCTAGTTGAATGAGGTAAGTATCTTGGGGTCCTTTGATAAGGAATGAAAAATGGGAGATGGTCTGTATAGTTTATCATGTTGTAGTGGGGACATTTGTCATGCAGTTTTAATGTCACGTGACTATGAATTTTACCTTATAGTTTAACATCATGTGGTAAGGATGTATTCATGGGAAGATTATCATCATGCAATAAGGATATAGTAATTAATGTGACTAGACTAAAATGTTGTGGTTGGGCCCATGGGTGAATGTTCAGGCATCACTACGTATCTCAAGAAATGAGCATCAAACCACATGTAGTTCATGAATAAGAAACCCTATCTTCACTAGTCTGGACCATACGAAGAGGTGAGCATTATTTCCATTGATTGTTGTAGATGAGACTAGGATTATAGGTCTAGGAATCACTATGTAACATGTATTAATAGGAATTAAGCCACACATAGTTCTTCAAGGGACCATGCATTTTAGCATCATGTGGTAAGGAAAAATATGCTCCGATGTGAAAAGTGGTAATGTTACGGCTGGGCCCAAGGATGGATGTTTGGTCACCACCAAATATCTCATGAAAAATGATAATTAAGACATATATAGTTCTTTAAATCCCATGTAGTTTAATGTCATGTGGTGAGGAAAGAGGTGGGACGACATGAATTGATGGGAATATTACAATTGTTCCCAAGGGTGGAAGTCTTGGCATTACTACATATCTCATGAAAATGAGAATCAAACCACATGTAGTTTTGAAGAGCCTTGTAGTTAAAAATATTGCGATGAGGACTAATGGTATGCCTTTTAAGGCCTCAAATTTAGGAACAAGACAAGCCTATTGAAGCTAATACACCTTCTTCATGTGGGTAATACCTTACTAAAATTTCTAAGCCCACGTGATCTATGATCGGTGTGAGAAACAAGGAATGACATGGGTCCCATGTAGAGGAATTTAAGAGTAGGGTAGGGGAATTTTGTATCATGTGGTGGCTGGAATAAGATATAGGATCAAGGGATCCCTATATATCAAATTGAAAAATAAGAATCAACCCATACATAGTTTTAGGAAACCCGTGCAGCTTAATATCATGCAGTAAGTATGTGGGTGACTTGACGTGGATGGAGCTTGATATTGTGGATTCGAGTAGTTTTATATCATGCAGTAAGAATGTAGATAACCCAATGTGAAGGGAATGCAATCCTATGGTTGGACCCAAGAATAAAGATTCGGGCATCACTACATATCCTGTAATGTTAGGAATCAAGACATACATAGTTTTTAGGAACCATAAAGTTTAACATCATGCGTCCAAGATGTACTCCATACAGTTTATTTTCAAGTTTTCATGAAATATTTGTACAATTTAACATTATGTACTCATGATGAATTATGAGGCTTACTTTGATGTGGATTCCCTTACTGATGATATATTATGCAAAATATTTGTTGAGAAATCTTTCATTGGTGGGTGGTGTGACATGATCCCCATCTATGGTGGACAATGAATAAGCCCCATTATGATAAAACTTATATATTACATTAGGTCATTCCCACTAAGGTTCCAATTTTAGGAGCTTCTTTCCCAATATCATTGGGGTTTTGAGAGACAACATTGTTCTCCTTAGAGTAATTAAATAAGGTGAACCTTTTTATTAATGGTCTGTTCTATCTAATTATGATGGACCTCCATGTTATGAAATGTGCACAATCTATTCTCATCTAGTCATTCCAATCCGCCTAGCCTCTTTTTTGATTGTTTATCATCTGAGAGCTTCTCTCAAATAGCTATATTGAGTTAAGGAAACTAGAATTCTATTGGTAATACTGCCTCACTCCAGTACACCATTGAGCATCACTTTGCCTGTGTGGCGGTACGCATGGTGGTATAGTAGGCCCATAAAGCATCAGGGAGTTTATCCAGCCAAGGCTTATACTTATTCACTATATTCTAGAGTATATTTGATAAAGTCTTATTGAAGGCCTATATCTATCTATTTTTTTCCGCATGATAGCGGGATGAGTGATTTGACTTAATATTGTACCCCTGGTATAACTTCTTCAACTCCATGGAGCATAAATTGGTTCTATTTTCTGTTAATATTATGTAAGGGAACCCGAACCTGGTTATGATATAGGACTTTAAGAAGTTGATGATATTATTTGTTCTAACTTCCATGAGGGGTATTGGCTTAGTCCATTTAGAAAAGAAGTCCATAGTAGTAAGGATGTACTTGAACTACTTAGCTATAGTTGGGGGATATGGACCCACAATATTCGTCCCCCAGATGACAAATGAACATGAATATTTAGCTACATGTAGAAATATTAGGGGCTGATGGATGAAGTTTGGATGAATCTGGAATGCATGAAATTTCTTGGTGAATTTCATATAGTCCTGTATCATGGTTTTCTAGTAATATCCCAACCTCTGAATTTTGTGGGAGATCCTGGTTCCAGATTGATGGGAACCGCAGGATCCTACATGGACTTCTTCCATGACTTCCAAAATTTATCTTTATTCTAAGAACCTACGGAGGATTCCATCAAATACACATTTATAAAGGATTTATTTTCTCATTTGGACTATCTTACAAAGTGAATTTTGCTACCCGGTGTAGAATTTGTTCCCTTCCGGCACGATTCTCTGGGAGAATTCCATTTGAAGGTAACTAACTATGGGATCCATCCATCCAGGTGTGATCATTGGTTCATCATGCTCTGGGGAGGTGCTGACCAGGTTTATTTCTTCCATATCACATAAAACAACTAATGAGACCATTATTTGATGTGTGATCCATATGATTGCTTCTTCTCGATTGAAGTCGGTCAGGAAGATGACTACATTAGCCTGTGTGTCGGCGTGATCATTCTATGATCAGGGTACGTGATGTAATATGAGATCAAAAGGGAACTTTATCATCAATCCCATAACATAGCTAGTGAGAGGGGACATTTCTTCCTTTTTAATGGCATATTCACCATTGATATGATTTATCACCAGTTTCAAGTCCCCTTTCATATTCAGGTAGGCTATCTTCAACTTTAGAGCTAGTTCCAATCCAATGATGAAAGCTTGGTATTGTTCCTCATTATTTGTGTATACTTAGAATAATGAGACAAACTAGGGAAAACTACTTTATATGGAGAGACAAATACAGTCCATAGAACAACCCGATTGAGCTTCAGGTTTTCCATCCTTGTACTAACATAACTCCTAGAGGTGCCATCAAAGTACATCTCCCATGTCCAGGGAGTGTCATGGGAATATTAGACCTCTTCAATGAAGAGCTCAGTGTTTTCTAGTTTATTTTTTAGAGAAATATGTGCTACGATAAAATCATCTAGGGATTTCCCTTTCACCAACTTCTATGATATGAATTGATGTAATATTGTTGTAGAATGACTTTCCATCGAGCCAAGTGCCCAGTCAACATAGGGAAACCAAGGATGTATTTGATCAAATCAATATGAGAGAACAAGTGTAATTTTTGGTGCTAAGAGTAATGCATCATATTTTTCAATTCAAAGATGAGTATAAGGAAGTTATTTTCGACATCAAAATATCTTGTTTCAATAACTATCATCGCCCGACTGAGGTAGTAGAGACTATTCTTGATTCCTGCATTATTTTTCTATATGAGGAGGGAACCTAATGAGCATTCCATGGTGGAGAAATATAATTTGAGTGGCCTATCTTATACTAGAGGCATCAAAACATTTGGGTGTAGCACATACTGCTTGAGAGTTTTGAAGGATTTTTGATATTCATCATCTTATTGGCAGGTGATTCCTTTTTTCATTAGCCTAATGAAGGGGAGAGCTTTATCATCTAGGTTGGCTATGAATCTTTGAATGTAGGTGAGGTGCCCTTGGAGTCCCCTTAGTTATTTGATATTTCTAGGGGTAAAATTTCCAAGATATAACTAGTCTTCTCTGGATCAAACTTAATTCTATGGTGGCGTACCACAAAGCCAAGAAACTTTCTTGATGTTACCCTGAAAGTACACTTCAACGGATTTATCTTTAAACTATGTTGTCACAACTTATCAAATATTTTCAGAGATATGTGAAGTGATCACATCACTTTCAATATTTAAAAACTAGGTCATCGACATAACACTCAACTATCCTTTCTAATAATGGATTAAATATGTGATTCATGGAACATTGATACGTGGTGTCGACATTCTTTAATCCAAAGGGCATAACCTGATAGCAAAATATCCCTTGATGTGATATGAAGGAGTTGGATTCCTCTTCTTCAGGGGACATCATGATCTAATTGTATCCTGAATACTCGTCCATGAAGAAGAGGGCTTGGAATCTAGTAGTTAAATCAATGAAGAGTTCTATGATCAGAAATGGGAAATCTTACTTTGGGAAATTATGATTAAAGTCTCTAAAATCAACACAAATCATAATATTCCCATTCTTTTTCTTTATGGGGACAATGTTGGGAACCCATCTTGGGTATTTCACTTCTTGGATAAAGTTGGATTTTACCAACTTGTCAACTTACACCTCTATATTAGTTTCATGATAGGGATGTATCCTCCTGGATACCAGTTTGAAGCCTCGATGCTCATCGGGTAGTCTGAGATGGTGCATAGCCACATCTGGATTCAGTCTAGGAATTTCTATATAATTCTAGGAATACACTTATCAGTGTTTATTCATAAATTCAATGTACATATATTTCTATTCAAGGGTAATGGAAACACCAATAAGAGTAGGACAAAGTTCTTATTCTATTCCTAGATTTATTTTCTTGATCTCATCTATGGTGGTGGAGACACTTTCCTCAAATGTTAGAGGTGAATTCCTGAGGTCATCCTCATCCTCTTCTATTCCCGAGTCTATAGAGACATTTTCAAGTGAAGATGGAAATTTGGGGCTTTTCCATCACTATTATGGTGAGAGAGGCTATTATAAGAGACATCATCATCCCTTTATATTTGAGTCATTGCAGAGAGATTATAGAGCTGATTGTTTTTTACATTGTCACTGAGGATAGGAGGGGTGTAGACCCTTGGGATTAGATATTCTACTTCTACCATGTTTATGGGGAGCACATAGTCACCATCGAGCATGTTCTAGGGATTCAAAGGGGTGGTCCCTAAGCCACCAGGAGCTTCAAATTGTATATTGTCATCCACCATTTTTTACTTACCTACCTTCTTATAGAAATCTACTTCAACATATGTGGATCTACAAGTATAGACGGGGGCACTGCCACCATGTAGTATGTAGACCTTTCCATTGACAGGGTACTTCAGATATTGATGGAATGTTGATGGTACCGCCAAGTGGCTATGGAGCCAAGGCCTTCCGAGCAGGAAATTATATGCGGTGTCTTGCTGGATAACCATGAATTCAGTGTTAGATGTGAGTTACCCAAATTGGGATTTGAATTTGATCTTCCCAGGAGGTATTTTCTCATTCTTATCACACCCCAAAATGACCATCTTCATGGGGGATAAGTCCCCTTCCCTATATCCCAAACATCGAAGAGTTTGAACCTGGATTAGATTGATCCCAAATCTAATATCAATAAACACCCTTTGGACATTGGCATTATTGAGTCTACTCGAAACGTATAATGGTCTAATGTGACCTTGTATGGACTCCTCCTAATCTTAATCTGTGATTGAGTTGAAGACATGAAATTACGAGGACACAGTCTCCACTTGATAGACCTCGGTATTAGAGACTTATTTCTCTAATTATTTTGGGCTCTAGAGGGCTTCAATAAGTACCTCCATGAGTTATTTTTAAAGAAGGAGCACATCAAACATTCTGATATTGACTGGTACTACAACTAGATATTTCAAAACATCATATTTTTATGCTAGAGGTTGGTTCTTTTCGATATGGGGATTCCCTTGGGCATGAGTTACATGCTACTCATCTTTACGAGGTGTAATGAACTTCTCATTTTTTCATGTATCATCATTTAGAACTTATCAAAGAGTTGATTAGTCACTGGTGTCCCATCCAAAATTATTTTCATCTGTATCATGGACAAATAAGGATCAACTTTTGGGATATTTACCATTTGGGAGGAATACCTCCTCTTGAAGAGATTTATAACAAATTTCTTCCTACTGTAGGAACTTGCTATGTCCCCACACAAATTCCAACCTTAGAAAAGGACATGTTCACCATTGTGTAGGAGAAGTTAAGGAAGGATATAAACTTACACTCACTTGTTTTATTCATGTATTAGATTAAAATCTTCCTATACTATAGAGGGACTCAGTTAACTGCTATATTCCCTCATCAATGCCCTTCCTGATAGGTTTTCAACAACATAGGATCTTATTGGGACATCCATGAAGCAAGGGATTATGCCTCATAAGGATACCATGTGAGACCAAAGGTATCCCCAAGCCTTCAGCTAGCAAGGTTTTTATCCATGTTTTTGAATGGATGTGTTTTCCTAGATAGATATTCACACTTGGGAATTTGAGTTGGCATGTTAGTGATGGAATCTTGATTGGTAGAGGGGTTCCTTATTAATATAACCATGTTAACTCTTTATTTCCTTTATCAAATCTTTGGTCATATCCAACAATGCATCATCCCTTACCAGATTATCATCCCCTTATAGTTCATATTTAGCTAGATATGAGAGCATATCCATTATTACAAATATCATAGCACTATTTGAATCCACAATGCTTCAATCCATCCTTGTATGTTTAATGTTTCTAGGGTTGAGGTAATTCCACTAGGTCCTGATGAGGTTATTTTCATGTTGATCATACATAATCGTTTCAACTTCATTCCCTATCCTACACCAACTAGGATAATTTTTGATAATGGAAGTGGATCTATTGATGAGAGGTCATATAAAATCTCTCTCTAAGATAGGGTTCTTGAAGAATGTGTTGGAGAGATTATATCTATGAGAAATATACTACCTACTAGTTTTCTCACCTTTTTGGATGTATTCAAAGTGTTTCTCTCCTCCCTTCAGCTGGTGTGTAGGGAGAATGAAATCTTAGGCCCATTCACTAATTTTTTTTCTCATGATGGTGTGAAAAGATAGAAATGATAATATTATTATTCTATCTTTTTTTGATCCTATATACCTATCTTATGAATATTCTCGGGATTTTGTGTAATATTACACAAGAGTTGTATTTAATTGACCGCACCTTCAAGTGGAAAAATCCCATGCTTCACTAAACTAAAGGACCCTGAAACACCCTAAGAGGGGAGGGGTGAATTTGTGTGTCAAATTTTTCTTCTAAAGTGATGGATATTGTTCCCATGTTGACAAGAACTAGTTAAACATGTCTTATGAAAACCTAAAGAAAAAACAATCAAAAGAAAAGAGACAACACAATGATTTTACTTGGTTCATCCCAAGGGATAGTCTAAGGAGAATACACCAATAGTGTGTCATTTATAACTAAATACACTAATCTTCACTAGTTGTGGAATACATAAGTTCAAACACAATCACTCTATTATAGGCACAATGCCTATACAAGATTTTAGATATGGAACACTGCCTCCCTGAGAACAATTTTTTTGACTCTCCCAAGGTCACTGCTTTGAGAGAAGTATTGCTCAGTTTAAAGACTTTAAGGTCACTTCAGTATATTGGCATTGAAGACTTCTCCCTATCTAGTTTGAGACTCTACTTTCAATGAAGTACTGAATTGATGCACTTGGAATCATTGATCAAACAAACTGGATATTCAAAACTTTAAAGTATCTCAACATTGTACTTATTCATAACACCTATTCTTGCCTGAAAGTTTTGGGATTGTTACAAAAAATATCTTTTCCACAACCCTTATATTTCTCATAACACCACCATGAAATTAACTTGGTCTATATAGACTCAAGGATCATTTTGTGCATAATATTTACTATACATAAGTCTTCTGCAGACAAGTCTTTTATGCGGCAGAGACACTAAATCTTCATTGAAAAAAGTTATAAGTATTTAAAGGGGGTAAATGAATATTTATAGACTTGGAAGACCCTTCATGCATGTTCCTTGCATGGCAACCCCTATTCATGTAAGCTGGAATTTGACGTTTTATCTGGCGTGTAAGAGCCTTTCGTGCATCTCGTGCCTTTTTTATATTTTTAAGAAATTAACCCAAAAATTCTCTTACACGCAACTCACTTTTGATGTCACATTTGGCACATAAGATTCTTCCATGAAAAAACTAATATTTCACGTGATTCTTTCCTTTTCCATATTTTGATGAGATGATCCCAAAACACACATTGTGTGAAACATTTAGATGCCCCTTAAAACATTTCCTGCAACTTCCTTTTCCAAAAACAAATTTCACCATTCTCCACATTTTCAACTAAAAAATTTGTAAAACACTGGAAAACGACACCAACTTCAAAATTGTATCAGCTTGTACCACAAGATCAATTTCCTTGAAAACTCCCTAATAAACCTAGTGTGCATTGAAAACAAACACAAACTATAATCCATTTCCAGCTATCAAAAGCCTTGGTTCCAATAATCTCCTCCTTTGGGTTTGTTGGAAATTTTCAGATAAATTAAATAAAGCACTAGAAACTTATGAAAATTTGAAATGAGAGATATAGTTTATCCAACAATCTAAGTATATGTGAGAAAAGATCGGTGTAAAAAAATAGAGGGGAAGCATGTATTGGTTTCTCAAGTTTTGGAAGGATTAAAGATTTCCAAGATAAGATCTAACTATTTCTTCATAACACTAGAAAACCATAACAACATTGAATTTTTCCATTCTCCTCTTTTAACGTTGAATTTACCCTTTCCCCCCCTTTGGTAATAAACACAAAGGACATGAATTTGTAATTTTAGAGCTCAAAACAAACTCCCCCTAGATCATATCTCCCCCCTAAACCTACATCAGTTCCATAAATGGATTGAAATAGTTAAAAAAATTGGGGAGAGTGGACTAATAGTAACCTCCTCATGAACTAGGATGTGGCTTAACACCAAGGTTCAATCAATGTTTCTCTAACACATGTGATTCCAATGGCTTAGTCAAAATTTCATCTACCTGGTCATCTATTCCAACATGAACCATTTTAATCATGCCTTGTTCAACCTTTTCCTTGATGAAATGATATCTAATTTCAATATGTTTTGTATGATAATGATGATAGGGATTCTTTATAAGATTTAACACACTCTTGTTATCACAATGAATCACCATCAAATATTTCACCTCATCACTAATATCAATCTGTTGTTTCTTCATCCAAAATAGATGAGTTCAAGCCTTTGTAACAGAGATATACCATGATTCTTCCATACTAAGAGAAGTGATTTATTTTTTGTTTATCAAAAATACAACACATTTATTGCTAATACACAATGCTCCACCACTGGTGGAATTTCTATCCACCACTTCTCCAGTCCAGTCAGCATCAAAAAATGCTTATAGTGAGTTATCTTTTCCTCTATCAAAGTGTAATACAAAATTGAGAGTACCTTGAATATATCACAAGATTCTTTTCACTTCTTCCAAATGATCTCCCTTCAGATTACTTTTAAAGTGGTTCACTAAGCATGTGGAAAAGATGATATCTGGTTAGGTTGCAGTCAAGTATAATAATCTTCCAATGATTATCCTATACATGTTGGGATCCATAGAAGTCTAATCATCATGCTCTCTAAGTTGTTTCCCAGCCACAATCAGAGTGGAAATAGGTTTGGAGTCATGCATGTTGAATTTATTTAGTAGTTCTATTTCATATTCTTCCTGAGAAATGAAAGTTTAATCCCTTTCTGAACCACCTAAAACCCCATGAAGTATGCGTGTTCACCAATCATAGACATTTTAAATTATGATTTCATGTGATTAGAAAACTCTTCCACTAATCCCAACCTACGTCCACCAAATATAATATCATCCACATACACAATCATGATAAACTAATCTTCTTGTGAATTATCCACATAGATATTATGAGAAAAACCACCTCTTTTGAATTAAATATTCTTCATATAAACATCTAGTAGAGAATACCATGCACGCATTGCCTGTTTCAGACCATAAATAACCTTCTTTAGTCTATAAACATTTTCTTCATCATCACCAATTATAAAACCCACTGGTTTTTCAATATAGACTTCTTCTTCAATAACACCATTTAAGAATACTGTTTTGATGTCCATCTGATAAACTTTGTATCCTCTTTGAATTACTATAACAAGGAAAAGACTGATCGACTCCAGTATAATTACTAGAGAAAACATTTATTCAAAATAAATTACTTCATTCTATAAATACCCTTTACACACTAAGTGTGACTAGTTTCTGATCACATTTACATGATCATAATTTTTTTAGACCCACTTTGCTTCAATCACATTGTGATGTTCAGGTCTATTAACAAGATACCTTGTATAATTCTTTCCAATATGATCTAGTTCTTCATTCATGTCTTTAAACCACAATTCATTCTTCATTTCCTCTTCAAAAGAGGATGGTTTCACAATATATAAGAAGGTAGAATGTGAATAATTCCTCATTATCCTAGTCTATGTGGTTTTAGTCCAATCCCCAATGATGTTGGATTGATAAATTTTGGATATTCTATTTCTCCTCTGAGGTTCAGATGAAGTTTCTTCTACCATGGTTTCCTCTTCTGATTATTATTCTAAATCATCATTGTTTTGTGACCCCTTTATGTTTTTCACTCCTTCCACTACATCTGTATTTTCATATATTCCTTTCCACCTTCTTCCTAATCTTCTATCATATGAGCATAAGAGATCCTTGAGGTATTTGTGGTTTTTTCATCAATGATCTTGAAATCACTACATTACACAATTCTTCCAAGATGATAATTGAAACATTTTTAGGGTTTACACTTCATTGATTATCCATGGAATATTCCCTCATCTACATCATCACCATACTTCCTTTGATTTCCTTATTTATTTCAAATGAAACATTTACTTTATAAAACCTAAAAATACTTCAAAGAGGGATTACTTCCATGAAAAAACTCATATGGTTCATTTTTTTTATCCCATATAAAGCCCTGTTTGATTTTGAGTATACACTGATGATTTAACAACCTATTTACCTTAATGACAAGAGATACAACTCTCAATCATCATAGTTCTATCCATATTGTTCACCTAGTGATTTCTATGCTAAAAAAATCCATTTTTCTATGAGGTTCTCACTACAGCCACCTAATGCTTTATTCCATGTTTCTCTAGGTAATTTTCAAACTCAATGGATGTTTATTCACCTATATTTTCATATCGAAGAACTTTTATTCTATGACCTATATCATTCTCAGCTATTCGATGATAAAATTTTATACAATCAAGCACATTCTATTTCCTATGTATAGTAATTACACAAGCCATTATGATATAATAATCAATAAAAAGAATGAAGTACCTATCTCTATATGTTCCAACCAAATTTATTGGACCACATACATCTGTGTGGATGAGATCAAGAAGATTTTATGATTTTTTCTTCTTTGGACGATATAAACTGAAGACCAACTTTCCTTGTTTGAAATAATCAAAAGTATTTTCCCATTCATGGTTAACTCACATTTCATATGCCACCATAATAATTAATAGATCATCTAGATAAAGTTTAGAAATACCTATTTCCTCAAGGGATGAAACATTTGGATTGTATAGAGATGGAATCCTTCTAAATATTTTCTTTACAATGTTAATGTCTTTTATTTGTTCACCATGTCCTAGTATTGTGCCAACAACTTTAGTAATTCAATTAAAAAAAGTATCTTCATTTTCATTAGGATGTATTTTAAGATTGTTGAACCTATTGTACAAGAATTATAGTTTCACATCCTTAAATTTGTTGTTGCCTTCATATATATTTTCCATATTTTCCCACATATACTTGGCTAAGTGCAACTCATCATGTTCAGATATATTTTATCAAAAAGAGATGAATTATGGGCAATATATGCTTTGGAATCAACATTAAGAATTTTCCTGTCTGTATCAGTCATAGATAGTCATTTTTCATCAGTGACCTAAATACCCTATGAAGTGGAAAAATAAGCATCCATTTCCAGAGATAATAGATAATATATCATCATATTATTATAAATCTGGAAGTTTCTTTCATTAAATAGGGGGACTCCCCTAACATTTACTGAATTCCCCATGGCAACAAGGGATGAAATATTTAACAACAACAACCTGTTCACTCTAATACCACTTGTAGGACACTAAAACACCCTGAGAGGGTTTGGGTGAATTATAGTGTCAACCATTTCTTCTAAATTGATGGATCTTGATTCCACTTTGGTAGGAAATAGTTAAACCCATCTTATAGAAACCTACAGAAAAAAATCATAAGAAAAGAGACAAAATATTGATTTTACTTGGTTCACGACTAAGGGATAGTCCAAATAGCATACAACAGTAGTGTGTCAACAGTACCTAAATCCACTAATCTTTAATAGTTTTGGAATACATAAGTTCAAGTATTGTTACTCTATTCCATACATACAACCTTTATAATATTTTAGAGACGACACACTACCTCTCTTAGAACACTTCCATCGACCCCCCTTGATCACTACTTTTAGAGAATCATTGATCATTTTATAGAATTGAAGGTCACTTTAGTAGATTAGCATTGGAGACTTTTTACTTGTCAAGAATGAGACTCTGCATACACTAAAGTCCTGAATTGATGCACTTTAAAGAACTGATAAAAAAACTAGATATTCAAAACCTGAAAGCATCTCGACTCTATGATTGCACGTAACACCTATTCTTACTTGCATGTTTTGGTATTATCACAAAATATTCCTTCCATAAAACCCTAAAATTTCACACACCACCACCATGAAATTAACTTTGTATAGATTGAATCAAGGATCATTCTACATGTAAGATTTATTGTTTTTAAGTCTTATGCATTCAAGTATTTTTCATGGAAGAGACACCGAAACTTTTTTGGAAAAATTTCTAATTCTTAAAAGGGGGTGTCCGCATATTTATAGACCTAGAAGACCCTGCATGTAATTTCATTGTTCTCAAAAAGCCATGCGCATAAGCCTTAATATGATGTCGTATCTAGCATGTAATATCCTTTCACGCATCCCATGACTTTTCCATATTTTTAAGTGATTAACCCAAAAATCATCTTGTGTAAAACTCACTTTTTTACATCACATTTGGCACGTAAGATTCTTCCACACAAAAAATAATCTTGCGCATGATTATTTACATTGCTGTATTTTGATGAGACGATCCCAAAACACACCTTGCACACAATATTCAGATTCCCCTTCAACCTTGTGTGCAACTTCCTTTTCCAAACACAACTTTATCCATTCTCCAAATTTTGGACCCAAAAATTTGGAAAACACAGGAAAACGATGACACATTCAACACTATAGTTAGCTTGTACCATAATATCATCCTTGAAAACTCCATCATCATCCCATTGTGGATTGAAAAAAAAACACAAACTAGAATCCATTTCCAACTACGATAATCCTTGGTTCCAACAAAACCCCCTTATCTATGGATGTAAATATGCTTATTTAGGAATTGGGGGAGCCTCCAAGGAAGTTATCTCTTTGTAGAGACAAACTTCCCATTAGTAGAACATAGTTTGTTGAGGAGGATGATCCTTCAATACCATCAACAGATGATGCACCTATTGAGAGGAGAGCATATGAAACTTCTTCTCTTGATTCTTCGGTAGATCATATAACCATTCCTCCTTCTAGAATACCCACACTAGTGGTTGTAGAGAACCAAGTATCATAAAGGATAATATGTAAGAAAATCCATACCCTAATCGCTGAGACTCCCTTGGAGGAGTTTTGTTTCTAAGAGGAACACCTTTTATAATTAATTCATGATTTGGGGTCAGGTGGCTTTGGTTGTCAGCTATTATATGACATCATGTGACAAATTATCTTGACTCGACAAAAAATGGACAGTAATGAGGAAGAATTACATGTTTTTGATGAAAAGACTCTTATGGTCAAATTAACAAGGGAATATATAGAGGTTCTTTAATAGAGACATAAAATAATCTCTTAAATTTATGCCCAAATGGATGAATTGACTTTTCATATAGAAAAAGAAGAGGATATCATAGATTTCTAGAAGTTATATCTTTCAATTTCATCATCCTTATTAGTGACTACTAAAAAAGGATATAGGGAGTTTTCCTCTTTCATTCAGACTCTTTTTACCAAGTCAATGACTAAAGAAATGGTGTAGGAAATACATTAACACTCAATTGACACCTCTCACTTGAATTTGATTTATTTCGAAAATGTAGCTAACCAGATTTTATTATGACCTGAATATGGGAATATATGTTTTTATCTATTTCTTTATTTTTTCATTTTGAAACTTTAATAGAGACTCCAGAATGTGGGGACTCCTCCTTTTCCACTTTATCAATAAATAAATCTTCCGAACTTTACATGTCATTGTCTAACTTTTCATTAATGATGTGCATGAAATTTTACTAACTTGATATTACATGGATAATTAATAATACCTATCATTTTTATAATAATTAAGTAAAACTAAACACCTAGATTTGAATTATTAAATCACGATAGATTTCTCTTAACAATTTCTCATGAATGACTATCAACATGAGGTTTCTTACTGATGCATATTAAATGATTTTCATAGGATCACTTGGTTTAAAAAGGATAATTTAGGTGAATTACATATGTCCTAGAGGGAGAGAGATACAATTTCAACCTAAGTCAGTGGACTTTGTGAGCATAACTTGATTTATTCTTGGAAAAAATAATGATCCCTACAATATTTTTATCCTAATATTTTTATTTATTTCTCTATATTTTACCTAAGTTTCATGGAGGGAAATCATAGTGGGCATAGAATTGGATTTTTCTTAGGCCACTATTTTTTGGGGTTTTAACTTGACCTATTTTGTGCATTTTCTATTTTATAAATGCTTAATATTTACTAGATCACAAAAAGTGCATGTCTAGTGAGTAGAGTGTTAACATTTTCCTAGAATTCCCTTTTCAGGTTTTCAACTTGGTGAGAATTTTGTGTCTTTTAATTTAATATTTTAAGGTCTTGTAAATTATACCATTAATGTGCTATAGTTTAGGGTCTTCTAGATTAGAACATCTACTTTTATAGTTTTAGGTATTCTATTTTGGATACTTTTCTTCTAATAGCATACCATTCATAATGTATCATTCTATATGTTATTTAACATCATGTAGTAAGGATGTCTTCTATGTATTTTAATGTCATGAAATAAGGATATAAAATGATATGTAGTTTAATGTCTTGCTGATAAGACTTGAGATGCTATGTAGTTTTGAGTCTTGATTCCAGGACTTGAGACAAAATATGGTAATGGGGAAGAAATTATGAGGATGACCCAAAATACAATAATGTGTTGAGTTTCACTATAGTGTTAATGGGGATCCAAGTGAAATTGGGAATACATAATGGGGATGAACCAAAACACACTAGGCTACTAATTTCCATCTTGGTATTGCTAGAGCTCATGAGGATTGGAGGTCCTTTCCTACATGGAGGATATGCCTCAAGTTTGTGGGTCACAACCCCTTATGATTGAGCCTATAGGGATTACATGAATGGTCAATCAAAGAGGATCCCCAATCTTTTCCATGGGCCATGAAATATTTATAAAACTATATTAGTGGATGGTAAGATATTAGGGAATATGAGTCCACCAAAATATTTGGAATATTGGTTGTGTAAATAACATGTTCAAGAGATTGAATGGATGAATATGGAATGGGGAAGACATGATGGGGATGACCCAAAACACCCTAATGTACTGAGTTCCTCGACACTTATATCAAGTATCATGAGGATTAGAGTTCCTTTCCTGCAAGGAGGAGATACCTATAGTTGGTAGGTCAAAATACCTTATACATGGGCCCATAGGGCTTACATCCATGGTCAGGTAAAGGGGATCCCCACCCTTTTCCAAGGGACATGGAATATTTTTGGAGACTCAAACATATGGATGATGAAGTGGGGTATAGAGAAATGATATATCAAGGAAGGGTTCTGAAGTTATAGGGTAGTTTGGATTCTTATTCATTTTTTTGGGGAGCTCAGGTCCTACACCATGTGGTTTTGAGTCACATGGTGTGATCCATCAAAAGGTTTAGGAATGGAATATTTCATTCCTTCATTGATAAAGGTAATAATACACAGTGACGTTACATTGAGGTTGTCGAATCCACTTGAATAGTATAGTTATGGGGAATTCAAATCATGGTCTATGAATATATGAGTTTACTAGAGGTGTAAACTCATGGGTACTGGTCAACCATTAGTAATGGAGGAATACGATATTCTACACGGTCAGTAAAATAACTCCTAGATTTAAGGGGGGCATCATATATGAAACCCATCCTCTTGGAACAAGCTCTTTAATAGGGTGTAAATTCTCTAATGATACTAGCAGGTCCTTCTGGATTAGCCAGTCCTAGTTACCAGTTTTATATAGGAAAGAATCAAGAGTAAGGGAGTCCAAGTTTCATGGGGTTCCAAGAGAAGGATACGAACTTGAGGAACTGGTTTTGTTATCTCAAAATTCAAATTTATGATGATGATTTATGGAAAACATAATATTAAAGAAGGTTTCAAGCACCCTAAAAGTTGTGTCTCTACCTAGTGAACACATTATCATGGCGAGGGGATGTGAAAAATTCATTACATTAACTTTTTCCTAGACAAGGGGGTCTAGTTAGTATATATTAAATTTTACTAGGGCCACTAAGTAGGCCCTATGAAAATTATTCCGTATTTATTTGTGATCTAAATTTTTCAAAAACTCAAAATATGAAGAGTTTAGCAATCAAAGAACCAAAAAATGATTAGGATGTCCTTTTAGGGTTTTCATCCTAGAAATTTTTATTTCTATTTCACTAGCAGTTTAGGGTACTATGATTTGGAACATACAATGATAATGTTTAAGGTTGTACAGATTTGACCAAAGTGCATGTAGTTTAAGGTCATGATGAACATGGATGTGGTATAAGGGAAATGTTACACACTAGCCTAATTAGGATACCAAGGGTCAAGAGTACTACAAAATAATTTTGAGATGGAGATGAAAATGTTTTAATTCATGGCTCAAGGTTCTTGGTTCATGAGTAATGGTATGGGAAAATAATAATGGGGATGAACAAAACACCCTAAGGTGCTGAGTTCTGTCATGGTGATGTTAGGGATCACAAGGATTAGAAATCCATTCTTTCAATTCTAAGATATATGTAGTTGGTGGGTCAAAGGCCTTATGCAGAACTACATTTAGAATGAAAAAAATAAAGAGATATCTTCTCCTTTCCAGGGGTTGTGGAAGGTTGGTGGAAAACTGAGGAACTCAAGACATGAAGAGTGATTTATGGGTTGGGGTGCTTAAAATATGATGGAAGCACCCTATACTCTAATTTTCCGGGCTTAGGATCTTGTATTCCTTTGATAAGGAATGTCAATGGGTGATGGTATATACACTTTAATGTCATGTAGGGGGGACGTATCTATCATGTAGTTTAATTTCATGTGGCAAGTTTGTTCTCCTTCTAGTTTAACATCATGTGGTAAGGATGTAGGAACTGACATGAAATTGTCAAAGATATCCTTGGGGACATTTTTCCCTGGTTGGGGGCATTTAGATGTAAGAAAAACCAATTATACAATCAAATTATCATTTATGTGTAGATATATGATGGAGACCTTCTTTCATAGATTTATCTCAAGCGCAAGAAATACATATGTATATCCAACTCATGCATAGGAATAACTAGTTTGTATGAATTGACCCTCTTTAAACAAAGGCGTATTCAATTTTTATGCTTGGGCTTCCATGGGTTTCCCTTGTATATTTTAAAGGAAGGAATCTTTCAATAATTAGACCATTTAAGAAGATTCCTCCATGTAGATCTTACTCAAATGCAGGGGATATGATCAAGAGTGATGGAAACCTATGGATGGTCCTGAAATGGAGAATCTAGGCACTACCACATATCCTATAGTAATATGAATCAATCCATACATAGTTATTAGATGGTTCTCCACATAGGTACGAACCATATGCGAGGGGGTAGGGGGTGGGGTGTATTTTTATCATTATATATACTTTGTATGGACCTATGATTGTATATATGAGTGTCACTATATATCCTATAGTAATAGGAATCACGACAAACATAGTTCATGTATGAAAGTTCCCTGTGCATGTTTGGGCTATGCGTAGGGAGGGGGGAATTTTTTATCTTATGGATAGATCATGGAGTAAAATTTTTAGTGTCATCATGCAACCTATGGTAGTGGGAATCAATCCACATGTATTTCTTGAATGGAAAAATCTCCACATAGGTCAAACTCGTATGTTGAGGGCATCATTTTTCCTGTTGATTATTGTGGCTGGACCCAAGATTTAAGATCTAGGAATCACTATGTATCCTGTGATGGATTGAATTAAGCCACACATGTTCCTAAATGGGAAAAATATCCATGCATGTCTAAACCATATTCAAAGGGGGTCATTTTACCATTGATTATTATTGTTGGATCCAATATTGGAGATTTGAGCATCATTATATATCCTATAGTAATAGGAGTCATGCTACACGTAGTTCTTGAATGGGAAAATATCTATGTAGGTCTGACTCATATGCATAGGGGACATTTTCCCCATTTATTATTATGTATGGACACAGGATTGAATATCCAAGCATCACTATGTATCCTACAGTAATACGAATCAAGCCAAATGTAGTTCATGAATGAAAAACTCTCTATGAAAGTATGACCCATATGTAGGGGGGGGGTTCCTATTGATTATTATGGATCAAACTGGTATTTTAGACCCAAGAATCACTATGTATCGTGTGATGGAAGGAATCAAGACACACATAGCTCTTTAATGGGGAACTCTCCCCACAAGCCTAATATATATGCATAGGGGGGATTTTTCCCATTTCTTATTGTGGATAGACACAATATTAGAGATCTAGGAATCACTACATATCCTTTGATAGCAAGAATCAATCCATACATAGTTCTTGAATGGGAAACTCTCTACACAGGTTTGACCCATACATAGATGGGGAATTTTTCCCGTTGATTAGTGCATCTAGATCTAGGATTGGAGATCCAAGCATCACTATGTATCATATAGTAATACTAATCAAGATATACATATTCCTTTAATGGTAAACTATCCACAAAGGTTTAAACCATATATAGAGTGGGGTATTTTTCCCATTAATTATCACGGCTAGACCTAGGATTGGAGATCTGGGAATTATTATGTATCATGTGAGGGAAAGAATCAAGAAAAATGTATTTATTGAATGAAGGTATGGTTGGAGAATAAGACCAAGGATAGTGGTCCTCTCCAGTGAGGTCCATAGTAATGTGCAGATTTATTTCATGCAAGAGACATCCACCATGAACTTTAACATCATGCGATAAGGACATTTGGTTTTACTTTTAAGGTCTTGCATCCAAGACCTTTCTAACCCTAACATGAAATTATATTTATTGATCAATCAAGGAATCCCTTACTAAAATTCCTAATCCTACATGATCTATGACCAGTGTGAGAAACAAGGAATGGAAAATGTTTCTTTTAGCACATAGAGGCAATTAAAAGAAATGATTGGGGTATTTCTATCATGTAGTGGCTGGGCCAAGATATATGATTTTGGAATCTCTACTTATTTAATTGGAATGAAAATAAATCCATATATATTTTTGGTAGAATTTAAACATAAAATGACATGGAATTCAACCATGAATTTTAACATTGTATAGTTAGGAGTAATGGTGTCTTATAGTTTTAGCACTAGTGGAAAAAACATTTAACACGTCGGCATTTTTCACGTCGGTTCTATATAACCAATGTGCAAAGCTTTAATAATCGGAATATCATGTTGGTTATTTTATAACTGAAGTGATATATCAATTTGGATCCATTTTTTACATCATTTATTTTATAACTGACTAAATTATATAGAGATTAGCTTTTTTATATCGGTTATTGTATAACCGATGTGAAAATAGAATCTGGCGTGCTTTATCACTTCGGTTATAAAATAACCGACGTGATAAAGGAAATATCGGTGATTTATCATGTCGGTTATAAAAAACCCGACGTGATAAAGCTAATATCAGCAATTTATCATGTCGGTTATCAAAAGAACCGACGTGATAAAGTGACATTTATCACGTCGGTTATTTTATAAACGATGTGATAAATTGTTTTCTACATCAGTTATTAAATAACCGACCTTATAAACATTAAAAAAATAGTTTACCACGTCTGTTATTAAATAAACAACGTGATAAATATTTTAAATGATTTATCACACCCCGTATTCAGTCATTCTATTTTCTTCGATCGGGCGACCCGCAACTTGTCTCTCTCACGCGGAAAACCTAGAAATGATTCTTCGAAGTAATTACCTCTAACCTTGTTTTTACAACATCATTATTCATATTTATTATCATCAGATCTATCAGGTTTACTCACAAAACTCAAGTAAGCCTCACAAGACTCGTTTTTAGTTTTTATTTTCTGTGATGCCCTAAACTAATTTTTTGAGATTTTTTTTTCTTTGTTCTTGCTATCATGGTAAGTTTCATAGTGTTCATTTATACCATGCTAAATTCTTTTCTGGTAAAATAAACCTATGGAAGTTGTATCGTGCAATTTTATGATTTTTTTGTGTTCTATCATGTGAGTGTGCGCGTATAAGGGGTTTCCAAGGGGGTGCGGGGGGGGGGGGGGGCTGTGCAAGTGGGTGGGGGTGTCCAGGGGGGTCGGGTGGGCTTTCCAGTGGGGTAGGGGTGTCCAGGGGGTGTGGGGGTAGTCCAAGGGGGTTGGGGGTGTCCAAGGGGGTGTAGGGGATGTCAAAGGGGTGGGGGGGGGGTGTCCAGGGGGTACAAGGGCTGTCCAAGGGGGTTGGGGGTGTCCATGGGAGTGGGGGGGGGGGTGTCCAAGGGGGTGGGGTGTGGGTGGGGTGGTTTCCAGGGAGGTGAGTGGGATATCCAAGGGGGTAGGGGGTGTCTAGGAGGATGAGGAGCTGTCTAGAGGGGTGGGGGGCTATCCGAGGGGGGGGGGGGGGGCTGTCTAGAGGGGTGGGGGCTATCCAGAGGGTTCGAGGGGCTGTCTAGAGGGTTGAGGGGTGTACAGGGTGTCCATGGAGGTGGGGGGGGGGGGGGCAGTCCAGGGGTGTGTGTGTGTGGGGGGGGGTGTCGAAGGGGGGGTGGTGTCCAAGGGGGTGGGGGGATATCCAAGGGGGTGGGGGAATATCCAAGGGGGTGGGGGCCTATCCAGAGGGTTTGGGGGGGGGGGTGTCTAGGGGGGGTGCTGTCTAGAGGGGTGGGGGGCTGTCCTGGGGGTGGGGGGCTGTCTAGAGGGGTGGGGGGTGTCCAAGGGGGTGGTGGTGTCCAAGGGGGTAGGGGTGGTGTCTAGGGGGGGGGCTGTCCAAGTGGGTGGTGGTGTCCAGGGGGTGTCAAAGGGGGTGGGGGTGGTGTCCAAGGGTTTGGGGGTGTCTAGGGGGTGTCAAAGGGGGTGGGGGGGGGGTGTCTAGGGTGTGAGGGGGCTATCCAAGGGGGTTGGGGGTGTCCAAGGGGGTGCAAGGGATGTCAAAGGGGGTGGGGGGTGGTGTGTGGGGGGGGGGTGCAGGGGATATCCAAGGGGGTTGGGGGAGTCCAAGGGGGGTGGGGGGGAGTGTCCAGGGGGGTGAGGGGGCTGTCCAAGGGGATAAGGGTGTCCAGGGGGGTGGCAGGTGGTGTCCAGGGAGGTGAGTGGGTTATCCAAGGGGGTAGGGGTGTCCAGGGGGTGGGGGGCTGTCTTGAGGGGTGGGGGGCTGTCCAGGGGGTGGGGGTGGTGTCCAGGGGGTGGGGGGTGGTGTCCAAGGGTGCGAGGGGGTGGTGTCCAAGTGGGTGGGGTGTTGTCCAAGGGGGTAGGGGTGTCTAGGGGGTGTGGGGTGGTGTCCAGGGGGGTGAGGGTGGTGTCCAGGGGGGTGGGGGGGGGGCTGTCCAGAGGGGTGGGGGGGGGGGGCTATCCAGAGGTTTCAAAACATTAGGATCTGTGTAATTTTTAGTAGTGAATATATACATATTTTAATATTTATACTTCATATTTCTTTTTTATGGAAGGGTGAATTTGGTATCCAGTTGCACTAGGATGTATTATTTTTGAATATTAAGAGTAAAGGATCCAAGATGAATTTAAAACTGTTATATCTAACTATATTTTCTTTTTAAAATCATTTTCAAGCATATTTCTTTTAAATACACATAGATTTGTTTTATATTTCAAAATTGTTTTACATTAAAATTATGATATTTTTCATATAAACATATATTTGTCTTATCTTAAAAAGATGTATAATTTTGATATTTTTTACAGGTAATAATGAGTCAAAGTTAGATTACGGCACATCGAATGAGTAATGGATATGAGGAAGGTGTTGATACCTTTTTGGAATTTTCTAAATGAAATATTCCAAGCAGTGAAATTTTTTTTCTGTCCATGCCTGAAATGTTTGAATACGAAGAAGTTGAAAAGTAGAGAGATAAAAGATCATCTGATTTGTCATGGTTTTAATATGATTTACATCCCTTAGATTTGAAATGGTGAAACTGGACGGAATGTCAGATCTAATGATGATGATGATTCACAATATGGTAACTCCGACGGAATTAAAGAAATGATTTGCGATATTGTAGTAAAAAAAATTGAGATAGAACCGATAGTTGCGCGTCTATATGGTGATGCTGAAAAACCATTATATCCTGGTTGTATAGATTTTACGGTTTTGTCGGCGGTGTTAAGATTGATTAACCTTGAGGTGAAACATGGATGGAGTGACAAATGTTTTACAGAGCTACTACAATTGATGAAAGACATTCTTCCAAAAGATAAAGATCTTCCAGATTCACATTATAAGGCCAAAAAAATATTATGCCCGATGGGATTGGGATATAAGAAAATACATGCCTGTCCGAATGACTGTATGATATATAGGAAGGAATATGAATTTCTGTTAGAGTGTCCTAAATATGAGACATCACGGTATAAGGTGAAAGAAAAATCATAGGCTGATATATAGATTACAAATATCCCTTCCAAGGTATTTTGGTGTCTTCCTATAATTCATCATTTCAAACATTTATTTTCTAATTCACATGATGCAAAAAGGTTAAGAATGCATGCTGATGAGTGGATATGTGATGGAAAAATACTTCATCCAGCTGATTGTCCACAATGGAAGAAAATTGATGAGTAATATCCTACATTTGGAAATGAAATTAGAAATCTCAGACTATGTTTGTACATAGATGGAATTAATCCATACTGAACCCTCAGTAGCACACATAGTTCATGGACTGTTTTATTGGTAATTTACAACCTCTCTCCAAAAGTTTGTATGAAGTGAAAATATTTCATGTTGAGTATAATGATCTACGGTCTGAAGCAACCCGACAATGATATTGATGTTTTCTTGTCACCATTGATTGATGATTTGAAACTTTTATAGGAGGATGGTATTAGGGTGTATGATTCTTATAAAATAGAATATTTTAAACTGTATGTAGTGCTTATGTTCACTATAAATGACTTCCCAACATATGGAAATTTGTCTGGATACAATGTTAAAGGGCATAAAGCATGTCCAATTTATGAACAACAGACTTCATATTGTCAATTGCATCATGGGAGGAAAACAATGTACATGGGTCATCAAAAGTTTTTGCCTACGGATCACTCTTATAAAAGAATAAAAAAGGAATTCAATGGCTCAAAAAAATTTGATATTTCTCCAAAACCTTTATTCCCTGATCTGTATTTTGAGAGGGTGGAAAAACATGATGTCACATTAGGAAAGAAACAAAAATCTGGTAATGATAGACATATTTAGAAGAAAAGGTCAATATTTTTTGAGCTACCATATTAAAGATATGATGAAGTTAAACATAATATTGTTGTCATGAATGTGGAGAAGAATATCTATGATAGTTTGATTGGAACATTGTTATATATTAAAGGAAAGAAAAAAGATGGGTTGAATGCATTATTAGACTTACTATCAATGGGAATACATTTGGAGTTAGCTCCCAATCCTAATGGAAGACGAACATTTCTTCCCCCGGCTTGTCATACATTATCCAAGAGGGAGAAAATTATCTTATTTCAGTGTATTCATGATATCAATGTTCCTAAAGGTTATTCTTCAAATGTAAAAAAAAAATTTCTCATTGAAGGACTTTAAGTTGATAGGTATGAAATCTCATGATTATCACATCATGATGCAACAACTTATACCAGTTTCATTGTGTGGAATATTTCCCCTCCGTGTCAGAAAGACTATAATGAAATTGTGTTATTTTTTAAATTCAATTTGTAATAAGGTGATTGATGTGAATGCTTTGAACATTTTGGAAAAGGATGGAATTGTTTTACTTTTTCAATTGGAAATGTATTTTCCTTCAACTTTTTTTGATATAATGGTGCATTTAATGATTCATCTGGTTCGAGAAATAAAGCCTTGTGGACCTGTATATCTTAATTGGATGTATCCTTTTGAAAGGTATATGAAAATATTGAAGGTGTATGTTAAGAATCCATATCAAACTGAAGCCTCTATTATTGAAAATTATATTTATGAGGAGGTTGCAGAGATTTGTACGAGTTACTTAGCTGCAGCACAACACATAGGTTTGCCTCCATCTCGCCATGAATGAGTTAATAATGAGGGAAATGGGATTCGTGGCTTGAAAGTCAAATCATTTTCAGCTGAACAGATGAAGAAGTTTTATTTATACATCTAGAATAACATAACTGATGATCAACCATATATCACATTGCATATTAATGAGTTGAAACAATGTCATAAAAATAAGAAAGAAATGTGGATTTTGAATGAGCACAACAAAACATTTTTTTCATGGTTTTAAAAGACCTTGCTTGGTAGATCATATGTATCAGAGACATTAAAATGGGTAGTGGGTGGTCCATGTTTAAATGTGATAACATGGTCCTGTTATGACATTAATGGATATACATTTCATATAAAAGCTTAGGAAAATAGAAGTGCAGTTCAAAATAGTGGTGTATTGGTGTTTGTAGAAGCAATGCATTTTTTGAGTGATAAAGACAAAAACCCAATTTCTGCATCAAGTGCATATTATGGAGTGATTGAAGAAATATGGGATGTTGATTACATTAAAATTAAAGTTCTTGTTTTTAACTATAAATGATTTATTGGTAACAATAGTGTCAGACATGATGGATTTGGAATGACAGTTGTTAATCTGAATAGATTGGAAGACACTACTGATTCTTTTATAAGGTCAACACATGAAAAACAAATTTTATATGTAGTAGATCTATCAGATATTCAGTGGGATGTTTTTTACAAGGGAAAAAAATATGTTGGTGAGGATGAACTTGATGAAGAAGATGATTTATGTGAGATCCCTACTTCCATGGAAAGATTAACAGAACATAATGATGAGCATGTTGAAGACATGGATTGTTCCATAAGGAATGATCATGACGAAGGAATTTGGGAAAACAATCCATTTGTAAATTCCTAAAATTACTGGTAACATTTGTTTATTTCTTGTTTACATTTATTATTTTCATAAAATGTTAGATATTGTATGTTTTTTCTTTATTAAAACATGTATTAAAACAAATAAGTATAACTTTTTGTTTGTTTTAATTTTGATTAGTTTACTTTATCTTGTTTACCATTACATAAATTATATATCTATTATTTTTGTTCAATGAAAATTACTTTACCATGTTTACCATATTTACCATCTTTACCATCTTTACCATCTTTTCCATTGTTTAACAGGCTTACCATATTAACCATGTTTACATTATGCAACTTGGTACAATTTTCTATTTTTTGTTTACATTAGTATTTTAACATTTGAATTTGCATATTTTTTAACTAATGTTTCTTTTTTTGATTTGAAGGATAATAACAGATCAATCATTTGATCAACCACATGATTCTGGAGATGAGCATATTGGTCATACCTCTAGAGAGGAACATTCATATTCTCTTCTTGATGTTCCACAATATTCCTCATGTTCCCCATATAAGATAAAGAGTTCAAGAGTTGGTAAACATGGGTGCACACGTTTAAAAAAATTATCACTTTCCTGTACACAGGATCAGAGGATACTCGTTGATTTTTATGAGGATGATATTACTAGAGGTCCAAATGAAAAAGATTTTAAGAGTTTTGTATCAAATCAGGGTAAGATCAAAGTAATCATTTTGTATGATGACTGGAGAAGTGTGGACAAAGATACAATCTCTTAGTTTTGGGAGACAATTTTGGTAAGATATTTTACAATTGTTTGCCTATTATTTAAATGTTTCTAGTATATATAATATCATTAACCTCTTCTTTATCAGATGAAATTTTATATTCCTAACACTGGAGGAGTTAGGAATAAATGATTATCGATGGCTACCAGGATATGGAGGGATTTCAAATAAACCATCTCATCTGATTTCATTTTTGGTCCTAGGAGTCATGACAATCCATGTCATATATATCCTTTCATAGATGAAGACACATGGAGACAGTTTGTTGAAAGTAGAATAAAAGTTTCATTTTTGGTAAGGGCAATGTAAACTTTTATAAGGTTTCTTATATAAATGATCTTATTAATGTTTTGTTAATGATTTCTTATTCTTAATTTATAGAAAACAAGGAAATATCATCAGGAGATCCAATCTAAAAATGTATACCCTCATAGTTTATCTCGGGGAGGGTATACATTATTGGAAGAACAAATGATGGTGGAAAATTACAAAAACTAAGAGCTGAGTCTTCAAGCTCTAGAGAGGTGGCCCCTCCATCCCCTCCATCTAGACATGAAAAATGGAAGAGAGCTCAGATGGGAAAAAAGGGAAATATCTTCTGGAAGATTCGAGAATCGTAGCTGAGAGGATTGTAAGATATCTATTTTATTTATTTAAGTTAACTATATTCTTCATATAATTTCAATCATTACAAAAATGTTCAATTAATTAATACAAGATTCTCTTGAGGATCAGAGCTCACATGGGGTATTTACAACTGTTGGGAGGCAAAATATTTTATTTGCCACATTGGGAAAGCTTGAACATCATGGTCGTGTACGAGGATATCCAACAAGTGTATCGGTAAGAAAAGTGTTGCCATGTTCTTCAACTTCTTACGTTGAGGGTGTTTATAAAAAAAAATAGAACCCTTGGAGGTTGAAGTTCATAATATTAATGCGAAGATGGAGGAAAATATTAGAGCATCAGTACAGTCTATGTTTGCAGACATGCAAAGAAAATTTTAGACTACAGCTCCTACTCCTCCACCTCCCCTTGCAGACCCCATTATTTATCCTCCACCTCCGCCAGTAGCTCCCACCCCCCCACCTCAGCCTGCAGACCCCATTTTTTATCCTACTCCTCCTCCATAGCTTCATACTTATTGCAAGATGTATGTTGATGATCCTCAAAATCATATAGTTTCATATGGGCTGGTATATTGTATAGGAGATACAGTTCATCATCAACAATTAGAGGTAGAGAATAATAGGGTCACTGTACATGATATTTTAGATAGATCATCTTGAGTACCATTGCCTACAGATGAGGTGACAATAATTGGGAATAATATAGACCATTTTTTAATTTGGCCATCCAGACTTCTGCGACTCATTACCATAAAGGTATGCGTGTTATATATTCTATTTTTTTTATTAAAGTTGTTTTATCATATGAAAACTAATATACTTTTCTATTTATTTTTATAGGAATACTTCAAAGGCAAAGAAATACTATATAGACAACAACAAAGAGAAATGGATATGACATCATAAACAGATTCTAGTAGTCTTGACAGATTTTCAAGATATTCAAATTTGTTAGCGGATCATTATGTGTTTGCAATGGAAGCTCATGCTTGTGGATGTTAAATAACAATGGGGATTGTGAAAACTGATATCATAGAGCTTATTACTGGGGATAAGTTGGGCATCAATGTGGTGTAAATTTTTTCCATGTAAGTCTTAACACATTTTCCTTGCGTTATATTTATTAAAAATGTATACTTATGTCTGTTTTGTATTAGGTATCTTTATAAAATTTGTGATAAGAATGAGTGGATAGATGTATATGGATTCATGGACCTGCATTTGATTTCCCCTGAAGCACGTGCATTAGATGAGGAACAAAGAATGATTTATATTGCTGAAAGATTTGAACAGAATATAGTCACACAATGTTGGATGATGCCTTTTTGTGAGAGGTATGAAACACATCTCTCTCAAAGAGTTCATTATCTTTTAACATAAAAAATTACTAACCTTAAATTTTCTTTTATCAGTGATCATTAGATGTTAGGTGTTTTTTCCCAAGGGAGAAAACACTTTATTGGATATGCTCTGTCCATGGCGATGTGGAAGAATGTTTTAAGAAAATGTTGGAAAAGTAAGTTTCAATTTCTCAATAGTTTTATATATTATAATGAATTTTAAATTTATCCCATTCATATTATTTTCTAACAGGGGATGGGTTTACTTTCGAAAAAATAAAAAGAAAAGGAGTGCGAAGATCAAATATGTAAATTTAAAGGTAAATATCCATTTATAATTTGTACGTTTTGATTTATTACATAAAAATAATATATATAATTTAAACTCATTAAAATAGAATTTTCATGAACAACAAGGCATCGTCAAATGTGGATATTATATGTTATGATTTATGTCTGAAATAATAACAACTAGAAAAGTTGTGAACTTTTACCTGGTAACATTTCCTTTTAAACTTTTCCATAATATTTCATTTCATTTATTCATTATACACATTAACTACTATCCTTTTAATTTGTAGCTATTTTATGACCCTCAACCCTATAGTTCTCAAGATGTCAAAAACTTACAAGTGTAATGGTCAAATTATTTTACAGGTTTGATTGAATTTTAGTTATTTGTAGTGAAAAATGTAATTTTGAATATTGTCATTGTAATTGTGTATTTGGTAGTCGTTTAGGTTGGATTTAGTTTTTTTAAGTTGACATTATAAGTTTTGAATGTTATATATGTGAATGTTTAATTTCGATCTACTTCTTGTTTTGGTCTACTTATGATGGTTTTTCTGGTATGGATTCTGGTCTGGGGGGGAGGGGTTCCAAGGGTGTGGGGGGGGTGCCCAGTGGGGTGGGGGGGGGGTATCCAGGGGTGTGGGAGGGCTGTACGGTGGGTGGGTGTATGGGGGGGGGGGGGGGTCCTGGGTGTCCATGAGAGTGGGGGGCGGAGTCCAGGGGGTGAGAGCATTTCCAGGAGGGTGGGAGGGCTGTCCAGGGGAGTGGGGGTGTCCAGGGGGTGTCCAGGGGTGTCCTGTGGGGTGAGGGGGGTTTCTAGGGGTGTGGGAGGGTTGTCCAGTGGGGTGTCCAGGGGTGTGGGGGTGTGTCCAATGGGGTGGGGGGGGTATCTAGGGGTGTGGGAGGGCTATTTGAGGGGGGGGGGGTGTCCTGGGTGTCCATGAGAATGGGGTGGCAGTCCAAGGGGGGTGGGTGGGTGGGAGCATTTCCAGGAGGGTGGGAGGGCTGTCCAGGGGAGTGGGGGGCTGTCCAGGGGGTGTCCAGAGTTGTGGGGGTGTCCTGTGGGGTGAGGGTGGTTTTTAGGGGTGTGGGAGGGCTGTCCAGTGGGGTGGGGGGTGTCTAGGGTTTCCATGGGGATGGGGGGGGGGGCAGTCCATGGGGGTGGGAGAGGAGGCGCCACCATCCCTCGAGGGGCTGAACAACGCTGGAAGGTACTCATCACTCTCACATGCGAAGCTTGATCTCTCAAAATGTTTCACAAATGTTTTCTTCCCCTGTAAACATCATTCATTCTATCAGTTTGATTCCAGTATAACAAGGAGGAAAACCCCTCATGTGTGACTAAAATACCTGGATCTTGGCGGTGGAAATCTCCCGGATCTTGCAGGACTGGAAATGATGCTTCTAAGTCTGCCCATGAGATGCCTGAAACGATGTTAAAAAAAGCCCGATGGTGGGAAGAGGGTGCCTGTTCAGTTGGTGGAGAGGGAAGCGGAGAAGACGACTACAATGATCCGAAATATACCCAACAAGTATGCATAAGTGACTGTTTAGTTTCCAAAATTAGATGATTGAAAAAATATAGGGCTGTTTGTGTGTTTTTTTATCCTCCATGTAATGTTGGTCCAAGAACATTACTAGCATATCCCGTCTGTCACCAAAAAACATACAAACAACCCTATATTTGTTCAATAAAATAATTTGGGAAAATAAAAAGTCACTTACGTGTACTTGTTGGGTATATTTTGGATCATCGGAGTCGTCTTCTCCGCATCCCTCTCCACCAACTGAACCCGCGCCCTCTTCCCACCACTGGGATTTTTGTTAACTTCATTTCAGGCGTCTCATGGGTAGCCTTGGGAGCATCATTTCCAGTCCCGCAAGATCCGGGAGATTTCCACCGCCAAGATCCAGGTATTTTAGTGACACATGACGGCGTTTCCCCCTGGTTGTACTGGAATCAAAGTGACAGAATGAATGATTCTTATAGGGGAAGAAAGTGTTGGTGAAACATTTTGAGAGCTCAAGCTTCGCATGTGAGAGTGATGAGTACCTTCCAGCAGTGTTCATCCCCCTAAGGGATGGAAGCGCCTCCTCTCCCAACACCAGCTGTCCAGGGGGTGGGGTGGGGGGTAGTCCAGGGGTGTGGGGGGTTGTCTAGGGGTGTGGTGGGGGATATCCAGTGGGGGGGGGGGGGGGGGTTCTGGTCAGGTTTTGGAATATTTTTGGTCTGGGGGGGGGGGGGTCTAGTGAGGTGTGTGTGCGGGGGGGGGGGGGGGGGGGGGTTGTCCAGGGGTGTGGTGAGGGAAGTCCAGTGGGGTGGGAGGGTGTCCAGGAGGGTGGGAGGGATGTCCAGATGAGTGGGGGGATGTCCAGGGGGTGTCCAAGTGTGTGGGGGGAAGTTCAATGGGTGTGGGGGGGGGAGTTCTAGGGGTGTGGGAGGGCTGTCCAGGGGTGTGGGAGTGCTATTCAGGGGGTGGGGGGGGGGGATGTCTAGGAGGGTGGTGGTGTTGTACAGGGGTGTGGGGGGATGTCCAAGGGGTGGGGGGAAATCCAGGGGGGGTCTAGGGGTGTGGTGGGGGCTATCCAGTGGGGTGGGGTGGGGTGGGGGGGGGGGGTTCTTGTTTGGTTTTGGTCGGGTTTTGGTCTGTTTTTGGTCTGGGGGTGTCCAGTGAGGTGGGGGGGGGGGGGGTCCAGGGGTGTGGTGGGGGATGAGGGTGTCTAGGAGGGTGGGAGGGATGTCCATGTGAGTGGGGGGATGTCCAGGGGTGTGTGTGTGGGGGGGGGGCAGTCTAGTGGGGTGGGGTTGGGGGGGGGGGTTCTAGGTGTGTGGAAGGGCTATCCAGGGGATTTCTTCCCAGTGGGGTGGGGTGGGGGGGGGTGTCCAGGAGGGGGGGGGGGGTTCTAGGGGTGTGGGAGGGATGTACAGGGGTGTGGGAGTGCTGTACAGGGGGGGGGGGTTGTCCAGGAGGGTGGGGGGGGGTGTTTGTCCAGGGGTGTTGGGGGTTGTCCAGGTGGTGGGTGGGTGAGGGGAAGTCCTGGGGTGTGGGGGTGTCTATGGGTGTGGTGGGGGCTGTATAGTGGGGGGGGGGGGTTCTAGGGGTGTGGGAGGGATGTCAAGGGGTGTGGGAGTGATGTCCAGGGGTTGGGGTGGTGTCCAGGAGGGTGCGGGCTGTCTAGGGGTGTGTGTGGGGGGGGGGGTGTCCAAGGGTGTGGTAGGGGCTGTTCAATGGGGTGGTAGGGGGTGGGGGTTCTATGGGTGTGGGAGGGCTGTCCAGGGGTGTGGGAGTGCTGTCCAGGTGGTGGGGGGGTGTCCAGGAGGGTGGGGTGGGGGGGGGGGGTTGTCTAGGGGTGTGGGGGCTGTCCAGGGAGTGGCAGAAGTCTAGGGGTGTGGGGGGTGTCCATGGGTGTGGTGGGGGATGTCCTGTGTGGTGGTGGTGGTGGGGTGGGGGGGGGGTTCTGGTCGGGTTTTGGTCTGGGGGTGTCCAGTGCGGTGGGGGGGGGGGGTTCAGGGGTGTGGTGGTGGTGGTGGTGGTGGGGGGGGGGGGGGGTTCTAGTCTATTTTTGTTCGGGTTTTGGTCTATTTTTGGTCTGTTTCATTTATTTTGGCAGGGCATAGCAGTGGTTGATCGGTGGTGGGGGCTGTCCAGTGGGGTGGGGAGGGGGGGGGGGTTCTAGTCTATTTTTGGTAAGTTTTTGGTCTGTTTCAGGTATTTTTTTAAGGAATATGGGTGGTTGATCAGTTTTATTAAAAAAAAAACTTTGTTTTTTTAGGTCGGTTATTTTATAACCGACGTAAAAAATGCATTGGGACTAGTTTTAACGTCGGTTATTTGGAAACCGACGTAATAAATTCATGGGAAATGATTTTTACGTCGGTTATTTCATAACTGACATAATAAATGGAAATGAATTGTTTTTTAAGTCAGTTATAAAATAACCGACGTAGTAGATATGTTTTCATGTTAGTTATTATTTAACCGACATTGGAAACTACTTGTCAAACAGGTTTATCACGTCAGTTATGAAAATAACCGACGTGATAAATTCTTTGGAGGAGTGATTTATGACGTCAGTTATATAATAACTGACGTGAAAGAGTATATACCACGTCAGTTATTAAATAACCATCATAATAAACCATGACTCTGAAGCTTTTTCCACATTGGGTTTTTATCAACTGATGTGAAAAACGCTTCGGATTTGTGTATTTATGTCGGTTGTAAAATAACTGATGTAAAAAAACAATGTTTATAACGTCTCCTATAATAACGTTGGCCAAAATCCGACGTAAAAAATAAAAAATAACCACTGTAAAAAACGTTTTCTGCACTAGTGTAGGTTATACGACTAGAACCGTGGACACGATGTATTTTAAAATATTGATTCTAGGACTTATTCTATGCAGTTTAACATCATTCAGTAAAGATGTATGATGTTTGATGAAAACTAAAAAAATTATTATTTTGAGAAACCTTTCATTGGTGGGGGGCATAATGTGTTCCCCATACATTGTGGCCAATGAGTATGCTCTATTGTAATAGACCTTATGTATCATGTGAGGCCCTTTTCATTTGGGTTCCAGATTTAGGGGATTATTTACTAATACCATTGGGATTAAAAGATACAATACTAGTTCTCCTTAAATAAATGATCAAATCCAAACCTTTTTATGAAAGGCTCACGTGATATGATTCTGAAGAACTTCAAGGTTGTGCAGTGTATGCAACCTTTTCTTATCGAGCCCTTCCAATTCCTCCAACCATTTTTTTAAATTTCTAATCATTTGAGATTTATCTACAAATAAATATATGAAGTGAAGGAAACTAGACATATATAGAAAATACTACCTAAGTTCCATACACCAATGAATATAGAATATCTTGAGTGGAAGTGTACGAGGTGGTATAGTAGGCCCATAAAGCATAAATGAGCATGTCTGGTTGAGAATTATTTTCCTTGTACACCGTTTTCTACAATATATTTGACAGATACTTATTTAAGGCCTTTATTTTTCCATTTTAAATTTCATTATAGAGAGATAAATTGTTGGACTGTTGTACTCCTGGTATAATTTTTTCAACTAGGTAGAATAGAAGTTGGTGTAATTTTCTGTCAATATCATGTGAGGGACTCTAAATCTAGTGATGATATTGTATTTTATGAAGTTATTTAGATTCTTCTTCCTAAATTTATTTAGGGGTATTTCCTCATCCATTTTTGAAAATATTTAGGTAGTAGTAAGGATGTACTTAAACTTCTTATATGTGGCTAGGGGATATGTCCCCACAATGTCCATCCCCTCCATGAAAAATGACTAGAAATATTTAGCTGTATGTAGTAACTTAGGGGGTTTATGGATGAAGTTTTAATGAATATGGAATGCAAGGAATTTCATGATGAATTCCACATAGTCTTGTATCATTATTTTACATTAGTAACCAAGCCTTCTAATTTATTGGGAGAGTCTAGTCTCAGTCTGATGAGTGCTGCAGGATCCTACATGGGCTTCTTCCATGAATATTGGAATCTTCCTGTCTACTATGCATCTGAGGAGGATTCCATTGAAACCTCATTTTTAGAGGTATTGTTTCTCATATTTCCATCCCAAATGGTAAAGTTCACTACTCGGGATCGAGTTTGTTCCCTTTGGGCTCGATCTGATAGGAGGGTCCCATTTTAGAGGTAATCAACTATGGGATCCATCCAACTAGGGGTAGATATTGGTTCATCATGATCTAGGTCCATGTTTACATGATTTAGTTACTCTATGACACAAATGATGACTGTTGATACAAAAATTTATTCTAGGATGTGGAAAACCACTTCATCCTGATCGAGGTCGAGCAGGACCATGGCTGAATTAGTTAGTGTGTCTGCATGAGCATTTTTTGATCAAGGTATATGATGAAACATTGGTTAAAAAGGGAACTCTTCTGTCAGTCCTCTAACATAATCAATGAGATGGGAAAATTATTCTTTCTTTATGGAATATTCATCATTGATTTGTTTGGTTACTAGATTTGTATCCCCTTTTATGTTTAGTTAGGCTATTTGTAGTTGTAGAGATAGTTCCAAGACATCAATGAGAGCTTGGTATTCTACCTCATTATTCATGTAGCCTTTGGAAAATGAGAAGGATTCGGGAAAAATTTCTTTTTCCTAGGAATAAAATACAGTCCCTAGACCAACCTAGCCGATCCTTGGGTTTTCCAAACTCCTGCCGATAGGACTTCAAGAGGCACTATCAAAATATATCTTGTATGTTTGGGGAGTGTCATGGGAATAAAACATTTCTTCATATGGATGTTTGGTGTATACTATTGTGCTTTATGGGGATGGGTGTGTCATAAGGAAATAATATGGAGCCTTCCATTTAATTTCATTCTATGACATGAACTCGTTGTCATATTATTGGAGAATAATTTCCCATCGGTCCAAAATTCTGAGTCAATATAGGATGACCAAGTATGTACTTGATCTGATTGATATGAGAGACCAAGTGGAATTTGTGCTACTGTAATTAATGGATTAGCCTTTTCACCATAAATATGAGGACAAGGAAGTTATTCTCAACATTATTATATCAATTATTAGTAAATATTATCATTCTACAAAGGTAATAGTGATTGTTTTTATTTACTGCATCTTTTTTCTTTGTGAGGAGAGAGCCAATAAATCTTTCCATATCGGACACATACAACATACGTGTATTTACTTCTACAGGTGGCATTAATACTGATGGGTGCATCAAGTACTGAATGATATTTTGATAGGATTCTTGGCAGTCCTCATACCATCAGTAGGAAACTCCCTTCTTCATTAACTTGGTGAAGGGGAGTGCTTTTCTGGCCATGTTAGCTATATAATACCAAATATAAGCAAGGTTACCTTGGAACCCCCTCAATTATTCTAGATTATGAGGAGGTTAAATTTATAGGATTCCATTAGTATTTTTTGGATTGACCTCGATGCCATGGTGTCTTACCACAAATCCAAGGAATTTACCTAATGTTACCTTGGAAGTTAACATCAGCAAATTCATCTTTAAACTGTGCTTACTCAACTTGTTGAAGTTTGAGGATATGTGAAGTGATCACATCACTATCGAGATTGGAATACCAAGTCTTCAACATAACATTAATCTATTTATCCCAACAATTTCTTAAATATATTATGTATGGAACATTATTAAGTGGTTCCATCTCTCTTTAATCCAAAGGGCATGACCTGGTAGAAAAAGATCCCCTGAGGTGCTCTGAAGGTGACAAATTCCTCATCTTGTGGTTCTATTTTTATTTGATTATACCCTAAATTACCATTCATAAAGGAAAGGTCTTGGAAGCTAGTATTTTCATCGATAAATATTTTAGTGATTGGAAATTGGAAATCTTCCTTCGAGTAGTGTATGTTAAGGTCCTTAAAATCATTGCATACTCTGATCTTCCCATTCTTTTTCCTGATGTGGACAACTTTGGAAATCTATTTTGGGTATTTAACTTCCTGGAAAAAGTTGTCTTAAATTATTTTGTAAACTTTCTATTCTACATTAATTTCATGAGAGTGGTGGATCCTCATTTCTATTTTCATGAAACCTCGATGGTCATCAAGTATGCCTAGGTGATGTGTAGCTACATCAAGATTTAGCTTGGGAATTTCTATATAATTCAAAGTGAAACTATATCAATGCTAATATAGAAATGAAATATAAATCTCTTGATCCTTGAGAGGAATGGAGACACTACTTAATATAGGCCACATGTCTTATTTTTTTCCTTGAGTCACTTACCGAAGCTCATCGATGGTGGTGGAGATGCCTTCCACAAATGTGGGAAGAGAATTACCGAGGTCATCCTCTTCCTCCTCCATATCTATGTATGTGGAGGAATTCTTAGACATGGTAGGTAATCTATGGGAATCTCTATCACTATCGAGGTAAGAAAGTCTATGAGAAGATACATTGTTATCCTGAACTACCAGAGTTATTGTAGATAGATTCTGGAGTTGATTGTTTTCTTTTACACTACCATTGGGGGTAGGAGGAGCCTAAAAAACTAGTTTTAAGTATTATACCTCAATCAGGTTTATGTGTATCATATAATCGCTATTGATAATAATATAGGGATTCACAGGGGTGGTCCCCAAGACATTGGGGGATTTGACCTACATATCATCATCCACAATTGGTTGTTTTCCTTCCATTTTTTAGAAAACTACTTCATCATATATGGATTTTTAAGACTTTAATGGGGTGTTATAACCATGTAATATGCTAACTTTCCCATCGATGGGGTATTTCAAGAACTAATGAAATGTTGAAGGCACCACTATATGTCTATGAAGACAAGGTATTCAATGTAGGACATTATACGATGTGTCTTTCTCGATAACCATGAGATCAATGTTATACGTGAGATCCCAAAACCAAGACTTGAGGTTGAAATTCCCAAGAGGACATTAATTTCTCTTAGAGTACCCTTGAATAATTAACTTTGTAAGAAATAATTTCCCCTTGATATATCCCAAATGTTAGAGGGTACGAATCAGGATGAGGTTGATCCTGATACTGTTTTCAATCACACACCTTTGGATATTGACATTGTTTAGTTTTCACGAAAAATATAGGGGTTTGATATGTCCCTAGGTAACTTCTTCATAATCTTGTTCTATGAACAATATGGTGACATGGAATTATGATGGAATAGTCCCCATTAGATAAACCTTGGCTACAAATACTTCTATCTCAAAACTCTATAGGCTCTAGAGGGTTTTGATGAGTGAATCTATGAGTTCTTTTAAAAGATAGAGAGCATCCAGGATTGAGATTTTGGTTGGGACAACCGGTTTCAGAATGTTGTACTTTTGTGCCAAAGGTCTATAATTCCCAAGGTGTAATTTCTCATTATTATGTGGCTCAGGAGTTTAGGTGTTTGAGTTGGATAAGTCTGATGCTTGAGTATAGGTTAAGGGAGTATCTACTGCCAATTGTGTGAGTCACATCAGCCACCCCCTTTATCTGGGATGATCAGACAGTCACACCCCCACCAGATAGTCATGTAAGATTAAAATAATTGGATGATTTATGGAGGGATATGAATTATCTATACATTTCTATAGGTATTTCTAGAGTGCTCACCCATTGGTCTTAGATACATATATGTTCTTATTGGGGATGTAACCAAAATATGGGGTCTGACCATGCTCATGACATCCTTTGTATTGTCAGATTCCGTGTCCTCATCCTCCTGCTTCTTGGTCCGGTATAGGGAACTCATACTCAGTGGAATATTCATTACCAAGAAAGGGATATGTTAAGTGAACTAAATTAAAAGAACTAAATATGATCTCTTCATCCAATTGGGGTTCCATTTGGTAGGGTAGTTCCCATTATCCATATGTTAAAGGAAAGTAGTTTACAGGAGTCAGAGCTTGTGATAGAGATGGATATAACTCTTCCCCTCGTGTCTTTTCCTATGTCTGATGATCATTTACACTTCTAAGAGCTATATTCAATGTCACCTACCTAGGTGATAGGATCATTTATGGTTTTTGAAGCGGTACTCTCAAGGTGTCATGAGATCATTCAACTATCTCTTGGGTCATATAGTTAACAAAATTCTATCCATGCCTGGTTAGAACCTCTTTCCAATAATCCTCTTCTTCTAGTTGGGAAATAGTTACACAATTCACATGTGTTGGAGAATTCTCTATCATAACCTGTCCAACATAAACCATTCTAAGAATATTGCCTTTGAACAAAAACCCATCATGGATGGTGTGAACCAGCCTAATATGGAAGGGGTAGTAGTCAGGATGACTAGTGAGGTTGACCACATTAGGTTTCCTAGGATCTGGTAGCTTGAGTAGGCTATTTTCCATGGATATATGGAAATAACTAGGGTCCTACTCAATTTTGATGGAGTATTCTTTATTCATTCATTCCTAAAATTGAAGGTGACCCTAGTATCATTTTTCTTCTCGCAAAGGGAGTTTTTGTGGCTGTTGCTTCTTTATGGGAGGAGCTGGATGATTTAGGGTTTGCCTGAGTGCTTGAGTGAGAAATAATACCAGTTTTAGGGTAATAGTGATACTGTATGCCTTACCAAAACATTTTCCATATGCCGAGGGCATTGGATGAAATTTAGCTCTGGTATACTGAATGGAATCTTCTAAGCATTGTGCATTTTTTGTAAAATCACAGAATCTTTCTAGATACTTCATCAGGATAAAAGGTGTTTGTAGCTCATCCTGAATATTTTCAACATATATTTTAGTAATTTCTATTATGATAGAGTCATCCTGAGTGAATAGGTTAAACCCTTCTATTTGGCGATGACGTCAGAAACCATCTTATTTTCATGTTGTTTGTAGTTTCTGAGGTCAGAAATTGTCATTTTCCTTAGTGTAGAGATAAAATGACAAAGAAAATGATGAATAAGGTATTCCTATCCTTTAATTAATCCTTATTGAAAATTTTTATACCAAATTAAGGATGGACCTATCATAGTTTGTACAAAACATCTCATCTTGGTCACATCCTACTAGTCTTAAGGGCCCATCATCAGGCCACATCCAAACACTAAGTGTGTGGGATTTCTTTCTATATCTCCCATGACATAAAAATATAATAAGGACAGATTACCAAAATTGGGTGTGGGAAAAGTTCCATCCACCCATTCTAGATATGGATTCTCCTTAGGCTACATAGGTTCATGCCACCCTTCCATGGATTCCATATAAGAAGTTAGGGATTCAATGGAATTGAGAAGTTCTACAGGTACTATTGTATGGAATAAATTCTATCTGTAGGGAGTGTGAGAGGATTGATGAGATTTACATATTTTCATATCCCACTGATTCTCAATCAGCGATAAGACTAAATTATCATCATGATAAGGGAAATAATGTCTCCATAACAGGGGAAATTTGAGATTATCTTCCACTTCCTCATTTATGTAGACTAGTTTCCTAGATCCAAGGCCACCCTGGAACTTAGATGCTTCTCTTTCAGGGGGATTGGCTCTATACTAACATGTAACAAGAGGGATATTAATCACTGTCAAAATTTGATACCCGATAGGAGTGTTTCCCTTGATTAGTTCCTCATTGATTTGTCTAATATTTTGTATCTATTTCTCCAAATGTTCCAACCATTCCTCTATGGAATGAATTTTAGCTCCTTTGGGTGGTGAGTGGGATGTATCCAAACATTTCCCTTTATCTTTTGTAGTGTTTTGACATAGATGTGGTAATTAATAATTCATAGGTTCTAGGTTTTGGCTAATCCTGATTCCAAAAATATGAAACCTCAGTTAGTGCATCCAGGTCACCCTCCTCTCAAGGTGTGGTTTGTACACTGCATCCCTCCACATTTGTGTCTTGATCTACATCATATACTATGTTGATGGTGAATATATTTAATAAGGTGTATCAGGTAATGGTAGTTATCCCATTACTCTCAATGCAATAGGGTAATACTACACCACTTTTTCCATTGAGGGTTTCATCGAGGTCATTTCTTTAACCCTTATCCATATTGAACCATTTTATCTAATGAACCTTATGATATTTGATTGACTTCTCCATACATTATTCTAATATTGGTCTATGAATAGTGACATTGAGGGAGTTTCTAATCATGTTTTACAAATGGTCCAAAAATAGAAAAGGTTTGTCTAATAGTATGAGGAATAGATGATATTCTAACCATTGATATTTACCTCCATCTCTAGAGAGGACTTGATAAAACACTATTTTATTGAATATTTTATTGATAATAAATTATATAATTTCCTCACATTGTGTTAAATATGTTTATTTATAAAATATTTGGGATTTGATCATTCATTTGAAAATTTGGTGAAAATTCCAGTTTTACCCTTAATAGTGCACTGTAGTATTTCGAATATAAATATTTTTATATTTATTATTTCAATTTGAAATTTTGTAACAGTGTTCCTAACTTAATTATATACAACTTTTATTCAGGACACTATATCAAACGAATGCATTTTAATGGAGTAATTGGGACATAAAGTTAAAGATGGGCTGGACTCGCCAGAATGGATAAGCTTCTGTATTGAGGCCATGACTCCTACATATGGGCTTATATTGAGCCCAAATTTGGAGAGGAGATAGAGTCCCATATCTTCACATTTGATCCTTCTGGAAGGCCAGCCAATTCACGCATTTTGGTGGTCAAATTGACGATGCAATTTGCATTAAAATATTTGGCCGAATTTCCACATTCACACTTGAAACCACTTGTAACCTCTCCTCCCCTCCCCTCTATAAATTGGAGTTTTTCTCATTTGGAGGGGCTGGGACGTGAATTAGGATATTGGAGGCAGAGGAGAATTTGTTTCACCTAAATTCTCCAACCACTGTAAGAGGGGTAGCTCTTGAAGCAAGGATCCCCTCATCGAAGCCTCCTTCTCTTCTTCATTTTGTAATGTTTTCATTTGTGTAATAAACTTATTTGTTCTTCTTTTATTTATTCTCTTTTCTTCTGTTTTGTTTAAATTTATTCTTCTCTTAATCTTCCTCTTTGGGCTCTAATTCTTTAGTAGAAGCGTTATTGGGTTATACCCATTATAAACCTTTGCACATGCAAAACGCTTCTATGATGATTACGCCACCCATGGAAGAGTAGTATTTTAGTAATCTATCTATCTTCTACCCTCTTCATTTAATTATTTTGAATCATTGAGATACTGTAATTCATTTAATATGATCCATGAATTCTGTTTTTAAATTGTAAGAAACTAATCAAGCAATTGAACAATTAACGCAAAAACACGTGGGGTCGGGATTTTGTGTAAATTGTGAGAGCACGATCTTAATCGGTAATACAAGACCACACGGGATAAATTTGTAGAGTTAAAATATAATCCCTAAACACAATTAATCCTCATTTACAGAATGGATATGAGCCTTAATTTACCACTGACCATAAGCGAATCTTAGAACATCAATCAAAGCAGGGTGCTGCGATTGCATGTTCCGAAGTTAGCCTAGGGTTAAATTCACATCATCTTCGTGGTAAAGTTAATTCTGGTAGGGTTCGGGATTTAAAAAATTAAGGGATAATAATTAAGTGAATGTTAATTTAAATGATAATTATTAATAATAAAGTGAAGAGGTAGAGTTATATCAATTACGCCTTTTAAATAGATTTATAAAAAAAACATCTTCTTGTTGTGTCATTTTAATCCAAATTCATTTCAAAACTAAAAACAAAAAAAAATTATACAATCTTCTTCCAGAAAACTTCTTCTAGATTCATAAACTACAAAAAACCCCAATCCTTTAAAGTAGTGTTTTTATTCTATTCTATTTTATTTTATTTTTTAGAATACCTCTAATAAGTTGTTAAATTCTCTTCCTCCTTTGAGAGACGACCTTGGTCAGCCACTCTGCTGCACCTAAGTACCCCAAATTACACTAATCATTTGAGGGAGCCCACGACAACGCTCTTTCAAATTGGCACTGTTTCTGGGGAGGCAAGTAATTATTTCAACCAATTAGAGGTATTTATTTTATTTTACATTTTATTCTCTTCCTCTCTTCTTTCTTCCTTCTTTACCCAATCTGATTTTTCTTCCTCTTCTTTTATTTTCTTCTACTTCTTTTTGGACCATCAACTCAAACTTCTCATTTTTATTTTACTATGGTCCACTTTCTTTTCATTTTTATTTGATCTATGACACGAACTAATCCCGAAGATCTCTTAGATCTTGACCCTGAGATTGAATGTAGCCTTAGGGCTCGAATCAGAAATTCTCAGTCTACGGGAAGTTTCAATATTAAACCAGTTGGTGAATTCCTCTCTTTTGGAAACATTGAAATTGGAAGTAATTCAAATTCAAACATAAAAGAGGAACCAATGGCTGGAAACAATGGAAATGAACTTAATAGAACCATTCGAGAATTGGCTGCACCTGATGTTAACTATCAACCAAATTGTATTGCATACCCAAATCTCGAATCGGATTTTGAACTGAAATCTGGGTTAATTCACTTACTTCCAAAGTTTCATGGCCTCTCTGGTGAGGATCCCAACAAACACCTTAAAGAATTTAATGTGGTTTGCTCAACATTAAAACTAAGAAATGTTTCTGAAGATCAAATCAAATTATTAGCATTCCCATTCTCACTTGATGGAGCTGCAAAAGATTGGATGTATTATTTGAAACCTAAATATGTAACATGTTGGAATGATTTGAAACGTCTTTTCTTGCAAAGATTTTTTCCAGCATCAAGGACCAAATCCATTCGAAAGGAGATATCGGGGATCAAGCAAGAACAAGGGGATTCAATGTATGAGTACTGGGAGCGATTCAAGAAGTTGTGTGCAAGCTGCCCACATCACCAAATCAGTGAGAAACTACTCATCCAGTACTTCTATGAAGGACTCTCACCCATGGAGAGGAGCATGGTGGATGCTGCAGCTGGAGGAGCATTGGTGGACAAGACACCAGTAGCTACACGAGCATTGATCGACAAAATGGCCCAAAACTCCCAACAATTCGGTGATAGAGGTACACCACATGTTCGAGGAGTACATCAAGTAAGTCCTTCTTCTCTTGAAAGTCATTTCATTGATACTAAGTTAGAAGAATTGACAACTATGGTGAGGCATATTTCATTGGCTCAAAAGACATCCCAACCCCCTCCTTCAAGGCCATGTGGCATTTTCACTAAGACAAGCCACCCAACTGACTGTTTCCCACAACTACAAGAAACAGAAGATTGTGCACCAGTGTTCCCTGGGAGACCATTTCAGCAGCAACAACAACAACCATATCCCCAAAATAAGTTTGATATAGTATACAACCAAGGGTGGAAAGATCAGTCAGACATGAGGTATGGATCTGGACAACAACAAAGGCCCCCTTTTCAACCAAACTTCCAGCAGCCTCCACCTTACCAAGAAGGTTTCCAACAACCCCAAAGGATATTCGAAGCTCAAACATCAACGAGTCAGCAACAAGGGAATATCCAACACAAGGTAGACTCTAACACTGATGATCTTTTGAAACAAATTGTTCTTAATAAACAAAATGAGCTGGAGAGTCAAGGTTCAGAGCTGAGAGAGTTGAAGACTCAAATGAGTCAGATTGCCACCACCCTCCATGAACTTGTGAGTAAGAATTCTGGAAATCTACCTTCCCAACCCACTCCAAATCCAAAGGGGAATGTTAGTGCCATCACATTGAGAAGTGGGAAGCAAATGAATGATACATCTGGACCTACCATTCCACCGGAATTCACCTATACTCTAGAGAAGCCGCATTCCATAACAACTGATGAGTAATCCAAGGAGAAAGATAAAGGTAAGAAAAAGATTGATGATGTACCTCCTAAACCCCTTTCTTTTCCAAACAGGGTTGTTCAAACCAAGAAGATGGCTGAAGAAGAAATGAAAAATGAGGTTTTGGACACATTCAAGCGTGTGGAGATCAACATTCCTCTACTTGAAGCCATTAAGAAAATTCCAAGGTATGCGAAATTCTTAAAAGAACTTTGTACCAATCGAAGAGGGCTAAAGGGAAATGAGAGGATCAACCTTGGAAGGAATGTCTCGGAACTCATTACACCAACTATAGCAATGCCAACAAAGTGCAAGGATCCCGAGACATTCACCATCCCATGTACCATAGGGGAGTTGCACTTCTCTGATGCTCTTTGTGATTTAGGAGATTTAATAAATGTGATGCCTCACTCTTTATTCTCTTCCTTGCAGGTTGGTGAGTTGAAGCCAACAAGAGTAGTGGTGCAATTGGTGAATAGAGCTACGATATATCCAGCGGGAGTTCTTGAGGATGTACTTGTTTGGGTAAGAGACATGATCTTTCCAGCAGACTTCTATGTGCTTAACATGGAGGATGATCAGGTAAGTTCTCATGCCCCCATTATCTTAGGTAGACCCTTCCTCAAAACTGCAATAACTATCATAAATGTCAATGAGGGTACACTTTCCATGGAGTTTGGAGATGAAGTTGTGATATTTAATGTTATGGATTCCATGAAGTACCCCTCAGAGGAACATTCTGCTTTTGTTATCTCCCATTTTGAACCACCAAGTAAAAACATCATGGAATTGGATTGTCCTATGCTTAGGGAGATTATGAGTATTGGTTCTAGTTTGATGTCTAAGAGTACTTCTACACCCGTTTTTAAGGAACAAGACTCTCTAATATTTGATTTTGAAATGGAATCATATTCTCATTTTGATCATGTGAACTCTGATTATGACATGGCTATTGAGTATGCTGATGGATTTGGTTCTTTATTCTCTGATTGTGATGTTTTTTATTCTGATACTGATGTTCATTGTGCAGATATGTTTGTTGCATCAATTTCTCCATCCATACTACACCCTCCTTCATTAGAACTCAAGCCATTGCCACCAAATCTTAAATACTCATACTTGTTGAGTGGTGAGAGATTACCTGTTATCATTTCTAACAATCTCCCTTTTGAACATGAAGAAAAGATTTTGAATATTTTGAGGGAGAACATCAGGGCGATTGGGTGCACCTTGGCCGACATATCAGGTATTAGCCCCTCCATTTGCATGCATAGGATTCTCTTGGAGGATGGGGCTAAACTGGTGAGACAGCCACAAAGGAGACTTAATCCCACCCTCCTGGAAGTTGTTAAAAAAGAAGTTGAAAAATTGCTCGAGGTAGGTATAATTTACCCTATTTCTGACTCACAGTGGGTAAGTCCAATTCAGGTTGTGCCTATGAAAACTGGTTTTACTGTTGTTAAAAATGAGAAAGATGATTTAGTTCTAATGAGGGTGAAAAACAGTTGGCGTGTGTGTATTGATTATAAGAAACTAAATCAGACCACTCGCAAGGACCATTTCCCCCTCCCATTTATTGATCAAATACTCGAGAGACTAGCTGGGAAAACACACTATTGTTTCTTGGATGGATTTTCTGGATATTTTCAGGTTCCTATAGCTCCAGAGGATCAGGAGAAGACTACATTCACCTATCCCTTTGGCACATTTTCCTACCGGAGGATTCCATTTGGACTTTGCAACGCCCCAGGTACCTTCCAGAGATGTATGGTGAGTATTTTTTCTGATTTTATTGAGACCTGCATGGAGGTATTTATGGATGATTTTACAGTGTATGGGTCTTCATTTGATGAATGTCTAAGTAGTTTGGGAAAGGTGTTGAATCATTGTATTGAGAAGAATATGGTCCTGAACTTTGAAAAGTGTCATTTTATGGTAGAGCATGGCATTGTATTAGGGCATGTAGTGTCAAAACATGGGATAAAGGTTGATAGATCTAAGGTAGACATTATTTCATCCTTACCCTATCCTTCATGTGTGCGTGATGTTAGATCTTTCCTAGGGAATGCAGGATTTTATCGGCGCTTCATCAAAGATTTTAGTAAGATCGCTCTTCCTATGTCACGATTACTTCAAAAAGATTCTGATTTTGTGTTTGATGATTCTTGTAGGACTTCCTTTGATGAGATAAAGAAGTGTCTGACCACTCCACCTATCATACAACCCCCACGGTGGGACCTTCCATCTGAGCTTATTTGTGACGCCTCCAACTTCGCGGTTGGAGCTGTCTTATCTCAGAGGGTGGAAGGACATTCACATGTGATTGCCTATGCATCAAGGACATTGGATTCAGCCCAATAAAACTACACAAACACAGAAAAGGAGTTTCTTGCTGTCATATTTACTTTAGATAAATTCTGTTCATATTTATTGGGCTCTAAAGTAGTTGTTTTTTCTGACCATGCAGCTTTGAGGTACCTCCTAAAGAAGCCAGATGCAAAGCCACGACTAATCCGTTGGATGCTCCTTCTTCAAGAGTTTGACCTTGATATAAAGGACAAGAAGGGGTCAGATAATTTGGTGGCGGACCACATGAGTAGGATTACTCACACACTAGAGGATGACACCTTGGACCATGTACCACTTTGGGACACTTTTCCTGATGAGCATCTTTATTCCATCTCAGGTATGCATCCTTGGTATGCTGATTTAGTGAACTACATTGTTTCCTCTGAAATCCCTACAAATTTAAAGAAACATCAAGTCCAAAAATTAAAAAGTGAGTCTAGGTTTTATGTGTGGGATGATCCTTACCTCTGGCGCATGTGTAGTGACCAAGTCATTAGGAGGTGTGTTCCCGATCATGAGTTTGAGTCTGTTTTGCATTTCTGTCATACACTTGCTTGTGGTGGACACTTTGGACCCCAACGGACAGCTAGGAAGGTTTTGGACTCTGGATTATATTGTCCTAGATTATTCCATGATGCCCATGTGTTTTTTAAGTCATGCTCTCGTTGCCAACACACTGGGAACATTTCTAAGAGACATGAGATGCCCCAACAACCCATACTATTCTGTGATATTTTTGATGTATGGGGCATTGATTTTACGGGTCCTTTTCCTAGTTCATTTGTATTTTTGTATATTTTGGTTTCTGTTGATTATGTGAGTAAATGGGTGGAGGCCAAGGCCACCAGGACTGACGATTCTCATGTTGTAGTGGATTTTGTCAAGGCTCAAATTTTCTGCAGGTTTGGAGTACCAAAGGCCATCATCAGTGACCAAGGGAGACACTTTTGCAATATAATTTTTCTTCCCTCCTTCGAAAGTATGGGGTGACACACAAAACATCAACACCATACCACCCCCAAACAAATGGCCAGGCTGAGGTTTCAAATCGTGATTTTAAACAAATCTTGGAGAAAACCGTGCAACCAAATAGGAAGGATTGGAGCAAGCGCTTGGATGATGCATTGTGGGCTTATAGAACAGCATACAAGACCCCCATTGGTATGTCCCCATTTCGGATTGTTTTTCGGAAAACATGTCATCTCCCAGTGGAAGTCGAGAATTGGGCTTATTGGGCTATAAAGAAATGCAACATGGATTTGGCCCAAGCTGGAATCCAAAGGAAGATGCAAATTCAAGAGCTTGAGGAGATTAGATTATCATCATATGATAACTCAAGGCTCTACAAGGAAAGATCAAAAGAATCTCATGATAAAATGATCCAACAAAGGGAGTTTCATGTTGGAGAGAAAGTCCTTCTCTACAGTTCACGACCGAAGCTGATGCCTGGTAAGTTGCGTTCCAGATGGTTAGGTCCTTATGTTGTGACTAATGTTTTTCCTTATGGTTCAGTGGAGATCACACAAGAGGACACTGGAAGGAGCTTTACAGTCAATGGACAACGTTTGAAGAGATACATTGAGGGACTTCCTACTGATGCAGTGGATTTTATCACACTGCATGACCCCATCATCACTTGAGCACATCAGGCTGTTCCTAAACCTTTCACTTTTATATTATTTGTCCAATTTAAAAATTCTACATTTCATGTGCATATATCATCTCATAGGTTCACATTTAGGACAATGCAATATTTTAAGTGTGGGGGAGGGAACCTTTTAGTTTAGTAATTTCAATTGCTTTCCTGTTAAAAAAAAACCAAAAAAAATTGTGTGTTTTTCAAATTTTGTGTATTTATTTTACAATTTTCTATGTGTTTTTGAAACTTTTGGGCTGAAATGATTCTCATCACCATTTTTAAATCCATATCAATAAGTGAAAAAATTTACCCCTTGAAACTAAGCTTAAATTAATGCTGAAATGACTTTGTTTCAAGTTCAAATATTTAGTAATTTCATGAAAAGTACGCTGAATTTTGAATCCCATGCCAATCTCACTGTCTTTATATTTGAAATCACTTTCCTGTAAGGCTTCTAAACCATTATTTTCATATTCTTCAGATTCACCTCACTTATTTAGAGAACCAAACCATACTTGATTTAACCAGAATTTGATATATTCCTGTCAAAACTTGAGGGTTTGAGGTACTTATGTTTAAATGATTGAGGCATTTGTTTGGTATTAAAGCCCATATTTCAAAGAATCCTTTTTTATAATGGCCTACCTTGAATATTTAATCCTTGTATCCCTTAGAATCCATCCAAAGACTGTTAGGTTAGCCACATTACAAGCCAATTTTCCCTATCCAACCAACTCTTGAAGTGAAATTGCATAATCTAGTTGAGCTTAAGTGTGGGGGAAGTTGTCTTGTGTTTTGCCACCACATTTTGTGATACTTTGGGTGGAAAATTAAATTCTGAAGAGATGTGTTTGCTGCTAAAGAAATTAATTATATTGAAAGCTGTTCCTTTTTTGGAGCTTTCATGACAAGTGAAGCTGTGCCTTTTCTGGAGCTTCTAATTGAGGTGGAAAGCTGTTCCCATCTGGAGCTTTCAAGAAAATCATGTTTGAGAAGATTGACATTTTTTATGCTGAAATGATGAATGGTGTAAACCTTTCATGACTTTTCATGATGATGGAGCTGAATTGATATTATGGGGAATTAAGACAAGACCATATTTAAGTGAAAATTAGATTAATGCAATTTTGCTTCAAAAGAGTCAAGGCCTCCTCATTCAGCCTCAGAGTTTTTCACATCTTAATCCTACCAACCGAAAGCCACAGAACAACCCTGAAAAGTCCTCATGATAAACATATGTCCTTGACTCACATCGGGTAGCTATTTAGAAATCTATCAAGCCTATGGTGACCCTTGTATGAGTTTGGATGAGAAAGGCATTGCAAAAAAATTGATATTTGAGTGATGAGAGAAAATTCAAGCGAGGTAAGTGTTTTATGCATGAGCGGATAAATGAAGTGGAAATATATTGAATGATATAAATGGAGAACTTGAAATAAGGTTTTTTATGAGGCATGATATCTTTTTATTCTTGGTGTTAAATTGATTGATCTTAAGGATATGTGTTTTAAAATTGGTTTTCATTTGATATTGATGTTTACTTGATATGAGGTTTTGCCCAGGTGTGCAAAAGGGTAAGTGTGAGAGAGTTGATAAAACACTATTTTATTGAATATTTTATTGATAATAAATGATATAATTTCCTCACATTGTGTTAAATAAGTTTATTTATAAAATATTTGGGATTTGATCATTCATTTGAAAATTTGGTGAAAATTCCAGTTTTACCCTTAATAGTGCACTGTAGTATTTCGAATATAAATATTTTTATATTTATTATTTGAATTTTCAATGTTGTAACAGTGTTCCTAACTTAATTATCTACAACTTTTATTCAGGACACTAGACCAAAAGAATGCATTTTAAAGGAGTAATTGGGCCATAAAGTCAAAGCTGGGCTGGACTCGCCAGAATGGATAAGCTTCTATATTGCGGCCATAACTCCTACATATGGGCTTGTATTGAGCCCAAATTGGTAGAGGAGATAGAGGACCCATATCCTCACATTTTATCCTTCTGGAAGGCCGGCCAATTCACGCGTTTGGGTGGTCAAATGGGCAATTCAATTTTCATTAAAATATTTGGCCGAATTTCCACATTCACACTTGAAACCACTTGTAACCTCTCCTCCCCTCCCCTCTATAAATTGGAGTTTTTATCATTTGGAGGGGTTGGGACGTGAATTAGGATATTGGAGGCAGAGGAGAATTTGTTTCACCTAAATTCTCTAACCACTGTAAGAGGGGTAGCTCTTGAAGCAAGGATCCCCTCATCGAAGCCTCCTTCTCTTCTTCATTTTGTAATATTTTCATTTGTGTAATAAATTTCTTTGTTATTCTTTTATTTCTTCTCTTTTCTTATATTTTGTTTAAATGTATTCTTCTCTTAATCTTCCTCTTTGGGCTGGAATTCTTGAGTAGAAGCGTTATTGGGTTATACCCATTATAAACCTTTGCACATGCAAAACGCTTCTACGATGATTACGCCACCCATGGAAGAGTAGTCTTTTAGTAATCGATCTATCTTCTACCCTATTCATTTAATTATTGTGAATAATTGAGCTAATGTAATTCATTTAATATGATCCATGAATTATGTTTTTAAATTGTAAGAAACCAAGCAAGAAATTGAACAATTAACACAAAATCACGCGAGGTCGGGATTTTGTGTAAATTGTGAGAGCGCGATCTTAATCGGTAATACAAGACCACACGGGATAAATTTGTAGAGTTCAAATATAATCACTAAACGAAATTCATCCTCATTTCCAGAATGGATATGACCCTTAATTTACCACTGACCATAAGAAAATCTTAGAACATCAATCAAAGCAGGGTGCTACGATTTCATGTTCCGAAGTTAGCCTAGGGTTAAATTCACATCATCTTTGTGGTAAAGTTAATTATCGTAGGGTTCAGGATTTAACATATTAAGGGATCATAATTAAGTGAATGTTAATTTAAATGATAATGATTAATAATAAAGTGAAGAGGTAGAGTTATATCGATTACGCCTTTTAAATAGATTTCTAAAAAAACATCTTCTTGTTGTGTCATTTTAATCAAAATTAATTTCAAAACTAAAAACAAAAAAAAATTATACAATCTTCTTCCAGCAAACTTCTTCTAGATTCATAAACTACAACAAACCCCAATCCTTTAAATTAGTGTTTTTATTCTATTCTATTTTATTTTATTTTTTATAATACATCTAATAAGTTGTTAAATTCACTTCCTCCTTTGAGAGACGACCTTGGTCAGCCACTCTGCTGCACCTAAGTACCCCAAATTACACTAATCATTTGAGGGCGGCCACGACAACGCTCTTTCAAATTGGAGACGTTTCTGGGGAGTCAAGTAATTATTTCAACCAATTAGAGGTATTTATTTTATTTTACATTTTATTCTCTTCCTCTCTTCTTTCTTCCTTCTTTACCCAATCTGATTTTTCTTCCTCTTCTTTTATTTTCTTCTACTTATTTTTGGACCATCGACTCAAACTTCTCATTTTTATTTTACTATGGTCCACTTTCTTTCTTTTCATTTTTATTTGATCTATGACACGAACTAATCCCGAAGATCTCTTAGATCTTGAACTTGAGATTGAACGTAGCCTTAGGGCTCGAATCAGGAATTCTCAGTCTACGGGAAGTTTCAATATTCAACCAGTTGGTGAATTACTCTCTTTTGGAAACCTTGAAATTGGAAGCAATTCAAATTCAAACATAAAAGAGGAACCAATGGCTGGAAATAATGGAAATGAACTTAATAGAACCATTTGAGAATTGGCTGCACCTGATGTTAACTATCAACCAAATTGTATTGCATACCCAAATCTCGAATCGGACTTTGAACTGAAATCTGGGTTAATTCACTTACTTCCAAAGTTTCATGGCCTCTATGGTGAGAATCCCAACAAAAACCTTAAAGAATTTAATGTGGTTTTCTCAATGTTAAAACCAAGAAATGTTTCTGAAGATCAAATCAAATAAGAGCATTCCCATTCTCACTTGATGGAGCTGCAAAAGATTGGATGTATTATTTGCAACCTGAAGATGTAACATGTTGGAATGATTTGAAATGTCTTTTCTTGCAAAGATTTTTTCCCGCATCAAGGACCACATCCATTCGAAAGGAGATATCAGGGATCAAGCAAGCACAAGGGGAGTCAATGTATGAGTACTGGGAGCGATTCAAGAAGTTGTGTGTAAGCTGCACACATCACCAAATCAGTGAGCAACTACTCATCCAGTACTTCTATAAAGGACTTACACCCATGGAGAGGAGCATGGTGGATGCTGCAGCTGGAGGAGAATTGGTGGACAAGACACCAGTAGCTGCATGAGCATTGATCGACAAAATGGCCCAAAACTCCCAACAATTCGGTGATAGAGGTACACCACATGTTTGAGGAGTACATCAAGTAAGTCCTTCTTCTCTTGAAAGTCATTTGATTGATACTAAGTTAAAAGAATTGAAAACTATGGTGAGGAAGATTGCATTGGCTCAAAAGACATCCCAACCCCCTCATTCAAGGCCATGTGGCATTTGCATTGAGACAAGCCACCCAACTGACTGTTTCCCACAACTACAAGAGGCAGAAGATTGTGCACCAGTGTTCCCTGGGAGACCATTTCAGTGGCAACAACAACAACCATATCCCCAAAAGAAGTTTGATACAGTATACAACCAAGGGTGGAAAGATCAGTCAGACATGAGGTATGGCTATGGACAATAACAAAGGCCCCCTTTTCAACCAAACTTCCAGCAGCCTCCACCTTACCAACAGGGTTTCCAACAACCCCAAAGGCGATTCGAAGCTCAAACATCAATGAGTCAGCAACAAGGGAATATCCAACACAAGGTAGACTCTAACACTGATGATCTTTTGAAACAAATTGTTATTAATCAATAGAATGAGCTGAAGAGTCAAGGTTCGGAGTTGAGAGAGTTGAAGACTCAAATGAGTCAGATTGCCACCGCCCTCCATGAACTTGTGAGTAAGAATTCTGGAAATATACCTTCCCAACCCACTCCAAATCCATAAGGGAATGTTAGTTCCATCACATTGAGAAGTGGGAAGCAAATGAATGATACATATGGACCTACCATTCCACCGGGATTCACCTCTACTCTAGAGAAGCTGCATTCCATACCAACTGATGAGCAATCCAATGAGAAAGATAAAGGTAAGAAAAAGATTGATTATGTACCTCCTAAACCCCTTCCTTTTCCAAACAGGGTTGTTCAAACCAAGAAGATGGCTAAAGAAGCAATGCAAAAGGAGGTTTTGGACACATTCAAGCGTGTGGAGATCAACATTCCTCTACTTGAAGCCATTAAGCAAATTCTAAGGTATGCGAAATTATTAAAAGAACTTTGTACCAATCGAAGAGGGCTCAAGGGAAATGAGAGGATCAACCTTGGAAGGAATGTCTTGACACTCATTACACCAACTCTAGCAATTCCAACAAAGTGCTAGGATCCCAGGACATTCACCATACCATGTACCATAGGGGAGTTTCACTTCTCTGATGCTCTTTGTGATTTAGGAGCTTCAATAAATGTGATGCCTCACTCTGTATTCTCTTCCTTGCAGGTTGGTGAGTTGAAGCCAACAAGAGTAGTGGTGAAATTGGCGAATAGAGCTACGACATATCCAGCGGGAGTTCTTGAGGATGTACTTGTTCGGTTAAGAGACATGATCTTTCCAGCAGACTTCTATGTGCTTAACATGGAGGATGATCAGGTAAGTTCTCATGCCCCCATTATCTTAGGTAGACCCTTCCTCAAAACTGCAAAAACTATCATAAATGTCAATGAGGTTACACTTTCCATGGAGTTTGGAGATGAAGTTGTGATATTTAATGTTATGGATTCCATGAAGCACCCCTCAGAGGACCATTCTACTTTTGTTATCTCCCATTTTGAACCACCAAGTAAAAACATCATGGAATTGAATTGTCCTATGCTTAGGGAGATTATGAGTATTGGTTCTAGTTTGATGTCTAAGAGTACTTCTACACCCGTTTTTAAGGAACAATACTCTCTAATATTTGATTTTGAAATGGAATCATATTCTCATTTTGATCATGTGAACTCTGATTATGACATGGCTATTGAGTATGCTGATGGATTTGGTGCTTTATTCTCTAATTGTGATGATTTTTATTCTGATACTGATGTTCATTGTGCAGATATGTTTGTTGCATCAATTTCTCCATCCATACTACACCCTCCTTCATTATAACTCAAGCCATTGCCACCAAATCTTAAATACTCATACTTGTTGAGTGGTGAGAGATTACTAGTTATCATTTCTAACAATCTCCCTTTTGAACATGAAGAAAATCTTTTGAATATTTTGTGGGAGAACATCAGGGCGATTGGGTGGACCATGGCCGACATATCAGGTATTAGACCCTCCATTTGCATGCATAGGATTCTCTTGGAGGATGGGGCTAAACCGATGAGACAGCCACAAAGGAGACTTAATCCCACCCTCCTGGAAGTTGTTAAAAAAGAAGTTGAAAAATTGCTCGAGGCAGGTATAATTTACCCTATTTTTGACTCACAGTGGGTAAGTCCAATTCAGGTTGTGCCTAAGAAAACTGGTTTTACTATTGTTAAAAATGAGAAAGATGATTTAGTTCCAATGAGGGTTCAAAACAGTTGGCGTGTGTGTATTGATTATAGGAAACTAAATCAGACCACTCGAAAGGACCATTTCCCCCTCCCATTTATTGATCAAATGCTCGAGAGACTAGCTGGGAAAACACACTATTGTTTATTGGATGGATTTTATGGATATTTTCAGGTTCCTATAGCTCCAGAGGATCAGGAGAAGACTACATTCACCTGTCCCTTTGGCACATTTGCCTACCGGAGGATGCCATTTGGACTTTGCAACGCCCCAGGTACCTTCTAGAGATGTATGGTGAGTATTTTTTCTGATTTTATTGAGACCTGCATGGAGGTATCTATGGATGATTTTACAATGTATGGGTCTTCATTTGATGAATGTATAAGTAGTTTGGGAAAGGTGTTGAATCATTTTATTGAGAAGAATCTGGTCCTGAACTTTGAAAAGTGTCATTTTATGGTAGAGCATGGAATTGTCTTAGGGCATGTAGTGTCAAAACATGGGATAGAGGTTGATAGATCTAAGGTAGACATTATTTCATCCTTACCCTATCCTTCATGTGTGCGTGATGTTAGATCTTTCCTAGGGCATGCAGGATTTTATCGGTGCTTCATCAAAGATTTTAGTAAGATCGCTCTTCCTATGTCACGATTACTTCAAAAAGATTCTGATTTTGTGTTTGATGATTCTTGTAGGACTTCATTTGATGAGCTAAAGAAGTGTCTCACCACTCCACCTGTCATACAGCCCCCACGGTGGGACCTTCCATTTGAGCTTATGTGTGACGCCTCCAACTTCGCGCTTGGAGCTGTCTTATCTTAGAGGGTGGAAGGACATTCACATGTGATTGCCTATGCATCAAGGACATTGGATTCAACCCAATCAAACTACACAACCACGGAAAAGGAGTTTCTTGCTATTATATTTACTTTAGATAATTTCCGTTCATATTTATTGGGATCTAAAGTAGTTGTTTTTTCTGACCATGCAGCTTTGAGGTACCTCCTAAAGAAGCTAGATGCAAAGCCACGACTTATCCATCGGATGCTCCTTCTTCAAGAGTTTGACCTTGATATAAAGGACAAGAAGGGGTCAGAGAATTTGGTGGCGGACCACATGAGTAGGATTACTCACACACTAGAGGATGACACCTTGGACCAGGTACCACTTCGGGACACTTTTCCTGATGAGCATCTTTATTCCATCTCAGGTATGCATCCTTGGTATGCTGATTTAGTGAACTACATTGTTGCCTCTGAAATCCCTGAAAATTTAAAGAAACATAAAGTCCAAAAATTAAAAAGTGAGTCTAGGTTTTATGTGTGGGATGATCCTTACCTCTGGCGCATGTGTAGTAGCCAAGTCATTAGGAGTTGTGTTCCCAATCATGAGTTTGAGTCTGTTTTGCATTTCTATCATACAATTGCTTGTGGTAGACACTTTGGACCCCAACTGACAGCTAGGAAGGTTTTGGACTCTCGATTATATTGTCCTAGATTATTCAATGATGCCCATGTGTTTTGTAAGTCATGCTCTCGTTGCCAACACACTGGGAACATTTCTAAGAGACATGAGATGCACCAACAACCCATACTATTCTGTGATATTTTTGATGTATGGGGAATTGATTTTAAGGGTCCTTTTCCTAGTTCATTTGGATTTTTGTATATGTTGGTTGCTGTTGATTATGTGAGTAAATGGGTGGAGGCCAAGGCCACTAGGACTGACGATTCTCATGTTGTAGTGGATTTTGTCAAGGCTCAAATTTTCTGCAGGTTTGGAGTACCAAAGGCCATCATCAGTGACCAAGGGACACACTTTTGCAATAGGAATTTTTCTTCCCTCCTTCTAAAGTATGGGGTGACACACAAAACATCAACACCATACCACCCCCAAACAAATGTCCAGGCTGAGGTTTCAAATCATGAGTTGAAATAAATCTTGGAGAAAACCGTGCATCCAAATAGGAAGGATTGGAGCAAGCGCTTAGATGATGCATTGTGGGCTTATAGAACAGCATACAAGACCCCCATTGGTATGTCCCCATTTCGTATTGTTTTTGGGAAAGCATGTCATCTCCCAGTGGAAGTCGAGCATCAGGCTTATTGGGCTATAAAGAAATGCAACATGGATTTGGCCCAAGATGGAATCCAAAGGAAGCTGCAAATTCAAGAGCTTGAGGAGATTAGATTATCCTCATATGATAACTCAAGGCTCTACAAGGAAAGATCAAAAGCAGCTCATGACAAAATGATCCAACAAAGGGAGTTTCATGTTGGAGAGAAAGTCCTTCTCTACAGTTCACGACCGAAGCTGATGCCTAGTAAGTTGCATTCCAGATGGTTAGGTCCTTATGTTGTGAGTAATGTTTTTCCTTATGGTGTAGTGGAGATCACACAAGAGGACACTGGAAGGAGCTTTACAGTCAATGGGAAATGTTTGAAGAGATACATTGAGGGACTTCCTACTAATGCAGTGGATTTTATCACACTGCATGACCCCATCATCACTTGAGCACATCAGGCTGTTCCTAACCCTTTCACTTTTATATTATTTTTCCTATTTAAAAATTCTGCATTTCATGTGCATATATCATCTCATAGGTTCACATTGAAGACAATGCAATATTTTAAGTGTGGGGGAGGGAACCTTTTAGTTTAGTAATTTCAATTGCTTTCCTGTTAAAAAAAACCAAAAAAAATTGTGTGTTTTTCAAATTTTGTGTGTTTATTTTACAATTTTCTGTGTGTTTTTGAAACTTTTGGGCTAAAATGATTCTCATCACAATTTTTAAATCCATATCAATAAGTGAAACAATTTACCCCTTGAAACTAAGCTTAAATGAATGCTGAAATGAATTTGTTTCAAGTTCAAATATTTAGTAATTTCATGAAAAGTACGCTGAATTTTGAATCTCATGCCAATCTCACTGTCTTTATATTTGAAATCACTTTCCTGTGAGGCTTCTAAACCATTATTTTCATATTTTTCACATTCACCTCACTTCTTGAGAGAACCAAACCATACTTGATTTAACCAGAATTTGATCTATTCCTATCAAAACTTGAGGGTTTGAGGTACTTATGTTTAAATGATTGAGGAATTTGTTTGGTATTAAAGCCCCTATTTCAAAGAATCATTTTTTATAATGGCCTACCTTGAATATTTAATCCTTTTATCCCTTAGAAGCCATGCAAATCCTGTTAGGTTAACCACATTACAAGCCAATTTTCCCGATCCAACCAACTCTTGAAGTGAAATTGCAAAATCTAGTTGAGCTTAAGTATGGGGGAAGTTGTCTTGTGTTTTGCCACCACATTCTGTGATACTTTGGGTGGAAAATTAAATTCTTAAGATATGTGTTTGCTGCTAAATAAAGTCATTATATTGAAAGATGTGCCTTTTCTGGAGGTTTCATGACAAGTGAAGCTGTGCCTTTTCTGGAGCTTCTAATTGAGGTGGAAAGCTGTGCCCATCTGGAGCTTTCAAGAAAATCATGTTTGAAAAGATTGACATTTTTTATGCTGAAATGATGAATGGTGTAAACCTTTCATGACTTTTAATGATTATGGAGCTGAATTGATACTATGGGGATTGAAGAGAAGACTATATTTAAGTGAAAATTAGATTAATGCAATTTTGCTTCAAAAGAGTCAAGGCCTCCTCATTCAGCCTCAGAGTTTTTCACATCTTAATCCTACCAACCGAAAGCCACAGAACAACCCTGAAAAGTCCTCATGATAAACATATATCCTTGACTCACATCGGGTAGCGATGTAGGAATCTATCAAGCCTATGGTGACCCTTGTATGAGTTTGGACGAGAAAGACATTGCAAAAAAATTGATATTTGAGTGATGAGAGAAAATTCAAGCGAGGTAAGTGTTTTGTGCATGGGCGGATAAATGAAGTGGAAATATATTGAATGATATAAATTGAGAACTTGAAATAAGGTTTTTTATGAGGCATGACATCTTTTTATTCTTGGTGTGAAATTGATTGATCTTAAGGATATGTGTTTTAAAATTGGTTTTGATTTGATATTTTGATGTTTACTTGATATGAGGTTTTGCCCAGGTGTGCAAAAGGGTAAGTGTGGGGGAGTTGATAAAACACTATTTTATTGAATATTTTATTGATAATAAATGATATAATTTCCTCACATTGTGTTAAATATGTTTATTTATAAAATATTTGGGATTTGATCATTCATTTGAAAATTTGGTGAAAATTCCAGTTTTACCCTTAATAGTGCACTGTAGTATTTCGAATATAAATATTTTTATATTTATTATTTGAATTTGAAATTTTGTAACAGTGTTACTAGCTTAATTATCTACAACTTTTATTCAGGACACTAGATCAAAAGAATGCAGTTTAATGGAGGAATTGGGCCATAAAGTCAAAGCTGGGCTGGACTCTCCAGAATAGATAAGATTCTGTATTTCGGCCATAACTCCTACATATGGGCTTTTATTGATCCCAAATTTGGAGGGGAGATAGAGGACCCATATCCGCACATTTTATCCTTCTGGAAGGCCGGACAATTCACGCGTTTCGGTGGTCAAATGAGCGGTGAAATTTGCATTAAAATAGTTTTCCGAATTTCCACATTCACACTTGAAACCACTTGTAACCTCTCCTCCCCTCCCCTCTATAAATTGGAGTTTTTCTCATTTTGAGGGGTTGGGACGTGAATTAGGATATTGGAGGCAGAGGATAATTTATTTCACCTAAATTCTCCAACCACTGTAAGAGGGGTAGCTCTTGAAGCAAGGATCCCCTCATCGAAGCCTCATTCTCTTCTTCATTTTGTAATGTTTTCATTTGTGTAATAAACTTCTTTGTTCTTCTTTTATTTCTTCTCTTTTATTCTATTTTGTTTAAATTTATCCTTCTCTTAATATTCCTCTTTGGGCTGGAATTCTTGAGTAGAAGCGTTATTGGGTTATACCCATTATAAACCATTGCACATGCAAAACGCTTCTACGATGATTACGCCACCCATGGAAGAGTAGTATTTTAGTAATCGATCTATCTTCTACCCTCTTCATTTAATTATTTTGAATCATTGAGATACTGTAATTAATTTAATATGATCCATTAATTCTGTTTTTAAATTGTAAGAAACCAAGCAAGCAATTGAACAATTAACACAAAAATACGCGAGGTCTGGATTTTGTGTAAATTGTGAGAGCGCGATCTTAATCGGTAATACAAGACCACATGGGATAAATTTGTAGAGTTCAAATATAATCCCTAAACACAATTCATCCTCATTTACAGAATGGATATGAGCCTTAATTTACCACTGAACATAAGCTAATATTAGAACATCAATCAAAGAAGGGTGTTGTGATTGCATGTTCCGAAGTTAGCCTAAGGTTAAATTCACATCATCTTCATGGTAAAGTTAATTTTCGTAGGGTTAGGGATTTAACAAATTAAGGGATCATAATTAAGTGAGTGTTAATTTAAATGATAATGATTAATAATAAAGTTAATAGGTAGAGTTAGATCGATTACGCCTTTTAAATAGATTTCTAAATAAAAACATCTTCTTGTTGTGTCATTTTAATCGAAATTCATTTCAAAACTAAAAACAAAAAAAAATACAATCTTCTTCCAGAAAACTTCTTCTAGATTCATAAACTACAACAAACCCCAATCCTTTAAAGTAGTGTTTTTATTCTATTCTATTTCATTTTATTTTTTATAATACCTCTAATAAGTTGTTAAATTCACTTCCTCCTTTGAGAGACGACCTTGGTCAGCCACTCTGCTGCACCTAAGTACCCCAAATTACACTAATCATTTGAGGGCGCCCACGACAACGCTCTTTCAGGACTAATTCCTTTCGAGGTGACGATAATAATGAAAATACCCCCATAATTTCAGTCTAGGTATGATTCAAGTCCACTATCGACACTTATTGATCCTGTTGTAGAGTATTTTTGATTCTAGTTGAGGATATGATGTCTCATAAGTTGTAAATTTAGATATAAATTCCCCCATCCATATAGGGAAAGGTTGATCTAGAACTATCAATGGTTTCTACAGGACCCTCTTAGGGTGTGACAAACCTGGTGATGATGATTGAGATAAAAATACCCCCGACCTATGGCTTGGGGTTGGTTTTCATCTCCTAATGATATTTCAAAGATCCTATCAGGGTTTGATGAATAGATGGGTGGACGTAGTGGTAAAAATTCCCCCAACCCTGTGGGATGGATTTTCTTCTGGACAGATGCTACCGAGTCTTCTATTGTTATTTGTTTGATTTTACTCAATTGAGCTCATGTATGAGATGGGTGTAATGGTATCCCATGATAGGAAAAATTTTCTATGGGAGGTTTTTAGTTTTGATTCAACTTCTTCTTTTATATCGGAAATGTATTCCCATTTTTTATGGGCCCCTACATAGAAATCTATTAGAAGTCCTATCCCTCTATTGTTGATGTATTATCATATTTAAAGAAGGGTAATTTCATTATATTTACCTACAAAAACATGAATTACCCGATCCCCTAATTTTTCCTACGACTATAACATTATAGGATTCCATATTTGGGGGGCTCTACTATTCTGGAGACATAGTGAAGTGAAACGCTCCATATTTTACCTATCCTCAGATATATACGTTTTATGAGGATTTGGAAATCAGTATATAAAGATGTGTTATGATATAAAGACAAAACCTATATAGGTGATTGGAATTCTCTTCCATATATGTGTTTTTGGATACATATAATGTGTCTATATCCAACTGACAAAAAAGTGTATTTATGATCTGAAGATTTCCCTCGTATCCTTGATAAGGGAGGTGTTTAGCCTTCAAATTCTAATAAGATTCCCATATATTTTGGTGTAGGTAAGACATGAAATACTTCTCTATCTCATACATGATCTCATAATTGGAAGTGTCGAGGGGCCAGAACATGGTTGAGAGAATGTTTCCAGATAACTCACTCTATGTATCTATGTCTTCATCCCCTTCATCAAATTTATATGACTCCACTTAGTTAGACCATAAAGGACGCTTCTATGGATTTCCTACTAACTATAATGAAGTGATTATATTGGTTGAAAGAGAACTATATATAGTAAACCCCTATTTTTCAAGCACCAATATATATGAATGTGTTTGAGTTTTGAGAACCTATTTATATGAAGTTGTTTGGAAAAGGGGAGTATTCCTTTTCTGAGAGACATATCTCCATGGGGTGGTTGACCATGACAGATGTTAGGAGTAGAGTCCCTAAGATCCATCTCTTCACTACCATTATGAGGTATATCAAGATAATGATTTAATTATACTTCAATTACAGAGTCTAAATAACCTTTAGGTGTTGTATATATTCATCAAATAGCCTCAACTACACTAGCATTGAGCAGACCAAGGATATGAGCCTCATTCTGCATTGTGGACAGAATATTCCGACCAACCTTTTTAGGTTAAGTAGGGATATGATCATGATTAATTATAGTTTCTAGAATATTTTGATTACCATTTGGTTCTATGGTGACATTATCTTACTAATGACAATGGTTCACAACAGTAAAAACATGTGTCATTGAATTGAAATTGAGATGAAATCCCTTACTATTTGTTAACTTTTGGATTATAATCCCCACGAAAGAAATAATTTCAAATTAAACTCTAAATACCTTGAAGATAAATTTATTAATGATATAAAATAAAATTGGGGTAGTATATACACAACAAAAAATAAATAAGTGGTGAAAATGTTGTATGCCTCATGGAAAGAAAAGTGGGACAAGAATCTCTTACCGTGCGTTTCCTTTTGGATGAAGGTCTTATAACCTTATGTATGATAGTTATAGACATTTAAATAAATTATTATTGAAAAAAACTAATATTTATAAAATAATATATGATATTATTATAATATCATATTACCCATTTGTTAACAATATTTCATTATTTTCACTATTTCGAGTGTTAATTGCCTAGTTTTTTGGGTATGTTTTGACTTGTTATTTTTGTTATTATTATGTAGATCATGATTTTATCATATATAGAATGTAAAAAATGATATAATTATCATAAATATCCAATATATATTTATTTATAATAAGATATAATATTTATAGATAAGAAATGAAATACACCTTTTATGGAGACAATATGCTGTACGTACTCATGAACACTACTTCCATTTCATTATCATATTGAAATAATGAAAAATAAATGAAAAATATGTATATTAAAATTCAAGTATCATATATATTTCTTATATTTCACTTAGTTTTTTTAAAATCATTACTTAATACATTCCATGTATAGTGTGGACGAAGCACATCACTTTGAGGAGGCGGTAGTCCATACATCCACAAATGGTGTTATCATATTTCCACAAAATGGAAAGTATGAAGGTATGTTTTATTTAAATACTATATAAGAATGATGGAATAATAAATATCATATATAAATAATTTTTTATCAAAATTTCCAACCATGAGAGGTGGTAATGGAAAAAAGAATTAAATCATTTTGCGAGGCGGTAGTTCTCTGTACACATAAATGACAAGTTCATTACCCATTATATGGAAGCATGTGTAAGTTTTTGTCAAAACGTTAAATTAAAAACATATTAGTAAATTTAGGATACTAATTTTATTATATAATAATTATATAAAAATCATTGAAGGTGTGGAGTAGTGAATGAAGGAAAAGCGATCATTGGAAAACATTACCACTTAATTGGGTAACTCCTTTTGGTCTATTTGAAAAGACTTCCTTGGTTGGATTTGTTACAATGACGAGGCTTCTAGTTTTATGGAATGGGTTTTGGGATACTATTGGATAATTTTTTGGATGAGAAAAATGTCTTGATAGGTGTGGATAATTTTGAGGATTGAGTGCCTTTTTATAGTGGAGTGGTATTCTTGTAAATTTTTCGAAAAGGGAATACCCCCATGTTTTTCTATGAAAAGTAGTTCCAATAAGGGCCTAAATTAGATAAAATAAATTATAGGGTATAAATATTTCTAAAAAATAGATTTTGGAAAAATTTATAGGTCATTTTGGACCTTATTATTATGGATTAATCACTTGTTAAGCTAATTTTTCTGTTAATCACTGTAATTAATTTTAATAACTTTCACTAATATTATTTTGCAAAAAACTAATTTGAACTTATTATAAATTATAAATTATGATTATTAAAAATAAGGAATCAATTATTCCAAATTAAAATCAATGAAGTTGTATAAATTTATTTAAATTTAATCCCTCAAATGGGATAACAAAATGGGTTTTCAAAGTAAGACGTTCAAAAGTTTGCTATGATTTTATATTCAATTTCAATGTAAAATTTATTCCAATTAACTAAATTGGATTAATTTATATAAAATTGATCTAATTACACTTTATAGAAAAAAATATAATTTAAACTTATAAATTAATTAGTTCCAAATACAGTTTTGAATTAAAATTCATTATTTTTTACTATTCATCAAAAAATGAAACATTATAGAAAAATACCAAAAATTAACCCTAAACTAATTATTATGTTTATATTTAAAAAATTAAGTTTATATTTACATATAAAATTTATAAAATTACCAAAAATTTCATTTAATATAGGATCTCCATTAAAAGGTGGTAAAACTATCTTTAAAAAAATATAGTTTTTTTTTGCGTAAAATTTGGTTTATTCTTATATTATTACTATAAAATATATTGGATGAATGTAAAAAATATTTTATTGAATATATAACATATATATTTCATTAATATAATCTTTTAATTTTAATTATCCTAATTTATTAATACAACACACCTTTGAGAGCCTAAAAATATTTCCTTTATATTCAATCAGTTTATATTTTAATTTCTAATTAATTGGTAACCAATGAATTAATATTATATTTATTTAGACTATATATTTTCATAAGTTAGTAAATGATATTAATAACCATAAATTTAATGTTTTAGTTATATCTTATTATGCTGAATAATAATTTTTTATTAATATATTTTTGTTTAGTAAAACTCGATCTTACATGTAATACAAGCTATTGGAGAAATTCATGGTTGTGTGTGATGCAAGATAACTTGGTATTGAATTCGTTGAAATATTTATACTATATTAAATTTATTTTGAATATAAAATGTCCCTTAAAGTCTTAATATTTTGGATTCCTTTCTATGTTTTCTATTGAGTTTCATACACACTATCGAATAAAAGTCACTCTTTTAGAATTATTAAGAAATTACAATATATATTTCATTAAAATAATATTTAAATTTTTTTAATTAATTTATTTAGGTAAAACACATTTGATTTCATAAATATAGTTTTCCAAAAAAAAATATTTCCTATATTATTGAAATGGTTTTGTTTCAATTTCTAGTTAATTGGTCTCAAAATAATTCTTCTTATATACAAGTTTAAACCGTATTTTCATAATTTAATTAATCTCATTCATAACCACCATTCTAATGGTTATGTAAAAAATATAATAATATTTTAATAATAATTTTAATAATAAATTTTATTTTGGTAAAACTAAGTTTCATTTCATGCATGTTATCGAAGGAACTCAATATTATGTGTAACAAAAACCAAATATAATGTTGCATGTACCACAAGATAATATAAATATTGCCTATAGTGAAATATTGACTTGGTTTTGTATAAAAAAACAAGAATAAGTTGCTGCTGTCATATAACATAAGCCAGATTCAGTGTTGTGTGAAATGAAAAATATATAAAAGATTAAAATAATTTGAAAATAAACATTTCAAAAAATCTTGGGGTGTTATATTCTACCACCTTAAAATGAATTTGACTATCAAAATTAATCTAGGTTATGAATGGTTTAAAACTTGAATGTAACTTTTATAGAAACCCACATCTTAAAAGGTAATACTGAAAATTCCTTTAAAATGGAAAATTTAGAAACATAACAGTTACCCAAAGTAACTCATAACTAGGTTTCCACATAAGATAACATAGGTGGAAAGTCAAAACATAGACATGGAAGAGAAATCTAACTATCATGCTTGTATGGAGAGTGATAGAGAACATTTTTAGGAGGAATTCAATGATAAAAAATCCATAACCCAAATAGGCTTGAAAAGGGTCATTTACATTATAAGAAATAATGATAATGGGATAACATTTAATTTTAAGATGATTTTCCTAAAGTTAAAGAATTTTCATGAGAAGACATACTTACTTGATTTCAGCACAATATCACCATTTTTTGTTCCTTGTTCAATTTACTCTTCATCTATTATTCTAAGAAATTAAAGGAAATTTTTCATTCCCAAACCATTATTAGATCATGATATCCATAAATATAATGATTGGTCATTCCATTAGTCCTTATCACAACAAAATTATTAGCACATATTATCCAATATGCATGAATCCTTATATAGAGAGATAAAAATTTTATATCTAAAACGTCATCTAATGTTTAAAATAAACTATAACATAAATTTTAACCTTATAACCCTTACAAAAGATGAAATAAAGAAATTTATAAATAAGGTCACTAAATTTCTCAACATCATCTTAATATTGATCCCCTATATATCATAAAGTAGATCTTACTTTTCACATACCAAACATAAACATATTAATAATGTGAATTACCATAAATAAATATTGAAAACACATTTATTTATTTATTTTAATGATTATTGGATATATTTCGTAAATCCAAAATTGTTTTAAAACTCATCAATGATATCATAGAACACTTTGTCAATAAATCCTTAATCATTTCCAAGGTAATTGGTACCATCCAATTTACTTATTCATATCCAATATATATTTATCAAAACATAATTATCTCAACATTAAGAACATATTAAAGGATATATTTCCCTTAATATTGTGTTTCCCATGAATATAACCTTTCCATTAAATTACTTTTCTATTCCATATAAACTATTCAACATATTTTTTTAAATCCACAGTGAAAAACATAAACTGAAAAATCCTTATATATTTAAAAATTAATAATTATTTAATACAAATAAATAAAAAATTGGAATAATTCATCCTTAATAAAATAACAATACTACATCATCCTATTACTTAATACCTTTTTCTATTCACATTTCAGTTGTAGTCTCATCATAATTTGTAATATAACCATTACACATACCATCATGTTGATTCTCATCGAGAGGTTTCCACTTAAGACATCAATTTTCATAATTTCCATTCATTTAAAATATAAAGAATTCAACCATAAATGATATATTAGGGAGGCCATTATTCTCATTCACTGTATTAACCAAACTTTTCATTTTTCCATTGTAGTTACTTGCTTTATGTCCTTATTTTCCACAATCAAAACATATTCCCATTCCTCTAAGACATTCTCTTGGGTGATTTTTCCCATATTCTCGACATGTAGGAAACTGAATCTTCTTTCCTCTGTGGTATACATTACCATAATTCTCAGAGAACTCTCTACTTCTATTCTTTGGTGAATTTGAGAGTTGATTAGGGTAAACATTTTTAATCATATTCCTTGAAAATTGATTAGGCAAGATCACAACATCCTTCACTCTAGTGATCGTCCTGTTTGACTGATCGTCAATTTTTTTTCCATAAACTTCAACATTAACCAAGTTCCTTGTGTTTTCCTCCTTTGAATAAAACCTAAAAGAATAGAGTGATCATCACTTATTGTAGTGGAAAACCACATAATCATGAAAAATCACTTATAGGATATCTAAATTATGAAACCTCATTTTAAATCTAAGAAACCTTTGGATTATCATTATATAAGTCCCTAGAAACATCTTTATAAATATCCCTAGGTATATCAATATTGTTTTCTCATCCTAGTTTCCAAATGTTGACTAAACATTTCCTTTTATTCTAATTATAGTGACCCTGGATTAAAATATATGGATATGGGATCATTTTAGATTAACATTCAACACATTAAAAATTATATTCCCAAAGACCATAATAGTTTAGTGTATTTAGGAACATGGAAACATAATATTCTAACTTAGTTAAAGATCTTCAACATCTCCCAAAAGATCTTCCCCTTTAGTAATCCTACTTAAAACTATTCTTTATAACCTATGGAAAGAAAAAATAAGGAAGGGTGAGATCAGATACTCAGTAATGGTAAAAAAGTGAGATACGTAAGAATAACATGGGCATAAGGGTATGATAACATGAGAATAACATTTTAATATCATACCCTATATATAAAATCTCATACACATGAGTCATGAAATAAATATTATTAGTTTAAAAGACAAGAATCATAAGGGAATCTGGAGCATAATCCATGAAATCATAACATAGGAATGGTACATAGAATTATAGAAGACACAAAAGTGTATAAAATTATTTCCATAGTATTAAAGGCTAAATTCAAAGGCCATATCGGTGGAAAGGGTTCATAACTAAACCAACTTAGCAGTCATGGTTCCATCCCATGGCCAGCTTAGTAGTTTATATTGACTCCCAAGACCATCTAATAAGAAATATCCCTTTACTGAATAGTATCACCATTATTGATATTTTTAAAAGAATATAGGTTCATAACATAACATGTGTCATGACTGTTTAGAAATAACTGTGAGACTCGAAATTCATGATACAACATGTCGAAGGGAAGTATGCAACCTTTTAAAATAATATAGGTTCATAACATAACATGTGTCTTAAATAAGGAAAATTGAGACAAAATTACATTATTGTTTTGAAAACTTTTGAACCATAAAACCGAATAAAATTGAGGTCATAAAATGGATATGTAAATAAAAAAAAATTTAAGTATAATAATCATAGATTAAATTCATGGGAATTATATACACAATATAAAATAAACATGTAGTGAATAAGTCATAAGTCTCATAGAAATAACTGTGAGACTCGAAATTCCCTTACTACTTAAGTAACTTATAAATCATGATATCTATGAAATAATAACATAAATTAAAAATTTGGATATAATTAAATGAATGATATTTATTATATAATATGTAATAGGGAATTATATACACCACACAATAGGAATAAGTGGTGAATATAGAATATATCTTATAGAAATAAAAGTGAGATTAGAAAACCCATACCTTAAGTCTTGAAATTCTTCATACACGTTAAAGTATACTGTATAATAAATATAAGTTTACTATAAATCTACCAAAGAAACATATTATTATATATAATACCATATATTATTTTAATATTACTTTATATAACCCATTTACTAATAATTTCACGTTAAATTTACATTTCTGGTAATAAAAGTTTTGTTTTTTGCATATGTTTTGAATTGTTATTTTTGATACTATAACTTAGATAATTACTTTATTATTTAAATAATGTAAAAAATGAATTATAGATCATATATATTTCATATATAATTATTTATAATAATCTATAAGAGATATAAATATTAAATAGAGTACACTATTCATGGAGAAGGAAGGCCGTGCGTACACATGAACACAAAATTTGTTTTTTATCATATTGAAAGAAAGAAAGTAAATGATATATATATATATATATGTTATAATTATAGAAGAATTAGTATCTTTTATATATCATATTAATTTAATAATCCCATCCTTAATAAATTCCATGAAAAGTCTGAATGAATCATATCATTTTGACGAGGTAGTAGTCCACACGTCCAAAAAAAAAGTTATCGTACTCCCAAAAATAGAAATCACGACATTATGTGTTATATAATAATTTAAAAGAATAAATATATCAAAAATGTCATATATATCATATAAAAATATTAATTATGTCATTATTACCAAACTTTCATGGTTGCAATGGAAGAATAAATGACATTGGTTCGTAAGGCGGTAATCCATCATATACACGACTAATGATTGCATATCCCATTTGATGGAAGTGTTTGTAAGTGTTAGTCAAACCTTTAATATAAAAAATATCAGCATATTTATTATAATAATGTTATTATATAATCATGGTATAAGAATAATTTATGGGGTGGAGAAAGAAATATAACAAAAGTGATTACGAAAGGATGTTATTTCTTCTTTGGGTAACTCATTTTGGTTTTCCCCAATGGGATTACTTGGATGGATTTATGACCAAATTGAGGCCTCTAGTATTAATTGAGGGAAGTTGGTAGGATATTTGGTCTAGTTTGGGCCAAGAAAAAGGGATTTATTGGTGTAACTAATTGAAGGGGTTAGTTCCCTTTTATAGTGGGGGAAGAGTGACATTCTTGTAAATATAAAAAGATAAACACCATTGAGTGGTCTCTAATACATAATTTTCATCCAATAATGGTAAATTTTCTAGAAAGTGGAGGATATGGTCGAAATATATCCTAAACATGAATTTTGGACATGTTTCTAGGTTATTTATCACATTATGTTAATGTTTGACCACTAAGTATAGTCGTTTTTACCTTAATCGATATAATTAATTTTAATTACTCTCAATAAAATTTTTGGTCAAAAAATAAGTTTACCATAATAAGAGTTATAAATTATTATAATTCCAATTTTGAGATAAATTATTTCAATTTAGAAACACAAAAGTGTTAGAAATTAATTTAAAATTAATCACGTGGAAGGGAGAAGACACCAGGTTATTAAAGTGAAAAGGTTGAAAATATTGAAATGTTTTTATATTAAATTTCAATGTGAAATTGGTTCTAGTGAAATAAGTTATATTAATTGATGTAATTATACTTTAAAACCAAATTAAAATAAATTTTAACTATATAAATAAATTTATCAAAAAATCAGTTTTCAATTAAAATTCAATATTTTCACTATTCCTCCAAAAACGAAACCTCTCATAAAAATAAAAAAAGTTACCCAATGTAAATTTTGATATTACCCATTTAAAAATGATTTTTTTTCAAATAAAATTTATTAAAGTTGAAAAAATAATATTTAACATAGGTGTTCCATTAAAATGTGGCAAAATTACCTTTTATAAAGAATATACATCTTTATACATAAAATTGGCTTTATTATTATATATTATCTAAAAAACAGATAATATGAACTTTAAATATTTAAATGAATATAATAAATATATATTTCATTAAAATAATTTATCAAAATTGGTTTAATTTATTTATTTACTGAAAACATGTTTGATTGCATAAATATAATTTTCCCACAAAAGATTTCCTATATTATCAAATGGGTTTTATTTTCATTTGTAGTTAATTGGTAACCAAATAATTCATCTTATATACCTATGTAAACCATATTTTCTTAATTTAATTAATCATATTCATTACCATCATTCCAACAGTTAGGATATAACTATAATAATATAATAATAATAATATAAATAGTACATTTTAGTTTTGTAAAACTAGGTATTGCATGTCAAGTAAGTTATCAATGGAAATCAGAAATATGTTTATAAAAATTCAGACATAGTGTTTCGTGTTGCACAATATAACATAAGTGTTGTGTGTAGCATAAGCTCAACATGGTTTTGTTTAAAAACCAATAATAAGTTGGTTATTTCATATAACATAAGCTATATTTAGTGTTTTGTTAAATGAAAAATATTGAAAAGAATAAATTAATTCAAAAAAACAAATTTCACCAAAACTTGGGGTGTTATAGTCTATCCCCCTTAAAATTAATTTCACCTTAAAATTTTTTTATGGGTTATCAAAGGATAATATTTGAATGTTTCTTTTATAGAAACCCACATCTTAAAAATAAATAGTACAATATCCTTTAAAAATGGAAAATTGGAAACATAAAATTTACCCAAAGTAACTCATAACTAGATTTCTACATAGGATAACATAGTTGGAAAGTGAAAACATGGGAATGGGAGATAAATATAACTATCTTGTTCTTATTGAGAGTGATAGAGAACATGGTTAGGTTTTAAGTTAACAATCAAATATCCATATCCCAAAGAGTCTTGAAAAAGCTCATTTATATCCTCAAAAATGGTGATAATGGGACAATTTTTTTTCAAGAGAATTTTACTAATGTTGAAGAAATTTCATGAGAAGATATACTTACTTGATTTTAGCATAGTCTTAAAGTTTTTTGTTCCTTTATCAATTTACACTTCATATTTTATTCTATTTGAATTTTTCATTCTTGAATAAATAATAGATCATGAGATCCCTAAATGGAATTATTAGTCATTCTATCTATCTTTACCACTAAAAAATGGATAGCACTTTTTTTTACAATAATCATAAATCCTCATATGGAGAGATTATACGTGAATATTCAAAACCTTATCAAAATATTAACATAAAACAAACCATAAATGGTTAACCTTGAAACCCTTTGTAAAGATTAATGTACAAAGATTTAGAAATATTGTAACTAAATTTCTCAAAGTTAGCTTAACATTGATCCCATGTATGTCATAAAGTAGCTCATATTTTTCACATACCAAACATGTGTATACCTCCATCATGTATTCAATTAAAACATGGTAACAAATTGAATTACCATAAATCCTTATGAAAACATGCATGTTTACTTATTATAAAGTTTATAGGATATATTCATTAAAGAAAAAAATGAAGTACACTTCATCAATGATATAATAGAACTCTTTATCAACAAATAATTAATCAGTTCCAAGTGACTAGTACCATCCAATTTTCTTATTCATATCCAATATATATTTATCCAAACAAAATTATCAGAATATTAAGAACATATTAAGGGCTAGATTTATATTAATCTTGTTTTTCCCATGATTATAGCCTTGTTATTAAATCAAATTTATAGTCTATCAGAACTATTCAACATATTCTTGTAAACCATTAGTGAAAAACATAAATTTAACAATCCTTATAAATTTTAAAATTCATAATTCTTAAATTGAAATAAATTAACACTTTGATTAAATCATCATAAATCCAATTACAAGGCTACCTCATTCTATTATATCATACCTCTTTCTATTGAAATTTTACCTATAGTTTCATCATCATCAGTAATATAACAATGAATTGTACCACCTTTTCATGAGCTTCCCACTTAGGACATCAATTTACATTATTCCCATTCATTACACATTTAAAGAATTTAATAAAAAATGTTGAATTAGAGAGGCCATTATTCTCATTCATTTTGTAAACCAAAATTTTTATTTTTTATTTGTAGTTGATTATTTTGTGTCATTATTTTCCACAGTCAAAAAATCTGCATATTCCTCTAAGACATTAACTTGGGTGCTTCTTCCCACATTTTGGACATGTAAGAAGCTGGATCTTATTTCTTCTTTGATATCCATTACCATAATTATTTGTGAACTATTTAATTCTATTATTTGGTGAGTTTAAAAGTTTATTATGGTACACATTGTTAATCATGTTCTGTGAAAATTTATTAGGCATGATCACAATGTCTTCCACTCTAGTGATCATCCCATTTGTATACTCATCAGAAAATTTCCAACACATTCAATGTTAAAGAAATTATTTTTGGCTCCCTCCATTTACTAAAACAAAAAAGAATAGTGTGAGCAAAACTTATCATAGTGGAAAACCACATAATCATTCCAAATCACTTATAGGATGTCTAAATTATGACACCATCTTTTAAATCTATGACACCATAGGCATATCCTTAGAGACATTCCCAGATATATCCTTAGAAATATCCCTAGGTATCTTACTAATGTTTTCTCATCTAAGTCTACAAATGTTGACTTATAATTTCCTTTGATACGAACTTCGACAACACTGGATTAACATACATGGGTATGAAATCATTTTAGATGAATATTTATCACATTAAAAAAGTTCATGCCTGATGACCATAATAGTTTAGTGTCTTTGAAAATTAGGAAACATAACCTTCTAACTTGGTGAAAGATATTCAAAATCTCCCTTAATGATCTTCCCCTTTAGTAATGCTACTTAAAATTCTTCTTCATAACATGGGGAAAAGAAATATAAGAAATTGTGATCTCAGATACTCTATATATTTAAAAAATGGAGATACATAAGAAGAAAATGATTATAAGGGTATGAAAACATGTGAATAACATTTGAAGACTATACCCTACCTATAAAAGATCATATACATGAGTCTTGGACTAAATACTGGATGTTAATAAGACATGATTCATAAGGTAATCAGGATAATAATCGATTAAAGAATAAAATATGAATAATACAAGGAATTTTGGAAGAAACATAATAATATAAAATAATTTCCATATTAGTCACAATATAATTCCAATTACATATTTTTAGGTTGGGTTCACTGCCCAAACCATCTTGGTAGTCATGGTTTACTCCCATGACCGATTTAGTATTCAAGGTTTACTCCCAAGGCCATTCTATTGGACAAAGTCATTTAATTAACCTAGTTCACTCCCCATTCCTTACATGTCTATATCATGAGATATAAACCTTTACCCAGTGAATTTGAGGGAGATATAGGTTTTTCCTACATCATAATGAAATCATACGTATGTGTGTCACAAGATCATAAAAAATCTCATCATAACCCATGAAATGAAATGGGTATCATAAACATGTCATCATATCATAACCCATGGAAAATATATAGGGTTTATAATCATCTCATCAAATAATAACCCATGAAAAGAAGTGGGTTTCATAATAATATAACCCATGAAAGAGAAAATAGTTTCATAAACATATAACCCATGAAATAGAAATGAGTTTCATTAACATCATTCCATTAAAAAATCATGATTTTTATTAACATCATGCCATCAAAAATCATGAAAGAGAAATGAGTTTTAGAGAAAGTATATTAATGGAAACCTTGGATCATTTCCCTAGAAAATAATGAGTAACAACAAAATATCTCATCCTAGATGGAAAATAATTTAGAAATTTCTTTTAAAAACCTTTCTTGAGGAAAATATATTTTCTTCTTTCAAAAAATGTTTTTAAAATATAACAAATTTTGAAAACTATTTTCTTTGAAAATTACCTTGAAATATTATAAAGGAATCCAGAATTTTTTTAAAAACCTTTTTCTTTGAAAAAATATAGAATAATATTGAAAACATTTTTTAAACCTTTTTCTTTGAAAATATATAAAGTAATCTTTAAAACAATTTGAAAACTTTTTTATTTGAAAACTAAAGGAAACCTGAAAACATTTAGAAAACATTTTTACTCGAAAACATATTAATGAAGCTCGAAAACCTTTTGAAAACCTTTTTATTTTAGAACATATAAAGTGATATTAAAAATATTTTTAAATCCTTTTTTTTGAAAACATATAAGGGATTCTTGAAAACATTTTGAAAACCGTTTTCTTTGAAAACTTATAAAGGAATATTGAAAAAAATTTGTAAAATATTTTCCCTGAAAATTTGTAATTTAAAATAATTTTCATAAATTTTTTTCAGGAAATATCATTTAATATTTTAGTGAATTTTTTTAGATAAATTTGTTTTTGAATAAGATAAATTTCCTACTGAAGATAAAAATAAAATCGCGTTTTCATAAAAAACATTTTATTAAATATCATGAGTACCAAAGAGTGGAAAAATGGTTCTAGTACATTATTATATCATTAATAACCAAATTAGAATAAAATTAATTAGAGTTATTGAAATATGGATTATAATATTTCATCAATGTAAGCATAATTGTTAACAATCCCCATAACGATGAGATTGTAGCACTCAAATATTACCACTTTGGTTACCTTGAATCATAATACCCATGAGAGAATGAAATTAAAATAATATTTCAATATCATGAAAATAAGTTTATTTATGATAAAAAATGTCAAAGGGAAGTATATACACCTTGTAAAATAATATAAGTGCATAACATAACATCTGTCTCAAAGAAGAAAAATTGACAGCAAATTATCTTACCGATTTTGTAAATTTTAAACTATAAAACTCCATGAAATAGAGATAATAAAATGGGTATATAAATACCCATAAATTTATTGATAATAATTATATAATATATTCATTGGTATTATTTACACTATAAAAAATAAACTAGTGGTTAATAATTCATGAGTCTTGTGGAAATATAAGTGAGACTAGAAATCCCCTTACCACTTGAGTAACTTTTGAATCATGTGATTCATGAAAAAATAAAATAAATTATAACATTGGATATAATTAAATAATGAATATTAATGAAATAACCTATAATATTTCAGTATATATATACATGACACAATAAGAATAAGTGATGAATATAGCATATATCTCACATAAATAAAAGTGAGACGAGAAACCCCTTACCGTAAGTCTTGACTTTTTTTGTATACGTTAAAAACTCCGATATAATATTTATATGTTTATTATAAATAAACCAAAAAAACCATATTATTATATATAATACCATATATTATTTTATTTAGATTTTAGATTACCCATTTATTAACTATATCATGTTAAATTTATGTTTTGGGTAATAACTGCTTTTTTGTATATGTTTTGACTTATTATTATTAATACTTTTACTAGATCATGATGTAATTATTTACAGATTATAAAACATGATTTAAATATAATATATATATATATTCATTATATAATTATTTATAATAATCTATAAAATATAGAAATATCAAATGGAATACACCATTCATGGAGAAGATATGCCATAAATACGCATGAACATTGTTTATATTTTCTTATCGTATTGAGAAAATGAGACACACACACACAAATATATATATATATATATTAAAATTAAACTATAATATTTATTTAATATATATCATATAAATTTTCTAAACCAATAATTAATACATTACATGTTAAGTGTGAATGAATCATGTCGCTTTGAGGAGGCAGTAGTCCACACATCGACAAATGAAGTTATCGTTTTCCAATAAAATGGAAATCATAAAGAAATGTGTTATATAATAATTCCAAAAGAAAAATACATAATAAATATCATATATATAATATAAAATTGTAATTACATAATTATTAACAACCTTTAAAGGTCATAATGAAATAACGAGCGACATCAGTTCACGAGGTGGTAGTTTTCCGTACACACGAATGATGAATGATTATCCCATTTGATGGATGTTTGTGTGAGTGTAGGTATAAAAAATAATATAAAAAATATAATTATATTTAGGATATTTATGTTATTATATAATCATGGAATAATAATAATTTAGGGGGTGTAGAAAGAAATAAATCAAAAGTTCTTATTGAAGGATGTTACCTCTTCTTTGGGTAACTCTTTTTGGTTTTTACCGAAGGGATTCCTTGGTTGGATTTCACCCCAATTTTATTACACTAGGATGAAGGGAGGGATTTTAGTGGATATTTGGTCAGTTTTTTTCCAATACAAATGTCTTATAAGGTGTGATGATGTGTGGGGGTGAGTTCCCTTTTATAGTGGAGGAGTGAGATTCTTGAAAATATATGAAAGTGAACACTATTAAGATATATCCTTTACATAATGTGCCTAAAATAATTATCCATTATCTAGAAAATGGATCATATGGTCAAAATATGGCTAAAAAATGACTTTTGTACATGTTTCTAGGTTATTTGGTCCCTTAAGGTAATGTTTAACCACCAAGTAAACTTGTTTTACCTTAATTGCTATAATTAATTTTATTTAATTTCAGTAATATTTTTGGTCAAAAACTATGTTTAACACAATATACATTATAAATTATTCTGATTATAATTATGGAATCCATTTTTCCAAATTTTTAACATATAAGAGTAATAATTTAATTTAAAATTAATCTCACGGACACGACGAGATGATGGTGGCTTAATTTAAAAAGGTTTAAAAGATTGAAATGTATTTATTTCCAATTTAAATGTAAAATTTATTCTAATGAACTAAATTGTATTAATTGATGTATAATTTACCTAATTTTACTTCTAAAAAAATTACAATATAATCTAACAATATAAATAAATTAAATGAAAAATTCATCTTCAATTAAAATTCGGCACTCTTAACTATTCATCCAAAAATGAAACTTTTCAGATAAATACCAAAAAATTACACAAATTAAATTTTAATATTCCCAATTAAAAAATGAATTTTATTTTTTCAAATAAAAATTATAAAAATTTCATAAATTATATTTATAATAAGTTCTCCTTTAAAACTGGTAGAATTAGCTTTTTGAAAGAATATATATCTTTATATGTAAAATTGGGTTTATTATTACCACTTATCTAGAAAAAAAATAAGTTGAACATCAAATAGTTGAATGAATATAATATATATATGTTTCATTAAAATCACCTATTAAAAGTGGTTTAATTAATTTATTTCGATAAAAGGTGTTTGATTTCATAAATATAGTTTTTCAGCAAATGATTTCCTATATTATCAAAAGGGTTTTTTTCATTTCTAGATAATTGGTCACCAAATATTTATTCTTATAAATATGTGTAAACCATATTTTCATAATTTTCTTAGACTTATTCCTAACCACCATTCCAATTATTAGGTTAAAACTATAATAATATTTTAATAACAATATTGATAGTGCATTGTATTTTTGGTAAATCAAGGTCTTGAATGTCACACAAGTTATCGAAGTAACTCAACATTATGTGTAACAAAATCCAAACATAGTGTTGTGAGTACCGCAAAATAATATAAGTGTTTCATGTAGCACAAGATCGACTTGGTTTTGCTTATAAATCTAGAATAACTTTGTGCTTTAATGTAACACAAGCTATATTCAGTGTTGTGTGAAATGAAAAATATAGGAAAGATTAAATTAATTTTATTTTTTTACAAAATATAGGGGTGATATATAGATAGATGTATTAATGATTTATAAATGAATAATTGTTATTTTATAGAATGTAAAGGACACACACACACATATATATATAATTAACATGTATAATTATATCATTAAATTTCAAAACAATTCATGGTGAAATATAGGATATAAAACTAGGGATGCCAAATGAGTTGTAATTTTGGTATGATTATTTCTATTCAATTTAAAATAAAATCATTATATCTTAAAATATTTATTTATTTAATATAATAAATTTCATTACAATTCTAATAATGGAAAATATGTGATTATAGTTTAATTTATTGTTATTTTATGGTCTTATAGAGTGTAGATGTATGACTTATACATATGTTGATTAAGTAGAATTGGTTCTCCACTTGACTATGTTCATAATATTAAGAACCATCCTATCAATTTTTATTATGAAATAAAAATTAAGGTGTGATATTTATTAATTAATTTTAATGTGAAACTATTTATAATGTTTAATTTATGTGTACAAATGAAATATAATTTTATAAATTATAACAATGATAAAAGAATTAGAGTGAAATGTAATGTTTTTGTATAATAGCGCGCCCCACAATGCACATCCATGATGAAAAAAAGTTTCTTATTCTTATATGATTGATAAATATAAATATATCAATTTTTGTGTGTTTATACCAATGTATATAAATATTTTAAAATTTATGTTAATGGGTGAAAAAACACATATTAGATAATGAGGGTTAAGTGACTCATGTGTTATTATTTGTTGGGGAAAAATCCCTCAAGGTAACATTGCAGTATTTTTAGGTTGATTGTGTTTGTTGACAAAGCAGGTTTCCATGGAGAATTGTCGAGTTCCTGAGAAGTTGTTGACATTCCATGTTGACAAAGAACTATGACAAAGGAAAGGACGATCTGGAGGCGGTACAAAAGAGCAGTACAAGGTGCCGCCGTTTCCCAGTGTTTGCCAAATTTTTGGGGTCCAAAATTTGGAGTTTGGTGAGCATCACGAAAATAGTATTTCCATGAAGATCATAATTTTATATGGAAAATGCATGAATTTCGTGAAGATGTGATTCATGGTTTGGAAATCGCGAAGACCAGAAGAATGGAAGCGGTGAGTCTTCACGATTACATCAAGCTTCGCGAATGGCAGAGGTTGAAGCACATCGCGGCGGTGAAGGGATTTGTGAGGGAGCTTCGCGGCGAAGGCGCAAAGGTATGTTGATGGTGATTCTTCACGACTATGTCAAGCTCTGCGGACGGAAAATTGCCGTGGTGCTTCGCGATTTGGACATAATTCCGGTGGAAACTTTGGAGCTTCGCGATTTGAGATAACGTGGCGTTGACTTCGCACGGATGGGACGAGGGTCAGTGGAATCGCCTATAAATAGAGGCCGACCCCCTCGAGAGAAGTAGAGAGATTTTTCAGAGAAGATCATTTGCTCTCGTTTTGCGAAGGTAGTTCATGGAGCCAGTGTGCTTCGCGAAAGAGGAGCTTCGCGGCGACTATTGTAGCTTCGTGAAAGTTGTGTGCTCCATGTTGGCTCAGTGAACTTTGCGAGAGAAGTTGCTTTGCAACGAGTTGAGCTTCGCAGGAGTTCTTCACGAGAGATCTTCGCGAGAGAGCTTCGCGAAAAGGTAGGAGATTCGTGAAGGCTTGTTTGAGCTTCGCGAAATTGGAAGCCTCGTGAAGTAGGGTGCTTTGCGAAGGTACTTTCCAAAGGTAGTTGCCCAGTGGTCAGAGGCAAAGTGCTATTCATCAGTCGATAAAAGTTGGACTTCAACAGAGCATCTATCAACAGTTGAAGATGCATTACTTCATGCAAATGAAGAGACATACATGTCTATAAACTGTGAGTGGATTCCCTTTTGGAGCAGTGAGCTTAGGAAGAGGAAGAAGGTGATCCTCTCCATCGGTAGTGAGCCAGAGAGAGAGAAACAGGGAGTGACCCTTGGGAAAGCAGTGAGATGACCCTAAACCTTGTAAGGGCAGTGAGCCTGGGCATAGAAGTGATCTAGCCCGAACCTTTGTATCCACATCTAGTAAAGATTAGTAGAATTTGGTACGACCGGCAACCTGTCGGCATATGCTCCTTGGACGTAGCCCAGTGAGGGTGAACCAAGTAAAAATCTCTGCGTCTGCCTGTTAATTTCCCTACATTGCATTTAAAGCATCATCATCAGATAAAGAAGAAAGTAAGTGATCATAACATACACACAAGTGCAAACAATGTGACCCTTGTAACAAAGAGGTCAAGATCTAGTGGGGCAGGAAGAACTTTGAAAAAGAATATCCATACCCTGATTCAACCCCCCCTCTCAGGGTATATAGGCCCCTATTGTTCCTAACAATTAGTATCAGAGTGATAGGTTTCTTTTATCAGATTTGTTTTCTTTGACTTGGTGTAGTCGATCTGTGTGGTTGAAGATAAATTTTTCTCTTATCTCTCAATCTGCCATGAGAAAAGGAAAAGCATCAAAGAAGAATCAGAAGTCAGGTAAATTCCCTCAGTGTGGAAGTGTTTTCGGAAAAAGTGTGATTCAACTAAAAGAATCAAACAGCTTACTGAAGGAAGGTCTGGATGAATCTGATAGAGAAAAGATTGATTCACTCAATCATGATGTTGGAATGAGTGAAGTACATGAGCATCTGAGTGATATTGAAACAGAAGAAGAAATTGAAGGAAGAATAGATATGCGAGCTGAGTTAGATGATTCTCTAGAAGAGGTAGATGTTTTGGAGAGCCAAAACCAAGAAAGCTAACAAATTTGTTCATGATGCCAAACTTTATATGCAGCAGCAGGAAGAAGAGAAGTCTGAGTTGATGGATAAAATTGAGAAACTCAAGTTATCAGCACCAAAGAACTCAGAATCAGTTGGTGAGTATAAGATTAAGATTGAAGAACCTAATATTCCAAGTGATGTTGGAAACACCGAAGAATCCAAATCTAAAGATATCTGGATCAAGGTATTAGAGATTGAGGTCAATAAGCTAAGAGGCTTAAATCAAAGGCTTATTGATGTGGCAACTGACCTAAAGGAGAAGAATGATTCTCAAGGTGAGTAACTACAAAAGATGGCTAAAATGAAAGGAAAAAAAGGCTGATGATTATGAAGAGAATCAAAAGTCAGATAAAGTTCAGAATCTGAAAGCTAGAAATGATGATCTAGTAGCACAGTTGTCTGAAGAAGTTCAGAAGAATCGAAGCCTACAACAAGAGAATGAATCTGTCTCTAAATCTGTGTCTGAGGAAAAATTGAAAGTAGAGAAGCAAAGTGCAATGGTGGAAAAGCTGACACGTGAATTGGAAGATGAGATGAGTAGAGGGAAGCTTCTCAAGAGAGAACTTTATGTCCAACTTGAATCAAGGGAGACAGAGATTCAAAAGTTGGAAGAAGAGCTAGAATCAGTTAAGAAGGAATTAGAGAGTTCCAATGATAGAGGAAAGCCTAAAATGAAGGATGCCTTGCATGTACTATTTGATCATCCTTCGACAAGTGATGATAAAATGAAGAATAGATATTCTATTTCTAAAGAGAAACACGAGAATATTTTCTCAGCTCAAAGACCAACAAGTTTAGGAAAATCTTGTATTGGATTTGATGAATCACCTCCCATGCATGATAAGAAGAGAGCCGTGAACAGTTCTAGGAGTGGAGAAAAACTTGTAGGTGCTGGAGATAGGCCTAAGAGGTCAGTTACAAAAAGAAGTGACGACATGTGCTATTTCTGTGGGATTCACGGCCACACATCAAGATTCTGTCCAGAGGCTCAGGAATACATTTCATATTGTGAAAATAGAAAATGTACAAAATCTGAGAATAAGATGAAGCGTCATGAGAAATCAGAAAGAAGAGTCTCTCAAAGGAAAGCATTTGTTAAATGTTATTACTGTGAAGAATGGGACACACCATGAGTATGTGTCAGGAAGCCCAGGAGCTCAATTTCAAAGGAATAACTCAAGCTACATCAACATCTCGACATAAAAATGATGAAATGAGGTATGTCTTTGATGGAAGATGTTTCATATGTTCTGATCATGGGCATTTGGCCAGACAGTGTAACAAGAAGAATGCAGGGAAGGAAAAGGAATGTGAAAGGAGATTCCCAACTCTAGTAGTGTATAATGAGAAATCATACACTGGAAGACAAGGTGGTAAATTGGAAAATAGGCTTAGAGCCTCAGGGGAATCACATGGAGCTGAACGAAAGGTTCATCAGTCACCTCCTCTGTCACACTCACAACCTCTCTCTAAGAAAGAACATGACCAAATCTAGAAGAAAAAGGGAGGAAACGCTACAACTGTGAGTAAGGAGAAAGTACATTCAGTGGAGGACCCACCACCAATGAAAAATCGGGTGGAGACTCATAAATATGATAAAAGGCAGATAAACAAAGAATGCATTGAAAAATTTGAAAGTCGTGTGCCACAACAAGCAGTGGAGAAAAGAGGAAGACCCTTGAAATGGTGGAAGAAGCAAGGGATGATGGAAAGAAAGGAGATTCCTGCTCAGATAAATAATCAAGAAAAATGGAATTTTAGTGGAACATCAAAGATGGAAATGTGTACTAGTGGGTTTAAACCCCAAATGGTGAGAAAGGCCAGGCCTACAGAACCTTCATATTAGAAAAAGACTCAGCATGCAGGTAATGAATGCTTAGTCATATGGCCAGAGCAGTTGAAGTTGGCCAGGCAGCTGGAGGAAGCACGAAAGGAATGTGATGCGCTCCATGAAAGAATCAAAGGGTTGACCCATCAGGATCAACCACTATCCTCATCTTGAGGATTCAAGAAACACACCCCTCTCCCTATATATATTAATGCTATTAACTGATGATTCATGTGTTTTAGGTTTTAGGGAGATACGATCCAAGGGGAAGTGGCATCTAAGGATGCGAAATGGAGATGTGATATTCTCTACAATTTCAATTGATTCAAATCAGGTAGCAGAATTGAAAATGAAAGGAAGAATCTGAGCATAATTAGAAGTGATTGTGTTATTAGCTTTATCTCTTGTTTCCTACGCTGAGTTCCAACTCAGTAGGCTTAGAGATTTGGTTAATGGCTCGATGCTGAGTGCCATATTAGTATAAATGGTGCATGTGGAGAAGAATGGTGATGGGTCTCTACCATTGGGCCTAACAGATAGAAGTGTTGTGTAACACATGGGGAGCATTCTATATCCAAATCAGATTCAAGAGCCATCAATGCAATAATTGGATGACTCGGCTCAGGTGTTTTCTATTGAGGGAAGAAAGAAACACAGGGAGAAGCAGCAATAACAATGCATTTCTTGCTAATCTATTTACTCTAACAATATGGTATCAGCTGACTGTTTTCAGGATACCAAGAAGCTGCAAGAGAAAATCAAAGGCATCTCAACAAAAATCTGAGAAAAGTAGCTAAAAGAAATGAAGCCACTGAAAAATGAGTCAGTGAACAACTTCCTGATGAAAGTGTTGAAGAAGAAAGCAACACAGAGAGAGAAGAAGTGGCTTATGATGATTCAGAAGAAGAAACCGATGATGAACATGAAAGTGTCTAGTTTGTGCCTACAAGGAAGCCAAAGAGATGAGCTGAAATTGATAGACAGAATATCATTGGTGATCTGGAATCTCCTGTTCAAACAAGAATAATGAAGTCACTGCAGCAGACATCTTTCCTACCTCAAGTAGAGCTGAAATGCTTTGCTGATGCAGCTGACGTTGAAAACTGGGTTCATGCTATGAATAAAATGCTTGATCAGATTGCGAAGAAACAGATGTGGGAGATTGTTTCGAGGCCAGCAGATAAAAACGTCATCAGGACTAAATGGGTCAATTAAGACAAGATGAATGAATATGGAACAGTGATTCGGAACAAATCATGACTGATGTGAAAAGGAGACTCCCAGATAGAGGGAATAGATGGTGATGAAACATTTGCACCGATTGCAAGGCTGGAGACAATCAGATTATTTTTGGCCATAGAAGTGCAAAGAAAGTTCAAAGTGTTCCATATGGATGTCAAATCTTCATTCTTAAATGGGTTTCTAGAAGAAGAGGTGTACATTGAGCAGCCAGATGGTTTTCTCATTCATGAGGATGAGAACAAAGTTTGCAGGCAGAAGAAGGCATTATATGGGCTGAAACAAGCACCAAGAGCATGGTACTGAAGGCTGTATCAGTATTTGAAGAAGCTTGGTTTACAGGTTACACAAGGCAGGAATGACACATTCATCTCTCAATCTAAATATGCCAAGGAGGTTTCGAAATGAGATTTGTAATTGAAGATTCCAAGGAGATAAAGACTCTTGTTTCCACCCGGATGAAGTTATCGAAAGATGAAGATGGGAAGGCAGTTAATTTCACTAAAAACAGGCAGATTATCAGTAGTTTTCTGTACTTGACCGCAAAAAAGCCTGAAATTGTATTCTCCACATGCCAAGAAGCGTGATATCAGAGTAATCCCAAGGAAATCCACATGCATGTAGTGAAAAGAATACTTCGGTATATCAAGGGAACAGTGGATTTCGGATTAACATATAATGGAAAATCTCAGTAGGAATTATTGGGATATACTGATGTAGATTGGGCTGGTTCAGTAGATAATAGAAAATCAATGTCAGGAGGTGCATTCTATCTTGGTGGATTGTGTATTTCTTGGCTAAGAAAGAAGCAAGATTGCATTTCATTGAGAACCGCAGAAGCTGAGTATATTACGGCCACTCAAGCATGCACACAGTTTTTGTGGATGAAGCAGCAGCTTGAAGATATGGGAGTTGAAGTGAAGTCTCCGATCAGAATCCAGTGCGACAACTCAAGTGATATAAATCTTAGAAAAAATCCCATCCATCATTCAAGGACAAAGGACATTGAGATTAAGTATCATTTTATCAAGGAGAAGGTTGAGCAGGGAATCATGAAGTTGGAGTAAGTGCCTACAGAGCTACAGGTTGCAGACATTCTCACAAAGGCCTTACCCAATGAAGCTTTTGAGAGGCATCGACTGGCTCTGGCAGTTCAGTCGATTCCCCGTACTTGAAAAAGTGTGGATGTGTAACCCCCCTCTCCTCGAGGTATGATGTGTTTTTCCCTAATATGCTGATATGTGTTCTCTACTATGTTACAGACTACAAAGGCGTGACCTTTGGGTTTGTTGACAAAGGGGGAGAAAATAATGATCGTTCAAGGGGGAGACAGTGTGGCAATTTGATAAATCATGGTTGATACGGGGAGAAGCTGACCAGTAGAGCAGCCAGATAGGGGGAGAAATGAGAAAGGGGGAGAGTATTAAAATCTGACGATGCTAGAAGTGATTGATCAAAGCATAGAAATCATGACAGCTGAGGATCGTGATAAAAGCAGAACGGTGGTGTTGGAATGGTGAGTGAAGGTTTCCAGCTATCATCAATTGGGATCAGTGTGGTTCAACAAATGGTATCAATTTATGAATTGGTATCAGGTCGGAATCGAAAATTGGTGTTTGACATGAAGTGATTCATTGATGAAATTTTCATACTACTCTTGTTTCTCACGCCAAGCATTGCTCATGTAGGCTTAGAGTACGTGTTAAGTGATTCCTTGAACGCTATCATAATCGCAAGAGGCGAATGGTGGTAGCGGTTGGAAGAAGACTCAGTGAGGTATCAAAGTGCAGAAAATAATTCTGAACAGAGTTGTGAAGAGTTGTCAACAAACCCAAAGGGGGAGATTGTTGGGCAAAAATCCCTCAAGGTAACATTGCAGTATTTTTGGGTTGATTGTGTTTGTTGACAAAGCAGGTTTCCATGGAGAATTATCGAGTTCCAGAGAAGTTTTTGACATTCCATGTTGACAAAGAACTATGACAAAGTAAAGGACAATCTGGAGGTGGTACAAAATAGCAGTACAAGGTGGCGCCATTTCCCAGTGTTTGCCAAATTTTTGGGGTCCAAAATTTGGAGTTTGGCGAGCATCGCGAAAATAGGATTTCCATGAAGATCATAATTTTATATGGCAAAGACATGAATTTCGCGAAGATGTGATTCATGGTTTGGAAATCGCGAAGACCAGAAGAATGGAGGCGGTGAGTCTTCACGATTACGTCAAGCTTCGCAAACGGCAGAGGCTGAAGCGCATCGCGGCGGTGAAGGGCTTTGCGAGGGAGCTTCACGGAGAAGGAGCGAAGGTATGTTGATGGTGATTCTTCACGACTACGTCAAGCTCCGCGAACAGAAAATTGTCGTGGTGCTTCGCGATTTGGACAAAATTCCGGTGGAAACTTTGGAGCTTCGCGATTTGAGATGACGTGGCGTTGACTTCGCACGGATGGGACGGGGGTCGGTGGAATCACCTATAAATAGAGGCCGACCCCCTCGAGAGAAGTAGAGAGATTTTTCAGAGAAGATAATTTGCTCTCGTTTTGCGAAGGTAGTTCGTGGAGCCAGTGTGCTTCAAAAAAGAAGAGCTTCGCGGCGGCTATTGTAGCTCTGTGAAAGTTGTGTGCTCCACGTTGGCTTAGTGAGCTTCGCGAGAGAAGTTGCTTTGCAATGAGTTGAGCTTCTCGGGAGTTCTTCGCGAGAGAGATTCACGAGAGAGCTTCACGAAAAGGCAGGAGCTTCGTGAAGGCTTGTTTGAGCTTCGCGAAATTGGAAGCCTCGCGAAGTAGGGTGCTTTGCGAAGGTACTTTCCAAAGGTAGTTGCCCAGTGGTCAGAGGCAAAGTTCTATTCATCAGTGGATGAAAGTTGGACTTCAACAGAGAATCTATCAACAGTTGAAGATGCATTACTTCATGAAAATGAAGAGACCTACAGGTCTATAAACTGTGAGTGGATTCCCTTCTGGAGCAGTGAGCTTAGGAAGAGGAAGAAGGTGATCCTCTCCACCGGCAGTGAGCCAGAGAGAGAGAAACAGGGAGTGACCCTTGGGAAAGCAGTGAGCTGACCCTAAATCTTGTAAGGGCAGTGAGCCTGGGCATAGAAGTGATCTAGCCCGAACCTTTGTATCCACATCTAGTAAAGATTAGTGGAATTTGGTACGACTGGAAACCTGTCAGTATATGCTCCTTGGACGTAGCCCAGTGAGGGTGAACCAAGTAAAAATCTCTGCGTCTGCCTGTTAATTTGCCTGCATTGCATTTAAAGCATCATCATCCGATAAAGAAGAAAGTAAGTGATCATAACATACACACAAGTGCAAACAAAGTGACCCTTGTAACAAAGAGGTCAAGATCCAGTGGGACAGGAATAACTTTGAAAAAGAATATCCATACCCTGATTCACCCCCCCTCTCAGGGTATATAGGCCCCTATTGGTCCTATAATTATTATATTAATTATACACAAATAATTATGTATTTATATTAAATCTAGTTACCAATGGGAAAATTATAATAAATTATTGATTATTTTTATGTAAAAATATTCTTTATGTTAGTGATTCTTGAGTGCATTCAGATTGTGTTAAGAAACAGTAACACCAACACATATATATTGACCAACTATCCTATCTAGATTTTTTAACATAATGAATTGGAAGACCGTGGTGAATAATAAACAGATGGATTATGTCATAATTATTATTTTTATAATGATTTCAGTTAATTTTATGCATGTTATATTTTTATATAGGATTAATTAATATCATGACACAAATATATTTTTATTCATTGAGTAATAGTAGTGATTAAAATAAAAGAGACTATTCTACATTAAAATATTTAAGTTGATATAATGAGGCCTACAAATCTAGAATATCTAAATTATATAAATATTAATAAAAAAGTAGTTTCCTAGATGAAATTAATGCAATCATATTTTATTTTTGAATATTATCATATTGATTCAGTCTTATATCATACTAATGATGATAATATCACTGATGGATTATGACTGAAATATTATATATCATAAAAATAAAATAATTATTGAATTTCATTATTAAAAAATTATTACATGTAATGTTTAATAAAATTTATTTTTGAATATTTTTTATAATTTTATTATCATATTTCTAATTAAAATTATTAAATTAAATTCCATCCCAATGTTATGATATGAATAATATTACGTATGAAAGTTTAAAAATAATTAAAATAAAAACATTTCATCATATATCTTGTAAGATATATAACAAATAATTTTCAAACCACTATTACATTACAATTTATCCCTGAAAAAACACAAATATTTCCCCATACATTACAAGATCCATCCATAATGTTATTAAACTTTCTAAAATTTTGGTTTCTAGACTTTGTTTTTAGCTTCATGAATATAGAAAATCTCCCTTATAAATTCTTAATGAGGTAAAAAATTAGTGAGAAACAACTTTATTCATCACCAAATTAAATTTTTAATTACTCTATTAGTTTTGGTATTTATATTCAAGTGCTCACAATCCACTAAGGAGTATTTCAACTTCCTAGGGAATCTTCATGTCAATTGGCAATTCATAAAAAACCCTTTAAATTATAAATCAATATAAACAAATATTATAAACTTCACTACATGTGTTATAGGGTATTGTCACTAAAAAATATAATTTTTAATGGAAGGAAAATATTCTTGTATAATTTTTTGTAATGAATATTTTTATTTTTAATTTTTATTTTTTATTTTCAAACTATAATTCAAGAAAAAAAGTATTAATCTTTAAATAAAATGATAATGAAATAAATAAAATGATATGTAATATGTAGTTAAAAATATATAATCTTATTGTTAATATTTAATTTCATATATTATAATTATATTTATAATTTTTAATTATATAAAAAAATCACTCTATTTAATTTAACATTAGGAATTGTGACGCCTAAAAAATATAAAATAAGAACCTTGTATTTGATAATGGGTATGACACATGACAACAAGCATAGAAGGTAATAAAATAATAAAATAATTTATAATATATTTACTATTTAAAATATATTCTATTTATTTTAATTCATGAAACACCGAGTCAGCATATGTTACACACAAGAGTGACCTTCTTCGATGGCTTGCATTATAAGAATGACTGAGTTTTACCGAACAATAATATATTCGTAAAATATTATTATTTGATATAATAAGATATAAAATATCTTTTATGTGTAGTATGAAATAAATTATGAAAATTTATTATTTATATAAATATAAAATGAATTCATTGGTTACCAATTAATGAGAAATTAAAATAAGAACCAATTAGATATAAAAAGATATATTATTATTTATATGATTTTAAAGAATTTTTGTCTTAGTAAACATAATTAATAATAGTTATTTAATGATTTTAATGAAATATATATGTTATATATTAAATTAAAATATTTTTAATACTCATACATTAGGTTTTATAGGCATAAGATAAGAACAAACTGTATTTTACACATAAAAACCTATATTTTTATAAAGGCAAATTCACTACCTTTTATTGGTTAAACCATTTTAAATATGAATTTTGATACTTTAATTGATTTAATATGTAAAAATAACCTTCATATTTGAAATCAAAACATCAAAATTAGGTTAGGGTGAATTTTTGATATTTTTTAGAAACATATCATTTTTAATGAATAGTTAAAAATATCGAATTTTAGTTCAAAACTGCTTTTTCATCTAATTTATTTATAAGGGTAAATTATAATTTTAATTGTTTTTAAAGTTTAATTAGATAATATTTTTATAAATTAGTTCAATTTATTTAATTTTAATCAATTCCACTTTGACATAGATTATAAAAACCTATAAAACTTTTAGACGTCTTTACTTTAAAAACCTGCATTGTCTTCTCGCGTGCAAGAAAATTTTTAAATTAATTTCTGCCAATTATATAATTAGAATTTGGAAAAATGGATTCCATATTTGGAATAAAAATAATTTATAATTTCTAATAAGACAATTTTTTTGATCAAAAATATTAGTGAAAGTAATTAAAATTAATTACAATTATTATGGTAAAATTAAACTTAATAAAGGACAAAACCTTTAACTTAAGGTACCAAATAGCCTAGAAACTTTTCCAAAACCAATTTTATGGCCATAATTATGCCATATAACTTCCATTATTTATTTTATTTGGGTTTTGATACTTTTTAAGGTAAAAATGTGGGTACACCTAACTTCATTTCAAAAATACTGGTGAGTCCTTTTCATCCCTTATAAAAGGCCACCACCTTTCCCCATTCCTCACACCTCTCAAACCACTTAGGTTTGGAAAATATTTACCCAAATAGCTTACCTAAATCCCTCCTTTCTATCTATAATCCTCCATTTGGGAATAAATCCATCCAAATAATCCCTTTAGTGTAAACCAAAAGGAGTTACCTGATTTTTAAGGTAACATTTTCCAATGATATCTTTTCTGTTATTTACTCATAAAACCCTTAAATTACTTTTAAATCATGATTATATGATGAAAAAATAATCTTAAAAATAATTTTATTTTGTTTTATTGAGGGTTAGATATTCACTCACACACACATCCATCTAATGGGTAACAAACATATTGTTTCTGTGTATGGAGAACTACTGCCTTACGAAATAATGATTGTTCATTTTTATTTTACCACTACTCATGGTGGCCATTATGATGGAAAATATATTTATATATTATATATATGATACTTATTATTTCTTTATACTTCTTTAATCCTTTTATTACATATACCTTTAATAATTTCAATTTTACTGTAATACAATAACATCGTTTGAGGAAATATGGACTACTACCCCTTCAAAGCGATGTGATTCATCCACACTATACATAGAACATAGAAAGGATGGTTTCAATTAAAAATATGTGACATAAACAACCTATATTTATATTAATGACATAATTAACTTTCTATATATATATATATATCATTTTTATTATTACCCTTTCACACACTTAAAAAAAAGTGATAACGTCGTTCGTGGACATGTGGACTATCACCTCCTTGACATATGTGATTCCTTTTACATCACAAGAAATATATATATAAATATTCATTATTAAATAATATGGTATTTATGACATAATTATCATTCTATAAATATATCGTGTTGCATACCCTCTTTCCATAACGATCATTAAAAAATGGGAATGTTACTCATGCGTACGTATGACCTACCGACTTCTTGATCATAACATTGGTTCATTTTCCTAATATTATTTAATAATTTATTTTAAATGTATAATTTATGTATAAATATGACAATTATTTAATTATTATTATTCTAGACGTGTTATACAATGACCCCTTTGACCATAGTTGACCTAACACAATATTTTTTACACATAAACCGAATTTGGTCCAAACATATGATGTAAACTTAATTGTTTAAGTAGTTGAAAATAATATAGTAATAAGTGAAATAAAATTAATGATAAAAATAAAAAAGTTTATCAATAAATTAGATAATTAACATAAGTTTATTATACATGATGTTAATCTACATTCACCTGAAAAGAAAGACAAGGTAAGGGATTTTCACCTCACTATTTACTTCTATGAGATAAATGTAATGTTCACCACTTACTTATTTTGTGCGGTGTATATACTACCCATTTTTATATATTATATCATGAATTTATTTAACTTCATTTTATTTTAAACATTAATTTATTTTTATTCCTTCATGAAGATTATGACTTCAAATGTTTCAAAGTGGTATGAGACACTTTGGAATTTGTAATGATTATTTTCCTCAACAATAACTTTAATTATATTTAAATGATATTTAAATTGAAGGAAATTATAAAAACATTATTCAATAAAACCTTTAATTTTATCTCCACTGGTTATTCATGACCATTGTTAAATAAAACCTTTAATTTTCTCTCCCATTCCAGGTCGGGTCGGGTCGGTCCGACTTGGTCGGAATGGAACCAGACCTGATACAAACCTTTACTTGGACCATAAATTTGGCACTGGTCGTCCGTTTGATGAACTGTCATTGGATTTGGAAATATTGGAATGAGACGGTCCCTTTGATTATACCCCACTGGAGTTTTTGGTAAATTTGAGGTACAGTCAGGTTGGATCGAACACAAATCCAACTAGGCCCTTAGGACTAAAAGGCTAATAACTCACAGACCGGGCGTCCGATTGACACGCCGTCTGTTGCATTGAGACCCCTATGACATGGTAGACCTTTGAGATACTTATTCATGGGACTTAGTACTAGTTGGAGTATCAACCAGTGACTTGTGACGTGGATCATCTTGGAGACGATCATGCTTAGTGTGGGAACCCAGTAGCTGGATGTGATGAGAAGAATGAAGAGAGATCCTGTGTGGATCAGCACCTAGAGATCCTCTGTGGGTCAGATCCTAGCGATCCTGTGTGGGTCATCTCCTAGTGATCCTATGTGGGTTAGCTCCTAGAGATCCTGTGTGGGTCAGCTCCTAGCGATCCTCTGTGGGTAAGCTCCTAGCGATCCTGTGTGGGTCAGCACCTAGCGATCCTGTGTGGGTCAGCACCTAGCGATCCTGTGTGGGTCAGCTCCTAGAGATCCTGTGTGGGTTATCTCCTAGCGATCCTCTATGGGTCAGCTCCTAGCGATCCTGTGTGGGTCCACTCCTAGCGATCCTGTGTGGGTCAACACCTAGCAATCCGGTGTGGGTCAGCTCCTTGCGATCCTATGTGGGCCAGTCCTAGCAATCCTCTGGTGCACGCTCACTGGCAGCACGTGAACCTCTAGGAGAGAACATGGGAGCGGGAGGCTTAGATGCGTGCTTAGTACCCCCACATGTTAACTTAGTTTGATTTGTGGCTTACAGGGACGCAAATCTTTGAGGTGGGGAGAATGTAAAGACCCATAATTTCCATTTATTTTTTTTAAATATTTGGGAATTTTACGAGTCCGCGAAATTTGACAGCACGTGATTTTGAGGCCTGATGTGACCAGAATGAATTTCTGAACTTTTATTCAGGTACGATTAGTAAATGTACGAGTGAGTTTTTCAAATTTTAGAACCGGTGCTCAGAATTGATATCTGAGGGCAGCGTTGAACTCGTTGTGCCGATATTCGCTTAAGGGGACCTTCACCTCGACCACAGTGGGTCGAGCATGAAGGAAAGATTTTGGGTTTTTCATGATGGAATAAAATAAAATAAAATGGTGTAACATTTTATTTTTATTTTATTTTGAAACCACCCATGTGGATATTTCACAGGTGGGGACCACCTGAACTAAAACCTCCCATGAGAGGTTATGGAGGTGGGGACCACCAAGCCTAACCTCCAATGAGAGGTTATGGTGGTGTGGACCACCCGAGGTTTAAAACCCCTTGAACTCCCTCATAAGTGTGGGGGAGCCTCTTAAAATTCCTCAATTAAATGGGGCCACCCCCTTAAATTTATTATACCAACCTATGTAATTAATTAACCCAATTTGAAATTGTGCCAACAATTAAATTGGGGAAACATATCATTTTGGATACTTTTCTTTTTTTTGGATTTGGGGAGAGGAGAAATATTGTTAGGATTTCACTTATCCAATGAAGAACGCCATCGAAGAATGTTCTTAGAAAATCAAGGAAGAGGATGATGAGCCATCCCAACATCGAGTCGTGGTTTCGGAAGTGATGATCGTTGGCACTCTCTTCAGCTTCTTCGACTACCTTCTCATGCCAATGTCAACGAAAAATCCAAGGTAGCGGTTTATCTGTGTATGATTATTTGCGGGAAGTTGTAGGGTGGTTGTTTGAAATTATTATCTCTTTCCATTCTTGACAATTCTTCATAATTCAAGAAGGAATTATAACTGCTTGCTATCGCTCTAACGCGGAGAGTGCGGGCCAAACAAACATGGAAAGTACTCTAAAAAAACCTTATGATTAATTGTTGATCATGATGGAGGAATGACTAAGAACCACGGTGGGGATGAAAACAGTGGCTGAAACCACTGCCGGCCGCGGTGAAGGCTATGGTGCAACGGCGCCGCCCCACAGCCTCCGCGCCCTGCGACACCGCCGCCCGTGGCCTCCGTACCATTCGTGGCTGGGCTGCCACCCTCCGCGGCTGAGCCGCCACCCCACAACCGAATTGCCACCCGCGGCTAGCCCACCGCCCTACAGCCAAGCTGCCCTTGCCCTACGGTTGGGCCGCCGCCCTGCGGTCGAGCCGCCACTGCCCCACTGTTGGGCCGCCACCTTGCGGATGAGATGCCACCCCGTGACAAAGACATCGTCCGTGGCCGGGCCACCACCCCACGGCCGAGCCGACACCCTCTACGACCGAGCCTCCACCCCTAGTCAGGCTGCCGCCCCGCAGCTGATCCGCCAACGCCCCACGGCCGAGCCGTCACCCCGCGACCGAGCTACCACCCTCCGCTGCCGAGCCGACGCCCGTGGCTGGGCCTCCTCCTCCCGACCGAGCCGTCCCGCATCACCTGCGACCTCGCCAAGCTGCCCCGCGGCCTCTTCCCTCCCAGCCAAGCTGCCCCGTGCCCTTGTGGCACCCCCGAGGCTGAGTCTCCATCCGCGACCAAGCCGACCCACGACCTCTGTCTCCCCACGAACCCTCGCAGCCCTCATAGACCTCGTGGCTAGCCGGACCACCCAGTAGGCTGGGCCACACCATGAGCCGGGTCGACCTGAACCGAGTTGACCTAGGACAAGTCGGGTCAGGCCGGTCCGACCGGGTCAGACCGGACCCGACCTGATACGAATCTTTACTTTACTTGGGCCATATTTTTGGCACCGGACGTCCGTTTGAGGAACCCTCAGCGGAACATGAAATATTAGAGCGAGACAGTCCCTTTAAGTACACCCCACAGGAGTTTTGGGTAAAGTTGAGGTTCGGTCGGGTTGGATCGAGCATGAATCCAACGTGGCCCCTGGGACTAAAAGTCTAATAACTCATAGACTAGGTGTCCGATTGATGCGCCGTCTATTGAGTTGAGACCCCTACGACACGACGAACCTTTGAGATACTTCTTCGTGGGACTTCGTAGCAGTGGGGTATCAACCAGTGAATTGTTATGCGGATCCTCCCAGAGATGAGCAGGCTTAGTACGGGAACCCAGTAGCATGCTGTGACGAGAATAATGAAGAGAGATCCTGTGTGGGTAAGAACCTAGTGATCCTGTGTTGGTCAGCTCCTAGAGATCCTCTGTGGGTTAGCTCCTAGAAATCATGTGTGAGTCAGCTCCTAGAGATCTTGTGTGGGTCATATCCTAGCGATCCTATGTGGGTCATCTCCTAGCGATCATGCGTGGGTCAGCTCCTAGTGATCTTGTGTGGATCAGAACATAGCGATCCTGTGTGGGTCAGCTCCTAGTGATCCTGTGTGGGTCAGATCCTAGCGATTCTGTGTGGGTCAGCTCCTAAGGATCCTGTGTGGGTCATCTCTTAAGGATCCTGTGTGGGTCATCTCCTAGTAATCCTGTGTGAGTTAGCTCCTAGAGATCCTGTGTGGGTCAGCTTATTTATAGAGTAAGATGATTTAGTAGTTACATTTAATCATATCTACTACTTTACTTAAGTTATACCTGATGTGAGCTGAGTTCATACGTGTGTGGTAGTTTCCTTTGTGGTAATACCTTGGTGGTATTCTTCTGTGTGGCGTACCTATGTGGTACTTGACTTTGTGGTTTTCTTTCCTTTGTGGAACAGTTGAGATTTGGGCTTTTGGGTTGGACCCTATGTTTCCTTATGATTGAGGTGGGTATACTTGATAACTTAGGTATATGCATGGGCATATACCTAAGTAGGGTTGACAGTTGAATTCATGCTTTGAGGTTTATCCTTTGAGGATTTGTGAGACCATGAGGGTCTCAGGGTCCCTACTGAGTATCGTTATACTCACCCCTGCACGGGCTACTCCTGCACTTCATTGTGTTTAGTATAGATGACGAACATCACTAGCCGAGGATGAGAGTACTAGGACTGAACAGTACCCGGAGGTGGACCATACGGTGTGTCGGTACACAGAAGAGACATGCGATCATTTAGTGTTGAGGAGGCAATCTGTACCTACCCTTTAGTTAGGAACCTCATAGGACGATCCAGTAGCTGTCTTTCTATTTCTTCAATTGTATTTTATTTTAGTTGTACTTGTACCTTTATTGTTGTGCTTATATTCCGACCCCTTTTTACTTTCATCACTCTTTTGGTTATACAGTTTGCTCATGTTCGTATCTTGCAGTGTGCTTGGTTACGTGAGTTTATAGGTTATAGAGGCTATGCCTTTCCAGTTTTAGGGAATATTCCTTTCGTTTCTAGTCGCCAGCCCCTGGCCTTTGGAAGGAAGGCTTGGAGTAGTCATAGCACGGGCCCCAGGGGATGGGTCGTGACATATTTTACTTTTTACCAATATATATTTACACCAATTTTTAACCATTAAATATCTAGATATTCATGATTGTAGCCCTTTAAGAAACCATTTTTTTAAATCTAAACAATATAAATAATCACTGAATTTTTGTTATAATTTCAAGGTAATTATTTCACCCTTTTTGGTGGAAGAATGATATTGGAAGGAATATAATTTATATTGTGGGAATAAGTGTTGAATGAAAGTTTAATATGAATCATAATACATCAAATGGAGTTTTAGTGGGTTTAGGATATGATCTATTAAGGATCTACTATAACTATAATTCTTGAGGAAGTCCACCAATTCTATAGTGTGCCTAATATAGGCTATGTCCATATCCTTTTAAAATCATATTTATACTACTAGCCTACCAGTTTTCTAGTTTTATCATTTGAGTTCTAGTGGTATCCTACATTAGTTTAGGTGGAATTTTTTAATAACCCTTTAAATAGGAAAATTTATGATATTTAAGATCTATAAACAATTTTGAAACCCATATATGGGTTAATTTTGAGGGAATCGTGGGGGGGGGGGGGTCCTCCCCCTTCTATAGTTAACCACCTAATTATCTATTTTATAAAATATCCTATGGGTATTGGTTCCATGATATATTAGAATATTTTTCTCATTATTTGAATACGGGTCTAGTTAAATTTTTTATTTTACTCCCATCTATATATTTTTGTAGTAGAGGCTACATGGATAGTTTTTTTTATCCTTCAAAAAAATTTATGTTAGACTCAAGTGAATGGATTCTAATAGTGGTATTCAATTTCTAGACTATAGTGGATGCATAAAATAGGTAACCTCTAACTTATCATATGAATTAGATTAAGAGTCTTTATTGGGTGTGTAATTTGGGTTTAGTAATTGGGTAAAGGGGAAAAAAATAGTTATTTTCACTATTTAATAGTTTATAAATAATTTTACACATTTTCATATTACTGAGATGTGAGTTTTTTAAGGAATAATGATTTAAATTATTTTTTTTGTATTTTTTCTCTTTTATCTTAAAGAGTCTGTGACCTAGAAATGGTTAAAGGGTCATATAGTATTATATATGAGTTATAAAAAATAGATTGTGTTGTAGAGACCATGGAAAATGATTCCTTGTAATGTCAATAAAATAGATGTCGATTGATTTTTTTATATTACTATCATGTTGAAAATGATTTTGTATGATTTTATGCCTCATATTGTTATGGGATTTATTGTGTATGAAATGAGTGAATATTATATTTTCATCAAATTTTTTTTGAAAAATTATTGTATGGATTTCCCTTATACCATATTACAATTATTGAAACTATTTGTGTTGTTGTGTATTGGTTAAGGGCATGGGTGATGAGACTCAATGGGAGGAATCATTTTATAAGAGATCATGAATTTTGAATTTTCCCAACTAGGTTAAGTATTATGATGGTCCATCTAGGAACTTGATGGATTTTCCATCTAGGTATCTGTATGGAGGATTTCAATTAATCAATTTTCCTTTTATTACAACAATTTTTTTTAAAATACAAATTATTGAGACATTATTGCTCAGTGTATGACCATTATGGATTTAATTATGAATTTTTCTCTTCAAGAGTGGATTTTGAATTATATTACCCTCCATGGAAACTTGTTTAGTTGTATATTCCTATGAGTGAGGATGTATAAATAATATATTCTTAAAATTATGACTCAAAATATATTTGGAAAACATTATGTCTTTGTTATAACATATTTTTTATAATGTTTTACATGGTTATGGATATTTAAGTATTTAAATCCTGGGGGGGGGGGGTTAGGATGTGATATGATAAAATATTCATGATAAGAAATATATAAATTATTTATATTATGTTATATACATAGGGTTTAGTGTCGAATACCAATTAGGTATTTTCTCTCATAATTAGAATGTGCACTATGGTACAGATGTAGATCATTTTTCTATATAGGTTCATTTAATTTTATGATTATCTTGGATGTTATGTAGGATGAGGCATTCAAAAAATAGAATCAATGAGTTACACACATTAAATCACTAATACATATCTTTATATGTATATCCATTTGTGTACTGTATGAATTTTGAGCCCATTTTTATTAAAGAGAAATGATTCATTTCATTACTTTTATATATTCATATTTTACTCAAATGAGGATTTGTAATGACATTTTATTTTTTAAATTTATTTATAAATTTACTAACATACACTCTTTTGTTCTGGTTTTATTATTTTTAATTTATTATGGAAATTCTTATAGGGAAAATATCCATCAACAATGTTAGTAAAACCTTGGTGATACTCACTAGACTCTAGAGATCTAGGGATGTTTTTATGGCTATATAACAACCAAGATGGGGTTTTTTTTGACATACCCATTGGAAAATTGTTTAAAAAATTGTATCAATGATGGTTTTCATTCATAAATTAATATATGGTGATATGTTTCCATGTTTTGGGTGTTTTATTTGAAATTTATATCATATCTATTATGAAACAACACATGTTAATTAAATTTGATTAAATTTTAAAAAAATGTTAAGAATATTATTTCATTTATTAGGATGAATTCTTATATTTCGATGCTTGAATTTAGAAATAATTAATATTATAATATAAATTTTAATTGGAATGTTTAAATTTTAATCCTAATATGAGAAAATTGTGGTCAAGCCTAATATATTCTTTAATCTTAGATTCTATAAAAAATATCTATGATATTATAGGGAAATAATTTTTTTTGATCCATTATTATATTAAACTGAGGAAAGTTATGTAAAGAACATTTTTTTCTTAAGTGTTCAATGAAAATGTTTTTGAGAAGACATTTTTTAAACAATATGAATTGTGTATGGATTATTTTATAAGGATAATAGGATTTGTAAATTGATTTTAAAAAGTAGAGTGATTTTTCTATGTTCTATGAATATGTAGAACGGTGAGGTAATTTATTATTTATTACTTTTCATACTTTGATAGTATTAATCATTAATTTTTATACATTTTTATCAATGTGTTTATGATTTATATATAACATGTTTATATGTAATTAATGATAAAATCTACTTATATTGATTCAATGTCACTGATTACTATTAAATGAAAAATTTAATATTTAATCAATGTTGAGTTATTTAAAAAAAATTAAGGAAAATTATAAAGTAGAAACCTTTTAGGATAACTAAATTTCTCTACTATGAATTTATCCATGAATGAAGAGGTTGATCATTGTTTAGTTAATTAGTAGAAAATTGTCACACCTGGGTTTTTTAACCCTTTGTTTTGGTTTAATTTTGGATCATGATTTTCGTCTCTATTTCTAGGTGTGACAAGTTTTAAATTTTGTGGTGATATTTTGTTTATCCTTGGCCCCATGTTTATTCCTTAGTTTCCTCTAGGTATTTTTAGTGAAAATTTGAATTTTTGGGCTTGACAGTAGGTGGAGCACGATTGGTTCATAGTTAGATGAAACCATGCAGTCCAGCCCTTGAAACTATGTGACTTAAGGGTTGGTGTTTGAGGCTTGGTGATCGGCTTGCTTATATTTTTTCAAACCGTGCGAAAATAATTCAATGAGGATTTGTATCTTGGAAGAACCATTAAACAAGATTGGTTCATGGTATACCAAAATGTGTGGCCAAACCGAGCGAGTTCCCAGTGTGTGTCTAGTATGTGGCACACAATTGGTGCATGGTTTGGGAAACTAGTCTTCCTAACCATGCGAGATACCCAGATCTTAAAAATTATGAAATGTATCTTTTTCCATATCGAGATTTTATCCCCAATCCACCATCTTTTTCCTCCTCTTGGTTTATACAACCATAGGGAAGCCCCTCACTTGTGCTCCAAGACTCCTTCTTCAAAAGTGGGTATCTAAGGTATTTATTTATGTTTTGGGATAAATCTCTCAAGGTAATATCCTCCTCTCTTCTCCATCTTCCTTCTCCTTCCATTTTATTTTGATATATTCTTCTACCATGGTCATGTGTATATAGGGTTTTTGTTTTCCTTGATTTATATTAGGGGTTTTGTGTGTTTAATATTCCTATTAGATGTTCTTTCTTCCTTGAGCATTCTCAAGGTTGTCTTGGGAGTGAATTGTTGAATCGCTGTGAGATTGAGGTATATTTAACTTTGAAATTTCTTTTTAAATTTAAGAATAATTGGTTTTATACTTCTCTCACATTACTTATATTTTAAAAAAAATTGTGAGATATTTTCAATAATTGTTAGATGTGGAGTGAGGTGGTTTTCATGGTTGTTTTTAAGTATATGCCACTATTTTTTTATGTGTTGCTAACCAAGTGTTTGATAAAATTCACAGTTATATTCTGTGAGTGATCTTTGATATCTGAATAATGGGTTGGTTTGGTAAATATATTTATGAAATCTAAATGGTGGTTTTGAGTGTCTCAAATGGTTTTATAAATGGGTTTGGACTTAAAAGTGACATGTTTGGTTCTTTAAAAATAAAATGGCATGTGATGATGATGTGTGGCATGATTGACACTTTGATGAAAATGGTTTTGGTTTGCACATGAGGTGTGAGTACTTAAAAAATATTTTTTTCTTAAATTATTGTGAAATTTTAAATGGTTTGTTTTCACCTCTTTGGAAGGTGGATTTGGTTTCGTAAAAAATGGTTTTTTTATAAATGGTGCTTGATGCCTGTTTGAAAATTTTGTAAAGATAGTAAAAATGATTATTATGAAAACCCTCCCTAGATAATATCATTTACTTTTTTTTATATTTGATGGATTGGATGTCCTCGTTGTGTAATCCTCATAATCCATTATGTGAATGGGTGAAACATCCTCAATGTGGATTCCTTGAGACCAATTTACTTTGTGTGGAATGAGAAATCCTCATTGTGTAATCCTTTGAGATGTATCTGTTTATTAGAAGAGATTGATCCTCGAGGTGAATCGAGATGATCCATGTTGTGTGAATTATCTATATAAGATATATATACCTTTGACTGGATGCTTGACTGGCATCAATTGGCTCACCTACATTATACTCATGACATGGAGATCTGACATAGATAATGAATTTTATGATAATGATTAATATTCTAGTTAGGATTAAGGTCTGAATAGTAGACTATAGCAGGTAATTGGTTATGTATGTTTTATTATTTCTTTGGGATAATTCCCCTTGTTTAGGACATTTTGGATTTGATCGACCGTGTGGGTGAAATTTTATTCCATTTAGTGAGGCATGCTTTCTAGTATGTGTCAAGATGTATAATATATTATGGATTATAAAACATGATCCTAGGTTCTCCCATGTCTATTAGAACTTATATTTTTGTGATGGATGACTGTGATACTTTTTTGTTTGGTTACTCTTTTGTTTTTATTCCCATTTCCCTTATTGTATGATCATTTATGTTTCTCTCTTGTGTGGTGTAATCCTTTGAGAAATGTGGTGAGTTAGTTTTTAATGGTTTATGGAAATATTTTGCACACTTTATCTTACTTTTTAAAATGAAAACATCTTCCTTTATCTTTGAAATTATAATGGTTATATCTTGGGGAATGGGGTGATTTTAAATGTTAAAAGGGAAATGGAACCATGTTTTTATTTAAAGAATAAATATGTGGAAAAATTTTACTTTTATATATTGTATTTAAAACTTGAAGCTTTTATTTTTTAAAGTATGTACATTGGGAATAGATTCTTTTGGACATTCCTATGGAGTTTTAATACCCATGACTATAGTTATATCTTTTATTAACTTGTGGTACAAGATTCTTTATGGCATCGATTTCCCTAGTCGATGGTTGGTTTTGGAATCGGAGAGTGACCCTTGAGGTCACTTGGAGACGTTGTGGTTATTAGGTGTAATTTTATTTTTGTTTCTCAGTTATTATATTTTATGATTTTTGTAAATGATTTTTAGTTTTGATATTCATTTATATTAGGTTGTTCTTTTTATTTTTGATGTTATGTTTATTTATTATTATTGGGTGAAATCATACCCTTGGTTACTTTGATGATTCTTGGAACTAGTTGTAGGCCCAAGAGGATTTGGAATGCCTCTATGGACCTTAAATGGATCAGATCAAGTGATTGGTTCGGGGTCAACCTGGGTTGGTTCATGAAAAACTGGTATCAGAGGAAGGTTAGTTCCTTAAAAGACCTAGATTTCAGATCACCCTTTTTTATTTGGGATGTCAAGATAGAAGGAGTAGGACTGTCATAATTTGGGGTTCATGTTTGGGGGAGTGTTTGGAAAACACTTTCTATATCTAAACATGATTTTACATGGGATGTTGGGTTTCTTTTGATTTATTTATTTCTCATTGGTTTTTGTGTGCGTTTGGAATGCAAAAATGGAGTTAGTCAAATGGTCTCAATCAGCTCATAGGGCCTAGAAAGCCACATGGAGCTAGAGATAGGGTCATAGAATACTCCTTTTGATAGTGATGTGTTTGGAATATGGCTACCAACCATATGGGTAAGTCACCCATCGACACTAGTTCCCCCCCTGCGAGTTGTTTTGGGTCTTCCTTGGTTCTGAAAATTCTTTTGAAAACTCTTGTTTTGGAATTGTGAAAATTGGTTTTTACTGGTAATAGTTGGGTTTTTGGAAAATAGGAAATGGATTTTCATAATCATTTTAATGATTTTTTTTTAAAATTTGTTGTTATAAAATGATCTATGGGTAAATTTAATTTTTTTAATGATGTTGTATTTTTATAATAAAAATCTGGAGCTATTGAAATTTATTTCTTGGAAATCAGAAATTTATCATTAAACGAGGTTTTAAATTTTTTTAAATGAGAAGAAATGTTTCTTCAATCAAATTATTTTGAATGAAATGATTTTTTTTGAGATACTGAAAATGTTTTGAATGGGATGAATTGAGTTTTTTGATGTGACTGACAAGATTGTTATTCTTGAATGAAATAAAATGGATTAAAGTAGAGAGTTTGAAAATGGTTTTTGATTTGGAAGTTATCGATATTTTGAAATAGTTTTTGTGAAAGTTGAAATTAAATGTGGATTGAAAATGTGAAATGTGGGTTGATTATTTGTTTAAAAAGTAGGAATTTTTTATTTTGACCTTTGGTATTTCCATGAGTGATCACATGAATGGATATGTGTGGGAATGTGGAAAGTTGATGGAAAGGGAAGATGAGTGCCCAGATTAACATGAGTGGATGGGTTCCTGGGTTGGCATAGAAATGTGCATGTGAGTGAGGTTCTATGGGATATAATTGGTAAATATGCAACCCAATAAGTTTTTTTTCTTTAAAAAGTGTTTTTAGAGAAAAATTGTGATGTTTTGATAGAAAGTGGTTGTTTGTATTGTTTTCCTTTGATTTGGGAATGATATTTATGCAATGTTTTGAGTTTGAGAACTCTTTTTACTGAGTTCAACTTGATTTAGCTCTTGGTTTTATTGTTTCCATGTGTCTTCCCCCATAAAGGTTCAATGGATATTCAATGTGTGGCTATGGGTGTTTTATCATTAGCATGTTTTACAGTTCATCAATATAAGGATTACCTTCTCAAGTTTCAAAATTTTAATCCTTCTCTCTTTTATGGTCAAGTGGATCATCTTGAAGATGAAGAGTGGATGTAGAAATTATAAAGGATTGTTAGTCTCATTGAGTTTCCTGAGTCATTAAAATTTAATTTTTCTACCTCTATTCTTGAAGGAATAACCTAGAAGTGGGGAAAGTTGGTCTCTCAAACGATTCCTTGGGAAGATCTTACTTGGAAATTCTTAAAGACTAACTTCATCCATTAGTTATTCTCTGATGTAGTGAATGTGATCAAGGGGATGGAGGTGTGTTTTCTGTAGTAGGGTGAAAAATTAGTGTTTTAGTTCTTTTTTCACTTTTTTGATCTAGTAATGCACCTTTAGGAGTTAGTTGTTGATGTTTCCCTAAAATATCGATGCTTTGAGAGTGGGTTTCATCCCAATATGTAGTCAAAGGTGTCAAAGTTAGGTTTAACCACCTTTTCCAATTTTGTAAGGAAATTTGTTCATGTTGAGGCTATTTTCGTGGGAAAACTAGAGGAATAATACCTTCCACATATCTTTCATAATAGTGAAGGTAATTCTAGTAAGGAAATGGGAAAGTGACCTAAAGCTGTCGGTGCTGGTTGTAGAATTAAAAGGCCTATTAATCTTCCTTTAGATTATTCTTAGCACATTATCATGGTGTGTCATTAGTATGGTAATAAATATCATAATAATACCTTGTGTTCAATTTATATTAAGACCTATCATGCTTATGGATTCCTAGTCCATTTGTAATGGTTTTGTGAGGGTGTTTCCAAGAAGCAATGTTGTGCCAATTTGCAGGAGTATAGTGCCCTTTGGGATCAGTTTAAATTCCATTTATATTTGTAATTATTTTTTTATAATGGTTGTGTCTGGTGGTATTCCATGATCTTTTTTTCTCTTTTATATGGTAAAAGTGGGTGTTTTAGATCTCCTGGGAGATTCTATTTCAATGCAGGCATGTCTATATTTTGAAAATTCAGAAATTTTCTCTATCTTGAGTAGTGGTGTGCCTCATTAAGTGTATTGTTTCTAATGTTTCCTATTTAAAGTGAAAAGGTATGATGTTTTTTTATTTTATGATTCCATTTTTTGGTAGAAAGAATGAGCCGAGATCAGGGATAAGTGCTCTTGAATATGAAGTAGTAGATGCTTCAAACATCAAGGCTCCAGCCATAGGCCTCAAAGTGAAGCTGGAACATAGTCAGGAATCCCAAGGGTGTGAGGGACCTTAGCATATCTTTTTTTTCAATATGGGAATGAATATAGTTTAATTATTCCTATTATAGATTCTTCATCTTAAAGGTTCTACCTTTTGGAGAGAGGTGTATATACCTTCTTACCTCATTGTGATCCTTGTGGGTTAAAAGTTCCTATTCGATTTTAAAGAGGTGTGTTGGTCTTGTTTTCTTTTGAAATTTCAACAGTGGTAACCTTTCAGATGAGAACCATTGAATTGTTATTCCCTGTGTGGTTAACACTTATAAGTTGGTTTGGGGTTTTTTGCATGGTTCATAGTTTCTCTCAACGAGTTTTCCCCTTTGTGGTCAGGGTTGTTGGTATGTGTTTGTTGGTTTAAGATGATTGATCCTTAATAGAGGGGGTACCCACCATAGGTCTTTATGAGGTTTCTTTTGAAAGTTCATCAGTTCTTGTTTATTTATAATGATGGGGAGTCTCTTCTGGCCCCCCTTGTTGGTAATACTATATAGATTTGGTGTTGGATTGTAAATGAATGGATTCATTTGAAGTTATCTAATTTTGAGTTTCTCTCTGATTATGGTAATATTGGGCTTTGGAGCACACTGAGCAGATTTTTTTTGTGGCTGGGTTGTGTGAGTTGTAGCTTGAGTTTCATATTGTTTCTCGAAAAGTGGTTGGTTTCTTCTCGTAAGAGGTTTCAGATTCCTTTTGTGGTTATTGAGGTGTTCTTAGCTTGAGAGGATGAATCTTATTGTTTTGGGAATCCTTTGTCCTTGTTCGATCAACTGGGGAATGGTGCAGCTTATGGGGGTGGAAAGTGTTATGGTGGGGATAATTGTCACACCCAAGTTTTTGTTTGAACCCTCTGTTCTGGTTCATTTTTGGATCTTGGTTATACTCTTGATTATTGAGTGTGAGAGTTTTTAAATTTTTTGGTGATATTTTGTTTATCTTTGGTCCTATGTTTATTCTTTAGTTTACTTTGGGAGTTTTTTATGATAATTTGATTTTTTTTTGGATTGGAAGTAGGAGGCTCATGATTGCCACATGGTTAGAGAAAACCATACAACCCAGCCCTGAAAATTGTATGGCTTAAGAGTTGTTGTCTGGGGATTGTTGCATGACTTGCACATGGTTTTTCAAATAGTGAGACAAGCATGTGAGGAGGATCTATATCTTGGTACAAACATTTCATATGGTTTTAACAGGGTTTACCAAACCATGTCTCTAAACAATGTGAGTTCCCAGTGTGTGTCTAGCTAAGGACACACAATTAGTGCATAATGTAACACCTTGAGTTTTTATGGACCATTTTTTTTCGAATAAATTAAAATTTTCATTTATATCCTATATTTCACTAATTCAAATGTTACTTTAACATGAAACAATGACTTGTCACATGACATACACAAAATTGAGTTGACATATGATACACACAACATTGAGTTCTAAGAATTTTTTTTATTTACATGAGATAATTATAACCTAGTCATTAAACCTAGTCATATAAATATGAATAACTACTTTTAAAATATTGATTGTAATCATTTTATGTAAATGAAAAATATTGATAATAAAAGATATGATTCTTAGTAAAGTCCTTCTATGTTTAAAAATACTATTTTCTCTAATGAATCACTTTTAATGACTATCTAATAAAATTAATTTTAGACACTAATAGAAATTTATTTTGATAAAATAAAAATCATTTTTTTTTTAAAATTGGAATATCAAAATTATCTTAGGGTGAATTTTTGGTTTTTTTCTGAAAATTTTCAAATTTTGAGGAACAGTGAAAAATACAACATTGTAGTTAAAACACCGAATTTTTCATTGAAATAATTATTTTATTTTAAAATGATTTTAAAGTCTCAATAGATAAATAATAAATATATTAATATAATTTGGGTCGTTGGAATCGTTTTTTATAATATAATTAGATATAAAAAAATTATTTAACTTTTGAACGTCTATTTTACCCACCTTCAAGCCACTTTTGTGAGATTAACATTAAACATAATTTTACCACTTATGTGAATTGTATTTTGGAAAACAAACCTACATGGTTATAATGAGTATAAAAAATGTGGTCTAATAAGATCAAAATAATTTTTTTATATAGTAACTTTAGAATTTTATTTACCACAATTAAAGGTAAAAAGTGTAATTAAAGGTAAAAATAATTTTATAATAATATAAAATTATCCAAACACTTTTAATAATTTTTTTGGATAAATTATTTTTGACCCTAATCAACCTTTTTTCAAAAGTATGATCCTTTTAAGCCACTTTTGTTATATTATGGCAGTTATTATATTTTATTTATAGAAAAGTTAAAAGTTTCATATTCAAAATTTAATTACTAAATAATTTTAAATATAGGGTTATACATAAGATAATTTTGACTATAATTATTCATTTGAAAGATAATAATTTTATATTTATTATGATAATTTATTTTTAATTGTTAGAGAATAAATAACATAATTAAAGTCTTGTATAATAATGATGCTGTAATTGTTTAATTAATTGAGATATGAAATAAATGATATTAAAAATATTAACATAAATATAATTTGACTTAATTAATGACATAATTTTTTTATAGAAATATAATAAATGTTAGTGACATATTTGAAGTATTGGTTTGAAGTTATCATGTTGGTTTGATATTTTAAAAAATGAAGATATTAAATAGTATCAAAATTGACCTAAATGCTACTTTAAAATGAATAATATTTTATTAAATCTTATAAAATTCATAAAAATATATAATCTGGCCAGATAACATGTATAGAATTAAATATGTCATAAATGATCCAATTGGGGTTTGTTTTTCATTTTATACTAACTATATAACTCTATAGTGTAAAAATAAAATTTGGTACGATAAAAGTTAAATTGTTTAACTAAGGATTAAAGACAAAAGATAAGGTTAATTATATGACCTAAACTTTTACAAAATCTATTGTTTGAGAGGATTTATACTGATAATAATCTAAAAATCTAAATAAATCACTTTTTATCTATTTTAAATTTAAAATAAATTTAAAATAAATTAATAGTTTTGGAGTTTCCTAAAGCACTCCTCCTCCCTCTTATAAAAGGCCACCACCTCTACCCAATTACCCACACTTCTCAAGCCCCTTGGCTCACCCAAACATGGATAAAATAATCTCCCAAATTCCCTATATTCCTTTTAGAAGCATTACCTTGGAAATAAGTCATCTCAAGGAATATTTTGGCACAAACCAAAAGGAGTTACCTGATTAAGAGGTAATGTCTTATCTCAAGCTCATTTACTTTATTTTCCTTCTCCACCCCTCCATTTTATTTATTACATTCTGGTATGAAAAAACCAGTATCTTCAATATTCTAGTATTTTTTCATTTTAAGTGTTCAACCTCAACTTACACACACCTCCATCTAATGGATATTGAACATATTGTTTCTGTGTACAGTGAACTACTGCCTCAAAAAACGATGATTGTTCATTTTTCGTTTACCACCAATCACGATGGCCATTATAACAGAATATATATATATATAAATATAATATAATATGTATTTAATCTTCTATATAATTTTTTAGAAAAAATACCTTTTTACTTTTGATTTGGTGTTAATACAGTACTCTCGTTTGAGGAAGTGTGGACTAATTCCCCCTCAAAGTGATGTGATTCATTCACACACTACATAGAATACATTAAGGATGCACTAATAGAAAAGGGGGCATTGGAGCCCCCCAGACTCGGGCGACCGCCATTGGCGGTCGCTATAGCTCACCATTAGCGACCGCCAATGGCGGTCGCTAACCTGCCTAAAAAATTTCGGGGGGTTTCTGCGCCCCCCCCCCCCCCCCCCGCGCCCTCGATCTCCCTCGCCCTAACACCCTCCCTCCCTCGCCGCCCTCACTCGCACCGCCCTCCCCTCCCCCGCCGCCCGGCCTCCCCCGCCGCCCGGCCTCCCCCGCCGCCCGGCCTCCCCCGCCTCCCGGCATCCCCTGCCGCCCGCCCTCCCCCGCCGCCCGGCCTCCCCCGCCGCCTGCCATCCGGCCTCCGGCCGCCGCCCTCCGCCCTCGGGCCTCCGGCCGCCGCCCTCCGGCCTCTCGGCCCTCCCCCCCCACCCCGGACGGCACCCGCACCCCGGACAGCCCCCGGCGCGCACTCCGGACCGCCCCCCGCACCCCGGACGCCTCCCCACACCCCGGACAGCACCCCCCCGCGCACTCCGGACCGCCCCCCGCACCCCGGACGCCTCCCCGCACCCCGGACAGCCCCCCCCCTCCCCCCCCCCCCCGCACTCGGACACCCCCCCTCCGAACCCGGACAGCCCCCCCGCACCCCGGACAGGCCCCCCGCACCCCGGACACCCCACCCCGCACCCCCGACAGCCCCCCTCCCCCACACCCCGGACACCCCCGCACCCCGAACACCCCTGCCCGCACCCCTGACAGGCCCCCGACACCCTGGACACCCCTCCCCGCACCTCGGACACCCCCCCCCCCCCCCCGACCCCGGACACCCCCCCCCCCTCGCTGCCCGTCCCCCGTCCCCTCACCGCCTCCTCTCCTCCAGCTCCACGCCGCCGCCGCCGCCCGTCCCCTCCCTTGCCGCACCGCCTTTGGCTCCGGCTCCCCTTCGCTGCCTCCTCTCCCTCGCAGCACCGCCTTCGGCTCCCCTCCCTTTCAGGTTTGTAGCTCAATCAGGTAACATGAGCTTTCAGTTACATTATTATTTTATCAATGGTTCATAAACAAATGGTTAATATTTATTTTGAATATAATTGATTTGAAAAATGTAAATGTAATAAGTATTGTGTAAATGTTTGTTATACAGATATTATTATGGATAAGAGTTGGATTGATCTTCCAAATCGAACGTCTAGAGAATATTTCAATGGAATTATGCAGTTTATTGACTTCACGAGAGGATTTGAAAGTGACTATATTAGTTGTCCATGTAGAAAATGTGCTAACAGATATCAATTCACACGAGATACTGTGAGGGAGCACCTTTTCTTTAATGGATTTCTGAAAAATTATAAGAGTTGGACTCGTCATGGAGAAGAATATGTTCGTTGTCAAAATACAGATGCAGCTCAGATGGATGTTGATGCAAGGATGACTGATCCAATGCATGAAATGCTTACTGAAATGGTACGTGGGTTTGATCCTGAAGTCATTGACATCCAGAATCTTGAGACCGGTGAGATAAATCTTCGCTCTGGTGCAGATCGTGATTCGAGGAGGTTTTATGAAGTACTTGATGATGCGAAAACAGAATTATATCCTGGATGTACTTCTTACAATAAACTGTCATTTATCGTGGAGTTGTTGCATTTGAAGACTTTGAATAATTTGTCAGACACATCATTCGACATGCTTTTGGTTTTATTGAAAAAAGTTCTTCCTGTCGACGCTAAGATTCCTGAGTCGTATTACTATGCTCGTAAGTTGACAGAGAACTTAGGTTTTACATATGAGACTATAGATGCATGTGCAAACAACTGTATGTTGTTTAGAAATGAAACTGCTCATTTGGATATTTGTACGGTTTGTGGCGCTTCCAGGTGGAAAGAGAACAGGGGAAATAAGACTCATCAAAGTCAGATTGCGATACAGGGGAAACCGATTGCCGTAAAGCAAATGCGTTACTTTCCCCTTAAACCGAGGTTGAAAAGATTTTTTATGTCATCTAAAGTTTCTAATTTAATGAGATGGCATGCAGAAAGAGTTCATGAAAGTGACATGTTAACCCACCTGGCAGACTCTCATGCATGGAAGGATTTTGATAAGAGACATCCCGACTTTGCTAAAGATGTTCGTAATGTCCGATTGGGATTGGCAGCAGATGGTTTCAATCCATTCAAGTCTATGGTTGGTGCAACTCATAGCACATGGCCCGTGGTGTTGGTTCCATATAATCTTCCTCCGTGGCTTTGTATGAAGCAACAATTTATATTACTTTCCACTCTTATTGATGGACCTAAAAGTCCGGGGGATAAGATTGATGTTTACCTTCAGCCATTGATTGATGAGTTGAATGAATTTTGGGGCGATGGTGTGATGACTTATGACTGCGAAACGAATGAAATGTTCAAACTGCATGCAGCTTTATTGTGGAAAATCAATGACTTCCCAACTTATGCAAATTTATCAGGCTGGAGTACGAAAGGGGAATTTGCTTTCCCTTGTTGCAATAAAAGTAAAAAATCTGTATGGCTTAAACATTCCAAAAAATGGGCATACATGGGTCACAGGAATTTTCTCCCTCCCCAGCACAGGTTCAGAAAGGACAGAGTGGCATTTGATGGTTCTAGAGAGTTCAGCCCAGCACCAAATATCATGACAGGAGTCGAAATGTTATCGCAGATTGAGGAAGAAAACATCCGCACGGTATATGAAATTTAGGATTTGGTCGCTCCTCCAGTACGCAATATTCGTGCTGCGGGTAGGCAGCGCAGTCACAATTGGAAAAAGAAAAGTATTTTTTATAGTCTTCCGTATTAGAAAACTAACATGTTGAGGCATAATTTGGATGTCATGCACATTGAAAAAAATGTTTGTGATAACATATTGTGGACCATTTTAGGTGTCAGTGGAAAGTCAAAGGACCATGTTAATGCACGCCATGATTTGGAAGAAATGGGTTTAAGGAAACAGTTGCATTTACAGTTAGCTGAGGGAAACAAGGAATATATGCCTGCTGCACAGTATTCGATGACTACAGAGGAGAAAGAGACATTTCTTTCCATTTTGAAGATGGTCAAGGTGCCTGATGGTTACTCTTCTAATATTTCAAAGTGTGTGAATCTGACGAGCAAGACATTGCAAGGGTTGAAAAGTCATGACAATCACATATTACTTCAGCAGTTGATTCCAATCGCAATTTGTGATTGTTTATCCCCCAATGTTGTTCAGCCCTTGATTGAGATGAGTAATTTTTTTAGACAGCTTTGTTTAAGAAATCAACGAATGAGTGATTTAAAAAGTTTGCAGGACCGAATTGTACTTACGCTTTGTCACTTTGAGAAACTTTTCCCCCCCTCATTTTTCGATGTTATGGTCCACTTGACAGTGCACCTAACTGATGAAGTAATGGCTGCTGGTCCAGTGCAATTCAGGTGGATGTATCCTATTGAACGGTATTTGAGTACATTGAAAAGATTTGTACGCAACAGAGCTCGTCCAGAGGCATCAATAGCCAATGGTTATTTGATGGATGAGTGTACTACCTTTTGTGCAGAATATCTTACGGATGTTGAAACAAAATTAGATAAGCCCTCTCGGATTCATGATGGTCCAGTTGGAGAAGGAACCACATTTGATATGGACAACATCGAGTGGATACAAGCACATCGATATATCTTGTTCAATACTCCATCAGTTGCACCATTAATGCAGTAAGTATCTTATCAATGTGCTTGTATAACTTTTACATGTTTTCTTTGCATAAGTTGATCTTTTAAACATCGCGTAATCATTTGCAGGAAACACATTAATGAGATAAAAGAAGAGATGCATCGTGCGACTGAGTTGCAAATTCAACAATCTCATTATGCGGCATTTCATGATTGGTTCAAGGATTATGTATGTATAAATTGATTTTCATTATGAGTGAAGTATTAAACTAATTCTTTCTGCATATATCAGTATTGATTTTTATAAATTATGTAGGTTCGTAAGCTGGGGGAGTTAGGGGACCCCACGCTACCTGAAGTATTTATCCAACTGGCTGAGGGTCCATCTATAACGGCTCGTCATTATAAAGGTATTGATGCTAATGGTTTTCGATTTCGCATTAAAGATGTTGACGACAAACGAGCAACACAAAACAGTGGCATCGGTTGTCCCTTTTTCGATTCTGGTTATTACTATGGTCAATTGATAGACATAATTGAAGTTGTATACACACACGGTTTGAAGTACATATTGTTAGTGTAATTGGGTTGATCCAGTGCGTGGATGTAAAGTCGATCAATATCAGTTTTCATTGGTGAATTTTAACTATATGTTATACAGAAATAATGAACGGGTTGAGAATGAACCTTTCATTTTGACATCACAAGCGGAACAAGTATTCTTCGTTACTTTGCCTTCGGATCCAAGTTGGCAAGTTGTTGTCAAAATGTCTCGGCGAGGAGTGTTTTTATTTGAAGAAGATGAACCCGAGACTGTTCCGTTTGTTTACCAACAACTTGATCAACATACTGTAGTTCAACGTGAAGAAGATATTTATTGGGTCAGAGCGGCTGTTGAAGGAGAAACGGTCGATTTTCATGCTTAATGAAAGGTATAATTGTTTTCCCGCTATTCAGTAGAATGTCCTAGGATATCATAAATTATCTAATCATTTTATAAATCCTTATAAGTTTTAATCCTCACTTTTGTAAGTTAATTCAGTCATAAATATTTAGGTTGATTAACTTTATGATTTTTTAAAATTCATTCACAACTAATTATTCAATCCATTTTTTGTTTGATTAACAGTTGTACAAGTTTGATTTATTAAGAACAATCCAATTTATCTTTTAAACACTTTGGACTCATTACTGATATTTTGTATGACTGCAGACATGTCAGGGGAAGAGGCAGAAAATCCACATCATCCATCTGAGCCATCCATGGTGGTCTTTTAAATATTTTATACACATATTGAGTTTTTGATCAGATAATCTTGAATGATTCTACATTTGAAAAAGTCGAACTAATTCCAACAGATCAATAAATCTGATATTATAGATTATGTATTATCCAATATATTTTTTATAAATTTCAGTATGGTATCGATAAAAGAAATATGTATTAATTAGATGTTATCACTTTTATTTTTCACTTTTGTAATCAATGGGATGGCCTTTGCACCCCCGGAGAGCCCCCCGCACCCCCGGAGAGCCCCACGCACCCCCGTACAGCCCCCCGCACCTCCGTACAGCCCCCCCCCCGCACCCCCGTACATCCCCCCGCACCCCCGTACAGCCCCCCGCACCCCCGTACAGCCCCCCCCCCCCGCACCCCCGTACAGCCCCCCGCACCCCCGTACAGCCCCCCCGCACCCCCGTACAACCCCCCGCACCCCCGTACTGCCCCCCGCCACCCCCGTACAGCCCCCGCCACCCCCGTACAGCCCCCCGCACCCCCGTACAGCCCCCCCCCCCCCCCCCCCCCCCCGCACCCCCGTACAGCCCCCCGCACCCCCGTACAGCCCCCCCGCACCCCTGTACAGCAACCCCCGCACCCCCGTACTGCCCCCCGCACCTCCGGAGAGCCCCCCGCACCCCCATACAACCCCCCGCACCCCCGTACTGCCCCCCGCCACCCCCGTACAGGCCCCCGCCACCCCCGTACAGCCCCCCGCACCCCCGTACAGCCCCCCACACCCCCGTACAGCCCCCCCCCCGCACCCCCGTACACCCCCCGCACCCCCGTACAGCCCCCCGCCACCCCCGTACTGCCCCCCGCCACCCCCGTACAGCCCCCCGCCACCCCCGTACAGCCCCCCGACACCCCCGTACAGCCCCCCGCCACCCCCGTACAGCCCCCCGCACCCCCGTACAGCCCCCCCCCCCCCCCCCCCCCCCGCACCCCCGTACAGCCCCCCGCACCCCCGTACAGCCCCCACTCCACCCCCGTACAGCCCCCCGCACCCCCGTACAGCCCCCCGCACCCCCGTACAGCCCCCCGATTGTGTCGTTTTCAGCAGCGCGGCGCGCGCTGAAATGGCGCGTTGGGGGGTCAAAACCACCCGAACGACCTCCGAATCCCACGAAACCGTACGAAAACATCCGGGGCGTGAATTGTGAAATGGTCGGCCAGACGACACCTCATTCGGAGGTGCCGTGTGACCGCGGCGGCCGGAAACGCGTTTCCGGCGCCGTTAAACACCAAAACGGCGTGCGACGGTCCGATTCGGAGCAAACGTGCTCCGAACGACCTGAAACAGCACGGGAACGATATAAATATTATTCCTGAGATGCAGGAGGAGGCCGCACGTCCATCGGACATGCGGTTCGCGCGGCACGTCCGATTGTGTCGTTTTCAGCAGCGCGGCGCGCGCTGAAATGGCGCGTTGGGGGGTCAAAACCACCCGAACGACCTCCGAATGCCACGAAACCGTACGACAACATCCGGGGCGTGAATTGTGAAATGGTCGGCCAGACGGAACCTCATTCGGATGTGCCGTGTGACCGCGGCGGCCGGAAACGCATTTCCGGCGCCATTAAACACCAAAACGGCGTGCGACGGTCCAATTCGGAGCAAACGTGATCCGAACGACCTGAAACCGCACGGGAACGATAGAAATTTTATTACTGAGATGCAGGAGGAGGCCGCACGTCCATCGGACGTGCGGTGCACGCGGCACGTCTGACTGTGCCGTTTTCAGCAGCGCGACGCGCGCTGAAATGGCGCGTTGGGGGGTCAAAACCACCCGAACGACCTCCGAATGCCACAAAACCGTACGACAACATCCGGGGCGTGAATTGTGAAATGGTCGGCCAGACGACACCTCATTCGGAGGTGCCGTGTGACCGCGGCGGCCGGAAACGCGTTTCCGGCACCGTTAAACACCAAAACGGCGTGCGGCGGTCCGATTCGGAGCAAACGTGCTCCGAACGACCTGAAACCGCACGGGAAAGATAGAAATATTATTCCTGAGATGCAGGAGGAGGCCGCACGTCCATCGGACGTGTGGTGCGCGCGGCACGTCCGATTGTGTCGTTTTCAGCAGCGCGGCGCGCGCTGAAATGGCGCGTTGGGGGGGTCAAAACCATCCGAACGACCTCCGAATGCCACGAAATCGTACGACAACATCCGGGGCGTGAATTGTGAAATGGTCGGCCAGACGGCACCTCATTCGGAGGTGCCGTGTGACCGCGGCGGCCGGAAACGCGTTTCCGGCGCCGTTAAACACCAAAACGGCGTGCGGCGGTCCCATTCGGAGCAAACGTGCTCCGAACGACCTGAAACCGCACAGGAACGATAGAAATATTATTCCTGAGATGCAGGAGGAGGCCGCACATCCATCGGACGTGCGGTGCGCGCGGCACGTCCGATTGTGTCGTTTTTAGCAGCGCGGCGCGCGCTGAAATGGCGCGTTGGGGGGGTCAAAACCACCCGAACGACCTCCGAATGCCACGAAACCGTACGACAACATCCGGGGCGTGAATTGTGAAATGGTCGGCCAGACGGCACCTCATTCGGAGGTGCCGTGTGACCGCGGCGGCCGGAAACGCGTTTCCGGCGCCGTTAAACACCAAAACGGCGTGCGGCGGTCCGATTCGGAGCAAACGTGCTCCGAACGACCTGAAACCGCACGGGAACGATAGAAATATTATTCCTGAGATGCAGGAAGAGGCCGCACGTCCATCGGACGTGCGGTGCGCGCGACACGTCCGATTGTGTCGTTTTCAGCAGCGCGGCGCGCGCTGAAATGGCGCGTTGGGGGGTCAAAACCACCAGAACGACCTCCGAATGCCACGAAACCATACGACAACATCCGGGGCGTGAATTGTGAAATGGTCGGCCAGACGGCACCTCATTCGGAGGTGCCGTGTGACCGCGGCGGCCAGAAACGCGTTTCCGGCGCCGTTAAACACCAAAACGGCGTGCGGCGGTCCCATTCGGAGCAAACGTGCTCCGAACGACCTGAAACCGCACGGGAACGATAGAAATATTATTCCTGAGATGTAGGAGGAGGCCGCACATCCATCGGACGTGCGGTGCGCGCGGCACGTCAGATTGTGTCGTTTTCACCAGCGCGGCGCGCGCTGAAATGGCGCGTTGGGGGGTCAAAACCACCTGAACGACCTCCGAATGCCACGAAACCGTACGACAACATCCGGGGCGTGAATTGTGAAATGGTCGGCCAGAAGGCACCTCATTCGGAGGTGCCGTGTGACCGCGGCGGCCGGAAACGCGTTTCCAGCGCCGTTAAACACCAAAACGGCGTGCGACGGTCCGATTCGGAGCAAACGTGCTCCGAACGACCTGAAACCGCACGGGAACGATAGAAATATTATTCCTGAGATGCAGGAGGAGGCCACACGTCCATCGGATGTGCGGTGCGCGCGGCACGTCCGATTGCGTCGTTTTCAGCAGCGCCGCGCGCGCTGAAATGGCGCGTTGGGGGGTCAAAACCACCCGAACGACCTCCGAATGCCACGAAACCGTACGACAACATCCGGGGCGTGAATTGTGAAATGTTCGGCCAGACGGCACCTCATTTGGAGGTTCCGTGTGACTGCGGCGGCCGGAAACGCGTTTCCGGCGCCGTTAAACACCAAAACGGCGTGCGGCGGTCCCATTCGGAGCAAACGTGCTCCGAACGACCTGAAACCGCACGGGAATGATAGAAATATTATTCCTGAGATGCAGGAGGAGGCCGCACGTCCATCGGACGTGCGGTGCGCGCGGGACGTCCGATTGTGTCGTTTTCAGCAGCGCGGCTCACGCTGAAATGGCGCGTTGGGGGGTCAAAACCACCCGAACGACCTCCGAATGCCACGAAACCGTACGACAACATCCGGCGCATGAATTGTGAAATGGTCGGCCAGACGGCACCTCATTCGGAGGTGCCGTGTGACCGCGGCGGCCGGAAACGCGTTTTCCGGTGCCGTTAAACACCAAAACGGCGTGCGACGGTCCCATTCGGAGCAAACGTGCTCCGAACGACCTGAAACCGCACGGGAACGATAAAAATATTATTCCTGAGATGCAGGAGGAGGCCGCACGTCCATCGGACGTGCGGTGCGCGCGGCACGTCCGATTGTGTCGTTTTCAGCAGCGCGGCGCGCGCTGAAATGGCGCGTTGGGGGGTCAAAACCACCCGAACGACCTCCGAATGCCACGAAACCGTACGAAAACATCCGGGGCGTGAATTGTGAAATGGTCGGCCAGACGGCACCTCATTCGGAGGTGCCGTGTGACCGCGGCGGCCGGAAACGCGTTTCCGGCGCCGGTAAACACCAAAACGGCGTGCGGCGGTCCCATTCGGAGCAAACGTGCTCCGAACGACCTGAAACCGCACGGGAACGATAGAAATATTATTCCTGAGATGCAGGAGGAGGCCGCATGTCCATCAGACGTGCGGTGCGCGTGGCACATCCGATTGTGTCGTTTTCAGTAGCGCGGCGCGCGCTGAAATGGCGCGTTGGGGGGTCAAAACCACCCGAACGACCTCCGAATGCCACGAAACCGTACGAAAACATCCAAGGCGTGAATTGTGAAATGGTCGGCCAGACGGCACCTCATTCGGAGGTGCCGTGTGACCGCGGCGGCCGGAAACGCGTTTCCGGCACCGTTAAACACCAAAACGGCGTGCAGCGGTCCCATTCGGAGCAAACGTGCTCCGAACGACCTGAAATGAGATTATTTCTTGAATCGAAGTTTTTAAATTATTATAGCACAATGATTTGATATTATATATATATTAAATATATATTAAATATATATTAAAACATTTAAATATTATATATATATATATATATATATATTTAAAATATTGTATTTAATAGTATATATATGAATATTTTTACACACATATATATATATATATATATATATATATTTATATTCAATTCAATAAAAAAAATTTAAATTTTTTTTTTTAGAATAGCGACCGCCAATGGCGGTCGCTGCGCGGCCGCTAAAGCCCTTTAGCGACCGCCAATGGCGGTCGCTAATGGCAATATTTATAGTAGTGATGGGTTTTGTGAACTTATATGATATATAATCACGGTACTATAATAATAATAATAATAATAATATATATACATAATTATATATACATATACATATACATATATATATACATATATCATTTACATACTTTCTTTCAATACAATAATGAAAATGGAAACACAATTCATGCCTACGTACGACTTACCATCTCCATGAATAGTATATTACAGTTCGTACTTCTTTATGCTATATATTATTACAATATACATATAATGGATATAAGAATATACTTTTGTAAAAGATGAATAATAAACTTATATTTGTTATACATGAATCTTGTATGAGTATGAAGAGAGACAAGACCCAAGACAAGGGATAATTTTGCAATCTCATTATTATTCGGGATTATTTATACGTAAATATTCAATATGGTATTTTATCATCCACATCCATGTTTTCTAAAAATAATTTCATAAATTTTTTTAGTATTATAATATGGATTTTTAAATTCATTTTTACCCATTTTTTACTTTTTTCTACACAGTTTGAAATGAATATTTCTTTCATTTTCCAAACGAAGTACTTTTGACTTTTCTGATAAAAGTATGAGAATAATGTTTTATTTTTAATTATATGAAATGAATGGATTTTTATGCTTCTATAACAAATTATTTCCTTGAAGCTCACTTTACAATTTTTCAATTTTATTTTCAAATAAAATGTTTTGTTTTAGAATTTCATAGCATATTAAGAAAAGAAAATGTTTTTGAAGATGAAACGATATTTTCCTAAAGAATTAATTTCAAGTGTTTTATCAAAATTATTTTCCATATAAGATGACATTATTTAATAATAATATGTTTAAATTATAATATCCCTATTATTCCTATGGTTTTTATGTTTATGTTATTTATTAAATCCATTTTTTCCTGGATTATGTTTTGATGGAATGATGTTTGAGAAACCCATTTTATTTCTTTGGTTATGTTTATGATAAATGTTTTATGTTTTTGTGGTACATGTATGTATGATTTAATTATGAGATGGGTGAGACCTCTATCCCCCTTCAATACATTTGGTAATGATTTATATCTCATGTGATAAAGTAAGATAGTCTTGGGAGTGAACCTTGAAAACTAAGATGGCCATGGGAGTGAACCATGACTACCAAGATGGTATGAGGAGTAAAATCATGCTACTAATATGGCCATGGGAGAGAACCATGACCACTAAGATGATATAGGGAGTGAACCCATACTACTAAGACGATCTTTGAAATTATGCCTTGGCTACTATGGAAATCATATTATATGCTTATGTGTCTGCCACAATTCCATGTTTTTTATTCCTATGTTATGATTTCATCGATTATACTCTTTATTTCATTATTATTCATGTCTTATAAAATTATAATATTTATGCCATGATTCTTGTTATGATCTTTGATATACAGGGTATGATCTTCTATTTTAATGATCACATTCTCATACCCCCTATGCTCATGTTTATTCTTACATGTCTCCCTTGTTTACCCCTACAGAGCATCTAAAATCACCCCTTTTATGTTTACTTTCCCCCAGGTTATGATTATATGTATTATGATTAATATATCTAATAAGTGATTTAGTAAATAAGAACCAAGTGGGAGATTATTTAGCTCATTTATGTACTGGTGTCTATGTTTCCATGTTTCCAAATTCACATGACCAATTCTAATATTTGGGTTTCTGTTTGTATACTGTTTAAGTATTCTATATAATTTATGTAATGCTAATGTTTTAAAAGAGGGGGTATCTATAGTTGGTATTAGAGAAAAGTAATAGTTAAACTTTGGAAGCTAGGATTAGAAAACCTTAGTGATAACCCTAAGGGAATGACTAAGGATATGTCTAAGGGTAAGGAATAAAACAGTAAAATGTCCTAGAATTTTGGTGAAGTATAGAGTGAGTGGTTTCCTAGAAATACTTCCCTTTCTAGATAATACAAGTGATTTTGGCTTTAGAATAGATTTAATTAGGTGTAAAAACTCTGAAAATATGTTCCACGCCTGACTCAGGGTAATCTGTTACACGATAATGAGCCTTACTACACACATGGTTTGACACTCCTTGGGGATATGCTTTGGGATTTCACAAACTCCTCACAAAAATTTAAGAAGAATTTAAATATAATTTGGATATTAATAATATAGGATAAACCTATGGTGTCATAGATTAAGGAAGGTGTCATAAGTTAGACATCATATAAGTGATTTTTTATGATTATGTGGTTCCCCATTATGATAACTATTTATTAATTTATGATTTTGGTTTTAGTCAATTGCTGGAACCTAAAGGAACTAAATTAATGGTGATTGCGATGGGAAATGAAATGAATATACTCATGAGAAAATGAATGATTTGGGATCCAGAATGAATAACCTCATTGCTATACTCAAACAGATTTCTGAAGCTATGAATCATGGTTGACTTCCAAATGAGAAAAGGATGGAACAACATTCTATCGAGCCTTTCATGAGGCAACTTCCTCCTTCATTCAAAGGTTATTCTGATCCATTTATTGATAAATAATAGATCAGTACTACTAAAAAGATATTCTCTATTATTTAGTGTTAAGAGCATGAGAAAGTCATTCTAGCTATTTATCGGTTAGAAGAATAAGAGGATCAGTGGTGGAATCTAATCCAGAATACGAGGCAGAAAGATGATATTTAATACATAGATTGGGACGAGTTCATGATTTTTTTTTTCAACAAGTAATTTCTTAGTATTATTTGTTCAAAGATGGATAAATAGTTCCTTGAGTTGAATTAAAGGGATGATGAATCTGTTGGTACATACGAGCCTAATTTCACGAGAACCGCAAGGTATGATTTAGGAATTATCATCCAACCCGAAAGTAAAGTTGATAGGTTCTTCAGTGGCTTAAATCCAAGTTTAATAAGGGAATTTTCCATAAGATAATTCTTTAGCTACAAAGAGATTTTGCATTGTGAAATCAAGGTTTAAATAGAGTTTGGAGTCTTGTAACAATATCATTCTTTTGATAAGAAGAGAATGATGGAGTTTAAAGGAAACAATAAAAACCATGGAGAAAAGAAGACGAACCTTCCATTTTTTCTCTAAGTGTGGGAAGAAACATGGAGGAAATTTCTTTAATGGGTATAATAAATGTTTTAATTGTAGAAAGGAATGTCACTGGGAAATTTATTTCCAAAGTGATGGGAAGAAATTTGCTAATGTTGAAAATGATGAAAAGGCATCACATAATGCACCCCCATGATTTAGTGCTACAAGTATAAGGATAATGGGTATTATGCTACCCACTACCCAAAACCAAGGCCTTGTGATGATAATCAATTTCAAGAACCTCTTAAGTCGAGGGAAAAAGGGAAATATCATGAGATCGCTATTTCTGATTAGGGGTGTGATAATGATGTGATGAAAGGTACACTTACCATCCACTCTAGAACTTCTAATGTCATATTTGATTCTAGATCTACCCACTATTTCATAGATATATAATTTTATATGGGTGTTAAGATTCCACCAAAACAATTAGATGTGGAATTAGTAGTGAAAAACCCAAATGGTAAGATGATTTAATCTCAAGGTTACGATTCCTCTCCAGTTAAAGTTTGTTGGAATGTGATTCCTAAAAATCTTTTCTTTCTTCCTCTGGTTGAATTTGATGGAATCTTAGGTATGGATTAACTTTCTTTGTATAAAGACCACATCAATTTTCAATAAATGGAAGTTAAGTTTTATATGTCATATTTTGTTATGATCATCCATCAATGTGATGATAAGTATGAACTTCCTGTGGAGATTCCATCCAGTTTATGGGTCTTAATTCCCATTAAAAATGGTTGTTTATCTCAAATAGTTGGGGAGAAGATTTAAGTCAATGATATTACCGTTGTTCAGGATTTTGTGTATTTTTTTGAAAGAGTTTCATAGACTTCCACTAAAACGTGTAGTTGAGTTCTCAATTGAACTCATACCTGGTTCCACACCAATTTCAAAGACTCCTTATAGAATGGACTCAATTGTATTACAGTAATTAAAGAAGAAACTCCATGAAAACCATGATAAGAGATTCATTATATCAAGTGTGTCACCTTGGGAAGAAATGGTTTTTTTTGAAAAAGAAATATGGATCAATGCGACACTACATTGATTATTAATAGTTGAACAAGATCACAATCAAGAACAAATATCATCTTCCCCGTATTGATGGATTTTTTGATCAATTGCATGGAGCTCAATAATTTTCCAAGACTAAACTTCATTTTGGATATCATTAATTGAGGGTAATTAAGGAGGATATACCCAAGATGAAATTTCATACAAGGTATGGATATTATGAATATATAGTTATGCCTTTTGGTATTACTAATTCCCCTTTTATCTTCATATATTTATTGAATAGAGCCTTTAGATATTACCTCGATATATTTGTGGCAGTCTTTATAGAATATATTATTATCTATTCAAAGAGAAAGGAATATCATGAAGAGAACTTGATAATTATACTACATACCCTACAAAGGGAGAATTTATATGAAAAATTTACAAAGTGAGAATTTTGGATAAAAAAAGTTTCATTTTTGGGTCACATAATCTAAATATTTGGTATAGTAGTAGATCCATCAAAGATGGGGGATATTGAAAGCTTTTTTAGACTAACCACGATGACTACGATCCATAGATTTCTTGGTTTATCTAGATATTATCGATGGTTTGTCAAGAATTTCTCACGACTATATAATCCTATAACCAAGCTGATCAGAACGGTGTCAAGTTTCTCTGGATAGATGAATGTGAGGAAACATTCAAGGAACCGAAGAGAAGGTTGGTCAGTGCACCTATGATTACATTATCCTATAGTGGAGAAGGGTTTGTAATCTATAGTGATGCATTAAATAAGGGATTGATATGGGTTCTTATTAATAATAACATGGTTATAGCCTATGTATCTCAATAGTTGAATATTCATCAACAAAATTACCCAACTCATGATTTGGAGTTAGCAGTTGCAATTTTTGCACTAAAGATATAGAGGTATTATATTTATGGTGAAAAGTGTGATATATATACTGCTTAAAAAATTCTCAAATATATATTCACACAGAAGTAGTTGAACATGCTCCAAAGAAGTTGGTTAGAGTTGATAAAGGATTATAACTACACAATACATTACCACCCTAGTAAAGCGAATAAGGTGGCTGCTGATTTGAGTTGAAAAGATCATGCTATCTTATCCATGATAAGGATCTCAAAGGATCCAATATTTCTCGATTTGAAAATGATGGATCTAGAAATACTGAAGGAAGGGAAAAATATTATCTTTCTCAAATGAATTTTCAACCCTCTATCCAAGTGAAGATCAAGGAGGTGCAGAAGGAAGATGAAGCGATATAAAAGAAGGTTAGAAATGTTCCTAAGTTTAACCTTGATCATAATGGAATGATAAGGTTTAGAAACCATGTATGTGTTAATTTCATACCAGATTTGAAGATGGAGTTGTTAGAGGAAGCTCATATTTCTTAATTCTCTATTCATCATAGAAGTACAAAGATGAATAGTAATTTTAAAGAATAGTTCTGGTGGGATGGCATGAAGAGATATATCACAGAGTTTTGTATCTTGGTGTTTTGTATTCTAGAAAGTTAAGGCTAAAATACAAAAGACTAAATGGATTTTTCAACCATTAACTCTACTAGAATGGAAATGGGAGAACATAAAAATGAATTTTTTCATTGGACTACCCAAAATCTCTAAAGGGTTTACTGCTATATGGGTGGTAGTCGATCACCTTACTATGTCAGCACACTTCATTACTATTAGAGAAGATTTATCTCTGGATCAACTTTCTAGGATATACATCAAGGAAGTGGTAAGGTTTCATGGAGTACCACATTCCATTGTATCAGATCTAAATATGAGATTTTTCTCAAAGTTCTAGAGAAGTCTTCAAAAATCAATTGATATAAAATTGAGTTTTAGCACTACTTATCATCCTCAAACATATGGTCAGTCTGAAAGAACAATTAAAACCCTAGAGGATATGCTGAGATCTTTTTTGTTAGATTTCAAAGGTTCTTGGGATCAACACCTTACTCTAGTTGAATTTTCATACAACTATAGATTTCACTCAAGCATTCAGATGACACCATATGAAGCCCTCTATGGGAAGAGATGTAGAGATCCAACATATTAGGATAAAGATAGAGAGATAATTCAATTGAGACCTGATATTGCTAAAGAAATGGTTGAGAAGGTTAGAACCATTCAACAACATAACAATATATCTCAAAGTCAGTAGAAAATTTATGCTGATAACCATTGGAATGATCTAGAATTTGAAGTTGGTGACAAGGTGTTTATGTGAATCTCACCCTAGAAGAGAGTTATGAGATTTGGGAAGAAAGAGAAACTAAGACATAAGTATATTAGCCCCTATGAGATTCTTGATAGTATTAGGACAATAGCCTATTTCTTGGCAATTTCTCTAAATCTCTCTCAATTCCATGATCTGTTCTATGCATCTCTCTTGAGGAAGTACATACTTGACCCTTCACATGTAATGAAAGGTCATACTGCTGGAGCAAGATCTTCCTTATGAGGAGAAAACTGTTTAAATTTTGGATAGTACAGAGAAAGTTCTACAAAACAAGACCCCTCAACTGGTCAATGTTTTGTGGAGAAATCACAAGTTAGAGGAATCTACGTGGGAACTTGAGGATATGATGAAGGAGAAGTATCCTCATTTGTTTTTACCTGAGTAATGAATTTGATGGGTGAAATTAATTTTAAGGGGTGTAGAATTTGACACCCTGAGTTTTTATGGACCTTTTTTTCAATAAATTAAAATTTTTATTTATATATTGTGTTTTACTAAGTCAAACATTCCTTTTACATGCAACACTGACTTGGCATACAACACACACAACATTGAGTTGGCTTACGATACCCGCAACACTGAGTTCTATGAAACAATTTTTTTATTTATTTAAATGAGATAATTATAACCCAGACATTAAACATAGTGATATGAATAGTAATAACTAATTTTCAAATATATTTTTTAATAATTGTTTTATATAAATGAAACATTTTGATAATAAAATATATGATTATTGGTATAGTCCTTTTATGTTTAAAAATACCATTTTCTCTAATGAACCACTTTTAAAGACCTTCTAATATAATTAATTTTAGACACTCATCGAAATTTATTTTGATAAATTAGACATAATTTTGGAATTAAAAATATCAAAATTATCTTTGGGTGAATTTTTGGTTTTTTTCCAAAATCTTTAAATTTTTGATGAGTAGTGAAAAATACTGCATTGTAGTTAAAAAACCTACTTTTTCATTTAAATAATTATTTTAATTTAAAATGATTCTAAAGTCACAATAGATTAATAATAAATATATTAATCCAATGTAGGTCATTGGAATCATTTTTCTAATAGAATTAGATATAAAAAATCATTGAACTTTTGAACATCTCTTTTAAGTTCCTTCTTGCCACTTTTCTTAGATTAACATTAAACATAATTTTACTGCTTCTCTGAATTGAATTTCAAAAAATGGACATACATGGTTTTAATCAGTATGAAAAATGTGTTCTAATAGGATCAAAATAATTTTTTTGTGGATATTAACTTTTGAATTTTATTTACCACAGTAAAAGGTAAATAGGGAAATTAAAGGTAAAAATAATATTATAATAATATTAAATTACCCTAAAACCTGTACTAATTTCATTATATAAGTGTTTTTATAGAAAAATCATCCTTAATACAAAAATATGATCCTTTTTAAGCCACTTGTGTCAGATTATGACATTTATTATATTTTATTTAAAGAAGAGTTAAAAGTGTCATATTCAAAATTTAATAAATAAATAATTTTTAATATATGGTTACACATAAGATAAATTCAACTATAATTATTCAATTGAAATATAATAAATTTATTTTCATCATGATAATCTATTTTAAATTTTTAGATAATAAGTAACTTAATTAAAGTCTTGTATTATAATGGTGCAATAATTGCTTAATTAACTGAGATATCAAATAAATAATATTAAAAATATTAAAATAAATATAATTTGACTTAATTAATGACGTAAATATTTTTATAGATATATTAGACTTCTAATTGACATATTTTAAGTATTAGTTCAAAGTTATCATGTTATTTTGATATTTTAAAAAATTTAAAAATTAAATAGTATCAAAATTGACATAAATGATACTTTAAAATAAATAACATTTTATTAAATATTATTAAATTAATAAAAATATTTAATTTATCCAAATAATTGTAACAATGTTAAATATTTCATAAATGATCAAATTGGGGTTCTTTTGGAATTTTATAGTAATTATCTTAACTCTGTAGTGTAAAAACACAAGTTGTTACAGTAAAAGTTAAATTGTTTAATTAAGGATTAAATCCAAAAGATAAGGTTAATTATATGTCCTAAACATTTATAAAATTAATTGGTTTAGTGGATTTAGACTCTTAATCATCTAAAACTCTATATAACTCACTTTTTTGCTACATTAAATAGAAAATCAATTTATAATAAATTAATAGTTTTGGAGTTTCTTAAAGTACCCCTCCCTCTTATAAAAGGACACCTCCTCTACCCACTTCCCCACACTTCTCAAGCCCCTTGTATAACCAAAAATCTAATAAAATTAGCTCCAAAATTCCATCTTTTACTTATAGAATACTTACCTTTGGAAGATGATAACTCAAGGAATCCTTTTTGGCACAAAATAAAAGGAGTTATCCGATTAAGAGCTAACATCTTCTCTCAAGATCCTTTCTTTATTTCACTTATCCACCACCTCCACTCTCTTTATTTCACTATGTTATGAAAACGAACAATATAATAAACATATTAGGATGTTTTTATGATAAGGGTTTTACCTATACTTACAAGAACCCTCATCTAATGGATATTGAACATACTATTTTTGTGCATGACGAATTACTGCCTCACGAAACAATGATTGTTCATTTTTTCTTTTACCCCCTGAGATGGTGGCCATTATTATGGAATATCACTATATCTATATCTCTATCTATATATAATATTTATTATGTATTTAAGCTTCTGAATTATTTTTTATAACACATACCTTTTTAATTTCTATTTGGTGATAATACGATACTCTCGTTTGAGGAAGTGCAGAATACCTCCCCCTTAAAGCGATGTGATTCATTCACACACCACGTGGAATGAATTAACAATGTGTTTTTTGAACTTATATGATATGAAATAATTCTAATAGAATAATTATATATATACATACATATATATAAAAATTTCATTTACAGACTTTCTTTCAATATGACAATTAAATCGGAAACAACGTTCATTTGTACATATGGCTTACCGTCGCCATGAATGTTGTATTCAATTTCATACTTATTTATGATATAGATTATTAATATATATATATAATGTATCTAAATTATATTTTAATCATGATATATATTCTAGAATCATGATATAAGTATAATTACAAATGATATAAAAAATTAAGACTCATGCGAAGAACAAATCGAATATTACTCAAAGTGAAACCTTAACATATGATCGTTAACAAGCGGGTAATATAAGGTCATAATAAAAACATATATGGTATTATGTATAAGAATATTCTTATTTAAAATATTTATAATAAAATTATATTTATTATACAATAATATTGTATGAGAATGAAGAGAGTCAAGACACAAGGTAAGGGATAATTTTGCAATCTCATTATTATTCAAGATTGTTTATACATAAATATTTACGGTGGTATATTATCATCCATGTTCATGTTTTCTAAAAATGTTTTCATAAAATGTTTTCTATTCTCATATGTATGTTTAATGTAATTTTTACCTATTTTTTACTTTTTACTACATGTTTTGAAAGGAATATTTCATTCGTTTTCCAAAAAAAGTACCTTTTGACTTATTTGGTAAAAGTATGAGAATAATGTTTTATTTTAACTTATACGGCATGAATGGTTTTTTACACTTTCATAATTCCTTATTTACATTAATATTCACTTACAAAATTTCAAGGTTATTTTCAAATAAAATGTGTTCTTTTAAAATTATGCAGTATTTTAAGAAAGAAAACATTTTTAAAGAAGAAAGGATATTTTAATCAAGAATTAATTTAACATGTTTTATCAAAATTATTTTACATATAAGATGACATTATTTAATAAGGATATGTTTCAAGTATACAAACCCTATTATTTCTATGGTTTTATTATGTTTATGTTATCTATGAAATCCATTTGTTTTCTTGGATTATGTTATGGTGGAATGATATTTAATAAACCCATTTTATTCATTGGGTAATGTTTATGATAAATGTTTTTTGTTTTTTTAGCACATGTATGTATGATTTCATTATGAGATGGGTGTGACCTATATCTCCCTCTGATGCATTGGGTAAAGATTTATATCTCATGATATAAACTAAGATGGTATTGGAAGTGAATCTTGACTACTAAGACAACCATGGGAGTGACCCATGACCACCAAGATAGTATGAGGAGTAAAATAATTATACTAAGATGGACATGGGAGTGAATAATGAATATTAAGAGGGTATGAGGAGTGAACCTATACTAATAAGATGGTCTTGGCAGTAGTGCATTGACTACTATGGAAATCATATTATAAGCTTATGTATCTGCCACAATTCCATGTTTTATTCCTATGTTATTATTTCATGTATTAGGCTCTTTATCTCATTATTATTCATGTCTTATAGACTTCTAATATTTATACCATGATTCTAGTTATGATATTTTATATACAGGGTATGATCTTCTATTTTCATGATCACATTCTCATACCCTTTATTCTCATGTTTATGCTTACATGTATCCCCTGTTTACCCTTATTGAGCATATAATGTCACCCCTTTCATATTTCATCTCCCCCATGTTATGTTGATATGTATTATGTTTGAGGTATCTAAGAATGGTTCTAGTCAAGAAGAACCTAGTGGGTGATGATATAGCTCATTTATGTACTAGTGTCTATGTTTCTGTGTTTATAAAGGCACTAGACCAATTATGGTCTTTGGAAATCTATTTGAATAATGTTTATGTATTCCTCAAATGTTGTGTAATGTTAATTTTTGAAAATCGTGGGTCGCTATACACATTATGGGAAACCGTGTGGCCTAACTGTGCAACCTTCCCAGATCGTAAAATTAAAAAATATCTCTTTTTCCCTCTTGGGATTTTATCCCAAATCCACCCATTTATTCCTCCTCTTGGTTCATACAGCCCTACGAAATCTCCCCCTTATTCTCTAAGCCTCATCCTTCCTCCCTAGCATGTATCTAAGGGATTTATTCAAATTTTGTAGAAAATATCTCAAGGTAATTTCCTCCTCTCTTCTCACTCTTCCTTCTCCATCAATTTTCTCCTGATATATTATTATCCCATGGTTATGTGGATCTAGGATTTAAGTTTCCCTTGATTTATGTTGGGTATTTTGCGTGTTTATGGTTCCTTTTGGATGTTCTTTATTCCTTGAGAATTTATAAGGTTGTTTTGGGTGTGTGTTGTTGAAGCACCATGAAATTGAGGTATGTTTCCCTTTTCACGTTCCTTTAAATTTAATAATTGTTGGTTTCATGTTTATGAAACCATCATTATATGGTAATATAATTTTTTGATCTTTATACTAATTGTTTTATGTGAAGGGAGGTGGTTTTCATGGTTGTTTTGAAGTATATGCCATTGTTTTGTTATATGATGCACATCAAGTGTTTTATAAAATGTCTGGTTGGCCTTTGTGTGTGATCTTCAATATATAAAGCACAATTTGTCTTTTTAAATATATATTTTAAATATAAAAAGTGGTTTTGATCTTCTAAAATGGTTTTCTACTTGAAGATGTTGTGAATTTGGTTCTTTAAAAATGGAATGGCATGTGATGATGATGTGTTGTGTGATTTGCACTTTGATGAAAATGGTTTTGGTTTCCACATGTGGTGTGAGTAGTGAAATGTGATTTTTATTAAATGATTGTAAAATGTTAAATGGTTTGTTTTTACTTAAATGTAAGTTTGTTCTGTTTTCTTAAAAAATGGCGGTTTTTATGAAGGGTGCTCAAGGCATGTTTGGAATTTTTAAAAAGTTGGTGAATATGATTATTATGAAAACCCTCCTCAGCAAATCTTCTTTACCTATTTAAATTTAATGGATGAGGTTTCCTTGCAGTGTAATCCTTATGATACATTATGTGAATGGGTGGGACGTCCTCGTTATGGACTCATCATGACCCATTTACTTTGAGTGGAATTAGAGATCCTTGTTGTGGACTCCTTTGAGATCTATTTGTTTATGGAAAGAGATTGGTCCTCAGGGTGACTCAGGGTGATAAATGTTTTGTTAAATATCTGTATATAATATATTTCCATGTGATTGGATGCTTGGTTGGAATCAATTGGATCAACCCCTTTATACTCTTGACATGGATACCTAGTATATATAGAAAATTTTCTGAGAATGATTACTATACTAATTAGGATTATTCTCTTACTAGTGGACCATAGCAAGGAATTGGATACATTTTGATTATTATTTATATGGGATAGTACCCCTATTTTAGGCCATTTAGGGTGCGATCGAGTGTGTGGGATAAATTTTATGTCATCGATTATGGCATGATTTCCAGGATGAGTCAATATGCATAGTATGTTCTATATTATTTCATAAGCTCCTAGGTTCTCCTATGTTTATTAAAACTTTGTTGTCTATGATGGATGATTTTGATACTTGTTGGTTGGATACTCTTATGTGAATATTTATATTTCCCTTATTATTTGATCACTTATGTTTCTCTCTTGTGTGGTGTACTCCTTTTAGAAATGTGGTGAGTTGGTTTTCAAAGGGGTATGGAAAATGTTTTGGAAAATGTTTTTTTGCACTTTATATTACGTTTTAAAATGAAAACATATTCCTTTATCTTTGAAATTATAATATTTCCCTCTTGGGGAAGAGTGTGATTTTCAATGGAAAATAGGAAATAGAATAGTGTTTTTATTTAAAGTATAAATGTGTGGAAAAATATTTCTTTTATATATTTTATTTCAAACCTAAAGTTGATGTTTCTTTTATTTAAAGGAATTACATTGCGAATATATTTGTTTAGACATTTAATACTCACACCTATAGTTCTCTATTGTTTTTATCTTGTGGTGTAGGTTTCATCTTGGTCCCAATATCCCAAGGAGATGGTTAGTTTTGGTATCAGAGAGTGACCCTTGGGGTCACATGGAGATGTTGCAGTCGTCAGGTTTAGTTTGATTTTTTGTTTAGTTGTTTTATTTTCAGCTTTGGGTAAATGATATTCAGTTTCGATATTTATTTATATTAGTTTTCTCTGTTTATTACCACTTTTCATTTTATTTATTTATATTGGTTGAAATATTTAACTTGGTGTCTCTGATAATTCTCAACATAAGTTAGTATCCCAGGAGGATCAATAATGCCTATTTGGCCTTACAACTGATCAGATTGGGTGACTGGTTCAGGGTCGACCTGGGTCGGTTCATGAAAAAAAGGAATTAGAGTCAGGTTGGTTCTTTAGAGGACCTATATTTCATAGAAACCTTTTTAATTTGGTATGTTAAGGTTGAAGGAGTAGTATTATGGGAACATGGGGTGAAAGTCATGGGGAGTGTCTAACCAACACATTCTCTACCAAACCTTGTGTTTCCAAGGGAAATTGGGTTTCCTTTGGTTTATTTAGTTATCATTGGTTTTTTTATGTTTGGGATATTAAAATAGAGTTCGACTAATGGTCTCAATGATCTCACAGGTCCTGGAAAGCCATGTTGAGCCGAATACATTGTCCTAGAATAGTCTTTATGATAGTGGTGTATTTGGAATATGTCCACCAACCATATGTACAAGTCACCCATCGAAACTAGTTCCCCCTGTGAGTTGTTTTGGGCCTTCCCTGGTTCAATTTTTTTTAAAACTCTTGATTTGGAATTTTGAAAAATGGATTTTTAGTGGTAATAGTTGGGTTTTTGGAAAATGGAAAATAGATTATCAGTATCATTTTGAAGAAAGTTTTCAAAAATTGATTGTTATAAAATGATCCAAGGGTAAAATGGAAATGGTTAAATGGGGATAGATTTTTAAAATAAAAATATGAAGTTATTGAAATTTAATGCTTGAAAATCAGAAATTTATCCTGAAAAGGGTTTGGAAATTTGTTTTAAATGATAAGAAATGTGTTTTTAGTCAAATGATTTCAAATGAAATGAGGTTTGTTAAGCTACTGCAAATTTTTTCATTGGGATGAGTTGATTTTTTGTATGGGACTCACAAGATTTTTGTTTTTAAAGGAAATTAAATGGATTGAATTTTAGAGATTGAAAATGGTTATTTATTTGGTGGTTATTGAGATTTTTAAAAAGTTTTGTGAAAGTTGAAATGAAAATTGGATTGAAAATTTGAATAGTGGGTTGATTGTTTGTTTAAAAACTGGGAATGGTTTTTTGACCTTTGGTATTCCCAAGAGTGTTCACATGCAAGGATATGTGTGAGAATATGGAAATTTTATGTCATGGGAGGATGAGTGCTTGTATTATCATGATTAGATGGATTTATAGGTTGTTAAGAAAATGTGCATTTGATTGAGGCTCTAAGGGATATCATTGGTAATTGTGAAACCCACCATGTTTTATTTCTTTCAAAAGTGTTTCTAAGAGGAAAATTGTGATGTTTTGATAGACTGTGGCTATGTGGATTGTTTCCCTATGATTTGGTAATGATGTTTATGCTATGTTTTGAGTTTGAGAACTCTTATTATTGAGTTGATATTGGTGGAGCTCTTGGTTTTCTTGTTTCCTAGTGTCTTCCCCATAAATTTTTGATGGATATTTGAGGTGTGGATATGGGTGGTTTACTATTAGAAGAATTTCCATTTTATCAACTTAATTATTTCTTTCTCAAGTTTTGAAAATTGAATCCCCCACCTTTTATGGTCAAGAGGATCCTATCGAATCGTAAGAGTGGATGAGAAAAATAGGAAGGATCATTAGTATCCTGGAGTTTCCTGAGACATTAAGGGTTATGTTTGATATATTTATTCTTAAAGGACCGACCTAAAAGTGGGGGAATTCAGTCTCTCAAATAAAATCTCAGAAATATATAACCTCATAATTCTTCAAGGATTCGTTTATCTGTCAGTTTTTCTCTAATACAATGAAGGTGAGGAAGGGGATGAAGGTGTGTTGTCTAAAACAACGTGATTGATTAATGTTTTAATTATTTTTTTTCCATTTTTGGATCTATTTTTAAACCTTTTTGAGTTTACTACGGATGATTCCTTGAATGATCGATGCTTTGAGAGAGGGATTCATCTAAATTTGTAGTGAAAGGTGTCAAAGTTCCATTTAACCTCTTTTAATGATTTGTGGAGGCAAGATGTTTGTGATGATTCTATGATAGAAATTTATTATGGAATAAAACCTTACTCCAATATATGGGAATGGTAAAGGGAATTATAGTAAGGAAATGGGGAAGTGGCCTGAAGCTATTGGTGCTGGTCACAAAATTAAAATGCCTCTTTATCTTTCTTCAAATTTTTCTAAGAACAATATCATGGAGTTCCATCAGTTTGGTAATAGAGATCATAAAAAGTCATCATTTCCATGTTCCCCCAATACCTATCATGCCTGTAGATTCGTGGTAAAATTTCAACAGTTTTTTGGGTGTTTCCTAGAAGTGATGTAGAGACAATTTTCAGAATTATGGTGGTGTTTGGGAATAATTTAATGTCCCTTTAATAATGGTCATGTACGACAGTATTATTTGGTGATGTGTTCCCTTTAAATTGTAAAATTGGGTGTTTTGGATATCGTAAGAGATTTTGTTTCAATGAAAGCATGTTTATCTTTCGAAAATTATGAAATTTTTGTTGTATTAGTTATAGGTGTGCCTCTTTGAGATTATTATTCCTGATGTTTCCCATTCAATATGAAAAGGTATGATGTGTGTGTATTTTATGATTCCATGTTTCAGTGGAAAGAAGGATTCCTGATCAGGGATTGATAGCTCCTGACTACGAAGCAGTAGATTCTTCAAACATCAGGGCTCCAACCGTATGCCTCAGAGTGAAGTTGACATATAGTCAGTAATCCCAGGGGTGTGAGGGACCTTGGCTTAGATTTTGTATTTAGTGTAGTAATAGAGAAAATATAAGTCTTCTTGTTTTAGCTTCTTCTTCTTATAGGTTCCACCTTATAGAGAGAGGCATAGAGACCTCGTTACCTCATTCTGATCCTTGTGGGTTAAAATTTCTTATTTGGTTGAAAGGAGGCTGGGTGGTCTTGTTTTCTATTGAAATTTCATTGGTGGAACCCTTTCAAATTCGAACATCTGAATTGGTGGTCGTTAAAAAGTTAGACCATGTATGATGGTTCTATGTTTGTCGCCTGGTCCAGAGTTTCTTTTATTGAGTTTTCCCCCTTATGGTGAGGGTTTTTGGCCGGTATTGGTTGGTTTAATCCAATTGATTCTTAATGGTGTGGAGCCCCACTATAGGTATTAATGAGGTTTCTTATAAAAGTTGATCAGTTCGTGTTGATTTATATTATTGGGGATTCTATTCTGGCCTCCTGTGTTGGTAATCCTATATAGCTCTAATGTTGGATTGGCAATGCACAAATTTTTTTGAAGTTATCTAATTTCGAGTTCCTCTTTGTTTGGAGGAATGTTGGGATTTAGAGCACACCCAGTGAGTTTTTTTGTGGCTGGGTTGTTCAAGTTATATATTAGGTTTCATGTTGTTTCTTGAAAAGTGGTTGGTTGATTTTGTAAATAGGTTTGAGATTTGTTTAGTGGTTGTGGAGGTGATATTGTCTTGAGAGGTTGAATCATGTAACTATGGGAATCCTTTTTCCTTGATCGATCAAATATTTAATGGTGTGGCTTTTTAGGGTAGAAATGTTATGGTGGGGAGAATTATCAAACCTGAGATTTTGTTTTAACTCTTTTTTATGGTTCATTTTTAGATCTTGGTTTTCCTCTTGAGTTTTAAGTGTGATGGGTATAAAATTTTTTGATGATAATTTTTTATATTTGGACTTGTGTTTATTCCTTAGTTTCCTCCAAGTTTTTTTGGTGAAAATTTGATTTTTTTGGCTTAATAGTAGGTGGAACATAGTTGATTTATAATTAGAGGAAACCATATGGCCCTGCCAAGAAAACCATGAAACTTAAGAGTGGGTGTCTGGGGCTTGGCACATGACTTGTTCACAGTTTGTCAAACTGTGCAGTAAGTGTGGGAGGAAACTTTGTATCATGGAAGAACCATTTTTTTACTCTTGGTGAATTTTTTACCAAATGGTGTGTCCGAACAATGTAAGTTCTAAATGTGTGTCCAATAAGGGGCACATGGTTGGTGGACAGTTTGGGAAACCATGCAGACTAACCATGCAGACTGCCCAGGTCCTAGAAATTGTGAAATGTATCATTTTCCGTCTCATGATTTTTCCCCAATCCACCCATTTCGTACACTTTATTGGTCATAAAACCTTTGGGAAGCTCCTCACTTGTTCTCCAAGCCTCCTCCTTCCTCCCATGCATGGATCTAAGTGATTTCTTCAAGTTTTGGGGCAAGTATCTGAAGGTAATCTTCTCCTATATTCTCCCTCTTCCCTATACTTTCATTTTCCCTTGATATATTCTTCTACCATTGTCATATGGATCTAGAGATTATTTTTCCATTTATTTAGGTTGGTAGTTTTGTGTGTTTAAGGTTCCTCTTGTATTTTCATGCTTTCTTGAGCCTTTGCAAGGTTATTTTGGGTATGTGTTGTTAAAGCGCCGTGAGATTGAGGTATGTTTCCCTTTTAAATTGAATTTAAATTTAAGAATCATTGGTTTGATTCTTCTTACACATTAATTATATTTTAAATATCCTTGTGTGATATTTATATTAATTTTTTAATGTGAAGTGAGGTGGTTTTCATGGATATTTTGAAGTATATTCCATTTTTTGTTATGTGATGCACACCAAATGTTTTCTAAAATGCATAGTTAGATTTTATGAGTGATATTAAATATCTAAAGAATGGTTTGGATTTGTAAATATATTTTTGACATATAAATGGTGGTTTTGAGTTTCTAAAATGGGTTTATAATTTTTTTTGTATTTGAATTTGGCATGTGTTTGGTTCCTTAAAATTGGAATGGAATGTGATGATGATGTGTGGCCCAATTGACAGCTTAATGAAAATGGTTTTGGTTTTCACATGAGGTGCAAGTAAATAAATGGGTTTTTTCATAAATTATTGTGAAATAGTAAATAGTGTGTTTTACCTCACCGGAAGGTGGATTTTGTTTCTTGAAAAGTGGTGATTTTTATGAAGGGTGTATAAAGACCATTTGACACTTTTGTAAAGTTGGTTAAATGATTATTATGAAACCCCCCTTGGATAATCTAATTGCCTTTTTAATATTTAATGGATGGGATTTCCTCGACGTAGAGTCCCCGTGATCCATTATGTAAATGGATGGGACTTCGTCACTATGGAATCCTCATGACCCGTTTACTTTAAAAGGAATTGGAGAACCAAGTTTTTGAATACATTAAGATATATTTGTTTAGGGAAATATATTGATATTTAGGGTGGATCAGGGTGATTCATGTTGTGTGAATTATCTATATATGATCTATGTTCTTTTTATTGGATGCTTGTTTGTAATTAGTTGTCTCAACCACTTTATACTATTGACAAAGAGACTTGGCATAACTAGAGAATGTTATGAGAACGATTTCTGCACTAGTTTGAATAACGCTCTGGATAGTGGCCCATATCAGTGAATTAGATATGTTTTTCATATTATTTCCATGGGAAAGTGACCCTAGATTAGACCATTTTTGTTGTGATCAAGCATGTGTGTGAAACTTGATGTCATCGAGCGAGGAATGCTTTCTGGGATGAGTTAAAATGTATTTTATGTTTTGGATTATTTCATGAGCTCCTAGGTTCTCCCATGTCTATTGGAACATAGTTTTTTTGTGGTGGATGATTGAGATACTTATTGGTTGGTTACTCTTGTGTTCATATCTCCATTTCCCTTATTGAATTATCATTTTTTTTCTTATGTGGTGTACTCCTTTAATAAATTTGATGAGTTGGTTTTCAAAGGTTTATATAAAATATTTTGGAAAATGTTTTTTCACACTTTCTCATCATTTTTAAAATGAAAAAATCTTCCTTTCTCTTTGAAATTATAATTGATCACTCATAGGGAAGTGTGTTATTTTAAATATAAAATGGGTATTGGAACTATGTTCTTCTTTAAAGTATAAATGTGTAGAAAAATCAAACTTTTATATATTTTATTTTACACCAGAAGTTGATGTTTATTTTATTTAAAAGAAGTTCATTTGGAATAAATTTTTTCAGGCATGCCTACTAAGTTTTACACACATGCCTATAGTTCTATATTATTTTTATATTGTGGTTTAGGTTTTATCTTGGTACCAATATTCCTAAGAAATAGTTGGTTTTGGTATTAGAGAGTGGTGTTTGGGGTCACAAGGAGATGTTGTGGTCATCAAGTCTAGTTTAGTTTTTGTTTTCTAGTTGTTTTATTTTTTAATTTGTGTAAATTATGTTTAGTTTGGATATTTAATTGAATTGGGTTTCTCTGGATATTTCTTTTCTTTAGTTTATTTATTTATATTGGAAAAAATAATTACCATGGTTACTCTGATGCTACTCGATACCAGTTTCCAGCCCGAGAGGATCAGGAATGCCTCTCAAGGCTTGCCACAGATCGAGTCTCGTGACCGGTTAAGGGCCGACCTGGGTTTGTCCATAATAAAAATTAATGTCATAATTTTGAATATTTGAAATGAAATTAAAAAATGTAATAATATTATTAGTTAATTAACATTTTAGTTTTTTATATTTTTTCCGTAGATGAACTTAAACATTGACACATTTTATTTTATACTTCTAATTATTATATTATTTAATAGAGATTTAATAAGTTGACATGGAATATAATTGATCTATTTATTCATTGAATGGATATGTAAACAAGATCATTTAGTAAATCTATTATCATTGAAATAAAATTCTTTGAGAGGGGTACATTAGAGGATAACATCCTTGGTTGGTACTATATTACTAAAAAATATTTTACATAGAAGTGTGTTACAAGCTATTACTATTATTTATTGTAGAATCAAATTTTTTATTGTTTATGTATAATCATGCCCTAATAATTATGTTTAAGACGGTAAAATGGAAAGTGATATAAATTCTCCCCCTTCATTTATTTTTTAGTTCCTATGAAATTTATAGTGAGAATAATGTGTGAAACTAGGTCATGTGATTAATTATCTTAGAATAATAAATAACTATTTTAATTGGATATTTCATAGGATCAGATTTCATAATGTAAAAAATTAAAAATATGTTTTCAATGTGAAATTAGCTGTAGGATTACTCATATTTCCTAACTGTTAATATGCATAGTATGGTGTGTGAATACCCCTTTACAATATATGAGAGAGATAAATTTTCTGGAATAAAAAGTCATTAGTGTTTGAATTTATAGGTGTGCTTATATTTTTTTTATTTCAGAGAAATAGATACATTCTATATAATAATGGAATATAGATAGTTATCAATGAAATGATAATAAAGGATCAATATAGGACACATAATGTCCAAAATCATATATAGGGATGTTATTTTATTTAAAATTAAAATATTGTGACTATGAGTACATATGTACATTACCATGGAGATATGGAATTGATAGATGACCATGTTACATGAAAGAATTAGTCAATAATGTATCGATTATATATATGCAATGGGATCTAAAAATTTGTACTACATGAATGGTTATACATCATGAATTAATGATTATAAGGTCACTCATTGGGAGGAAATGAAATTTATTGAAATATATTTTGTGACTAAAGTGGAGTTGGTGGTCAATAATTCACACTATAATATATAAAAAATATCTAGATCTTGAAACTCATCATAATAAGTGATTGAATGGTATTATTGAGTTTTTTTCTTTGAATATTGGGATTAAAATGAGTCTTTTTATTATATATTAGTGCATATTTACTATTTGTGTGGATCACCATAGGGATCATCCATTGAAATAATAAAAATATTGAGAAGAGTTATGATTAGTAGGGTAATTTTAAGTGAATGAAAAGTAGAAATTGAGTCATGAAAGTGAAAGATAATTTAGTAATGAAGTGGTGAATTATGATGGGGTCATGTCATTATCCCTTACCCACATAAAAGGAACCCCTTCTGGAGTAGAAATTTGAGAGAGGAGCGAATGATTCTAGAAGTATTCCTCCAATAGGCCATGGGTTTGTGACAAGAACCAAGGGAATATCATACATAATTTTTTTAGTAATTAACCTCGAGGATTTGATTAAATGAGAGAGATAGTATAGAAACACCCAATAAAATTTTTCCAGGATAAAAAAATTATCCCTGATACATTCATGTATTTCCATACAACTGAACATGTATAATGGAAACAATAAGAACCAAATAAAAATCCTTGATAGTGTCCTCAAATCCCAAATAGTTCATAGAAAAAACAATGAGCTATTAATGTACAAATTGATCACCAAATAGCTCATGAGGACCTAAAAAAAGTTTATAGCTATGATGAGTGATCATAACATGTATATTAAGTACGTTCATCCCTGTATACTCTTTTGAAAATGATAAATAAACCATAGTAAACCACCATGAAAAATAAGTTAAGGTAACCCCTAACCCATTTAGGTATTATAAGTTCCAATAATCACCATGTATCTCTCAAAAATTGTTACATACAAGTGATCATATAATATAATATCAAAATAATTTACCTTCCTTACAATTCCCCACTAGTTTTCCGCTCAACCATTCACCATATGCATCATATCATCTCATCACATACCATGAATCCTACACATCACATCATACCATCATAATGTACCACATCTCTAGATATTAATTGAGTAGGGGTTGTGATCCATTATAGCCTATATATCCTATATTATACCTCAATCCATCATAACCCATACACATCATACCTATAAAAATCTATATGATAATACATTCAGAGATACATGCATGTTAAATAATAAAAAGACATTAAATACCTCTATAAACATATAAGGGAAATTTAAACACCATGAATACCAATTTTTTTTGTCTAGATAAGATAGTAAGTTGTTATCCATCCTTTCCTTAGAAAACTAGATATTGGAGAAAACACCCTCCAAGAGTCCATTGGGTTTTAGTTTCTCTACAGACAAGTAAGGGGTAGTGTATGAAGTAACATAACATATAGGAAATAATATAGCACATAAAAACACAACATGCATTGAAATAGTATTAGTTTCAACTATATATATCATCTCTTTGAATCGTAACTTCCATAACTAAGAACTAGATATCCTATAAGAACAAAAGAATTCAAAGAGATTCATTTTATTAATTTTTTAATTTGAAAATTTTACATTATGTTAATTAATTAATTAGATATTAATTAAAAATATTCCATTCACATTTCATTTGCCGGAAAGTGATGTACATGCGCTCTGAGCATATCGCAACCAATTCCATGGTTCCTCAAGAATAGCAACATTTGCATTCAATTCAAGAACCAAACCCATGTGTTTAATAATTTATTATTAATTATTATTACATATTTCTAGGTATCCTTGTAAACATCAAAATACACCATAAAATAGTTATATAAACCAATCATAACTAGCTACAGAATGATATAAGGAAATTAATTAAGTTTATCAAGAAACCCATGCAACACCTTGAGATTTTGTGATTTTTATTTCGAATTAATTTAAAAATTTAGATATTTCTCATCTCACGTAACACTAAATATAGATTTTATTATATGAAATCACTATGTTTTTCTTATGTGGTAGGCAACACTAAGTAATTATTTCACTACATGAAACACTTAGATTAGCTTTTGATACATGTAACACTATGTTTGGATTGTGTTATACATAATGATGAGTTCTTTTGATTACATGTGTGACAAAAAAAACATAGTTTTAGAAAACTAAAATTTACTATAAATATTATTATTTTAATATTATTATAGTTTTCACCTCGACATTGGGTGAATTTCTGGTATTTTTTAGAGAAGTTTAATTTTTTGATGGGTAGTGAAAAATAATGAATTTTAATTTAAAACTGTATTTTAATCTAATTTATTTATATAGATAAATTAAAATTAAAATTTTGTTTAAATTATATATAGATAAACTATACATATATTAATTAAATATTTGTCATTTTAATCAATTTAAAATTGAAATTGTATGTGGGAAAATTTAAAACTTTTTAAAATTTTCACTTTAAAAACCCATTGTTTTGTCTCATCCACAAGATTAATTTTAAATTAAATCATTCCACTTCTATGATTATAATTAGGAAAAATTGATTCCATATTTGGAATCAAAAATAATTTTCAATTACTATTAAGGTAAACTAAGTTTTTGACTAAAATTATTAGTGAAAGTAATTTAAATTAAATTCAATGATTAAGGTATAAGCGAGTTTACTTATTGGTTAAACTTTTACTTAAGCATCCAAATAACCTATACACATGTCAAAAATCTATTTTATGGACGTATTCATGCCCTCACAAATTCACACCTATAAAGATCATTGTATCAACCAAAAACTACCAAAATAAAATCACAACTTTCTTCTTCTCATCATAGAAACCTCACATTGGGCATATGGAAAACCAAGTTAGTACTTTAGTGAAAACTAAATGAAAATACCCAAAGAAGAGGTAACATCCTTCAACAAGAACTTTTATTGTCTTTCATTATACACCGCCTAAATTTTTCTTATTACATGATTATATAATAAAATTAGTGTAATAAATATAATGAGATATTATTATGGTAAGGGTACTACCAAAACTCACACACATTACATCAAATAGGATACACAATCATCATTTGAGTGTACGATAGACTACCGCCTTGCAAACCGATGTCGTTCGTTCTTCCATTACCATATTTCAAGTATGGTAATAATGATGGAATTACTATTTGTATATGATATATATGATATATATGATGTATTTACAATTCTGGAATTATTATATTACAGAAATCTTTATGCTTTCTAATTTTTGGGAATATGATAACTTATTTTGTGAATGTGAGGACTATCACCTCCTCAAAGTGATGTGATTTGTTCAAAATTTACATAGAATGTATTAAGGATGATTTTATAAAAATTAAATTATATATATGAAATAATAATCCTAATTTAATGAAAATATATATACATATTCATATATGTAATTTACTTTCTTTCATTCAATACGAAAAGAAAACGAAAACAACATTCATGTGCACGTACGACTGACCATCTCCATGAACAATGTATTCCATTTTATATTTTGATATGTTATACATTATTATAGATACTTATATAATAAATATATATTATATTTATATCTCTTTTTAAATTCTATAAATAATTAAATCATTATCTATTTAACAATATTAAGAATAAAATGTCAAAACATATACAAAAAATAATGTGGTTATTTCTCGAAAAGTAATTTTAAAATGAAATTGTTAATAAAAGGGTAATATAAAGTCATAATAAAATCATATTTAGTATGATATATAATAATATTGTTTATTGTTGTATTTATAATGAACTTATAATTATTATACTAGATATTTTAATGTGTATGAAGAAAGTCAATACTTAAGGTAATAATTTTCTCGTCTCACTTTTATTTTTGTGAGATATACACTATATTCACCACTTATTTTTGATTTTTGGGGTATATAATGACCTATGAAATGTTATATCATGAATTTTATTTATTTAATTATATTAAAAGTTTCAATTGATGTTATTATTTCACATATCTCATGATTTAAAAGTTACTCAAGTAGGAATGGTATTTCTAGTCTCAATTTTATTTTCCATGAGACACAATCCATATTCACCACCTATTTCTTGTATAGTGTGTGTATACATACAATGTATATATTTTATTAATATTATAGGGGTTGGATTTAAAAATTCATTTTTGGATCTCTCTTTCATGGAGTTTATGGTTCAAATTAAACCTAATCAATAAAAGTCTTTTGTCTCAATTTTCCATCCTTGAGATATATATTATAATACGTGCCTATATTATTTTATGATGTGTATATACTATCTCTTTGAAATGTTATATCATGAATATAATTTCTTTAATTATATTTTATTCTTAATTTAATGTTATTATTTCACGGTTATTAGGATTCAAAGTTTGCAAAGTGGTAATAGTTTATTGCTACAATCTCATCTTTATTAAGATTGTTTACGATTATGCTTTGACTGATGAAATCTTATGATCAAAATCCCATGATTAATCCCGAATTTTATTATAATCTAGTAATTCATAATATATTCAAGTAATAATAAAATTTTCTACCTTGTTTTACTTAATATAATTAATAAAATGTTTTTAAGGGAATCCAACATTATCTCTCTTCGGTTAGAAATATCCGTTCTTTCAAAACAATGTTTGTAAGAAAAAATTTAAAATGTTTTTAAATGATATTTTAAGATAATTTTAAAAGAAAATTATTTTTAAAATATTTTATGTTTTAAAAAGTGTTTAAATGGGGTTTCAAGCATCCTTTATTGGTTTTAAAGGTTATTTTTGAAGGAAAAGGGTTTCAAAATGTTTTATGTTTTAAAATGGTTTTTTCAAATAAGAAATGATATTTTACACAAGAAATGTTTTAAATAATCTTTCCAAATAATTTTACAACTATGATGAAATATTTTGATGTAAAATATTCCTTACTATTATTATGATGCAAGGGTACCATTCACATTCTTTCTCTGAATGATTTAGGTTTAATATGGAAAGTTATTTATGAAATCCGTTTCTCTTATAATAGATATTCCAAGTTAAAATGGTTATGAAAAATAAATATTTTTATGGATGATTATGTGATTAAATGATTGTTAAACCTATCTCTTTTCCACAACTTATGATATGATGAAATTTTAATCATTCACATTTCATTTCATGGGTTATGATATGATATTAATGAAATCCATTTCTTTTTGTGGGTCATGATATGATGAGTGTTTTATTATCTTGTGGAACACATATGTAAGATTTAATTACATAATGGGTGGGACTTATATATCCCTATGATGCATTGGTTAATGGTAAATTTTCTATGAGATCAAAGGGTACATGAGTGGGAATCCCAATCCCATAAAAATAGGGTATATTGGAGGGAATCCCAAGATCCTAATAAGAGGGTATACAAGAGGGAATCCAAAGCCCATAAAAAGAGGTTATACGAGAGGGAATCCCAATCCTCTAACAAGAGGGTATATAGGAGGGAATCCTAAGATAATAAATAGTGGTTACATAGAAGGGAATCTTATACCCACAATAAGAGGGTACACAGGAGGGAATCCCAATCTCAAAATGAGACAATAAATGGGAGGTCATCCCAAGACCAAAAAAGGTACATAAGTGATTATCCTAATCCTAAACTGTTATGAGGGTATTTTTAGGTATCCTTAACATAATATTTTCTATTCTTATGTGTATGGAATAATTATATTCCATATTCCTATGTTATGATCTGATGGATTATTCTCTTAATTCCTTTATGATTCATGTCTTATGAAATGCCAATATTTATTCCATGACCCTTGATTATGATCTTTGTTATGAAGGTTATGATCATTTAATGTTATAGTCTTGTTCTTATACCCTTATGCTCATGTTATTCTTACATCTCTCCCTTATTTACCCTTACTAAGCATTTGAAATCACCTCTATTTTATATTTCCTTTCCCCAGGATATGAAGAATGATTTTAAGTAGGAGTAATAAATTGGAAGATATTTAAGGGAAATTTTGAAGATATTTCACCATGTTTGATGACTATAGTTCCATGTTTTCAAAGACACTAAAATATTATGGTTCTCAAGAATGTTCTTTTTTAATGTGTTGAATATTTATCTAAAATGATTTAATATACATGTATCTTAATACTGTGTCACTATAGTTATTGTCAAAGTAAACGTTTAGTCATCCTTTGGAAACTATTTTGAGAAAAATTTAGTGAGATCCCTAGGGATATTTCTAAGGATATGTCCCTGGATGTATGTAATGGTATGTTCAAGGATGAGTTAAAGTATTGGAAAATGTCCTAGAATTTTGGTAAAGGATTGGGAGAGTAGATTCCATGAAATTACATCCCTGTCTGGATACAAAAAGTGTATTTGGATTTGGAACATATGTATATAGGGGAAACAACCCCAAAAACACCATATTGAGCTAGATTTTTTCAGGAACTGGTGTATGAGAACATGCATTACTACATTATTGGTCTAAAAATACCGAGGGATATAATTTGGGAATTCAATGAATCTTTAAGAACAAAAATGAAGTATTTAGATATACATTGACTTCAAATAACCGAGGATAAAAATAACACATAATATATTAAATAATTAAGTTTCATCATTTAGACATCCTATAAGTGATTTTCATGATTATGTGGTTTTTCTCTATGATAACTGTCACTCAATCTAAACATTTTGATTTTATTTAATAGAGAAAACTGAAAGGAAATAGGTAAAATTGGATATTTTAGACATGGAATGTACATGAGTTATGAAAATCAATGTCCTTAGTGAAAATATCATAAAGAGAATCAGGAAGGATGTACAATTATTGGTTACACTGGTGAAGATAAAGAGACCCCAAATGCCATGTGATTGGTATGCGATGTTTTAGTATTATTGTTTATAAGCACAACTAAATTGAGTAGAAATGATTAATATATCATAATCTAGGAAAGAATTAATAATGAATAAGATTAAAATATCTATGTAATTTTTTAAAAATAATGTTTTATTATTGAAGTGTTTATGTATTTGAATTCAATAATTATGTTATCTGAATTTTGAAATATATAAGGATTTTTCAGTTTATGTAATTAAAATAATATGTCTAATGGTTCTGATCGAAAAGAAATGTGATTTAATGGAAATATGATATTCTATGGATGAACATGATTTAGGGGAAGATATACCTTAATATGTTCCTAATGCAGAGATAATGATGTTTGGATAAATATATCCTGGATATGAATAAGTAAATTAGACGATATTGATTACCTTAGAACTGATTAATGATTTGTTGACAAATATGTTTATACAATCATGTAAGGATTTTAAAACATTCTTATATTTAAGGAATATATTCAATAATATTTGGAATAAGAAAGCATGCTTATTTTAAATAAGGTTTTATGGAAAATCAAGTTATTACCATGTTTTAAGATAAAACATGATAAAGGAATTCAGAAGTTTGGTATGTGACAACCGAGAGATACTTTATGTTATATGTGTGATAAATGTTAAGATAATTTTGAGAAATTTAGTGACCTTATTTCTAATGTTTTGTATTTCCAACTTTCAGAAGGGTTACAAGGTTAACCATTTAGGGAATGGTTGAAGTTTAATTTTTGATGCAGTTTTAAAGATTAAGGTATTATCTCATGATATGAGAATTTATGCATATTGGATAACTTATGAAAACCACTTTTATATGATGTTAAATATATAAATATATAATGAATTATAATTCTCATGATATATTTATAGTTTAGGAATGACAAATTCACCTTCATTTCATGGACTAATAGATGATGTGAAAATCGAGAAAGGCACAACCAAAGGCTGATATTTTGCATATGAAATGGAATGAAATCATATAAGTATATTTCCTTATATTTTTAGACAATAAAATAATTCCTCAACTATTGGAAATTTATATTGAAAAATATTTATTCTAATACCATTATTTATATAGAACCGATGGTCTTATAAATCATAACAAATTTATAGTTTTGAGGCCCTTAACTTCCCATTGATCATTTACTTTCTTATGATCAGGGATCTTTATCACTCTATATAATTATTTTCAAGTTTTCTCTACATAAAATATTCACTTACAACCTATGTTATCCTATTTTGAAACCTAGTTTTGAGTTACTTTGGTTAACCATTATGGTTCAAACATTCCCTTTTTAAAGGAAGTTTCAGAATTCATTTTTTATGATGTGGGATTATATGAATGGAAAATTCATGTATTAAACCTTTGATGACCCAAATAAATTTCGAAGGTGAAATTCATTTTCAAGGGGGTAGAATGTAACACCCCTAGATTTTTTTAACTTTTTTTTTCCAATTAATTTGAACTTTTTGATATTTTTTGTTTCACGCAACCCAGAATATAGCTTGGGTTATATTATAGCACTATGTTTGGTTTGCATTGAATTCAAAACCATGTATATCTTACACTGCACACAACACTTAGATTAGATTTCAGTATAAACCAAACTATGTTTGGCTTGTGTTATAAAAAATTCAAAGTTCCTTTGATAACATGCGTGGCACACAAGATTTAGTTTTACCAGACTATAATGTACTATTAATAATATTATTAAAATATTATTATAGTTGTTACGTAGCTTTTGGAATGGTGGGAATGAATAATATTATCTAAATTATGAAAATATAGTTTAAAATTTTATATAAGAATAATTATTATTTGATCAATTAACTAGAAATGGAAATAAAACCTTTTTAAAAATATAGGAAATCTTTTGCTCGAAAACTATGTTTATGCAATAAAACAAATTTTACTTCAATAAATTAATTAAAAAAATTTATATAAATTATTTTATTGATATATATATATATATATTACATTGATTCAAATATTTAATTTTCATATTATATTTATTCTAGACAACAGGTAAGAATAAATCCAATTTTATGTATAAAGATATATATTTTTCTAAAAGAAACTTTTACCACCTTTTAATGGTGAACCAATTTTAATTATAATTTTTGAAACTTTTATAATTTTTATTTTAAAAAATAAACTTAAATTTTTCAAATATTAATATAAAAAATTACATTGGGTGAATTTATAGTATTTTTATGAGATGTTTCATTATTTGATGAATTTTGAGAAAACGATGAATTTCAATTGAAAACTGCATTTTATTGTAATTTACTTATATAGATAAATTATATTTTAAATTTTGTATAAAGAATATTTAGATAAATTATATATCTATTAATATAATTTAGTTCATTTGAATTAATTTCATATTGAAATTGGATATAAAAACAATCCAAACTTTTAAACATTTTCAATTTAAAAACCCGTCGTTTTGTCCTTTATATAGGCTTAATTTTTATTTATATTCTTCCAATTAGGTGATTATAATTTGGAAAAATGGAATAAATATTTGGAATAATCATAATTTATAATTTATAGAAAGGTAAACTGTAACACCCTGATATTTTTTGAAATATTTGTTTTTGAATTAATTTAACATTTTCGATATTCTACATTTCTGAGAATAATGAATATTGCTTTTTTTATATGAAAAAATTTTGTTTGGCTTGCGTTATATGAAAAACCATGTCAATATTTTTCTAAAAAAACACTTGAATTAGTTTTTTTAATAAGAAACACCATGCTTGTCCTATGTTACACACAATGCAAAGTTCATTTGAAAGCTTACATTACACGCAAGACCGGGTTTTACCGAACAATAGTATAGTATTAAAATATTAGTATTTAATATCATAAAATATAACATAGTTATTAAATTAGAGTTTACGAATAGTATTAAATAAATTATAAAAATATAAGGTTTATACTATGAATTCATTGGTTACCAATTAATTAGAAATGGAAATATATATGAATTGATTATAATAGAAATAATTCTTTTTATGCTCCGAAAGTTATTTTATCTTAATAAATTAAATTAACTAAAATTATTGAATTATATTAATTAAATATATATTTTATATATTCAGTAAAATATTTTTATACTTGTATAATATATTTTATAGGCATAAGATAAGAACCAACACAATTTTACGCATAAAACCCAATATTTTTCAAAAGAGTCATTTTACTAACATTTAATGGTAAGCCCATTTTAGATTTAATTTATTTAACTTTTAGAATTTTTATACAAAAAAATAAACATATTATTTTAAATTAGGTTATCAAAATTTACTTTGGTTGATTTTTGTTATTTTTCGGATAAGTTTCATGTTTTGACGAATAAAGAAAAATAATAATTTATAATTAAAAATAGCTTTTTCATCGAAATAATTTATTTTTTAATTATATATTTTACTGGTTTTAAAGTAAAATTAGATATTTTTTTAAATTTTATTCAAATTATTTTACATTTTAATGAATTTGAAATTGAATTTGGATATAAAAATATGTCACTCTTTTGGACATTTTCACTTTAAAAACTCATTTTCTTATTCTATCAATGAGATTAATTTTAAATTAATTTTATAAATTTATATATTTTGAATTGTTAAAAATGGATTTCATAATTATAATTATACATTACAAATTTATAAAATTGGTATCTTTTATTTTAGCACAATATGAATTATAACCTTAGTAATTTTTAATACCAAGATTAAAGGTAAATCATGTAATTTACTGTAAAAATGATATAATAAATATTAGAAAACTACCATGAAACTTTACCAAAAGATATTTTATGAATATAATTATTAATTTAATACATAATAATCTGAATTGAATAATATTAATAGTTACTTGTCCATGAAAATGACTAAAATATTATTAAATTCAAATGGAGTGACAATATGTCACACAGTTTCTTTGTATAAGTATAATATTTTTAATATGGGAATAAATAGAAGATATTCCTGAATATATATATTCTTATGAAATTTAAAATGTTTATATGTATCATATAAATTTATTTTAAATTTTTAGTGAAGATATAATTATCATAAATAAATACAAAATGATGATGCAATAATTACTCAATTAATGTAACTATCAATTACATGATATTAGAAATATTAAAATAAAAATGATTTGACATAATTAAGGTGATAAAAGATTTTTTTGGGTGAGTAGGAAATGATAGGGGTGTGTTAGGTGAATTTTATTGATGTTTTCTTACTCTATGTATTTTATTAAAGCCAAAGTTATGAACAATGTCAAAATTGACACATGTGGTATTTATTGAATATAATATTTTATTAAATTATTTAAAAAACATAAAAATTTTAAATAAAGACAATGGGGTGATATATGGTAAAACATATCCTAAATTGGAAATTTATTATCCAATTGACACTTCATAATGAAATAATCACATCCTCTTAGTATAGGAAAATTTGTCACCGTAGTTAAAATTAAAATGTGTTAATTAATAGTTAATCAAAATAATAAGGATTTAAATAACAAAAAGACATTTATAAAACCTATTGGTTGATTATATTATGATCTTAACATGTATTATTTGAATAAATATAATTTTTTAGGTATTTGGGGTGAGATTGATTATATTATAAATTAATATTTTTGGATTTTCCTAAAGTACCCCTCACATTCATTATAAAAGGACACATCCTACCTCATCTCATTTCACCACATTGAGTCTTATATATCATCCAAAACCTTAAAAATTATGTTATAAACTTTTCTACTCACATTATATAGGTTCTTTCCTTCCCAAAGGATGAACTACAGAGTCATTTAGATGATATCTAAAGGATCCATTTTGAGGAAGAGGTAATCACTCTAACCGATCAATCTTTTTTATACTCTTCTATAACTCTTATAAATATAAGATATATATCATAAATAAATAACTTAATAATAAAAAATATTCTTAAATTTTACTATGATGACTAACACACCATTATACAACCACTTTCCAATCAAACAATAAGTGAATGTATTGCTCGTGTGTACGTATGACTTACCGTCTCCACGTTGCGATACGATTCATTTTCTATCACCATCTTTAATGGGTGGGAATTATGATGGGTTAAATGTAAATATATGGTATCTATTAAAAAAACATTATTTTTTAAGGATAATTTTATATCTACCTTTTTATCATCTAATCTTTTGGGAAATGATAACGTCACTTGTGCATACATATGACTTACCATCTCCACAATGCGATGTGATTCATTTTTAATATATATTTCAAATGGATGTAAATGAGTATGAATTTAGTTAATATATATGATATATATTCTACATAATAATTATTATATAATTACAATATATAATATACTTTTATTTCTTTTAATATGACAAGAAGATGAAAAAATCATTCATGAGTACGTATGGCCTATCGTCTCCAAGAACGATGTATTTTATTTTCAACCTTTAAATTTTATAAATAACCATAATAAATATATGACCAATATATATGATATTTATTTAATTTTTATTATTCTATATATTATGTGATCGTGATTTATGTAAGAGGACCAAGGATAACAAGTCAAAACACATGCGAAAAACAAAGCAGATATTACTCCAAGTGTAACATTAACATTTAATTGTTAATAAAAGGTTAACATATATTCATAATAAAATAATATATGGTGTTAGATATAATAATATGTTTATATAATAGATGTATAAAAAACATAAATTTATTATAAATAAATTTTTAATGAGTATTAAGAGAGTCAATATATAATGTAAGGGATTTTCGTCCCACTTTTAATTTCTGTGAGATATAATCCATGTTCACCAAATATTTATTTTCTATGGTGTTTATACTGTACATGAATTTATTATATGATATTTATCCTTAAAGTTTATGGTTATTTACATATACATTTTATTACCTCTCTTTCATGGAGTTTACGCGTACAAGTTACAAAATTGGTAAGTTAATTTTGTCTCAATTTTCCTTCTTTGAGACACATGTTATGTTATAAACCAATATTATTTTATGAGGTCTATATACTATCCTTTAATATTTTTTTATCATTAATATAATTATTTTCATGAAATTATATGTTTCATGTAATGTTATTTTTTATTCAGTCGAAAATCTGTCTTCCTTCAAAAAAATGTTTTCTAAAAATGTTTTAAAAGTGTTTTAAATGATCTTTTAAGAATTTTTAAGAGAAAATGATTTAAAATATTTCTAAAATAGTTTTAAAATATTCATTTATAATTTTTAAAGGTTATTTTCAATGAAAAAGGTTTTCTAAACATGTTATTACATATTTTTTTTTCAAAATGGAATGGATATTTTCCATAAGAATGATTTCAAGTGATATTTCAAAATGATTTTCCATATAAGAAAATCTTATTTGCTGTTAATTATGTTTTATTAGGGTAATGACCCAAGGATAATATTATTATTCTTTCTATGAATGGTTTATGTCTACGATGGAATGATATTTATGAAACCCATTTCTTTTTTATGGTTATGCTATGATTGAATGATTTTTATGAAACCTATTTAATTCCATGGGTTCTTATATGATGATTAATTTATGTTATCTTGGAACACATATTTATGGTTTTAATTATGTATTGGGTGTGACCTGTATCTCTCTCTAATTCATTGTGAAATGATAAATGTTCTATGAGTTCAAAGGGTACATTTAAGGTCATCCTAATCCCACAAACAAGAGTGTACACATAAGTTCATCCAAAGCCCAAAAATAAGAGGGTTCATGGGAGGACATCATAATCCCACAAAAAGATGGTATACATGGAGGTCATATTAAGACTAAGACTAGAAGGTACACGAGAGTCCATCCCATGCTTGAAGTTGGTACATGAGTGATTAACCCAAACCTGGCATACTGTGAATATCTTGGTAGGTATAATTGACATAATATATTATAAGATAACGTGTCTGCCACAATTTCCATGCCTTATGTCATTATTATACTCTCAAAGACCATTTTCTTTGATTATCTTATGATTTATGTCTTATTAACTACCATTATTTATTGCTTGAATCATATGACCTTTGATATGAATGTTATGATCTTTGAATGTTATACTCCTGTTTTTATACCCTTATATTCATGTTATGATTATATATATATATCCTTTATTTACCCTTACTAATCATATGATATCACCATTTATTATGTTTATTTTACCTAGGATACAAAGAAAGGTATTAATTATGATATGTCAAAAAGGGGTCTAGTAGTGAAGAAATAGGTGGTTGAATAAGTAGATGTGTTATGAAACATTTGTTTATGTTTCCAAGTTTCCAAACACACTAAACTAATATGGTATTTAGGAATGTGTTTCTATAATGTGTTAAGTATATTGAAAAACTAATGAAATTTTAGTATATGAAAATCTTGTTTCATTATAGTTGGTATCAGGGTGAAGGTTTACTTATCCTTTGGAATCTGGGATAAGAAAACTTTAGTGAGATCCCGAGGGATATTTATAAGGATATTTCTAGGGGTGTCTCTAGGGATAAGTGTAAGGATGAGTTAATGTTTATGAAAATTTGTTGGAATTTTGGTAAAGGAAAGAGTGAGTGGTTTCCTAGCATTACATCCCTGTATTAATAATACAAGTGGATTTTGATCTGGAATTGTAAAGACCCGTAAAATTCAAGGGAATTTTTTTCTTAATTTTCTTTGTAATTTTACAAGAACTCAGTTTCTGACGGAACCTAATTCCGAGGCCCGGTGTACCCAGAATCAATTTCCGAAGTTTAGCTCGGGTACGTTCAGTGAACGAACGAGCGGGTTTTTCTATATTTTGAACCGGTGATCGGATTAGAAATCCGAGAGCACTGATGGAACCGCAACTCCAGTAATTACTTAAGAAGACCCTTTCTGGATTTTCTAGGGAGGTGTTGTTTTAAGAAAAGTGAGGGATAAAATATAATTGTTACAATTGTATTTTATTTTCTTGTTAAGTAGATGAAGTGTTGTGTTACAACACTTGATCCTCTCTTAAGTGGTTTTAATCTATATAAGGGAGTTAGGGGTGGGACCCACTTGGAGTTAACCACCCATTGGAGGATTTAAGGTGAGGTGGGGCCCACATGAACCCCACCCCTTTACATTCCTCTTAAACTCCCTAACTCCCTCTTAAATTTTGTAAACCTATCTTTATTTGAGTAACCTTTCATTTCCTCACCCTCTCCCTCATTAACTCTAGACAACACACACATTAATTAAGTGAATTCAACTTTTGAATTCATTTTGTAAAAGCTTGGCTTGGGTTGATTAAACAACGTGGAACCATTATTTGTTATGGGTTGGCTTTTGTGGTGTTGAGGGTAAGGGAAGAGAGCTTGGAAGTTTTAAAAGAACTTCTTCTTCTTCCATCTTCTTCTTCCTCAGAAAAGGAGGAGGCACCGACGTGGGAACTCGCCATCAACAATCCGCCTTTCAAATTTCTCTCCACGTGAAAGGAAGGGAGACGCTGCATCCTCCTCGGACATTCTCTGTTGGCATATATGAAACCTCACCCTGCGACGCCGTTTTCCGCGACACCATCGTTCATCAACTTTTGTCAAGGTAGGGAACTTATTTGTAAACCATCTTTTACTCCCTTCTAATTCTAAGAACGCAGATCAACTAAATATTAAGTTAATCCGCGAAGATTATGTTACAGGTTTGGAATTCTTGATTTGGGAAAAACTGTAGGGGGTTTACGTGATTTTTCCTTACGTGATTCTCTTCCGTATTTTATCCGAGTTTATTTGGACCGCATGATATTAGTTAACGGTAGGAGGTCGGACCGCACAAACACAGCCGCCCCCTCCCTATTATTTTTCTTGTTATTTCGGATCGAATGAAAGTAACGCGGTGCCGTCGCACCGCGTAGGATTGAGCGGCAAGAAATGCGCAACGTCGTCACGCCGCGAATTCAAATTCTTGAACTAATTCTGCGGCGCCGTCGCGCCGTGCCGAAGAACCGCAAAAGAACCGCGACTGGAGTCGGGCCGCGGCGAAGGGGCGTGGCACCATCGCGTCGCACCGGAAAACCACAAAGATGGTACATTTGTTAATTGATGTGTGGATTGATGGGCGATGATAAACGAGGCCGTAAAGTATTTTTGAAGCTTGCGCAGTAAAGTTCGAGACCCGAGATGAACACCGGCTCAGACGGTTTTGAAAACGGACCCCCGGAGCAACTCTGGTGGCCTGCAGAAACACCCGGAGGCGCGGGTGGCCGGCGCGGCACCGCCGGTGACCGGGGGCGGCGGCGCCCGAGCGCGCCGCCAGAAGATTGGCGACGACAGATCTGCCGCCGACCTTCAATTAGCGACGAGGGGGGGGGGGGGGGACCGCGCACCCCGCCCGCAGCTTCCGCTCGGCCGCGCTGGCCGAGCTGCAGCTGGCCAGTCGGGCTGGGCCGGGCCCAGCCGGGTCGGACCCGGGTCAGGTCGACCCGGTTCGGGCCGACCTGGGGGGGGGGGGGGGGGGGGTCGGGCCGGGACAGTCCGGGCCCAGACCCCCCGTTTTCGGACCCTCTTTGGTCTTTTGTCCATATCTTGGGCTACGGACCTCCGATCGACGCACCGTCAGTTGTGTAGAGATCTTTGGAACGAGATAGTCGTTTCTGTATATCGCACTCAAGGTTTCAGAATACATTGGGTTCGGCCGGGTTGGTTCGGATACGAAACCAACCGGGCCCTCGGAGCGGAAACACTTATATCTTGAGCTCCGGACGTCTGATTGATGTGCCGTCAATTTTGATGGATTCCTCTAGGTGAGACGGATCTTTTGGCTTACTCCGATCGAGATTTGGATGCAGGCGCAGTGCGGTCGGGTTGGTTCGCTCACAAAACCAACCGGGTCCCTGGAACGAAAAAGCCAATAACTCACAGACCGGACGTCTGATTGACGCGCCGTCTGTTTCGTTGAATTCCTATTGATGAGACGGAACTTTTGACATACTTCGCCCGAATTTTGGTTGCTATTGGACAGTCGCTGGGTTGGATTGTACCCAAAATCCCACCGGGCTCTTGGAACAGAAAAGCTGTTATCTTTCAGACTGGACGTTCGTTTGACGAACCGTCAGCGGCGTTGGTGATCATGTGGAGAAACGGTCCCTTTGAGTATACCCTATGAGAGTTCGGGTACAGTTGAGATACGGCCGGGTTGGTTCGCTCACGAAACCAACCGGGCCCCTGGGACGAAAAGGCTAATAACTCACAGACCGGGCGTCCGATTGACGCGCCGTCTGTTGCGTTGAGAACCCTATGACGAGGCGGTCCTTTGAGATACTTCTTCGTGGGACTTTGAGATACTTGGAGTATCGACCTGTAGTTCATGGAGCGGACCCTCCCAGAGGCGAGCGTCCGGAGTACGGAGACCATGTAGCCGACTGAGACCTGAGGAGTGCTTGACCGACTCGACTTGGAGTTAGTCGACTAGCCCAATGGAGGGATAACTACCTTGTGAGGTGCAGACCCATGGCAGATGGAGCACTACCTGTGTGACAGTGCAGACCTATGGTACTCGTCCGGAGAGTACCTCAGCAGGCTACTAGTGGGTGTGCACTACTGTGTTTGGGTGGCATACCCCAGCGGGAAGCAGTACTGTGTTTGAGTGGCTGACCCGCGGTACTCAACAGGAGGAGTACCTCAGTAGTCTTAGGTTAGTGAGCTGTACCTCTGAGTTGTGAAATGACCACTATACACTCCAGAGACGGAGCTCTTCAGCAGTTACGGTTTCGATAATGAAAATCCTGGTTTGAGCTGAGACTTTTGAACTTTGTGTTTACCTCATGATTGAGATGGGTCTCTTGATAACTTAGGTATATGTATGGGCATATACCTGGGTAGTGGTTATCCATTGATTTCATGATCTTGGTGTTTTCCTCATGATTGACAAGGGTTACTTGATAACTTAGGTATATGCATGGGCATATACCTAAGTAGAGGTTATCTATTGAGATCTTCTTTGTGGTTATCCTTGTTGGTTTTTAGTGAGTCCTTGAGGGTATCGGGGTCCCTAATGAGTATCGTTATACTCACCCCTGCACGGGTTATGCCCGCACCTCGTTGTGTTGGTTGCAGACGACGACAGTGCTGATGGAGGCCGAGTGTTCGAGGACTGGACGGTACCCAGAGGTGGACTACACGACGAGTCAGTATCCGGAGGTGGACTTCGCGATGAGACGACACATGAAGGAGGTTGACGGGCGAGAGCGTTGTGGAGGCTATCTGTACCTACCCTTCAGGTAGGATCCATGGTGGACGATCCAGGAGCTGCGCCATCTGTACCTACCCTTCAGGTAGGATCCGAGGAGGATGACCCAGGAGCCGCTTCTGTTCTACCAGCTGTTGTCTTTTTCTGTTGTACTTGTTCAGTTGTAGTTGTACTTTCATTTGGGTTTGTATTCTGGCCCATTTACTTTTCAGCACTTTCTTTTGTACTTAGTGTTTTTCTTCCGTTCGTACTCTATGGTGTTTTGTTTACTTTTATAAAGGCAATGCCTTCCCAGTTATTGGGATTTATGCCTTTGGTGCTAGTCGCCATCCCCTGGCCTATGGAAGGCGGGCTTGGGGTAGTCACGGCACGGGCCCCGAGGATGGGTTGTGACAAATTGGTATCAAAGGAGTCGGTTCTACCGCAGAACTTATAACTATGATATTTTCTTTCTGTGAAGAAATAGTGTTAAGAGTACCGAGTGTGGTTTTCAGTTTCGGGAGTCCAGTGTTGGTGCGGGCGGCCGACGTATCCAAACACCAGGACCCTGACAACTGATTTCCAACTTTGTGCACGAAAAAACTGATTGCATGTGTGTTTCCAGAAGTTTTATTTAAATATCAGCTCAAACCAGGTCAGCTCACCAGGTATAATCGTTTTACCGTGTCACATTGTTTCTTTCAGGATGCCTTTTCTCGGACGACTAGCTACAGCCCAGAGGTATGTGCGTACTGATAGCCTGCTGAGCGACGAGGCTTCGGTATAGGTCCCTCTTGCAGTTGAGGCACCAGAGGTACTACCATACGTTGGGCCACCGATGCCACCAGCCCCAGTAGTAGGCGATGCACGCCACTTGAGCGCACTGCATGAGTTCCAGCACTAGAGACCACCCAGGTTCCAGGGAGAGACGGACCCGCAGGCGGCTGAGGATTGGCTGGAGGCTGTGGTGAGAGTCTTCAGGCTAGTGGGTACGCAGGTAGACTTCATGGTGATCTTTGCTGCCAGCCTTCATCAGGCAGCAACATGCAGGTGGTGGAGCCACTTGTTCCAGTTTTGCGACGGGATGGCCTTCACATGGGAAGACTTCGATACCTTCTTCAGGGTGGAGTTTGTGCCAGTAGCTCTACACCCCGAGTGTGTACAGGAGCTTCTGCCTTTTCCGCAGGGTTTTTGATCAGTAGCCGAGTCATCTGTGGGTAGTAGACAGATGATGCAGAGGTCCAGGAGGAACAGAATAGCGGTTAGGAGATCTCGGGTTTTAGGATCGGTGGTGCGGGGCACCCTGGGTGGGGACAGAGATAGGCGTGCCAGAAACAGACAGTGTTACTCATGCGGCGAAAAGGGTCACCTGGCACATGACTGTCCGACTCCTCGTACAATTGATCCTCAGGCTTTGGAGGAGCCACCGAGGCAGAAGCAGCAGCGGGTGCTTGAGCAACAACCGAGCAGTGGACAAGGAAGTAGAGCTCCGGGAGCAGGTGGATAGGAGAGGAACTTGTGGATACGTCCTTTGTACTTCTAGTTCCATGTTTCTGTTGTATTCATGTCTTTTTACTATGAGATGCAATAATAAAAAGACACTTATCTTGTGATGTTTCCTTTCCTGTTCTTTTTGTTTGGTTGATACATAGTGGTCCTGGTTAAGACTATTGACTTGACCCTCACTTTAGAGATTTCTATTGGAGGAGAGCTAGTGACCTCACACTGATGCCGACAGTGTGACTCGACCCTTGGAGGCGAGAGTGACAGTTGGATCTCTTGGTAGTTACGTCGAGGCCTTACGACTTCATCCATGGCATGAATGCATCATTCATGTCGGGATTGACTGTATTAGGCAATGTGCATGGTTCATCCAGGGGATGAGACCGAGTTTCTCTTTTTAGAAGAGGAGAAATTTTAGCAGCTCTTTCAGATCGTAGGCAAAAAAGGTGCAGATCATCCAGGAGCGGATGAAAACTGCGCAGAGCAGTAAGAAACAGGAAATTGGCACCAGTCTTGGAGACACGGGCATGTTAAATGTTTCCATAAGAGGAAGTTTAAAGGAGAGATGAGTCTGCGAAGCAGCAGACGTGGAGGCAGAGCTAGGAGAGCAACATGAGGTGGTGTACATCTTAACATGCTACAACCACCTGCCTTAGTTATCCCCGCCAGGATCAGGGAGCTGGAGGGCGGAGGAAGAGTGCGGCTGCATGCGGTCAAGGAGTGTGACCCAATGGCTCTAAAAATTATTCAAGGGACAGTCTGTGTCCACTACTAGCTGCTGTAGTAACAGACATCGATATGAATCATTCCTTGCTTTCAAAAATCTTGTTCCAGACCTAGAGTTTCCGGTAAGCCGTGGACTTGACCCTCACGTCTGGAGATACCTTGTGAGGAGACTCGATAATCACACTTACGCCGACGGTGTTGTCATACCCTCAAGGCGAGAGTTTCGGTTGGAATATCTTGGTGGCAGCGTCGAGGCCTTACGACGTTAGTTTAAGTATGGAATGGGAAATAACTGTTCATACTCATTGACAGTTTTAGGCAAACGTCGGGATGGGTTTTCCTTGGTCGGCGAAAAGGAAACCACAGGCAGCACGGGATAAAATCTTTCACAGGAGGGTGCGACCGATCACTCTTGAGTCGGTCAACCATACCCTCGTGGAAGCAGTCGTTTGAGTTTCAGTTCTAACAGAAAATGGAGACCTCTAGAGTTCGAGGATGACGATCACATCCTTATACGGGTCTCACCTCGACGAGGTTTACGGAGATGTGGCCAAGGCGGAAAGTTATCTCCGAGGTTCAACGGACCTTTCTAGGTCCTCAGCTGGGTAGGCAGGGTGGTTTACCGCTTGACCCATCCACCTCAGTTGCAACAGGTGCACAACGTCTTCCAGGTATCTCAACTGAGGAGATACGTGCTCGACCCTTTGCATAGTATCGACCATGAGGAGCAGGACGATGGCGATGGGGTTACTTCCACAGAGGTTCCAGTAGGGATCGAGGATCGACATGAGCGGATCCTACGAGGACGGTCGAATCCTCGGGTGCGCTTTCTTTGGCAGTACAGAATCTCCAGGTAAGCACATGAGAGTGGAAGGCTCAGATGCGTGCTCAATACCGCTTTTGTGACCCTAGTTTGTGTTGAAGCTTTACGGAGACGTAAATCCCTGAGGTGGGAGTAATGTAAAGACCCGTAAAATTCAGGGGAATTTTTTTCTTAATTTTCTCTATAATTTTACAAGAACACAGTTTCTGACGGCACCTAATTCCGAGGTCCGTTGTGCCCAGAATCAATTTCCGATGTTTAGCTCGGGTAAGTTCAGTGAACGAACGAGCGGGTTTTTCTATCTTTTGAACCGGTGCTCGGATTAGAAATCCTAGGGCACTGATGGAACCGCAGCTCCAGTAATTACTTAAGAAGACCCTTTCTGGTGTTGCGTTTTCTAGGGAGGTGTTGTTTTAAGAAAATTGAGGGATAAAATATAATTGTTACAATTGTATTTTGTTTTCTTGTTAAGTAGATTAAGTGTTGTGTTACAACAATTGATCATCTCTTAAGTGGTTTTAATCTATGTAAGGGAGTTATGGGTGGGACCCACTTGGAGTTAACCACCCATGGGAGGATTTAAGGTGAGGTGGGGCCCACACGAACCCCACCCCTTCACATTACTCTTAAACTCACTAACTCCCTCTTAAATTTTGTAAACCTATCTTTATTTGAGTAACCTTTCATTTCCTCACCCTCTCCCTCATTAACTCTAGACAACACACACATTAATTAAGTGAATTCAACTTTTGAATTCATTTTGTAAAAGCTTGGCTTGGGTTGATTAAATAATGTGGAACCGTTATTTTTTATGGGTTGGCTTTTATGGTGTTGAGGGTAAGGGAAGAGAGATTGGAAGTTTTAAAAGAACTTCTTCTTCTTCTTCCATCTTCTTCTTCCTCGGAAAAGGAGGAGGCACCGACGTGGGAACTCGCCACCAACAATCCGCCTTTCAAATTTCTCTCCGCGTGAAAGGAAGGGGGACACTGCATCCTCCTCGGACATTCTCCGTCGGCATATACGAAACCTCACCCTGCGACGCCGTTTTCTGCGACACCGTCGTTCATAAACTTTTGTCAAGGTAGGGAACTTATTTGTAAACCCTCTTTTACTCCCTTCTAATTCTAAGAACGCGGATCAACTAAATATTAAGTTGATCCGCGAAGATTATGTTACGGGTTCGGAATTCTTGATTCGGGAAAAATTGTAGGGGGTTTACGTGATTTTTCCTTACGTGATTTTCTGCCATCTTTTATCCGTGTTTATTTGGACCGCATGATATCAGTTAACGGGAGGAGTCCGGACCGCACAAACACGACCGCCCCCTCCCTATTGTTTTTCTTGTTATTGCGGATCGAATGAAAGTAACGCGGTGCCGTTGAACAGCATAGGATTGAGCGGCATGAAATGCGCAACGTCGTCACGCCACACATTCAAATTTTTGAACCAATTAGGCGGTGTCGTCGCGCCGTGCCGAAGAACCAAAAAAGAACCGTGACCGGAGTCGGGCCGCGACGAAGGGGCGTGGCGCGATCCCGTCGCGCCGGAAAACCACAAAGACGGTACGTTTGTTAATTGATGTGTGGATTGACGGGCGATGACAAATGGGGCCGCAAAGTATTTTTGAAGCTTTCACAGTAAAGTTCGAGACCCGAGATGAACACCGGCTCATACGGTTTTGAAAACGGACCACCGGAGCAACTCCGGTGGCCCGCAGAAACACCTGGAGGCGCGGGTTGCCGGCGCGGCGCCGCTGGCGACTGGGGGCGGCGGCGCCCGAGTGCGCCGCCAGAAGATTGGCGGCGGCAGATCCGCCGCCGACCTTCAATTAGCGGCGATGGGGGGGGGGGACCACGCACCCCGCCCGCGGCTTCCGCTCGGCCGCGCTGGCCGAGCCGCGGCTGGACGGTCGGGCCGGGTCGGACCCGGGTCGGGTCGACCCGGTTCGGGCCGACCCAGGGGGGGGGGGGGGTCGGGCCGGGCCCAGACCCCCCGTTTTCGGACCCTCTTTGGTCTTTTGTCCATATCTTGGGCTACAGACCTCCGATCGACGCACCGTCAGTTGAGTAGTGATCCTTGGAACGAGATGGTAATTTCTCTATATCGCACTCAAGGTTTCAGAATACTTTGGGTTCGGCCGAGTTGGTTCGGATACGAAACCAACCGGGCCCTCGGAGCGAAAACACTTATATCTTGATCTCCGGACGTCCGATTGACGTGCCGTCGATTTTGATGGATTCCTCTAGGTGAGACAGATATTTTGGATTACTCCACTCAAGATTTGGATGCCGGCGGAGTGCGGTCGGTTTGGTTCGCTCACGAAACCAACCGGCCCCCTGGAACGAAAAGGCCAATAACTCACAGACTGGACGTCCGATTGACGCGCCGGCTGTTTCGTTGAATTCCTCTTGATGAGACGGAACTTTTGACATACTTCTCCCGAGTTTTGGTTTCTGTTGGATAGTGGACGGGTTGGATTGTACCCGAAATCCAACTGGGCTCTTGGAACAAAAAAGCTGTTATCTTTCAGACCGGACGTCCGTTTGACGAACCATCAGCGGCGTTGGTGATCACGTGGAGAAACGGTCCCTTTGAGTATACCCTATGAGAGTTCGGGGTACAGTTGAGATACAACCTGGTTGGTTCACTCACGAAACCAACTGGGCCCCTGGGACGAAAAGGCTAATAACTCACAGACCGGGCGTCCGATTGACGCGCCGTCTGTTGCGTTGAGACCCCTATGATGAGGCGGTCCTTTGAGATACTTCTTCGTGGGACTTTGAGATACTTGGAGTATCGACCTGTAGCTCGTGGAGCGGACCCTCCCAGAGACGAGCATGCGGAGTACATAGACTGTGTAGCCGACTGAGACCTAAAGACTGCTTGACCGACTCGACTTGGAGTGAGTCGACTAGCCCAGTGGACGGAGCACTACCTTGTGAGGTTCAGACCCATGGAGGACGGAGCACTACCTGTGTGACAGTGTAGACCCGCGGTACTCGTCTGAAGAGTACCTCAGCAGGCTACTAGGGGGTGTTCACTACTGTGTTTGGGTGGCATACCCCGGCGGGAAGTACTACTGTTTTTGGGTGGCTGACCCACGGTACTCAATAGGAGGAGTACCTCAGTAGTCTTAGGTTAGTGAGCAGTACCTCAGAGTCGTGACAGGACCACTGTACACTCCAGAGACAGAGCTCTTCAGCAGTTACGGTTTCGATAATGAAAATCCTAGTTTGAGATGAGACTTTTGACCTTTGTGTTTACCTCATGATTGAGATGAGTCACTTGATAACTTAGGTATATGTATGGGCATATACCTGGGTCGTGGTTGTCCATTGATTTCATGATCTTGGTGTTTTCCTCATGATTGAGATGGGTTACTTGATAACTTAGGTATATGCATGAGCATATACCTAAGTAGAGGTTATCTGTTGAGATCTTCTTTGTGGTTATCCTTGTTGGTTTTTAGTGAGACCTTGAGGGTCTCTGGGTCTCTACTGAGTATCATTATACTCACCCCTGCACGGGCTATGCCCGCAACTCATTGTGTTGGTTTCAGACGACGACAGTGCTGATGGAGGCCGAGTGTTCGAGGACTGGACGGTACCCGGAGGTGGACTACACGACGAGTCAGTATCCAAAGGTGGACTTCACGACGAGACGACACACGGAGGAGGTTGACGGGCGAGAGCGTTGTGGAGGATATCTGTACCTACCCTTCAGGTAGGATCCGTGGTGGACGATCCAGGAGCTGCGCCATCTGTACCTACCCTTCAGGTAGGATCCGAGGAGGACGACCCAGGAGCCGCTTCCGTTCTACCAGCTGTTGTCTTTTTCTATTGTACTTGTTCAGTTGTAGTTGTACTTTCATTTGGGTTTGTATTCTGGCCCATTTACTTTTCAGCACTTTCTTTTGTACTTAGTGTTTTTCTTCCGCTCGTACTCTGTGGTGTTTTGTTTACTTTTATAAAGGCAATGCCTTCCCAGTTATTGGGATTTACACCTTTGGTGCTAGTCGCCAGCCCCTGTCCTATGGAAGGTGGGCTTGGGGTAGTCACGACACGGGCCCCGAGGACAGGTCATGACAGGAATAGGTATACATAGGGTTAACAGCTCTGACAAGGTGCATCGAGCTTGACTCGAGCGTAACTAGGTACACAAAAATGGGACCTGCTGCACACCTGGTTTGACACTCCCAGGGGATATGCTTTATAAATTCACTAACTCTTTACAAACCATAATGAATGATTTAAATGGATGTTGTCAATGAATAAACTAGCATAAACCTAAGGTTTCAAATATTAAGGAAGGTTTCATAATTTAGACATCATATAAGAGGTTTTTCATGATTATGTGGTTCCTCAATATTATAGTTGTTTCATAGTCATTGATTTTTGGTTTTAATCAATGGAAGGAACCATAAGGAACTCAGTTAGCGTAGAAAGTGAAAGACAATTTTTTGAAGAGATGTTAAATGGGATGGTCATTGGTTTGAAGGATGTTGTGATCATTCCTAGTCAACTTCCACAGAACATGATTTATAATTTTTACCTTAACCAACTCTCAGACTCACCAAGGAATAGAAGGAAGGAGTTCGTTCAGAGTTTAGGTAATGGATACAATAGAGGAAAGAAGTTTCAGTTTCCTTTATGTCAAGAATGTGGAAAGAAATAACTAAGTTATTGTCTTAAAGGAACAAGAAGATGTTTTGTATATGGAAAAGATGGACACAAAGAAGGATACTAAAAATTAAAAATGAAGGGTTTAGCTAATTAAATGGATGGGAATATTGAACTCCCAAAGAAATCATCAAAGGTTAAATGCTTTAAGCATGAAAGAAATGGTTAATAAGAAAATTGATGTACCAAGTGGAAAGTTTATGAAGAGAATCAGCAAGGTGGTATGAGTAATGGTTATATTGCTGATGATGATGAGACTAAAAGTGAAATGTGAAAGTAAATAAGTATTAAGAAATAGGATGAGGTAGCCTTATTAATGGATTAAGGACAAATTGTAAAAATCAAAGTGTTAATGTATTTGGATTGAAAAATTATGATATATATGAATTATGAAATATATAAGGATTGTTCAATTTCTATTTTTCGTTAAGGATTTATAAGAATATGTTGAATGGTTCTGATAGACTAAAAAATTGATTTAATGGGAAGGTGATATTTTTGTAAAACATATGATTAAAGGATGGATAACCCTTAATTTGTGCATGATGTTGGGACAATGAAATAAAGAGGTGTTTGATTATAAATGGAATTGTATTGATGAAATTGGGATTGATAATATGATAACATGGTTTATGATATCATGGTTTGAGTTTATTGAATTTTTGGATTTATAGTATGTGGAAAGAGTTAATTTTTTTTGAAAGCTTTCAGGTTTTAACTAAAGTGTTGTGGTAATTATGGATATAGTTTTCACATGTTTGTGTGTGAAAATTAAGAGCTACATAAAGTTGTTTGTGGGATTAATTATAAGTTTATTTTGGAAATATATTAAACTTCTTTAATTTTTTTTGGATTTTAATCTTTTAGAAATTTCATAAGGGTAACCATTTATGAGATTGTTTTTTTGAACTTCAAATGAGGTTTCATAGATTAAATTATAATCTCTCCATATGATGATTTTTGTATATTGGATAAATTTTCCAACCTTTTTGTTAATTATATGTTGATTTTGGAAATTTACTAACCTTCTTTTGAAAGTTTTTGATTTTAATTGTTTGGAAGATTCATAAGGGTAACTATTTATGAGATTGTTTTTATAGAACATAGAATGAGATTTTAGATATTAAATTATTATCTCTCTATAAGAAGATTAATGTATATTTGATAACTTTTATAACATTTTTTTATTATATATATAGATAGAATTACCTGTCTTTCTATTTCTGGATCTCTTGATCTGCTTCAGGAATGAAAAATTCACCATAAATTCATGGAAAAAGTGATGAAGTGGAAATTTATCATAGAACAAGAAAGGGTGATATTATGATCAAATAAATTAAGTATATCCTCTTAGGAAATTATTAAAATCTTGGGAAATTACCTTTAATCCAAAAATGGTATGCTAATACCTTTTTTTCAATGAATCCAATGGTCCCTTAGAACATCACAGATTTATGGATTTTTGATTATTAACATTCTTTTAACCGTGTTCTTTATCACCATCCATTAGAACTTGATAGTTTGATTTTTTATTTTATGTCCATGTTTTCAATTCCCAACTATGTTTCCCTATGTGGGAACCGAGTTATGAGTTACTCTGAGTAACTGTTAATCTTTCAACTTTTCCTTTCAAACGAATGTTTTAGTATTAATTTTTACAATGTGGGTTTATATGAAAGGAACTTTCAAGTATTAAAAAATTGATAAACAAAATAAATTTCAAGGGTGAAATACATTTTAATGGGGGATTCATGTAAAACCGAGATATTTTTTGAAATATTCTTTTTTTAATTAATTTATCCTCTTTATTATTTTCCATTTCACACAATAATGAATATAGATTTTGTTATATGAATAACACTATCATTGGATTTAGTAACATGCAACACCAATTTGAGATTGTGCTATATACAAAAATTGGATTAGATTATGGTATACACAATAATATTATTGGCACGTGTTATATACAACTCCAATTTCTTTTGATAGCTTGCATTTCACACAAGATCGAGTTTTACCAAATAATACTATATTATTAAAATATTAGTATTTAAAATAATAAGATACAGAATAGTCATTAAATTAGTTGTTATGAATACTATTAACTAACTTATGAAAATATAAGATTTATAATATGAATTCATTAGTTATAAATTAATTATAAATGAAAATATATACCAATTGATTATAAATGAAATAATTTTATTTTTATACTCCCAAAGTCATTTTGTCTTAAAAAATTAAGTTAATTAAATTTATTAAATTATATTAATGAAATATAAATTTTATGTATTCAATAAAATATTTTTATACCCATCCAATATATTTTATAGGAATAATATAAGAACAAACCTTATTTTATACATAAAACCCTATATTTTTCAAATGGGTAATTTATCCGCCTTTTAATGAAGAACCCTTTTTAAATATAATACTTGGAAATTTTAGAATTTTTATATAAATAATAAAATTATTATTTGAAACCGTGATGTAAAAATTTACTTTGGTTTAATTTTTGGAACTTTTTTGATAAGTTTCATGTTTTGATGAATAATAAAAAGTACTGAATTTTAATTGAAAATAACTTTTTAATCAAAATAATTTATAGTGTTTAGTTATATATTTTATTGGTTTTGAAGTATAATTAGATCAAATTTCTATCATTTAATCAAATTTAGATCATTTAAATTAATTTAACATTGAATTTGGATATAAAAACATGGCAATATTTTGGACGTTTTCACTTTAAAACAATATTTTATCATTCTATCAATGGGATTAATTTTAAATTAATTTTATAAATTTCAATTTTTTTAATTATGAAAGTTGGATTTAATATTTTTAATCATAATTTAAAAATTTATTAAATAGGTACCTTTTATTTTTTGATTATATAAATAGTAACCATAGTAACTTTTAGTACCACTATTAAGGGTAAAACAGGTAATTAAGGGTAAAAATGATATAATAAATATTATAAAAATAACCTAACACTCACACAATTTTTTTTGATAAAATAATTCATCCTTTACCACATAAGGATCTAAATTTAAAAATTTATTGGCCACTTTTCCATTAAAATGAATAAAATATTATTAAACTCAAAGGGAGTGACAAAATGCCACACTCTTACTTTTTATATGTACAATATTTTAAATATGGGGTTAAATAGAAGATATTCTAGATTATATATATTATTAATAATATAAATTGATTTTTTATGTCATATAACTTTATTTTTATTTTTTACCGAAGATATAATTATCATAAATAATTACGAAATGATGCTGCAATAATTACTCAATTAATAAAAAAATAAAATAAATGATATTATAAATATTAAAATAAATATAATTTAATATAATTAAGGTGATAAAAGAATTTTATGGGTGAATATGACTTGTTAAGGTCATGTAAAGTAAATTTTTTATAATTTATCATACTGTATGTATTTTCTTAATGTCAAAGTTATGAATAGTTTTAAAATTTACACTCGTTATATTTTATGAAAATAATATTTTATTAAATTATTTAAAAATAAAAAAATATTAAACAAGGATAATTAAGTGATATATGGTCAAATATATCATAAATTGTTCATTTAGGGTCCAATTTACATATTATATGTAAAAAATTACATCCTTTTAGTGTAGAAATGTTGGTTTCAATAGTTAAAATTGAAATGGGTTAATTAAAGGTCAATAAAAATGACATGGATTAAAATAAATAAAATTCTAAAATATATTGGTTGATGATATTATAAAATTATATAGTCTTATATAATAATGAATTTAATTTTGATGTATTTTTATTGAGATTTATTTTATTATATATTAATATTTTTGGAGTTTCTGAAAGTACCCCTCACCTTCATTATAAAAGGACACCTCCTTACTTGTATCATTTCACCAAATTGCGTCTTATATATAGACCACAGTATACCAAATTATATTATATACTTCTATAAACACATTATAAAGGCGTGTTCCTTCCCAATTGACCAACTCTAGAGTCCTTTTGAGGATATCTATAGGAGTCATTTTGGAGAAGAGGTAATCGCTCAGACCGATCACTCACTTTTTCTAATCTTATATACTTCATATAAATCTAAGATATATATCATAAAATAATAAATTCAATATCCTCAATATTCTGAAATATTATTATGATTATGAAAACATCATTATATATCCCTTTTCCCATTGAACAGAAGTGAATGTATCGCTCGTGTGTACGTACAACTTACCCTCTCCACATGGTGATACAACTCATTTTCAATCACCATATTTTATGAGAGGGAATTGTGATGGGTTTAATGTTTATATATTATATTTATCACATAATTATACTTCATTAATGGTAATATCATGTCTCCATTTTAACAATATAATCTTTTGTGAAATGATAATGTTGCTTGTGCGTACGTATGGCTTACCATCTCCATGATGCGATGTGATTCATTTGTAATGTATATTTTAAATTTATGTTAATAAGGATTAGTTTCATGAAAATATATGATATATATATAAAATATGAATTATTATGGAATTATAATATATCATATAATTTTATTTCTTTTAATATGACCATAAAATGAAAACAATATTCATGCGTACGTATGACCTACAATTTCCATGGATGGTGTATTTTATTTTCTATCATTAAATTTTATGAATCACCATAAATACATATAAAATAAATATATATGATATATATTTCATGGTTATCATTATGTATATTATTAAATAATGATCTATGTAAGAGGATAAAGGATAATAGTTCAAAACACAAGTGAAAAGCAAAGTGGATATTACCTAGAGTGTAACATTAACATAGAATTATTAATAAACAGGTAATATATATTCATAATAAAATAATATATGGTATTAGATATAATAATATGGTTATATTGTAGTTGTATAATAAACTAATATTTATAATTATTGATTTTTTAACGAGTACGAATAGAGTCAAGATATAAGGTAATGGATTTCCATCTCACGTTTATTTTCCATGAGATATAAGCCACGATCACCACCTATTTCTTTTATATGGTATATATACTAAACATGAATGAATTTATTTTATATTTATCCTTAAATTTTATTGGTATTTACTGATCCATTTTATAACCTCTATTTCATTGGTTTTATGGTTAAAATGTTAACAAATCGGTAATGTAATTTTGTCTCATTTTCTTCATTTGAGACACATGTTATGTTATGAATATATATCATTTTACGAGGTGTATATAATTACCTTAAACATGATTTATTATGAATCTAATTATTTTTATAAAATTATATGTTTCATGTAATGTTATTCATTATTCAGTCAAAAATCTATGTACCATCAATAAAATGTTTTCTAAAAATGTTTTAAAAGTGTTTTAAATTATATTTTAAGATTTTTTATGGTAAAAGGATTTAATATATGTTTAAAATAGTTTTCAAAGATTATTTTATAAATTTCCAAGGTTATTTTCAATTAAAATGGATTTCTAAACGTTTTATTATTTAAAAATTATTTTTCAAAATGTAAAGGTAATTTTCCTCAAGAATTATTAAAAGTGATATTTAAAAATCATTTTTACATCTAAGATGAAATTATTTGATGTTACATAGGTTTTAGTGGTGTTATGAACCAAATATACAATTCTTATTATTTCTCAAAATGGTTTATTTTTATTATTTTATTATATTTATGAAACCCATTTATTCTACACGGTTAAGTTATGATTGAATGATGTTTATGAAAAACATTTCATTCCATGGTTTCTAATATGATGAATTATTTATGTTCTTAGGGTAGACATATTTTTTATTTTAATTATGTGATGTGTGGTACCTATATCTCCCTCCAATTTTTTGGGTAATGATAAATTTTCTATGATATAAATGGGTAAGTGGGAAGTCATCCTATGACCACAAACATGAGGGTACATGGGAGGTCATCAATTTCCCCCAAACAAGAAGGTAAACAAGAGGACCCCCTAATCCCACAACAAGAGGGTATATATGAGGTAATACTAAGCTCAAAACTAGAAGGTACACGAGATTCCGTCCCAAGCCTGATGTTAGTACATAGGTGATTAACCTAATCATAACATACTATGAATGTCTTGGTAGGAATCACTGACATAAGATATTATAAGATTAAGTGTATGCCCCAATTTCTATGTCTTATTCCATTATTATACTATCATGGATCATGTTTCTTGATTATCATATTATTCATGTATTATGAACTGTGAATATTTATTCCATGAATCATGTATATAAACTTTAATATGCATGGTATGATCTTAAATTTTATGCTCATGTTTTCATACACTTATGTTCATGTTATGCTTATGTATCTCCCTTGTTTACCCTTACTGAGCATCTAACATCACACTTTATTATTTGCTTTTCTCTAAGATATGAATAAAGGTATTATGTATGATATGTCAAAAATGGGTCTAGTTATAATAAAATTGGTGGGAGAATAATTATATGTGTTATGAACCAGTTGTTTATGTTTCCATGATTCTAAAGGTACTAAAATAATACGATCTTTGGGTGTGGGTTGCTATAATATGTTAATTATTTAGAAAAAATGATGAAATGTTAATGTAGGAAAATATTGGGTCATTATATTAACATAAAATTTGAATAATTTTTCTTATTTAAAGTAATTGAAATTAATTATAGCAATTAATGTAAAAACGAGTTTACTTAGTGGTTAAACTTTAACTTAAGGGATAAAATAACATAAAAACATGTCCAAAAGCCATTATATGTTCATATTTTTATCCTATACTCCGTTTTATTTAATTTTTACTATTTTTGTAGGCCCATTATGTAATCAAGACATCTTAATAGTGTTTACCTTTTTTTATTTAGAAGAATGCCCCTCCTTTTCCACTATAAAAGGGAACTCACACCCTCACTTATTCACAGTGATAAAGCCATTTGGATCATCAAAAATCTTACCAAATAAGCTCCAAAATACCCTCCTCCCATACTATAAGCCCCAATTTTGGCATAAATAAATCCATGTTAGTTATTTGGACAAAACCAAAAAGAATTTTCCAAATAATAGGTAACATCCTTCAACAAGAACTTCTGTTTTATTCCATTCTATTCCCACTAAATTGTTAGTTTCCAATGATTAAATAATATCCAAAGTTTCATAAATATAGATTAATTTTTTCATGTTAAGGTAATTAATTTCACTCAAACACACTTCCATCAATTGAGATACACAATCATCAATCGTATGTACGGAGGACTACCGCCTCACGAGCTGATGTCATTCATTGTTCCATTACCAAATTTTACGGTTTGGAATATTGATGGGAATCATATTTTTATATGATTTATATTATATTTATGATTTATTTGTGCTATTTTAATTATTATATATCACAAACCTTCATGATTTCCAGTTTGTGGGAGTATGTCAACTTCCACTATAGATGTGTGCACTACCACCTCTTCAAAGAGTTGTGGTTCATTCAAACTTTATAAGGAATATTTTAAGGATGGTTTTAGTAAAAATAGATGATATATATGAAATAATAATGTAACTAGAATAATATATATATAATTTATTTTCATTTTTTCAATACAAAAATAAAGGAAATACAATGTTTATGCGTACACGCGACCTACCGTCTCTATGAATGGTGTATTAGATTTCATATTTATATATTTTATAGATTATTATAAATACATATATACTGAATATATATTATATTTATATCATTTTATACATTTTTTAAATATTTAAATTATGATATAAGTAATAGGATCAAGAATAACATTTCAAAACATATACGAAAAACAAAGCCATTTTTACCCAAAATGCAACATTGACATGAAATTGTTTATAAAAAGGTAATGTATAGTCATAATAAATAAATATATGGTATGATATATAATAATAATATTATTTTATATATTTATAATAAACTTATATTTATTATAAAGGAGTTTTTAATGTGTACAATTAATGACAAGACTTAAGTTAAGGGTTTTCACGTCTCACTTTTATTTCTATGAGATATATGCTATATTCAACACTTAATATTTTTTTGTTGTGTATATACTAACCTATGAATTGTTATATACTGAATTAAATTTATTTTAGGATATTTAAAGTTTCAATTGATTTTATTATTTCATGGATATCAGGATTGAAAAGTTACCCAAGTAGTAAGGAGATTTATCATCTCACTTTTATTTTCTATGAGACACAAGCCATGTTCCCCACCCATTTATTATATGTGGTGTGTATACTCACCTTGTTTGTATTTTATGATTCTTATACTGAGAATTATTGGGATTTTAATATATATTTTATGATCTCTCTTTAATGTGGTTTACATTTCAAAAATTACCAAATTGATAAAGGACTTTTGTCTCAATTTTCCTTCTTTGAGACATATATTATGATATACATCTAATTTCTTCTTCAAGGTGTATATAATACCCATTTGACATGTTATATCATGAATATAATTCTTTTAATTATATTTTATTCTTCATTTAATGTTATTATTTCATGGGGATTTGGATTTAATGTTACCAAATTTGCAATAGTTTATTGATACAATCAAATCATTTATCCATATTATTTGTGATTATAATTCCATTGATGAAATCTTATGACCCATATCTCATGCGTAAACCATAATTTAAATATCCTATATTTATTTATGATATATTCAATCAATGTTACTATTTTTTCACTCTTTGGTACTTAAGATAATTTAAAAAATGTTTTTAAGGGAATTCAACATTATATCTCTCTTTGGTCAGAAATCTACGTTATTTCAAAAAAATGTTTTCTAAAAATGATTTTAATTTTTTTTAAATTATATTTTATGCTAATTTTAATTAAAAATAATTGTGGAAATATTTTATTTTTTAAAAAGTTTTTAAAATGGATTTCAAATCTTCCCTTTTATGTTTTTAAGGTTATTTTAAATAAAATGGTTTTGAAAAGGTTTTATGTTTTAAGAATAATTTTATTTGTTGTAAAGAATATTATTGTCAAAAAATTTTTTAAATGATATTTTAGAATAATTTAAAATATTAGATGAAATGCATTTATGATACCAATTCCATAATAGGGTTATGATCTAGGGTTACCATTCATATTATATCTCTTAATAGATTATGTTTAAGATGACAACCTGTTTATGAAACCTGTTTCCCTTCCATGGGTTATACCATGTTAAAATGATTATGAAAACTAATTATTTTTATATGTTATTCTATGATGAAATTATTATCAAACTTTTTTAATTTTCCTAAGGTTATGACATGATTAAATGTATATGATAACCATTTCATTTTTTGGGTTATGATATGATGTTTATAAAACCCATCTCTTTTTATAGGTAATGATATGATGGATGTTTTATTATTTTGTGGGATACATATGTATGATTTAATTATGTGATGGGTGTGAGATATATCTCCTTCCAATGAATTATGTAATGGTAAATATTCTATGAGCTCAAAGGGTACAGATGATGTCATCCCAAACCCATAAGAATACGGTATACAAGAGGGCATCTCAAGCTCGTAACAAGAGGTTATAGAGGATGATATACCAAGAACGTAACAGGAAGGTATATAGGACAGAATACCAAGCCTGTAATAAGAGGGTAAATGGGAAGGAATTACAAGCCTATTATAAGAGGGTATATGGGAGGGAATGCCAACCTTGTAACAAGAGGGCACATAGGAGGGAATCCCAAGCCTAAAATAAGATGGTACACAGGAGGTCATCCTAATCCCAATAAAGGTACACAAGTGATTATACCAATCCTAACATGTTATTAGGTTCTTTTTTGGTAGCCGTGAAATATTATTTTCTATTCTTATGTGTGTAAAACAATCCCATGTATTATTCCATTATTATGATATCATTGATTATGCTCTTGATTCCCCTATTATTCGTATCTTATGAACTGTCAATATTTATGCCATGACTATTTATTATGATATTTGATATGCAGGGTATGATCATATAATTTTATGATCATGTTCTCTTACCCTTATTCTCATGTTATCCTTACATATCCCCCTTGATTACCCTTATTAATCATATGATCTCACCCCTTTCTTAGGTTTCCTTTCCCCGAGTTATGAATAAATGTGTTAAGTAGGATTAATACAAGTGTTAATCTTTAAGGGATAAGTTGAAGATCATTTACTATGTTAGAATATTATGTTTCTATGTTTTTTAAGACACTAAACTATTATGATCCTGAGGCATGTAATTTTATAATGTTTTGAATATTCTTCTAAAATGATTTAATATCCATGTAGGTTAAGCTTGTGTCACTATATATCATCCATGAAATCTTCAAAGAAGAACATTATCTATCAGGAATCCTTCTTTTATCATAGAAAAAGTATGTCCTAGCATCTTCCCACTCCATCAATCCATGTTCCACCTATTATACCACCATTTATATCATTGTGCATTCATCGCTCCTCTACTTATGTAAAATAATACCAAAAACCCATACATACTTTCCCATATCTCTTCAAATTATGCTCTGTCCCTAGATCAAATCACATTGTATAAAAAGGATCACATCAGAAAAATTAATGAAGGAAACAAGAAAAAAAAGACAACATGGAATATATGACCTAAAAACCAAGGCATCCTACCTTTATAAGAAAACATGTGTTTTTTTTCAATAAAAATTAATCTTTAAAAAATGATTATTTAATATCATGAGTTAACCAATTCATTTATCACATATTCTATCCACATGTGACCAGATTAATCATCTATTGAAGGGTATAGATTATTTAAACATGTTTTCAAGTATAACATCTAGTTTAAAAAAACATTAAGGAATGAAAATTCCATAAACATTCTTCTTTATTATTTCATGTAACAATAATTTCTAGATTAGTGTCAATTATGATATTCTATTAACATTAACAAATTTTTGTTCTTAACCATTATCATAAAATAAACAAGCTAAACCCAAAAATAACAAATAGGATAATCAATGCACAAACATAGATATCACATTATCTAGTAAAATAAGAGGAAATCCATTATCATAGTGAAAACACATGAGATCACTATAACCACACTCAATGTTCATTATTTAATCTAGTTTAATCTCTATTATGGATAATTATACCATTAACCAAAGAGATAAAACATGATAACTTTAAAATTGATTATTAAAATAAGAATAATAAATGAGTCACCTACCTCAATGATTTTAACTTTATTGAAAGAGAATGAAAAACCATAAAACTCAGACCACCTCTTATATAAGGTAACTAAAGGCTGACAAAAACACCATAAGAAAACCACAAAAAAGGTTCAAAGAACTCCATGAAAACAAAATGGATCATGATACTTAGAATGGAAAGAAAAAATTGTAGAAAAAACAAATCAGAGAATAAACCACAAGAGAAAGAGGGAAAACCCCCCTCAGATAATAATATACCAAACATGAGAATCCAGGAATCAATACCTTTTGAATGAGATTCAAACAACCATGAAGAAAAACCTATGGATTCCAGTAATAGAGGGTTTCTTAGAAAACTTAGGATGTAATTAGATTTATAGGCACGCTAATAGGCACATATTCACGATGTGAAAGGGTAATTCATTTCATGAATTGACTATGTTTTATGAATCACTAAAAATTATATCACCTTGATCTAATAGGACTGGATCAATTCATACCATCAATTTCATGTCCATGTAATGAGTTTTTTAGGAATGATTCATTGAATCCCATCCACCACCCTTCCACATCGTGAACTAGTAGTTCTTATCATGAATCAAACACAAATAGTTTCATGTCTTAGGCTATGAATTCCTAAAAAGGATAAGAACTATACTATTACATCTTGAACTATATGTTATGTATTGAACTTACCCTATTTCAAGATTACAACCCCAAAATACATTGATCCTTCTCTTCGTCTCCTTCAAGAATCATATACCATAGAAACATGTAAAGGAATGATCTAGAAGGATATAGAAATTTATAAGTAATGAGGAATTCATTGGTGACACCTAATTAAATTTCATTAGTAGTATAAAATAAGAATTATAATTTTTCACAATTGGGATCATACAGATCAAATATTGTTTGTTATGTAATTATTGTGATACACAATATATGATTTTATTTATAAGTTATTGAAAATGATTAAAATTCATCATTAAATTTCATGGTTGTTATTATATATAGTAAATAGATAATATTATTTTTATAGGTGATTCTAAGATAATATTTTTGTTTTTTGGATTTTTATATACTTTTAGTGGGATTTTAGTGGATAATAAATCCAGTATAGTAATCATATTTTAGTAGATGGAAAATGGTGATTTAATTTTATACAAAATATATGTTTATAGTAACATACCATGAATATGTTTTAGGAGTTTAATTTATAATAGTTTAAATATTAAAATGGACCTCAATTTTGGAATTTCAAAATTTGTCATTCATGATGATTTACATGAATTTTTTCTACTTAGTGGAGTGAGAATGAGAATAGATGGAGTAGAGGAAATTTTGGAAGATTAAGTATTCTTAAAAAATTTAATGAAATGGAAAAATTTACCCCAAAATGTCTACTAGGGGCACACTGATGATTATATTTTGTATAGAAAAAGATAATCATGGATTTAGTAGATGAAAAAGTTTTCTAAATGCTCACTAATGTTCTTGTGGGCTAGAAAATAGTTGTTTCATAATATTTCCAATACTGTAATTATTATTTTATATTAATGGAGTTATAGTGGTATGAAAAATATTCTAAAATGTGGTTATTGATTTTTAAATGATCTATTAAATGAATAATTTTAATAAGGATATATATTTAATTTCTAGTTGTTTAATTTTAAATTCATAAATGATATTTTCCTAAGGGAAATGGATATATTGGTGGGTTCTACTCTAATTTTATCTTTCCCCTCCTTGTAATATTTTGGGTAGATTTTCCTCTAGGTTTTAAATTTGTAATACATTATTAGTAGAGTTTTAATAGGATTAATAATAGGAAAATATATTTATTAATTCCATTATACCTTTTATATATCAAGGTAAAATTAATAAAAGAAATTTTTATGAATATTTTTTTCCTATATTCATCACAATGAACTAAATTAAATGCATTATACTAATGGAATTTATTGTGTTGACTCTTAAAGATACATGTGTAGGTTAACCCTATTGTATGATATGGTTTAAATTTAATTTCATGTATATGTGTGAATGTAGGGGTGAACAAGTAGTCACAATGGAATGGAATGTGTACCCTCAATTTTAAGAAACTTATAAAAAATCTATGTAATCTATTATGATTGAGATTAATGTTATTATCCTTGAATTGTGAATTATAGGTAATTTATATTGATTTATTCTCTTGAATTCATCGAGGTTTGTGGTTTACAATGTTGATTATATATTTTCCTCTTTAATATATTTTGTTTTGGTAATTACATTTTCTTTATTTTTCAATTATTACGATTTTCCCCTATATTTTTTTATTTATCTATATTTATTAATTTTTCTAATAAGTTATTGTATTATTTTTCAATTTTTAACATTTCTAGTTAGGATAATCATTCAATATACTTGATATTATATGTCACGACCTTTCCCTGGGGGCCCGTGACATGACTACCCCATGTCCGCCTCCCACAGGCAAGGGGTTGGTGACTAGCATTGAGTAGGCATACCCCTAACAAATAGGAGGCATTCTACTACGTACTTGTATAAACACACACAACTCCAAGGTACAAATTTTGGAAAGTGAAAACACTAAGTAAAAAACACAAGGTATGATAGTAGAAAACTAAAGGTAAATGAGGACATAATACAAGCCCAGCTAAAATAGAAAAGTAAAAGTAAAAGTATCTAGAACTACTCTATAGAAAATCCTACCTAAAGGGTAGGTACCGAAATAGCTATCCCAAGCTGCAGAAGCACATATCGTCTGTCGGGACACTCTAAGCACCACCTGGCCCTGGTCCACCAAGCACTCTGTCAAAGTTTCGATCGTATGCACAAGAAATGACTTGTAAGAGAAAAGCTTGTGCAGGGGTGAGTAAAATAATACTCAGTAGAGACCCCAAACCACAATGGTATTCCACAAGCAATACACAAAGACAGCTACCAAAGAGGTACATGAAGTGTAGCCTCTAAGAAGTACAGTCAAGAGAGTCACTAGACTCAACACAAACATGTATAAATCTAAAGTATGAAAAGAAAGACTATCAGAAATAGTCATAAAACATCCATTACTATTGAGTCCCTTATACCCACTGAATCTTCTAGACCCGTTGAGTCACCTAGACCCATTGAGTGACCTAGACCCACTGAGTCACTTAGATCTGCTATGTCACCTAGAACCAATGAGTCACCTAGACCCGCTGAGTCACATAGAACCTCTGAGTCACCTAGACACACCGAGTCACCTAAACTCTCTAAGTATCTTAGACTCAATGCGTCACCTAGACCCGCTGAGTCACATAGTCCCTTAGTCATAGTCTTCTCGTCACAGTTAACCATAGGATTCCAGCTCACATCGTTCTTGTTCCGAGAGATCCTACTCCTCAAGACAAAGTTTATATGTAGACTTCGATGAAAACCCACTTAGAGTATCTCTAAATAACCACCTCATCGCGAGGGTCCCAAATCCATAAATGGTTTGTCAATCAGACATACGGTTGAGAAGATATGAAGCTTTTAGTAAAAAAAGATGGTTGGGTCCGAGCCCGGTCCAAGACGATCATACAGACCCGACCCTCCGGGTTCGACCTGACCCAGCCGGCTGGGCCCGACCCGCTATAGAGGGCCAGTGTGGTCCATTCATGATGCGATGGGGTACTGTGTCCCACCCACGACCTTTGCTGTTTGTCATCACCGTGATCTAGCTAGACTAAAACCTCCAACCGTGTGATATGGCCCACCTACCACATCCACTGTGGCTTGCTACTGGCCACCTATCAGCGACCCCTGATTGTCGCCCACAAAAGATTCCATAGTTTTCTTCTACCACCACGGTTGGTGCGCCGATGGGTTCTTCCATGGGACACCAGAATCGATCTGGTGGTTCGTTTTCTAATCCAGTAGTACCTCCACAATCCCTAGTTTGCCACCTCTACTACCGTGTGCTCCAATCCATTTCTCCCTCAATAAGGGGGTTCGACCACATTCAAAACCTCCCAAAAAGAGTCTGACGCAACCAAATGGGTCCGTCAGCAAAGAATGTAAGGAGAGAGAGAGAGGGATCAAAGAGAACACCGAAAGTAATGAACGTTAGCCTTGTTTGTTTAGCCTTCATTCACCACATTTGAAAAAATGAAGACATTAGAACAATCACTATGATATAATCCCCTTTCTTTAATCCCTGCTTGAAAATTCTCATCCCACATGAATGACTAATCTATGGGTCAACATGTCAGAGAGTTGATCTGCATTCATCATTTAGAAAAGAATAACGAGGGAATAAAGAAATCACAAAAAAACCCCTGCCTAAAGGAATGGATCAGTTGTTGGTGATGAATGGATTTTCACATCCATTGTTTGTCGATCCAAGATCCTCGTTATTTGATATGAAATTTGTGATCCTCAATCTGTTGTCAGTTGTCATCGCTTGTCATTTTCCACTAAAAGACTTTTCCAATGCCTTTTATTTTCTAGAGCTTCCAGGGAATTTTTCCAAGATTTTCAATCTGATCCCGTATCCCAGTCAAGATGTTAAATGAAGAAACACATTTAGCATCACTATTTCACTGTGTTGTAGCATCGACACACTAATTTATGAAAGGAAAAAACTTATTTTTCGTGGAATCATAGTGTCATTGCATCACTTTGAGATGTTAAAAGAAATAAAATAAACATTTTCCAAAGTTTATTTTATTATCTTTTAAAATGTCCATAAACTAACTTTTACCCTCGACCCGCACAGGTCAAGGTTATGCCCCACCTAAGGAAATAACACCCTCACAAGATCAAAAGTACTTTATGATTTCCAATACGAGTTACCATTTATGAGTTATAGGATTTGAAAATAAAATAATCTTTATTTAATTATTTTATTTATGGTCACATCCCAAAAACTACTTTCCACAATTGTCCCGTGCTGGACAATGTTCGGCTCCGCCTAAGGAAAACAAACCATTACAAACTCAATGGTGGTCTCATATTTTCAATCCAAGTCACCTTTTATGACTTATAGAGATTTTAAAAATAAAATAATTTTATTTAATTATTTTATTTACGATTATGCCATTTTTGGGTTTTCTCACTAGATACCCTCACTGACTAATGTTAAGTTGCACATAGTGTAAACTCACCATCCTGAATAAAACAGTTCCCTTTGATTTATAATACAAGAACACTTTTAAGAGTTATTATACCTTTTTTAGGAAAAAATTATCATGTGTGCTTTTAAAAACATAGCATTTTTCGATGGATCATTTTGGGTACACTGAGCCTCAAAATTGCACGTAATCTCAGCGCTTGGTCTCATAATTTTCTTAATTAATTTCTAAAACTAAAATCAGGAAAATATGAGTCATTAAATTCTCACCACATTAATGTTTTACATCCCGGAAATCCAAACCATGGGATACCTAAACAGATGAGGTTATGAGCACTAATCTGAGCCCCCTACTCCCATGTACTCTTACAGAGATTCTCATGCTTCCATTGGGCACATACTAAAGGAATTTACTACCCATGAAGGGTTCTCTACTACCAATCGTTGATCTCTATTACCCATATGCAAAGAGAGCATCCTGATTAGAAACTATAGTCTATGGGATTCCATGGAGTCGAGTTATCTCCAGCATGTAGAGGCATCCCAAGATCCCTACTGAAATATACTCTTGAAATGATAAGAAGTGGTTGAATTGGTGAGTCAGTCAATGATCACCCAGATGGTATCGTGCCCCCTCAACATACATGGTAAACCTATCACAAAGTTTATTGATATCCTTTCTCAATCTCTTCCTAGCACCCCAAGGAATAAAAGACCAACCCCTTCCAAGAATAGGGGCTCGACACGGTGCGTTTAAAAACCAAGAAACCGATTTAAAAAAGCCCTCAGATTTTATATCAATTGGTAAGCCCAGCTTCAACTTGTTTCATCATCCCCAACATCCTCCTTGACACCCACATGCATATCTTGATGCATATTGTTACTCTAGGTGTCCACTACTACTACTGTGAGTCCTCTAAAAGGGACGACGTTCTCCCCACATTTCAAATACCAATCAAGGGTATTCCATGTGGAAAACTGAGCACTTAATGACTCACAATTGGTATCATAGAGCTATGACTTCCTAAATCACTTTAAGAGTGGAGGGATAACAACCACTGATTAGAGGTAAGCTCCATCATCTCTATCCACAAAGGATAAATGTAACGAGGCAAACTACTCCATTTCCACTTCTAGTAACTATGAATCAGATCTCTTATTAAGATAATCTGCTACCATGTTTCCCTTACTAGGAGTATACACTATTTCAAAATCATAGTCCTGGAGGAACTCCAACTATCATCTCTGTCTCAAGTTCAAATCCTTCTGAGAGAAGATATAATTGATACTATTGTGGTTAGAGTAGAAAATAAACCATTCACCCATAAGGTAGTGTTGCCACATCTTAAATGTGAAGAATACTGTTGCGAACTCAAGGCCATTAGTCACATAGTTCTACTCATGTGGTCTCAACCACAGTGAACCATATTTCTCCCTTCATCTAATCAAAAAGACCATCGATCCTCAGTAGCATATACTTTTTCCTCAAGGTCACGTAATTAAGGCACGAAAAGTCCACACATAACCTCATGTTCCTGTATTCCTTCTTGGAAAATAATACTAGGGATACCCATGGTGAAACACTGGGTCTTAAGAATCACTTCATTTGAAAGTTCTCCAACTGTACCCTCGATTCACAAAGCTCTGAAAAAGCCATATGATATGCTGGTGTGGATATCAGTGTCACCCCAGGGTACATGTCAATGTATAAGTATACCTTCCTATGAGGATCTAGTCGTGAAATATCTTCTGGATAGATGTACGCATACTCATCCACCACTATAGGAAACTGGGGAATCGTCTCATCCACTACACCGAGGGTCATTCTAGACAATTGAAGAGTGACTCGTTGCACCCAACTATGTATGAGTCTATCCCATGATGCCCAAGATTCCTTTTTAGTCAACCAAGGAAAACCCAATTCCATCACTTTGGACATACCACACACTTTTTCCTAAAATAGTCAATCTGAGCATGGACTATCGATAACCAATCCATACCAAGAATGATGTTGTAAGGCCTAAAAATTGCCACCATTAGGTTCCAACCAAAACTCTCGCCTCAATGGTAAGATCACACTATCGTCATAAGTGTGATTATCAAGTCTCATCCCAAAGGTATCTCGAGACATAAGGGTCAAGTCAATAGTTTAACTAGAAACTCTAGGTATTAAAAAAGATTCATGATAAGGAAGAATGATTATCATATATTCCTATTAATAAGGAAGCTAAGAGTAGACATACAACTCACCTCAAATCATTCCTAAAGCCCTTGGGTCATATGCCTTGACCGGATGCAGCTATCCCTTCCCCTGTCCTCCAGCTCGCTGAGCCTGGTGTTGACCACATGGGGGTCTTGGTGGTAACATGCCGAAATGTATACCACCTCTTGCTGCTCTCTCAACTACTCTGCCACATCTTCCACCTTGAAAATCTGTCTATTCCTGTCACTTTCTCTACCTTAGTGTCCCCTCCATCATTTCCCTATCAGCTGCACAACGTGATGGAAAATCTATAGTGAGATGTCCCAAACCATCACATAAAAATCATTTCCTCTCTCAAGGATGAATGGACCCACCCTATGTGCCATGAGATATAGATCCCCTATCAGGGGACCTCTTCTCAGAACATCTCACATGTCCAATTTTATGAGACTGTCATCGGCTTCCTGCTCCCGACATCTCTGCTCCTGCTTTCCCGCTGCTGACATCCACTGGCTGTATCCACTCAGTCAAAGGACTTTCAACCACAAATGTTTTATCTAGAACCCTAACCTATGTAGGAATGAACAAAGGAATAATTATCACTCAGATGTACCTAATAACACCTTTATCAAAGGTACTAGCCTTGAAACACTAATTATATCGTATTCATCAAGTTCCTGGAAAGGTTGGTATGACTCGATGAATACTCAACTATCGACATGTCATCCTACCAAAGCTATAAATGCTCTTGGGAATGCATAATCATTAGATTTTATGGTTATAGAACCTTCTATGAGAAAGGTTCTCAAACTCTATCCACATAAGAGTCACCTCATCATAAGGTCGGGTAATCTAAACCCCACCATCGCCCTGTTGAGACACATAGAAGGCCCACCGTTAGGACCGCCATATGATCTAATGGTGTCCTGACTCGAAGAAAACTCATTCAACACCTCAAGATAGTCCTCAATTATGATTCAGTGGGTTTATGTGATTCAGGGTCATGGTGTAAAAATATGTCAGTTGTTGCACCAAAATTGGATTCCCTGGCCTGAAAATCAAACTCAAAAAATTTAAAACTGTTGCCCCAAACCGAACTCATAGAGTATAGGTTCTTAAGGTAGAACCGACCTCCTCTAACACCACTATGTCACAACCCATCCCCTAGGGCCAATGCTATGACTACCTAAGCCCTCCTCCCATTGGCTAGGTGCTAACGACTAGTACTGAGTATGCATATCCCAAACAAAAGGGAGTCAGTTACCTATGTACCTGTACACATGTACACAACTCCAAGCCACAAACACTGGAAAGTGAAAACACTATGTAAACAAACACAAGGTACGATATTAGAAAATAGAAGTTAAATGAGGCTAGAAAACAAGCCCAATTGAAACAAAAAAGTACAAGTACACGTCTCTAGAACTCCTCTGTAGAAAACCCTACCTTAAGGGTATGTACAAAAATAGATATATGAAGCCGTAGAAGGACATCTCATATGTTGGGTCACTCTAAGAACGACTAGGCCCCGGTACACTAAGGAATCCATCAAAGAATTAATCATTTTCACTATACACGACATGTGGAGGTGAAGCCTGCTATGGGGTGAGTAAAAAAATACTCAGTAGAGACCCAAAACCACAAAGTTATATCATAAATAGTACACAAAGAATACTACCAAATAGGTACATGCAATGTAGTCTCTAAGAAGTATAGTCAATAGAATCACTAGAGTCAGATCAAACAGGTATAAATCTGAAGAATGAAAAGAAAGACTACTAGAAATAATCATAGAAAATCCATTACTGCGGAGTCACTTAGACCCACTAAATCGTCTAGACCTGCTGAGTCACCAAGACCCGCTGAGTCCCCTAGACCCGCTGAATCACCTAGACCCACTAAGTCACTTATACCTGCAGTGTCACCTAGACCTATTGAGTCACCTAGACCTATTGAGTCACCTAGACCCAATGAGTCACCTAGACCCTCTCAGTATCTTAGACCCACTGAGTCACCTAGACCCACTGAGTCAATTAGTCCCATAGTCATAGTCTTCTCGTCACAGCTAGCCACTCAATTCCTGTTCATAACATGCTTATTCTAGAATATCCTATGCCTCATGATAAAGCCATAAGACAACCTCAATGAAAAACCCCTTAGATTTTCTCTAAAGGACATCCTCGTCATGAGTGTACCAACTCCACAAATATATCGTCATTATAACGTATGATTTAGAAGATACGAGCCTTTTAGTAAAAAGGGGACGGTTGGGTCTGAGTCTGGTCGGACCGACCCAAACTGACCAATCTGGTTGACCTGGTATGCTACGCTAGCTAGTGTGGTCCACTTAGGATGCGGAGGGCACCACATCCCACTCATGGCGGGCACCACATCCTAACCGCAACCATTGTCGTGGGTCACATCCGTAGTCCAGCTAGACCGTGGCCTCCAGCAACGTGATGTGGCCCGCCTGCCGCATCCACTATGGATCACAGTCGACCACCTACCGATGGACCGTGATAATTTCCCATGACAAATTACATAGATTTATTACACTACTACAGTGCACCACCTCCCACACACTTCCGTCACCAAGTGCCACCGTCGTTCGTCACCGACGCACCGGTGGGTTTTTTTGTAGGGCCACCAGACTCGCTCTAGTGGTCTGTTTTCTGATCCAGGAGTTCTTTAGTGATCCCTAGGTTTACGACTCCACTATTGTGTGATTCAAGTCATTTAATCATCAATCTGGGGGGGGGGGGTCTGACCACGTTCGAAACCTCCTGGAAAGAGTCTGACGGAACCACAGGGGTCTGTCAGCGAGGAATGCAAGGAGAGAGAGAGGGATCACAAAGAACACCCAAAAGAACAAACATTGGCCTTGTTCGTTTTCTCTTTATTAATCACTTTAGAAAAAAAGGAAGATATTTAGACAATTAGTAAGATATAATTCCCTTTTATTAATCCCTTCATGAAAATTCTCATCTCGAATGAATTACTGATCCACAGGTTAACTTATTAGAGCGTTGATCCGCATTCATCATTTAGAAAATAAGAATGGGGGATTAAGGTAATCAAACTGAAAGAATAAAACCTCTACCTTGAGGTCTAGTTTAGTAATTAGTGAATAATTAAGTTTCACCACCATCGTTTGTCGATCCCTGGTCCTAGGTCTTTGATCCATGATTCATGATCCTCGATCTGTCGGTGTTCGTCATTGCTTTTTGTTCACTGCTGAGAGGCTTCACAAATGCCTTTTATTTTCCATAACTTCTAGGGATTTTTTTTTTCAGGAATGTAAATCTGATCTCGTATCCCTATCAAGCTATTAAATGAAGAAATTCATTTCAGCATCATCGTTTCACTATGATGTAGTGTCGACACACTATTTCATTTATGAAATGAATCATATGATTTTTCTTGGCATCATAGTGTTGTTGCATCACTGTGAGACGTTAAAATAAATAAAATAAATTTTTTAGAAGTTTATTTTATTATATTTTAAAACATACATAAATTAACTTTTACCCTTATCCTGCACCGATTGTTTTTAGGCCCCGCCTAAGGAAAGCACACCCTTATGAACTCAATGGTAATCTCTTATTTGAAATCCGTGTTACCGTTTATGAGTTATAGGATTTAAAATTAAAATAATCTTTATTTAATAATTTTATTTAAGGTCACATTCCAAAAAATTAATTTCCACAGTTGACTCACGCCGACCATTGTTAGGATCCATATAAGGAAAAAAACCCATTAAAAACTCATTGATGGTCTTATATTTTCAATCAGAGTCACCGTTGAAGACTTTTAAATATTTTAAAAATAAAATAATTTTATTTAAGCTTATTCTATTTTTGGGTTTTCTCACTAGAGGCCCGCATCGACTGAAGTTAAGTCGTGCCTAGGGTAAACCCACCATATTGAATTCAAGGATTCCATCATGTTTTTGATATATGAACCCATTTAATAGTTATTCCAGTTTTCAGGAAAACTTCTCACACATGCTATTAAAAACATAATATTTTTCTATGGATCGTTCCAGGAACATCAGGCGTCCGAATCGTACACCGTCTCAGCTTTTGGTTTCGTAATTTTCCCAGTTAATTTCTAAAAATAAAATTGGTAAAATCTAAGTCATTACATTATATATGGATTATTAGTGACTTTCTTTATCCAATGTATTCTGAAGGAGAGGAAAATATCTGTTGGGACCACTTTGTATATGAAGATTGTATTTATTGTCAACTGTTGTCAATGCTGGTCAAAATGAAGAAGGAGATGAAGAAGGACTCCAAAGTTAATGGAGATCGACTAAAGTGAGGATGCCTGTAGCATTGTTATGTAATCATAGCATTGAATGTCAGGCTTGGGCAACACTTCATGAACCGAAATCAGACGATGCTTTGCTGGTATGTATTTCACACAAATCAGGAGTTAGGAGAACTTGTGATGCAAGCCTTATGAAGGAAAGGGGGAGAAATTATGATGCCAGTCATATAATGTTTTGATTGGAAGGAATGATGCTGCTGGAAGATAGGAAAGATTCAGTTCTCATTGCAACTCTGACGATGCTTAAGCTGATCTATCAAAGGATAAATATCACGATAGTGGGATTTGTGATAAGAGCAGAAGAATGGTTATGGGAAGCAGTAAAGAGATAAAATGGCAAAGCAATAGACAATCTGGGGATGGCAGAAAAGCACAGTTTAAGGTGGCGCCGTTTTCCAGTGTTTTCCAAATTTTAGGGCCTGAAAATCGAGAGATGAAGAAATGTGCTTGGCAATGGATGTTGCGCATAAGATTGAAGATGGTTTATAAGTGAAAAAGAGTTATTCGAGGTCAGAACGTTGAAAAATGACAAAGGAATGGAGTGCGTGGAAATTTAGGCATGTTTCGCGCAAAAATAAAGTGGTGCGCGCAATATCTGCGGGATGCGCGAAATAGTAGCGGGTTGCGCGAAAAATCAGCGGGATGCGTGAAAAAGAAAGTTGTGCGCGTAATATCAGCGGGCTGTGCGAAAAATGAAGTTTGCGCGAAATATTGGCATGGTGCGCGAAATTGAGGAATGAAGTTTTCGCGTAAATGATGATTCGAGATCAGAAGATCAAAAATTGGCAAAGGCATAAAATGCGCGAAATATTGGAGCAGTGCACGAAATCTGATGTCGCAGGAAATATTGGGTTTGCGCGCAATATAGAACGCGGTGCGGAATTTTTCGCGCAATTGGTGCTTCATGCTTAGAAGGATGAAAAATGGAAAAGGCATGAGGTGCGCGGAATATTGAAGCATGGCGCGAAATATGAAGTTGCATAAAAGAGTTTTTACGCGCATGGAGGAGGTTTTACGCGCAGGAAGAGGTTTTTATGCGCAAGGTCAAAAATGCCTATAAATATGAGGTGAAACCCTCTCATTATGTGAGACTCGACAGTTAGAAAAATCCTGAGCTCTGGCGCGCGGAAAATTGTAGTATAGAGCATTGCGCGAAAAGAAGAAGTGTTGCGCGGAAAAAGAATTGTTGCGCGAAATAGGATGTTCTGCGTGAAAAAGAAGAGTTGTGCGCGAAAAGGGTTTTTCGCGCCACAAGGTATTTTTACGCGCAAGGCTTGAATTTTATGCGCAAGACACCTAGAAGGTTGCGCGAAAAATTTGAGGGTACCGCAGGCCTTTGATAGGTACAGAGCACTCTCGAAGCAGCCTTGTGGAGGAAAAAGAACTGTGAACTATTCGGTTTCACAAAGAGAAGTTGAACCGCACTCACACGACTGGTGTTTAACACTCTCGTTGTGCTTTGCGAAGTGAAGAAGAAATAGACGTGCAATTGAACTCATATCTGCACAAAGGAAGAATTCAGTATACCAATGCACTCAGGTGTTGGTATTGAGAAGAGAAGGTAGAGAAGAAGAAGAACATAGTATGCCCAACTGAAGGCTGACAATTATTCAGGGTAGTTTATTTCAGATGATGCTTTGTGATCAGATCTTCAGTGATTGAATAATCACATTGGTGTATGTGATTCTAGCTAAAGAAAGAAGGTGATTAGTGCAGTCAGTTGTTTCACTAAGAGGAAGAAGGAAGAATAACTAGTGCAGTTTGTTTTTGCACTAGAGAAGAAGAGAAAGAAAGAAGAGAATTGCTTGCCTACTGCGTTGCAAGTAATCAAGTGAAGAGCACTACAATAGATCAAGAGCAGAACCAACCTTTTGAAGAAGGAAGAAGACTGTCTCGATAGGCAGTATAAAGAACCAGCTAGAGGCTGCAAGTTGGACTTGGCTTTCACCAGTCCAGGGAAGAGGATTGTTTCCCACCCCCCTCCAAAGTGTAGGGACTCACACTGGCTAGAGGATTGTTTTCCTAGCCACTCCATTGTAACAACATTTTACTTTATAGTGGAGAATCCATGCAGTGGTCATACCCATTCATGGCAAGGACGTAGCTACTCTTATTGAGTGGTGAACCTTGTAAAAATATCGTGTGCACATTTTTACTGCTTTCTGTTATTGCATGCGACGGGGAAAAGAGAATAAGAGAATCAAGATCCTAACAGGTCTAGAGGTATAGGGATAAAAGTTGGAATTGGTTTAAAAAGTCCCCAACACTGATTCACCCCCCCTCTCAGTGTTAGGTATATCCCAAACTGGTCCTTTCAATATCTTACATATGATGTTCAAAAAACATAAGCATTGGAGAAATTTTATGTAATGAGTAGAAAAACATATGTTATAAATTTTATGAATTTAAAATTATAATTTTTGAAATTATATTCCATACATATTGGTTTAAATTTATTATACATGATTTCTATAATATAGATGAGTCAGTATATGTCAATGTCTAGGATCCTATACACTGTAAAATTTATGATCTGCTGATTTATAGTTAAGTAAAATTTGATATGTGTTCAGTTATTATATTAAATACAATTAATAAATGATAAAATATTAGTCACTATATATAATATTTATTTAGTTAACTTTAAAAACTTATATAAATATAATGATTTGATAGATAAAAAACTATTTTATTAGAAAAAACTAAAAGGCATACACATTAAGAATGAAGACCATCCACATAATTATTTATGCACTCATTGATGATTTGAGATGTTTTCTTGATGGAGATTTTAGAAGTCAGTGTTTATATATTTAAATATATTTAATCCCATGAAATCAATGAAAAATTCATCATTCTGTGGATACCTATTTCCTTTTCTATTATGCCTATTTTGAGTCCGGCTGGTTGTGATATTCTATGGTCTTTACTGTTTTTTTGTTGTGGCTCAACTTTTTAGACTCTAGGATAGAAAATGGAAATGAAAAAACTATTTTTCAAATTTCATGGCTTGTAATATGGTAATGTAAGTAATTATTACTCAAAATATATTTTTGGGACCATACTATGGTTCCATTTCTCATACCGTGCCTTATTTATTTTTATGAATATTTTTTATTTGTTTGACATAAAAGTATGTGATATTTACAAGATTAATTAATAAATATTCCATGGGAATTAAATTATTTGTTGGAAATAAATTACCTAACATATGTTAATATATTAATTAATTATTTTTCAACTCTTAGGTAGTACATTATTTTCAAACTTATATTCACACCTATTATTTAAAAAAAATGAATGGATATGAAATATTGATAATTTCATAATAATATATCACTATAAATGAATGTTTAAAAAATATAGAAGTATGTATGAAGTTTATATATGGAGAACAAAATCTTTATATTTATAATGTCAATATTTATAAACTTTTCATAGTGAACTTCAACAGATAGATCCTAATTTCTCTGGTGATCAAGGTACTCAACTATTCAAGATTCATATATTTTAAAATCTAGTTTTGGGATTTTGTATTTCCTTATCATTTAACATATGTTTTTATTACAAATACTATATTTTTTTCCCCCAAAAAATAAAAATTATTTGGATATACCCAGTAAATAGATATATATTTGATACCAAGTTGTTACCCACATAAATAATTTACATTTTGTTTTGTTGTGACAATTCTAAATGTGGAAGGCTATATCTAGACAATATATCCCCATTATAAGTTATGTTTTTAGTGGGATCGATGTCTCTCAAAGAGTAGAGGGTATTTTAAGAGTAGAGATAAGACCAATTTTATCCAATGTAATATAAAATTTTCTTTTAATCAAATTTATTTTCTGAACCTTGTTTTTCATTTTAAAATTTTCAAATTCACCCACCCTTATAATCTATTTGGATATCTAAGATCTATTAAAATAATTTTAATTAGTAAATATCCATGTAAGGATGGTTGTGATTATTGGTAATGTTACCCAGGATTTTACAGTATATGGGAAAGATCATTTGAGATAATAGGTTTAGAATCAAATTATGGATGGATTATTTAAAGGCAACCATTATTATTTGTAATTGACTATGGATAATAAAAATCTAGGATATAATACTACCTAAACTACCTTAAAGATATAATATATGATAATAGTAAAACCTTATACACTATATAGGACTCACACTGATTATCTCACTCATAATTTTGCACCTATGTTTGTTTCAAATTGAAATGTTATAAATATTTTATATTTTTTAACTACTAGAAATGAATTTAAACAATATTATTATTTTAAAAATGGTATTTAAATTTTGATAATTTTTCAATTTATATATTATTATATTGATTATTTGGGGAGGTGTAAGTTTCAAATGTTTCAATATAAGTACCAAGACTTCATGATCATTAAAGAAGAGACTATAAATAAAAAGTTCCACACATCCACAAGAATAGTAAATGGAATGTGTGATCTTTTTGAAACATCATGAAACATTATCATGGTTGAAATAGGTTGAATATATTTACCAAATAATTATAACTACATGAAATTTTTTATTGATGAAAGAAAACTTCAACAAGTATAAGCTTAGTGAACTCATCAGCTCAAATCTACAATTCAAGTTCGAGTTGGAGAAAATATAAGAAGAAGATGATGAAAAATGAAATTTATATTATTCAAACCTATAAATATTTTTCATTAATCATTTTATTTTTAGATATTGGTATGTGAAAATGATAAAGTAGCATAATAGGTGAAACAAGTCTATAAATACATGAAATTAAATAAATGATTCTACAGATGATTTAGAAAATATTACCAAATAAGTTATCCCAAAGGAATTAAGAAAGGTAATTATAATTCTAATTATATTACTTAATATTTGAATTGTTATGAATTTAGAAACAATTTTTAGGAAAAACTTGACTATCAATGATTAATAAATGAATTAAGTGATAGATTTATCAAGAAAAAAAATAAAATATTCCTTCTCTTTTTGGTTGTTGGTGCTTAGATGATTTGTATTCTAGTAAAGAATATTGAAACTAGATAAAATATGATAACTTTTGATTCATAGAATCATTAGTTTTGGCCAAAGATTTTTGTTTTGAATCTGACTCTGATTCTAAATCTCAATCCAAAATTGATAATCTTTTTATTAAAAAGCAAAATGGTTGGGTTGATAAATTAAGAAATTACATTTTTAGGATTTAAAAGCTGTATAGTAAATTAAAATGAAGTAATTAGAATCTTATTTAGGAAAAAAGGATCTTACTCATGGGAATAAAAATATAAAAATTACTAATTGCAATAAAAATGTAAAAGTTGGTGTTGATTTAGAGACCATTAATCGGGAGAATGGTATGCTTAATATTGAGGCACTATCGCCTTTTGACAATGTGAACAAAAAAATGGTGGTGATTATGAATGAAAACTACCTCATATTTTCAATAAATTCTTTCCAAAAAATAATTAATGGTAGTGTTTTAACTATTTTATGTTTTGTTACAAAATTTAATGTTTATTATACTAGTTAATATTTTATTATATTTCCACAATCATTGGTACACACAAAATTTTTTTTTACAAATTTTTTCATGGTATAATTCAAATTAGTATTTGATAAAAAAATGTATGTGTAACAAAAAATAAATCCATTAATCATAGAGGACCCAATGAATTTTAGGGTATTATAACTATTTAACAATTTATTTAGATGGAAATATTCTTTGATGTCCCAATAATGATATATAGTACATAGAAATTAGTTTATCTAGATATATAACCAAAGACCCATCATATTTAATTTCCTACAGTAGGTTGATGGAGGCACTATAACTTATAAGAACAATTACATTAGAAATGTAAAAGGTTTTGGTTAACTTGATATATATTATTTTTCTAGTTTTATTAAATTTATATTTTTTGAGTGATTAATTTATAATTTTTTAGAGTTTCCCAATTATGCGATGGTGATAGGTATGTTAAATTTCAGAATTATAACTTCTTTTTAAATGATTTTTTCATATTAGTTTATTTTAACATGTTGAAGAATATTTATTCCACTGACCTTCCTAAAGTAATAATAAAACATGTAATCTATTTAAATTTTATATAGATAGATAGTATTTTAGTGAAAATAATGCCCTGATATGTAAATTTTTTGTTGATATAGAAGCTTTATATAGAAGAATGATTTCTAAAATTACCATATTTGAATATGGATAAATATCATTAATGTGATCCTTACATAAAAGGTATATAGGATAAAGACTAATTTAGTCTAATAATGTAGGTTAAAACCTCAAAAAAATGTTGCTGGTACATTTAGAATTATATAATCCTTCTTATATATTTGTCCTTAATGGAATGAAGTATGAATATGCTATTATAAATGACTAAAAAAATTCATTGGTATATTTTCTAGGTATTTATCGTGAAAGATTATCTATGTTTCCTGATAACTATAATTCAGTTCTAAATGAGAGATTCTAAATGATTATTTATATTTAGAGTGAAATAGGAGAATAATTTTAATATCTAAAATTTTATAAATTCTTTGAAAAGTATGTTATTATCACAACATTTCCACCTTAAGATATCTTATAAAAATTGAGATGCCGAAAGGAAGAATAGAAAACATAAAAAAATGGATAGAACCATAATTTTTTAGCATGTTTGAAATAAATATTTTGGGGATGAAAATATTTATAAAACATTTTTTGTTTTAAATAATATTATAATATTATGTATTTTAAAGAGTACACTATATTAATTATTGAAATGATAGAAACTAAAGGGTTTTTATTTTATTATTTTTATGTAAAATGTTTTTATCTACAACTATAAAGATAGTTTTGTAAAATTTTGTGCTAAATATGACGAGGTAATACTTTCTAGATAGTTTACTATGTGTAATGACTATTGAGTTTATAATAAATGGACTATGGTTTATTTAGAATTAGTATATATTATGTTTGATAAAAAAGATTTTATGGAGAAGAGTTCTAAAGAAGGAAAGATTAAATAATACTATATAGAATTCATTCTTTTAGAAAAGCATACTCATATTAATTAAGAACCCTTTAAGTGGGAGAATCAATAAAAACAAGAATGTCTATGTATGGATCATCAAGTTTACTCGATTAATATAGTTATTGGTCATGTTGATTCAAGAGTTCAAACATGAAATTTGGTTAGTAATTTTTATATATATTATTATTTTGTTTCATAGTTTATTCTAAGTGATGAGATAAAAACACTAAAATCCTCTAAGTGGTTTATGTATAAAAAATAATAATGTAACCAGTTTTTCAAAGAATGATGTTTTTTGGAATTGGTTTTACCAATTTAAGATAAGAAGGTAATTTGACCTAAATTGATTTTCAAGAACAAACATGATGAGTCTGAATAGATTTTAATGAATATAGATAGATTATTTTCTCAAGGATATTATCAATAGATGTCATGGACTATAGCGAGACATTCATAAAAGTTTCAGGATTGTAATATATTCTGATTTTATTATCTTATGAATAAAATAAAGGGTTAATTTCATGTTAAATGGAAATAAAAAGTAAATTTCTCAATGGTATTATATGAAAGTTTGTTTATGTAATAAAACTACCTAGTTTGGAACATGAGAAGTATCCAAATCATTTGTTTGTGATTTATAAAGAACTCTATGGTATGAATCAAAACATAAATTTTAGTTTGTGAGGTTATAACAATTTTTTTGAAAAATGACTTTGATAAAGGTAAATTTGATACAAATTTATTGATTAAAAATTATTATTAGTATATTTTTATTAATAAAATTTATATAGTTGTTATTATATTTAGTTCATAAAATTAATTTCATTTCATCTAAAATTTGAATTTTACGAATAATAAATTTGATATTGGACTTATGGAAAAAATCATGTTCTTTTATGGAAATTAAATTTATTAAATAAATGATGTAATTTATATGAATAAAAGTATGTATAATAAAAATTTAGTAAATAAGTTTGGACCCAAATATTATGAAAGAGAGAATAATCCCATAAGTATTTTATATATATTGGATTAATATTTTTCTAATAAATTAGATGATCAAAATATCTTTAGAGGCATTCTTGGTAGTCTATTATATTTAAATCCTAGTAGATATGATTTAATGTTTAGTCCATGAATGTGTGAATAATTTTAGGTCAAACTAAAGGGATTGAATTTTTAAACATGTAATAGAGTTATCATGTTTGTTATATTTACAATTTATCTTAATTTAATTAATATAGGGAAACAATATTTTCAATTAATATTTATTAGAATTATAACCCAAGAGGATGTTAAATCTATAGATAAAACACTATTAGTAAGTGTCGTTTTCTAGAATTAAATAATATTTTCATGTAGATAAAATCAATAGAATTTAAAATATTTTTTATAGATTAAGATGAATGATTCCTTAAAGAAAACTGTTATTCATAGAATATTTAGATTAAAAAAACAACATCCGATTTTGATATTTAATATGAAAGGATTCCTATTATGTGTGATAATTCATTAGATATATCTATTTAAAATAATCAAATACATTATTCTAGAACCCAACATATCAAATTAAGTTACAATTTTTTAGTGATCATTTATAGAATTGTGACATCAATTTTGTAATTTCCCATGTAATGTTGATATAAAACATTCTCATATATTCATTAGTAAATTATAAAATATTTGAAAACATTTCAGTCAAAAGGAAAATGATTTATTTTGAACCAAATTGGATTTTCATATATTATATATATTTATCTAAAATCTTGATTTCTAAATTATATAATTTTAATTTCCAAAATGAAATTCATTTTTTAATTATGCATGTAAAAATTATATTTCAAATATTTTTCGATAATTTTATGAAATGTTTGATTATTCAATGAAAAATAATGGTTTTAATTGAAAACTGTATTTTCATTAAAAGTATTTATAAAGTGAAATTATACATTAAATTATTTATAAAATTTAAATAGTTAATTTTATAAATAATCCAATTATTTTTTTAAATTAATTTTATACATGAATTTCGTATAAAAACATTTTAAACTTAAAAGGGAATATTTCTAAAAATCCATTTTTCATTGTGTTTTTTTCCAGTTTAATTTTAAATTAAATCCAACCCTATTTTTGTTTTATTTTTTAAAAAATGGATTCCATATTTGGAATCAGTGGGTCTAAATTTGGTAAATAACTCAGATTTATCTTTGATCAATATGAATATTAACCTTAGTAATTTTTTTCCATGGTAAATGGTAAATTGGGAAATTTGAGTTAATATTGCATAATAAAGAAAAAAATGACCGTATATAACACCCCCAATCCCTCACTCCCAGATCTATTAAAAAAATCATAAACCTAAAATTTCAGTCTTTAATACCAATGAAAGTGACACAATTTTCTCCATCCAAAACATACAACATCAAAATGAAATATTTTATCACATTCATATCCAAATACCTATTAGTTTTTGAGTATTAGAGAATTTGTACAAACTATTACACAAAAAAACACACATGAAATCAAGAGAGTATATTTCCCACTATACACAGCTTTTCAAATTCCATATTAGGTCATCAAAATAATCCATATAAAACCCTTCTATACATAATTCATTTAACATCATTCTTGATGACTTGGGGTAAATAAAACATAAGAAGGGTGAGATCAAAATATCAATAAGGGTAAATATAAGCATGAAAAACAGAATTCCCCCAGTGAGAAAAATATGAGTATAAGGGTATGATGAAATAATCACGCTTTATTAGAATAACATAAGAAACATCATACTCATCAATACAAATACAATCGATCATGAAACATGGGAAAAATATCTAAAAAAGGCAATTGTAATATGTATCAACAAGCCTATGCCATGTGATGTCAATATTTATCAAAGTAATCCTTAAAAACCCATATATTCTAACCCATAAGATGTTGGAAAAACTTTTATTAAAAAATAATCTCATTAACTCACCTTGTGAAATCATAATCTTTTTGAAAAATCACATAACGAGAATAGATAAAACATGTAGGTAACATGGTAGATCATTTCCATATGACTCTTACAATTAATCTTTCCAATGTAATAACCATATATTCAATTTACATACCCAATGCATTGTAGGTCTATCATGGACACACCGATTCTAGATTTATCACAGAACCATCAATCCCTAGTTTTTATAGAACCAATCATCCTTGGTTAATAACATAACCAGCCATCCTTGTTTTATAATAGATCCACTTATTATCATTAACCATTACATAGAACTATAAAATTATTATAAAACATGGAATCTCAAATTTCATCATAAAACTCATAAATCAACTATTATAACTCTCATAACTTGATTAACCCATGGAATATAAATGAGTTCGATGAAAATATTTCTGAAAAAATAATTATATATAAAAATAATAATAAAGATGGTATCATTTCATCATATCCAAGTGGAGAATAAGTAAAATCAAGGTTTGATGACATCGATGAATGTAAATACCATTAAAATATCATTAAAACAATTTGAGTAAAATACCATTTTCTCTTTGAAAAAGAATTTTCAAAACTAAAATTGCTCAAAATATTTTTAAAATAAAATTTTATGAAAATAAAATTCAATACAAATAAAGAAATATTAAATGTAAATTATTTTCATGATTTTAGAAAAATCCATTCATGAAGTAAATGTAAAAAACTAACATTCTTTTTAAAAAATTTATAAAGGGAGTCAAATGTAACTTACTTGGAAAATGTTAGGAAATTCCTTTTTTTAAAAAAAATTTAAAAGTAGGTAAAAGGTCATTTAAAATAGTTTTAAGAAATGTTTTATGTTTATAAAATATTTTTTTTTGATTTTTTTTTATAAAAAATTTATATGGAAGAGAAAGAATCCCGATCAAAAGGAAGATACATCATTTCTACCACTTAATACAACCTTTCAGATGTTTATTTAATTAAAAAAGGACTAAATGGAAATAAAATATATATAAAAAATTAATAACCATTTTAAAATAAAAGGATTGTGGTTTAAGTAAATTAGATAACATTATTTATTCCAAAATAACATTAAAACTAAATAATCCCAAAAATAATATATATTGTAACATAAAGACTTTTCCATATTGACACCTTTTCAATTATAAACCCCATGAAATAATAACATCATTTGATTATTTTAAATATAATTAAAATAATTATATTCATGATAATACATGTAAAAGGGGTAGTATATACACCTCATATAATATTTTTTGTGTATAAAATCGACATATGCCCCGAAGAAATAGAATTTGAGTTGAATAGCCTTTACAATGATCAAATCATTGAATTGAAAATTGATCAATGGAGAGATTACATGAAACAAATGTAAATCCAAAAAAAATTGGAATTATATAATAAATTAATTTACAGATTAATTCACCCATAATCATGTACTAATTATGTCACCTAATAAGTAATATAACCCAATGAAAATAAATTGTGTTATGAAACATTTTACCACTAGGTAACATTAATTTCATATCCCCTTGGTTGAAATAATTAAAATTGAAATTTAAAATAAAATCAATTATAAAGTATAAATTATATAATAAGTAAATATGGAAATATATACACCCTAAAATATAAATAAGTTTTGATTTGTAATATGTATCACTAAAATAAAAGTGAGACTAGAAACCCTTACGTTGAGTCCAGACTTTCCCTGTATTTCCATTAACTACCATATAATAAAATTATATCAGTTATTTTTTTCATAATAAATTTTTAATGGTTTATTAAATTATTCTTAAATCATCTTACTTATTTATTTGAATTACATAATAGAAAACAAAATTAGTTAGGTCCACGTTGTGTGTTTTGAGGACATTCAGTTCATTATTTCAAAACGTCAGTTTATTGACCGAGGTTAATGAGGTCATTGTTCAATAATATCCAAATTAATAATAATTAAATAACTATAATATTTATTAATAAATTATACTTTTAAAATAATCCATGGATAATGGTTATAAAAGATGACTATGTTACAATCATGGGGATGGTATTCCATACGTACACAAGACCCACGTTTTCATTTTCAGCAATCATTACAGAAAGAATATAAGAATTATTTTCTATTTATAAAATTATCATGATATCATAAATATTATATTATTTATTTATATTTATTTATATATATCATCCATGTGATGTGGTGAGGAAAAAATAACACCACTTTGTATAGGCGGTAGTCCACACATACACGCAAACAACTTTATTATTTTTCATTGAGTTGGAAAGTAAGTAGAAAAAAGATAAATTATCTTTTAAGAATGAGAAATATGTAATTGATATAATAATAATTAAATATATACACATATATTCATTAAAATATCCTTATTATATTCTATATGAAGCATTATAGGAGTTCAGATCACATCACTTCATGAGGTAGATGCCTTCCGTATAGATGAGGGACATTATTGTATCCCCCACAGAATGGAAATTAAGAATGTATATGTGATATAAAAATTATAAAAGTATACTTATGTTATAAATAATATATATATATTTATATATATATTAAATTCATCATTATTAACAGTAGTGAGAGGTGGTTATGAAAAATTAATTACATTGGTTTTCAAGGTGGTAGTCTGATGTACACATGATCGACAGTTTCATTTCACATTTGATAGAAGAGATGATATATATAGGTAATTTCATAAATATAATAACACATAATTATATTTTATATAGTAGTTTTATAATATTCTAATTATTGAGACATGAAAGAAGCTGGAAAGAGGAGGATAAAACATAAATACCTTAGTGAAGTCAATTAACATTGTTTAGAACAACCTCCTTTGGAACTCTTATTGAAAACTATAGGGTTTGTTTTTGAAGAAGACTATAAGATCATGAACATGTATTATAATGTTGTGGAGTGATTTTTGTGGGGGTGTCAAACCAAATTTCTTAGGAGTTGCGAAGAAGTGAGGGGAGGAGGTGACCTTTTATAATAGAATAGAAACCGAATTTTTGTAAATATCTAAAAATATTCAATAATTGGAAGTTATTATCACCCCAAGAGACTTGAAACGTTATAATTAAAGGATTTATGGGAATATATAATCTCACCACACCTCTTTCAAATGAAATAACACATTTTTAAACATATTTTAGTTAACCTCTTTGTTTCCTTTTACCATTTTAGTTTTCACTATAGTAACCGACATTTTATGAAGGAAATTTATCATTTAAGAATAGAAATAAAATGAGTATTATTAAATATTTTTTTAAAACTAGATCGAAATATTTAATTCAATTTATAAAATAAAAATATTGTGTCTGTGGATAGTTAATTTTAACACAAGTTCATGAAAAACAAAAAAACTGCTTTACCCTTTACCATGGTAATAATGTTTTTACTATTTAGGGGTCAACATAGTTGTTATAAAAGGATCAATGGTATGAGAATATAAAATTATTTATATTTTTAAACATAAAAAATAACTTGGAAAATGATTGGATTTTTAGGAATTCAAAATCATTTTTAAAAAATAATATTTATTATAGAATAACATTAATGTCAATTCTGATACTATTCATTTAATTTGAATTTAAAACATACAAAAAGTGGTTTAATATAATATATTATCTTCAAACCTTTATATGAAATTATATTTATCTAAAAAATTAATTTAATATAATAATTTATTCAATTTATATTATTTCTCTTTTACTTAAATATTTACTGTATTTCCGTTGCTGAAACATATAAAGTAATTATATGACTAATAAAACCTAAATATAAATTTCACAAAAGAAAATAATTTTATTATTCTCAAAAATACCATTAATATTAATAAACATCTATTTTTTCCTATTCGAACACAATACTGTAAATAAAAATCAAGTGGGTGACATATTTTATTTTCCTTTACTTAAATTATTACATTGGTCACCTTCATGGAAATGAGGCCCAAAAGAACATAAAAATAGATAATAAGGTAATAATTGTCATAATATAGCTAGAAATTAAAATTTATACAAGTTTTTAGGTCATTTTAATACCTATCGTTTTTGTTTAACCCCTGGTAAATTGGTTTCACCTTAATTGGAGTAAAATATTTTTACTATTTTCACTATTTATTATGACCAAAATTTAAGTTAAGAATAATAGAAAATATAAATTATTATGTTTCAAAATTTGGAATCCATATTCCAGATTCAATTCTCAGAATTTAATTTAAAATTAAACCTGCATATGTGATGAAAAAATTGTTTTTCCTGAAATGGATCTTTCCAGCATAATATGAATTTATATCAACTCTATGACTAGAAAAAGTAATTTTATGAATTTAAATTGGTATTAAATGATATATAATATATTATTTTTTATTTAAATCCATTCTCATTATGGTTTTAATTAATAAAAGAGGAGAAAAATTATGCACTTCTAATTTTTTTTCTTCTGAAAACTACATATTTAAACTTAAAAATATAATTTTACGAAATTCGAATATAGAGATGATTAAAATAAAATTAAGGGGAAGGAATGTAAGTATTGATTTTTTTTACATGAAATAACATTTTTAAAAATGGAAATTTTAAATTACCTAATTTATTTAAAAAAACTTATATTTTTACAAAAATTAGTATTTTTTAGTATTCATCAAAAAATAAATATTATATGAAAAATACCAAAATTTCACCCAATGATAATTTTAAAATATTTATTTTATTTATCAAATTAATTTTATAAAAATTCATTTAATTAATTATAATATTTTCCCACCAAAATTATTAATTTTTTTTGAAGAAAACTATTTTTGAGGAATAAAATTACTTTACTAAAAATTAGTTGATTATTTAAAAATAATTAATAAATAAATTTATATATAGTAGGAAATTTATATAAATTTAATAAAATATTTAATTCTATTCATACCCACCAATTTAATGCCTAGGTTATAATAGTCGTATCTTTTATGGGTTATTTACACTTGGTGATGCATTCCATATACGACATCAAACATAATATACTTATTTTAAAATATCTGGATGTTACATTCTACCCCAATTAATTAATTTTATCCTCAAAATTTGAAATTAAAATGGGTAATCAATGGTTTTACATTTTATAATTCCTTGGCAGAGAACCCACATCATAAAAGGGTTAATAAAATTGTCCCTTAAAAATAGAGAGAGGGAATAACAAAGGCCATCTGGAATACCACATTTCTAGGATTCCAAATATTAAAAAATTACTAGGAACTAAAGAAATGGAGATGGAAGAAAATTTTAATTCCTAAATTGCGATGGAGAGTGATAGAGAACACTGATCACAACCAACTAAGTTATCATGATAAAGTCAACATACACAAAAACATAAAACAATGAGGTGTGAAAAGACCATCAATTCATCCAAAATGAATGTAATTAGATAACATTTTAATTTTCAAGATAATTTTCCTTGGGTTAAGGAATTAATTACTATCTTGACTTAGAATATATGGAAATATACTTACTTGATAAGTTAAATTTCATCCTTTAAATAATCTCCACCATAATCACATCTTTTACTCCAAATGATGAGTATTCAAGATGAATTTTAAAACCTAAAGCAATAAAAGAAACTTCTAATCAATCATATAACCATTTAAGGATAACAAGTTATTCATTATGTCATTATAAATTAATCAAAACTAATTTTTTAGCACATGGTAATAAAACTATAAAAATTAATAAACCATTGTATGATAAAATAATATATTAATCTTGAAAACTAATTAGCAATACTGAAATTTCAAACTAAATCATTACACATATAAATGAACCTATATCCAAAATAACCTCAATGAACACAAAATTAAAGAAATTTTTGAACCCAATCTTTATATCATACCATTTTGATTACAAGCCCCAAAATAAATATTTCTTATTCAAAAAAACTTTAATCACTTAGTCACCAAATCAATTTTCAATATCATGGTTATCAATATGATAAAAAACATGTTCCCATTATTACCTCAATATCCAAGATCATATAAAACATAAATTTTATTAAAACATTTCCACAAAATTTAATGCAATACTTCATGTAAAACCAAATATTTACATATACTTCATCCAAAAAAAACATCTCTTAAAATTTAATTAATCATTTTAAGATCTCATTACCTAAAACATAAAAATGGGTATCTAAGACTTTGAAATTACGATAAAACATAATTTCATAATCCCATGATGGTTACCATAACTCTTATGATAAAATCATTGGAAAATATCCTCACCTCCAAATTTATATAAACCCTGCTATGATAAGAACTATAATAAGACCGAATCTGTGCCCCCAAATCCATTGATATAATCCTAAACAATACATTTCTAGCTCTGATACCAATGAATGTGTCCCAATTTTCACCATCCAAAACTTACAACATTAAAATGAAATATTGAATCACTTAAATAACCAATGAACTTTTAGGGTTAGAGTTTTATAGAATTAAAATAAACTCTTTTATAAACGACACTCATGATTCAATATATTATCATTACCAACATAACTAGCCTTCCATATTCAGTATTGGGTCTTCAATATCATCTATATTAAACCCTTATAGACTTATTTAATTTAACAGCATTCTTGATAACTCGGGGAAAATAAAACATAAGTTGGGTGCACTTAAATACTTATTAAGGGTAAACATGAACATTAAAAATTGAATTTTATCAGTGGGAAAAATATGATCATAAGGGTTTAATGATATAACAAAATTTAATGAGAATAACATAAGAAAAATCATACACATTAATTCCAGGATCATCAATCATGAAACATTTCATAAATATTTTAGAAAAGAAAATATTTATATGAATCAGTAATCATGAACCATGTGATGTCAATGTTGATTAAATAAATCATTAAAAACCTATATCTTTTTACTCATAAGAAGTAGTAAAAGCAATTCATAAAACATAAAATCATTATATTAACTTCTAAAAACATAAGATTTATAAAATATCCCACATAAAGAATAGATATAACATGAATGTAACTAGGGACATTATTTCGATATCAATATTATAATAAATTTTAAAAATTGATTAACAATATGTTCGACATCCATACCAAATGCATTGAAGGGATATCATAGATCCACCTATCCTTGGTTTATCGTGTAACCACTTGTCCTTCATTTATCATGGAACATCCCATTTTTGGTTCATAACATAAACACAAATCCTTGGTTTATAATAGAACTACCCATAAAAATGAAAAATTCCAAAGAATGATAAGATAATCATAAAACATGGAAACTCACATTTCATCATAAAACTGATAATTCAAATATTATTCATTTCATAACATGATTTAACCTTGAAATAGAAATAGGTTCCATGAAAATCACTTTAAAACAATCATAATCTATTTAGGGAACGAATATGTATGGTATCATTTTATCATATCATAACAGTGTATAAGTTTCATCAAGGTTTGCTGTCCTTACTGAATGGAAATACAATTAAAATATCATTAAAAAAATATTGATAAAAAATGAACAATTAAATTTTAAAATAACATTTAAAAATTCAAAATTCAAAATTTTTTGTGAAAATATTTTTATTTGAAAATAACCTTTGAAAAATATGAAGGGATATTCAAATAATGTAATGGCCATGATAGTGGGAAAATACATTCATGATGTAAATGTAAAAAATAAACATTCTTTTCAAACATTTTAAAATGGGAGTGAAAATTCACCTATTTGGAAAACATTAGAAAATTATTTTTTTAAAATTTTTAAGAGATGGTCAAAGATCTTGTAAAATAGATTTATGGAATATCATATGTTTCAAAAAGAAGTTTTTTGAAAAAAATTTAGATAAAAAGGATATTAAAAAAAATTAATGATCAAAAGTATGATATAGTATTGGTATCACTTACAATCAACTTTTTTGATGTTTATTTTATTAATAATGGTGAAAAAGGAAATAAAACATGTAACATCACATTACTCTCTTTCCAGTAATTCCCTTCTCATTGATTGTTTTTATCTTTAATTAGGAATGTCTTGGGAATTATTAGTACGAGGATCATTTGTTGGGGAAGATGACTTAATGTTAAGGTATGGGTAATTTTTTGAATTAATGGAATCCAGGTTTAAATGTGTTAATATATTTGTGGGTTTCTCCCAATGTTTGGAGTATGCCCGAGTCGGTACTGGAGTTTCCTGCATACACTCAGAGATTACAAGAAGTGTAAAGGTGTTTTATGATGTGTAATTGGTTTCTATACACAAGTCATGAATTTATTACATAGCATGAAAATGTCACACTCCGTGTAATGGATACAAAATAAGAAATAATTAATGTGAAATTTCTATTAAAAAGATATTAAGTTTTCTGGTATATCTAATCATCGTGGATTGCAAGAAATTTAAATGGAAAAATGCCATGTAAATGCCTAAGAAGAACCTTTTAGGTTGTCATGAGATTGATATTTCATTTCATTCTTCTTCCAATCTCTTGGATGTAGACATAGAACCCTTATCAATGATTTTGGGAGTCTCTATTTGGTACAGATTGATCTATTCAGTGATTGATCACTATGGAAGTGGGTCTGCATCTATATAGGCGAGTGATCCTTACTTCTTATTCATTGAATTAATCATAGTAGCGATGTGGCATTGCAATATTAGATCTGTTTATCTATGATCATGTTCTTTTTTGTTTATTTCTAGATCTGTGGGGTGATCTTGTTCTAGGTCTCTTTTCCTTTATTAGTTGTGGTGCAACGAGTGAACATTCCGAGGTATGTTTAGTTTCCTCTAATCTAACAATAATTTTTCTAAAATAGATCAAATTTAAGATGTTTGGTTTGGTTATGGGGAATCTATTGTTGTTGTTACATTCTCTTGGTTATGGATCCTTTGTGGGCATGTGAAAATCTGAGTTTTGAGGTAGATGATTCCTTCTCTAGTCTGTTTTGGATAAACTATATTGCTCTTGTTTTTATAAATTGATATTCAAATAAATTATCCTGAATGTTTTTGTGTTTAAATTAATTTTTGATAAAATGATGTTTTTACTTGTTCTTGGTAAACTGAAATATGGGCATTTTAAAATAATTGAAATGATGTTTGGAATACAAGACATGGGAAGCCTTGGGTATGTAGTTGGAATGGTTTCCTTAGGGAAATTGTCTATGTTACCATCATGGGATTTTCTCAAGCGGTTTTTTTCTCTCTAGGCATTTTGTTCTAGAGTCTTGTTTGACATTATTGAGAGGTTCACTCATGAAGTGTTTCTATTATCCTTAAGCCTATGTTATAGGGACTTGTTGTGCCCCATTAACTTTTTGTGGTATGAGTAGTCTACTATCCTGAAATACTAAGTTCCTTTGAGTGATTTACCTATTCTTATCTTTATACTATTTTTGATATGATATGCATGATTTGGATTTTGATAAATGATAATGCAAAATATTCATTAATGTTGATATACCTTCCATTATTTTTGAATTGTTGGAAAATGGAAAATGTCTTCCATGATATTGATAGAACCTCTCAATTTGTTTTCATGCAATGTTTTTTTACAAAATGAGAATACTTGAATTTTTGTTTAGATACATATTAAGGAAAACATGGGTGAGAGCCTACTGTGCCCATTATCTCACACCCTACATAATTCTTAAGTGGTGCATATACCTTTTTATGTATTTTGATTTAGGTAAAGGAAAGGTGCTATGGTGAGGTGGCGAGGTTTTCTTCAGCTAAGTATGGTTAGATGGATGGTGAGATGGTGTGGGTTTTCCCATTCTATTAAATGGATTGGTTGTTTTTTCTAGTTTTGTTAGTATTATGTAGTTGGACTTATACTTAGAGTCTTGTAGATGATTTGAGTTCCTTTGGTTTCAGTTATATGTTTCTGTTATGGAATATATACTTCTTCGTTTTTGAATCTTTTATCTTTATATGCGTCATTTCTTCAATTCGGGTTAGGAAAAATCCTTCCATATGGTTTTTTTATGATTCTCGGTTGCTAGTCACCAGCCCGTGGGGATCGGTAACTCCCTTAGAGTATGTGATGGGTCATATTGGATACCAGTTTGAGTGGATATTTAGGCCATTTCATTATAGTTTGGTATGATAGGAGGTATTTACTAATGATTTATTATATTGTGATGTTTGTTAGACTAGAGATAAGACCCTATGAACATGGGAGGTATATAACGGTGCTTTCCTGGACAACTTTTATCATCATTAGACTCAAGCTACCATGGGACACTAGGATGTGTGTCTCTTACTTTGAAATATTATTGTTAAACTCGGTTTTTTTCATATGGGTTTCCTAGTTTTAACTGATATTATTCTATTGTATAATCATTTCTTATATTTTTTGTGCATTAGTATGCCTCCGAGATGTGTTCTTTGAGTTCCCCGAGTTGGTGTAGCTAATGCTCTTTAAGGGAATCCTCTGATGAATATGATCTTTATCGAGGCTATCATGTGAGAAGTTCATGCTACTAACTAGAATGAACCACAAGTTTAGAACACATTTGTTCTGCAACATATAGTTGCTTGAGGAGAAAGGGATAAATCATGGTAGTTCCTATGTGAGAAGACACCATCCTTTAAAGGTGGGAATGATCCTCAAGAGGTGGTGGAATTGCTAGACAAGAGTGATCAGATCTTTGACTTTTTGGAGACACCTGAGAATATAAGGGGGAAGTGTGCAGTGTTTATACTTGAGGGTACTAGTAATATTTGGAGTGATTCTATGGTACATGTATATAAGTATGTGAATTTAGAATAGAAGGTTTTCCAGAATCTATCCTTCTAGTAGTTTATTCCAGAGTTGCTGATGATGGTGAAATATCAGGAGTTCCTCTCTTTGTAGTAGGGAGAGCATGTGAAATCATCATACACCAATTCATTTGATGATATGGTTCATTTTTAACTAGAGGTTATAAGGAATGAGCAGTTGAAAGCTAAGAATTACTTGAAATTTTTGTGATCAAATACCATATCATAAGTATTTATTCTTAGTCTTTTGACCTATAAAGAGACAATGGAAAAGGAAAATATGGAAGACTTGAATATTGAATGGAAGGAAAGATATTCCACCTATTACCTTCCACCTATTGAAATCTTGTAACACCTCAAGTTTCCACGGTATGTTTCCCTTTGAATAATGAAATAGCTTGCGCTGTACGCAACTTCGAGATTCTAACATACCATGACCAATAAAACTATCCATTATGAATAGTAATACCCATTTTTTGAAATTTTAAAGTTTTTTTTCAAAATGGACTTCATTTTTGGATTTGTAATATCAAAATTAGATTATGGTGAATTTTTTGAACTTTTCTAATTTTTTTTTAATTTTGATGAATAGTGAGGAATACTAAATTTTAATTAAAAACAACTTTTTTAATCAAAATAATTTATAGTGTTAAATTATACATTTGAGTGGTTTTAAAGTATCATTATATTATATTTTTATCATTTAATATAATTTAGGTCATTATATGTAATTTCACATTTAAACTGGACATAAAAAAGTGTCAATCTTTTAATAGTTATTATTTCTTAAAAACCCGCTTTTCGTTTTGACAATGGGAATTAAATTTAAATTAATTTATACCACTTATGTGTTTTGAATTTGTAAAAATGGATTCCATATTTGGAATCAGTATATACAAATTTTGTAAATATTTAACTTTTATTTTTAAATATTATGAATATTTACTTCAGTAAATATTTTATTTACCATTGTTAAAGGGTAAATCTAGTAAATAAGGGTAAAAAAGAATATTATTATAATAATACTAAATTACCCTTACATGTGTTTTATTTCTATTGTTTCATACATTTCCGACCATGTTAATCCTTGGGATGATTTTGGGACACCATGGAGCCACTAGATAATGATATTGACACTTTATATTAATTAATTTAAAGTAAAGACAAAAATGACATACACATATATCTTTTAGTAAAATAATTTTTACAAGGGGTTATATAAGTTATCCTTTCGACTATATATATTTATTTTAAATATAAAAAAATTTCCTACATCATGGTATTTTTTTATAATTTTTAGTCATCAAATAAATAATATTATTTTTGACATAATAATGATGTAGTGTTTACCTCATTAAAGAATGATTTAAATAAATGAGATTATAAAAATTAAAACAACATCCAAAACCTATAAAATTCTTATTGGATGATTTTATTTAGAACACGAGTCATCTTATATTAGAATTTAAGGACTTTTGGACATTTAGAAACTGAAAATCATTATATAATAAAATAATATTTTCAAACATTCCTAAAGAGCCCCTCCTCCCCCTTATAAAAGTCCCTCAACACTAACACATTTCTCACACCTCTCAAGCCCCTTGGATCATCCAAACTTTACCTAATTAAGCTCAATATAACCCTATATTCCTCTTATAATCCATAACTTATGAATAAGGCACTCCAAGGAAGTCTTTTGGTTCAAACCAAAGGGAGTTACCCGATTTAAAGGTAACATCTCCTCTTAAGTTGTTTTCTTTGATATTACTTCTCCAACCCCCTAAAATCTCTTTATTCCTTTATTTTATAACAAAGAAAGTATCCAAAATATACTCGGTTGTTTTTATGAGAATTTTTTGAACTATATTTAAACACACCTCCATCTAATTGGTATAGAACATAATGTTTCTGTTGACGACGAACTACTGCCTCACGAAACTATGATTGTTCAATCTTCTACTACCACCTATTATGGTGGAAATTATGATATCACTGTAGTTATATATGATATATATGATATTTATTTTATCTATAATTTTTTGTAATTATCTTTTAAATAATATATTTATTCTTTTCATATTGTATATATACGATAATTTAATTTGAGGAAGTGCGGACTACCGCCCCCTCAAAGTGATAGGACTAGTTCATAACATACATGGAACATATAAACGATGGTATTAATGAACTTACGTAATGTATATAAAATAGTATATTATTCTAGAATAATAATATACCTATGCATCATTTGGTCTTCTTTCCTTTTAAAATAAATAAAATGAAATGGAATTAGCGTTTGTGCGTACGTACTGATTACCGTCTCCATGAACGCAATGAGATTCATTCCCCATCGTAACCATTCTAGAATAATTTTCATTTAATTATTAAAAATAATGTTTAATAACATAATATAATTCTGAATATGAATCAAATACATCATATTCATAGAAAACATGGATTACATAACAAAACATATAAAGGAAAAATAAACCAGTTAACAAAAGAAACAATGATACTACTAAAATATTGTTATAAAAGGAATATTAGAAGATCATATATGATATAATATTTGTTTATGTGGTTATTATATAATTTAATAACAATTATTTAACTATTATACAGGAGGTTAACGTATCCTCGACCAAGGAAAAGTACAAGGTACATGTTAATTTCACAATACTTTTATTATCTGAGGTTGTTTTTACATAAGTATCTACTGGGACCTCTTTATCATCCACATCCATGTTTCTTAAAAATGTATTTAAAAACATTTTTACTATTTACTAGAATATGGGTTAAAGTCATTTATACCCTTTTTTGTATTTTTATGAAATGGTTTTAAAGGAATCTTTCCATCATTTTCAAACAAGGTATTTTTTGACCTTTTCGACAAATTAAGGTAAGAATGTGTTTTTTAACTTATAAGGTGGGTGCAGATATTCTCTACCATTATAACACCTTTGAAGCTTCCCTTACAATATTATAAGAATATTTTCAAAATAAAATTTCTCTTTTATAATTACACGACTTTTAAATGATTTCAAAATATAAAGAGATATTTCTCTCAAATAGTTTTGATTTCATATATGTCAACATCCTTTAATGGATTTTATAATTATTTGAAGTTGATTTGTTATGATAAAAATATTCCTTATTGTATTGAAGGTTTTGTGATATGTTTGACTATGGATGTTTTATTTATATAACATTCACTGTTTATTGTTAATGTATTAATATTTCGTATGCTAGTTTTAATACGAATGTTTATGTTATGTTTCAACCTTTTTATATGAGGAATTCATTGGACTTCGTAAGTGACAGGTGGAGCTTGATATAGATCCTCGATGCATCAGTAGGTATCATGAGACAAACTAGTGTCTTTTCATAATGACTTGACAAAATCTTATTTGTAGTCTTGGCATGAGGCCTTGACTGTATGGTTATGATGTGCGACATTATGCATTCCATCATTATGAAATTGGATATTGATATTTCATGTGATTATTAAACTAGTAGAATATCCATGTGAATAAGTAAATGGATTTATTTGATTTATATTTTCCATATTATGATGAAGTTTAAGTTTAAAAGTCTTATGTTTTAGTCTAATACATTTCCTTAAATTTTTATGCTTATTTATGAAAGTTTCTACTATATTTTTATCCTTAATGAGCATATGAGCTCACCAATTTCTATGTTTTATTTTTCCCAGGATGTGAAGAAGTAAATTATGATTAACCTTCAGTGATAGGCCAAAGATATGAGTGTGTTCAAGGGGGACACAATGTTTTTTTCTTTATTTCATGATGTATTGTAAAACTTATGTATGTATATCGTACTTCCAAGGCTACTAAACTGATCGGTCTTTTGGGATTTGATCCCTTTTGATCATGAAAATGTAATGTAATAATGCACTGACTGTGGGTAACTGGGGTTGGAGTGTTACAGTTGGTATTAGAGGAAGTTTAATACAAACCTTGGAAACTAAATTTAGATAAGCTCTAATTAGATCACATTACCCTAAGATAGAATTTGAGGATTAATATAGAAGAACCTCCTAAAATTTTGGTAATTTAGATATTTTTTGTATTTTCCATGAAATACATTCCTTTATAGATATGAGTAGGTAGATGAAGCTCTGGCACAAATGTAACTAGGAGTGAAAACTCCGAAAATGAGTTTTGGACTTGACATGGGGTATCCTAGTACACAACAATGGGCCTTACTGTACTCTTGGTTGCAACACTCCTAAGGGATATTCTTAAGATAATTCACATTTTCATTACAAACCATTATGAAGGATTTATGAGTATATACCTCCTCAAATGAAACATTTTTATGATTATAGATTATATCCATAAACTATTCAATTAATGTTAAGTGTTTTACAAGTTTGGAATTATGTATTGAGATTCATAAACTAATATAGTGTATGCCATTGTTTAGAAATGGAACCTAGTGGAAGGAATGAGAACCATATCAACGCACATAATCCACGTAGGGATTGACCTCCTACTCAAGATAATTATAATGGAGTTAGTGATGCAACCTGTGCTGATTAGTTTATCACCATACTAGGACAACTCACTAAGGTTATGAATAATAACCTTACCTATATGGAGCACCCTGATCCACAACATGGGGGATCAATGTTAGACCGATTCATGAGGAAAAAATCACCAAAATTCAATGGGACTAAAAATCCAATTGTAGCTGAGCAATGGATAAGTTCCTTAGAGAAAATATTTCATGCTTTGGGGAGTAGAAAAAGGGAAAAACTTTTCATGGCAGTTTATTGCCTCACAGGAGATGCAGATCAGTGGTGGTCATTAATTTAAAACACCAAAAAAGATGAAGAAGTATCCAATATGGAATGAAGGGAGTTTAAAGATCTTTTCTTAGAAAAATACTTTCCTCATGACTATCGAGTGGACATGGAAAGACAATTTCTGAGTCTGAGGAAAAAGGAGGATGAGAATGTCACAATGTATGAGGCTAACTATACAAGTATAGAAAGGCATGCATCAGATTATATATGTAACCCAAGTAGTAATATTGATCGATTATTTTATGGGTTAAAACCATTTCTCCATCGAGAATTAGTCTCACAATCCTTCTCATCATATGATGATATTGTCTCATGTGCTATAAATAGAGAAAAGGAATTCTATATGTCTTACAAATTTAAAGAAAATCAAGAAAATAAGAGATTTGATGAACACTCTGGAAATGGAAATAAGGGGAAGAATGGAAAATTTGAATATCCATCCTACAATAAATGTGGGAAGAAACACCCGAGAACTTTCCTGAAGGGAATGGGAGTCTATTACAAGTGTGCTGAAGAAGGTCACCAAGCTTGTGATTGCAAAGGAAATAAAGAGGCTGTCAATGTTGAATGCTAAAATTGTAGAGAAATGGGTAATTATTCAAATTAATGTCCTAAGTTCCAGGAAAATTACCTCCGAAAAGGCCAAGGGATCAAGGCCAAGGTTATGTGATCACTACTACTAAGGTTGAAGCCCCAAAAGACGCGGTGGCCGGTAATTTAATGGTTTCCTCAAGTTTAGCCAATGATTTATTTTATTCAGGATCATCACATTATTTCATATCTTCCCAGTTTTCTAAGAAAATTAGATATTTCCAATTTAATTTAATAAGGGAGTTATCAGTAGAAACTCTCAAGGGAAGTATCATTGCAACAAACTTTTGTGAATCAGTCCCCATTAAGTAATATACATGTTCTTTATCCACTGATCTCATCGTCATACCCATGATTGAATTTGAAATAATCCTCAGTATGAATTGGATTTTAGACCATGATGTAAAAATTTATTGTAAGAAGAAGGAGGTTACAATTTTTGATGATGATAAGGAATACCTTATCTTTAGAGCAGAAATATCACCATCTGATTCTTATCTAGATCCATCCCCTATAGCTCTACCTAATTCAATTATTTGGGAGGAAGAGAGTGAAATAACTATGGGTGAAGAAAAGGTATGTTCAAATAGAGTATGTACCTATTATACATGAATATTTTGATGTATTTCCAGAGGATTTACTTGGGTATCCTCCAGAACGAGAAATTGAATTTTGCATTGATTTAATTCTTGGTTCAAGGCTCATATCTAAGACCCCTTATTGAATGGCCACTCTGGATTTCGTGGAGCTAAAGAAACAACTAGAGGAATTGAGTAATAAAGGATTTATTCACCCTAGTGTTTCTCCATGGGGAGCCTCTATTCTTTTTGTTAAGAAGAAAGATAGATCTACGAGGTTGTGCATTGAATACAAGGAGATCAATGCTATAACAATAAAGAAAAAGTATCCCCTACCTTGCATTGATGATTTTTTTTATCAAATTCCTGGAGTTCAATATTTTTCAACGATTGACCTTAGATCTGGATATCATCAGTCGTGTGTGAAGAAGGAAGACATTCCAAAGACAACATTTCGAACCAGGTACGAGCATTATGAGTTTACAGTAATGCCTTTTGGACTGACTAATGCACCCTATGTCTTCATAGATCTAATGAACATAGTTTTCAAGGAATATATTGATGAATTTGTAGTAGTATCTTTTGATGATTTCTTGGTATACTCCAAAATCTATAAAGATCATGAAAATAACTTATGCACTATTCTAAAGACTCTTAGAAGAAATGAATTACATGGGAAGTTCAACAAGTGTGAATTCTAGATTCAAGAGATTTCATTTCTTGGGCATATTACCTGTAAGGATGGAATCTCTGTTGATCATTCAAAGACCAAGGCAAACCTAGAATGGCCAGAACTGAAAAGTATAACTGAGGTACGTAGTTTTATTGGTTTAGTAGGTTATTATCGGCATTTCGTCCAAAATTTTCCCCGATTGGATAACCCATTAACCAAGCTCACATGTAAAGGGGTTACATTTGTTTGGAAAAGAGTGTGTGAAGAATGTTTTGAATAACTAAAGAGAATATTAGTCGATGCTTCTATATTGACTCTACCATCAGAGAATGATGGGTTTGTTATTTATAGTGATACTTCAAAGAAAGGAATTGGTTATGTCCTTATGCAGAATGATAGGGTTATTGACTATGCCTCATGATAACTAAAAAATCATGAACAAAACTATCCCACTCATGATCTTGAGTTATCAGCTGTAATCATTGCTCTGAAGATATAGAGCCACAATCTCTATGGTGAAAAATGTGAGATTTATACTGATCACAAGAGTTCGAAGTATATTTTTTGACAAAAAGAACTCAACATGAGGAAAAGGAGATGGCTCGAAATACTCAATGATTATGATTTCACCATACACTACCACCCAGGGAAGGAAAATAAGGTGGTAGATTCTTTGAGCAGAACGGATCATGGAGTTTTGAAAAAGATGTGAGTTGAAATGGATCCTATGTTTATGGATCTAGTAAAGATGGATATAGGAATAATCATGGAAGGTGAAACATCAATACGTTTTTAAATGGTTTCTAAACCATCTTTACTAGAAAGGATAAAAATTTCTCAGATTGAAGATGAGGTGTTTCAAAATAAAATTAAAGCTGTGAACGATGGGAGATTAATTGACTTCATATATGATGATGGGATTTTGAAAATTGGGAAGAGACATTGTGTTCCTGACATAGCTGATATAAAAAGGGAATTGTTGGATGACACTCATAGCTCCAATTTCTCTATAGACCATGGTAGCACTAAGATGTATAGATATTTGAAGGAACATTTTTGGTGGGACAAAATGAAGAGAGAGATTGCGATTATGTGTCAAGATGTATGGTTTTTCAACAAGTGAAAGCTGGAAGACAACATCCTAGAGGAGTCATGAAACCTCTTCCCATACCTGAGTGGAAATAGGATTATATTACAATTGACTTTGTCATGGGGCTACCAAAGACTCCTATAAGGAATGATACAATATGGGTCATTGTTGATCGTTTACCAAGTCTGCTTATTTTATTACTATAAGAGAAGATTTACCACTTGAATGTATGGCAAGACTATATATTAATGAAGTTGTAAGACTTCATGGATTACCCCTATCGATTGTTTCTGATCATGATCCCCATTTTAAATCAAGATTCTAGAAAAGTATTCAGAAGGTCTTGGATACTGAACTTCATTTGAGCACTGCCTACCACCATCAAACTGATGGAAAATCAGAACAGACTATTCAAAAATTGGAAGACATGTTGAGATATTTCTCACATGGCTTTGAAGGTATGTGGGACTAATATTTACCTCTTTTAGAATTTTCCTATAACAATAGATTTCATTCAAGTATTCATATGGCACCATATGAAGCATTATATGGAAAGAGATGTCACACACCAACTTGTTGGGATGATATTGGTGAAAGAAAACTCATAGGCCCAGAACTTGTTGAAGAAATAATGGAAAAGGTGAAGGTTATCCAAACCCAAATCAAAGCAGCTCAAAGCAGGAAAAAGAGCTATGCTGATAACTGAAGAAAAGATTCGGAATTTCAAGTAGGAGATCATGTTTTCCTGAAGGTATCTCCATGGAAGGGTGTTATACGATTTGGTAAGAAAAGAAAATTAATTCCCCGGTACATCAGACCTTTCAAAATTCTAGAACAAATTGGAGTTGTAGCTTATTGTTTGGAAATGCCACCAAGTGTCTCCAAAGTTCATGATGTGTTCCACGTATCACTGTTGAGAAAATACATGCCCGACCCAATGCATGTACTCACCTATGAATAAATAAATCTAGAACCCGATCTGTTTTATTGCGAAGACCCTATTGGAATTCTTGATACCAGAGAACAAGTGTTGAGAAACCAAATGACTCATCTAGTGAAAGTTCAATGGAGAGATCATAAGATGGAAGAGGTAACTTGGGAACACGAGGAACTTATAAGGAAGAACCACCCAAATCTTTTTATGTAGTAGTATTCTTGAAATTTCGAGGATGAAATTATTTTAAGGAGGGAATAATGTAACAACCCAAGCTTCCACAGTATGTTTCCCTTTGAATAATGCAATAGCTTGCGCTGTACGGGACTTTGAGATTCTAACACACCACGACCAATCAAACTAGCTGTTATGAATAGTAATACCCACTTTTTGAAATTTTATAAATTTTTATTTTCTAAAAATGGACTTTATTTTTGGATTAGGAATATCAAAACTAGATTAGGGTTATTTTTTGGTACTTTTCTGAAAACTTTCAATTTTTGATGAATAGTGAAAAATACTAAATTTTAATTAAATTTTTTTAATCAAAATAATTTATAGTGTTAAATTATAAATTTTAGTTATTTTAAAGTATCATTAGATTATATTTTTATCATTTAATATAATTTAGGTCATTGGATGTAATTTCACATTTAAACTGGACATAAACAAGTGTCAATTTTTTATAGTTATTATTTCTTAAAAACATGCTTTTTGTTTTGACAATGCGAATTAATTTTAAATTTTTTTTTGACACTTCTGTTTTTTGAATTTCAAAAAATGGATTCCATATTTGGAATCAGGAGGTCAATTTTTTTTAAATAGGTTACTTTTATTTTTAGACATTACGAATATTTACTTCAGTAAATATTTTATTTAACATGGTTAAAGGGTAAATCAGGTAAATAAGGGTAAACAAATATTATTATAATAATATTAAATTACCCTAACCTGTGTCATATTCATATTGGTTGATACATTTCAGACCATGGGAATCCTTGACTCGATTTTGAGACCCCATGGAGACACTTTAGAGTGATAATGACACTTTATATTAATTAATTTAAAGTAAAGACAAAAATGACATAAACATATATATTTTAGTAAAATAATTTTTACAAGGGGTTGTTTAAGTTATATTTTCAAATATAAATTTTTATTTTAAATTTAAAAATATTTCCTATATCATGGATTTTTTTTATAATTTTTAGACATCAAATAAATAAAATTATTTATGACACAATAATGATGTAGTGTTTACCTCATTAAAGAATGATTTAAATAAATGAGATTATAAAAATTAACAAAATATCGAAAACCTATCCAATTATTATTGGATGATTTTATTTCAAACATGTGTCATCTAAGATTTGACTTTATTGAGTTTTTTAGCGTTATAAACCAAAAATAATTATATAATAAAATAATATTTTCAAACATTCCTAAAGAGCCCCTCCCCCCGCTTATAAAAATCCCTCACCTCTAACCCATTTCTCACACCTCTAAAGCCCCTTGGCTCATCCAAAATCTACCCAATTAAGCTCTATACATACCTATATTCATTTTAAAATCCTTAACTTAGGCATAAGGCACTTCAAGGAAGCCTTTTGGTTCAAACCAAAGGGAGTTACCCGATTTAAAGGTAACATCTATTCTTAAGTTCATTTCATTTATTTTAATTCTCCAACCCGCTAAACTCTCTTTATTCCTTTCTTTTATAACAAAAACTATATCTTCAATATACTAGGTTTTTTTATGATAATTATTTGAACTACACTTACACACACCACAATCTAATGGGTATAGAACATAATGTTTCTGTGGACGACGAACTACTGCGTCACGAAACAATGATTGTTCAATATTATACTACCACCTCTTATGGTGGCCATTATGATGGAACTGTAATTATATATTATATTTATGATACTTATTTTATCTATAATCTTAAGTAATTATCTTTTATATCAAAACTTTATTCTTTTCATTTTGTATATATACGATAATTTCATTTGAAGAAGTGCAGACTACCGCCCCCTCAAAGTGATATGACTCATTCATACCATACATGAAACATATAAAGGATGGTGTTAATGAACTTATGTAACATATATAAAATATTATATTATACCAGAATAATAATATACATATTTATCATTTGGTCTTCTTTCCTTATAAAATAAAAAAAATGAAATGGAAGTAGCGTTCATGTGTACGTATGGATTACCGTCTCCACGAACATGATGAGATTCATTCCCCATCGTAACCATTTGAGAATAATTTTCATTTGATTATTAAAAATAATTTTTAAGAACATAATATAATTCTGTAAATGAATCAAATACATATTACCCATAACAAACATGGCTTACATAACAAAACATATAAAAGAAAAATTAATCATTCAACACCTGAAACAATGATACTACTAAAATATTATTAACAAAGAAATATTAGAAGATTTTATATCATATCATATTTATGTATGAGGTTATTTTATTATTTAATAACAATTATTTAACTATTATACAGGAGGTTAACATACCCTCAACTAAGGAAAAGTACAATGTAAGGGTTAATTTCACAATCTCTTTATTATCCGAGGTTGTTTTTATGTAAGTATATACTGGGACATCTATATCATCCACATCCGTGTTTCTTGAAAATTTATTTCAAAACATTTTTACTATTTACTAGACTATGGGATAAATACATTTATACCCTTGTTTGACTTTTTATAAAATGGTTTGAAAGGAATCCTTCAGTCATTTTCCAAACAAGGTACTTTATGACCTTTTTTACAAATTAAGGTAAGAATGTTTTTTAACTTATACAGCGGGTGCAGCTATTCTCCACCGTTATAACACCTTTGAAGATTACCTTACAAGCTTATAAGAATATTTTCCAAATAAATGTTTTATTTTATAATTACATGACTTTTAAATGATTTCAAAATAGAAAGAGATATTTCTCTCAAATAGTTTTGATTTCATCTATGTCAACATCCTTTACTGGATTTTATACCTGTTTGAAGTTGATTTATTATGATAAAAATCTTCAATATTGTATTTAAGGTTTTTTGATATTTTTGACCATGGATGTGTTATTTTTATACCATTCACAGTTTGTGGTTAATGTATTAACATTTTTTATACTAGTTTTAATACGAATGATTATGTTATGTTTTAACCTTTTCACATGAGGAATGAATTGGACTTTGTAAGTGAAGGGAGGAGCCTGCTATAGCTCCTCGATTCATTGGAAGGTCTCAGGAGACAAACTAGTGTATTGGCATAAGACATTGAAAAAATATTATTTGTATTCTTGGTATAAGGACATGACTATGTGGTTATGATGTCCAATATTATACATTCTATCATTATGAAATTGGCTATTGATTTTTCATGTGATTATTCAACTAGTAGAATATCCATGTGAATAAGTAATTCAAATTATTTGGTTTATATTTTCCATATTATGTTGATGTTTTTGTTTAAAGTCTTAAGTTTTAGTCTTATACATTTCCTTAAATGTTTATGCTTAATTATGAAAGTGTCCACTATATTGTTATCCTTACTGAGCTTATGAGATCACCCCTTTCAATGTTTTATTTTTTCTCGGATGTGAAAAAGTAAATTATGATTAACGTGTAGGGACAGGCTAAGGATATGAGTGTGTTCAAGGGGGACACAATGTTGTTTTTCATTATTTCATGATGTAATATAAAACTTATGTATGTATCTAGTACTTCCAAGGCTACTAAACTGATCGGTCTTTTGGGATTTGATACCTTGTGACCATGCCAATGTTATGTAATAAATCATTGACTCATGGTAACTGGGGTCAGGGTGGGGCGACTTGGAAAAAGAGGAAGTGGAAGGATCACTATAGTAGTGGTGGAGGTTGGTCTCGGTAGCATGCCTCTTCGACACCTCCAGTCACAACTAGTGGTGTGTCTCTATCTTTTTATCAATGTGGCAAGGTTAGACACACACAATGATATTTTCCTTCACTAGAAACTATGTGTAATATTGGTGGGAATTATAGACATCTAAAATGATTTTTCAGGTTATTTTTACATTTTATTATGGTCATGGATGGTCATCTCAAATGGATTCTGAAATGAAGTCAAATTATTCAAAGACTATAGGGCTCCAAGAATAGGCCTCAGGAGTGAATCACCTTCATGCAGTTGTTGAGTTTCTAGTAGAGGTGGACATTGGTATATAAATAGTAAGAGGAAGCATCTTTGTTTCATCCTCATTATTTATTGCTTTATTTAATACTAGTTCTTCCTACTTAATTGTATCTGGCTATTTTTATGATATGATTAACCTTCCAACAAAACTCATATACATTGTTATGGAGTTAGAGACACCTCTTGGGAAGATGAAAGATAAGGGGTTTCAGTGTCCTTGTGTGTTATCTATAGTTGATACAGAGCTAGTATGATATTTTCTTGTTCCTGATATAGATCTACTTGACATCATCATCATGATGTATTTGATTATTTCTCTTTGAGATGAGGTTTATTTTGATCATCATTGTGTGTTTTTTCTTGTGGTCGATGGGAGTATGTAGTTGTTTTAGGAAGAGTGAAATATAAGGTTTAGTTGTGTAGGACCTTCTCACCCAGATATTAGGATTTTCTAATCTACTATTATAGTTGTCCTCAAGGAAGTTTATTTTATTGTTGATCTTCCCATTTTTTCTAGGGTTTTCCTAATGTTTTCATAGACGATTTATTTGGGATTACATTAGAGAGGGATGTATAGTTTACAATCGACCTGTTTCTAGGTACACAACCAAAATAGATAGATTCCTATCATGTGGAACCAATAAATTTTAATGAGCTAAAAATTCTATTGGAAAAATTAGTGAAAAAAGGGTTTTGTTTTCCCTAGTGTTTCAGATTGGGAAACAACATTGATCATTTCCATGAAGGTAGACATTTCTCTCCGATTGTGTTTAGATTATCATAAGTTGAACCAGGTAATTGTTAAGAAAAATTATCATCTTCCTCATTTGGAAGATTTGTTTTATTAGTTAAACGGGGGAAGGTGGTTGTTGAAGATTGATATTTGGGTGGGCTATCATTAGATCAGAGTTTATGAGTTTGATATACTGAAAAAGACATTCAAGAGAAATAATGACCATTATGAATATCTGGTAATTATATTTGGTATGACTAAGGATCCTATAGTTTTTTTATGGATTTAATTAATCAAATAATCCATCAGTTTCTCGATACTTTTGTGGTAGTGTTCATGGATGAAATTTTGGTTTATTCAAGATCCAAGTGTGAGCATGATAACAATTTATGTTTTATTTTGGAAATCTTGATAATGCACTATTTTTATGGAAATAATTTGACATGAAAATTCCAGATTCATGAAGTGAAATTATTATGAAACTTGGTTTCTGAGCATGGATATTCAGTTGATCCTGAGAAGGTAAAGGTTATTTTTTATAGGAAAACACACATAATTTCTTTGAAATTAAGATCATCCTTGGTCTTGGTGGATACTATCAATAGTTAATTAATGATTTATCTATGTTAGCATCATATTTGAATTCTATTTCTAGGAATGTGGTGAAATTCACAAGAGATGAAAAGTTTTATAATTCTTTTGAAAAGTTGCAAGGAATTATGACATTGACTCTTATTCTGATCTAACCTAAGATTGGTAAGGGGTATGTGATTTTCAGTGATGCATTTAACACTGGTTTGGGTAGTGTGATCATGCATGATGATTATGTGGTGGATTAAAGCTCTTATCAACTTAGACTGAATGAGATGAATTACCCCAATCTTGATTTAAATATTTCCATAGTTATACATGTACCTAATTGTTGTCGGTATTATATTTATGGGTAATGATTCATAATATTTTTTGTCCATAAGTGTTTGAGTTTGATATTTTCTCAGAAACAATTGAATCTCAGATATATGTGGTGGTTTGAATACCTTTATAAGTTTAAATTATATATCTACTGGAGCACATGGAAGGGGATTTTCGTTTCATATTATCATTTCATGAAAGTTCCATCAAAATATCTCTTGGAATCAAAAGAAGAGTGAAACCATATGATAATTTTTTCTGAGTTGCATTAGGATGCTCAAGAGGATGTTTTTGGTATATTTCTGACCAGTTTTCAATTATAGCCATCTATCCTTGAGTATATTCTAAAAAATTTGTAGAAATATGTCAATTTTAGAGGAATTTGAGATCCATTATATGGTGGTGATATCATATCTATTTGGCCTCTCTCTTCATGTGGTATTCTCAATTTTGAGGACTTGTTTTTTCACCCAACTTTAGTGAGGATATCATTTTTTTCTGGTTATCATAGTTCATTATGGGTAGTTCATCAGTGTTCTAAAAATATTTATTATGAAATGATAGGGTGATTCTAGTGGCGGGTCAGGAACAAGGAAATTTCTGATTGTGTCTTACACTATTACACCTACCAAATGATAAAGGTAGAGCATTTGAAACCTTTTTGTTTTCTCTATCCTCTTCAGGTTCTTATTTGGAAATGGTACAAGGTGTCCATGGTTTTGATTTGGGATTAAAATAGACTCCTTGAGGTAGGAAATCTATCTGGGTTGTAATTGATTATTTATGAAAGTCATCTCATTTCATTCTGATAAAAGACACCATGAAAGTTGAAGATATGGGTACGAAGTATGTGCTGGAATTTTTGAGGTTACATGGGATTCTATTAGATGTTGTTTCATACATGGATCCTAGGTTAACTTTGAGGTTCTGGAGAAGTCTCCAAGTAGAGATGGGGAATGAGGTCAAACTGAGTGAAACATATCATCTATAGAAATATGGTCATATAGAGAATGTTATTTATATTTTAGAGGATATTCTTCATGCATGTGTCTTAGATTTTGGTGGGTCTTGTAATATAAATCTTATACTAGTTGGATTTTCTTATAAAAAAGGCTATCACTATCAATAAAAATGGTTCCCTTTGAGTCTTTGTATGGTCACCTGTGTAGGTAAACTCTTCTTGGGAAGAGGTAGGAGAAGCTTCTTTGGTGGGATAGAGTTTGGTTCAGGAGACATCTGTGAGTATTTAGAATATACATTGATATTTGGTTATTTAATAGAGTTTGAAGAAGTCTTCTTCAGATAAATGATGCATTCCTTTGGATTTTTATATAGGTGAACTGGTTTTCTTAAAGGTTTATCCTTTTTTGGGTCACTTTCCTTTATGAAAATAGGGAAATTTAGATATGAGATATGCAAGACTACTTGATTTCATTGAGAGTCATGGGTGGGTTTCTTATTAGTTGGAATTAATAGTTAATTTGACAAGTACTCATGATGGTTTCTATATATCAGAACTTAAGAAATATCATCTTAATCCCTCTCATTTTCTGAGTTAGGTGGATATAGAGTTATAGATAGATGTTTTTGTTATGAAGTACCCTATTGAAATCTTTGAATCTCATGTGAAAGTATTACATGGGAAGTCAATTATATTGGTCAAAATTTTATGGAGGAACATATAATATTATCACAGGACTTGGGGGCAGGAATAATTGATGAGGGATTAATGGCCTCACCTATTTAACAGACTTCATACTTCCACATGACATCCCATGGAAATAAATTCTAATGGTGGAGAGTTTTTAACATTCCATTTCCCGATTTTAGGTAATTACATTCTCGTTTCTATCTTTCCTCTTTAATTGGATGCCTCTTGGGACTCCCAAGGATATATAGACTTTTTTAGTGAAGATGAATTAAAGTTCATGGATGGGTGTTTTTTTTGAAATAATTGAATCTAGTTTTAAAAGTTTTAAGAGTTTTGTGGGGTTCTACCTGAGTTCAAAGTACACCCGAGTGGGTTATGGAGTTTTCCACTATACAATAGGATATTACACAATGTGTAAATGGGTTATATGATGTTCAGTTGGTCACTAGATATAAGTCTTGAATTGTTTACATAACATGAAAATAGTACATTCCATGTAATTGTTACACAAACTGTAATAATTAAAGATCAATTTTAATTAAAAAGGTGATAGGTTTTCTAGAATACTTGATCGTAATGGATTAAACAATGTGTAAATAAATTACATGCCATTTAAATAATCAAGATTAACATTTTAGGGTGCTATGAGAATTATATTTCATTTCATTATTCCATGACTCTCTTGGATCCTAAACTAGAGCCCTTATTTAGTGACTTTGGTGGTCTTCGTGCTATCTGGATTGATCCGTTCAATGATTGATCATCATAGAAGTGGGTTTGTATCTCTCCAGGTAAGTAATCCTTTATGATTATTCATTAACTTGATCATGATAGTGTCATGGAATTATGTTATTAGACCTAATGATCCATGTTGGTTTTCTTTCTTGTATACTTCTATATCCATAGTGAGATCTTGTTCTAGGGGCCTTTTTTATTATTGATTATGGGGTGGTCGGTGTGAATTTTGAGATTTGTGTCATTTCCACTTATCTAGAAACCATTTTTCTGAATTTTATCAACTTTAAGATGTGTGGATTTGTTTTAGTGCCTCTGTTGTTTCTGTTTTATTCTATTTTTGGTGGATCCTCTATTGGAACATGTGACCCCATGTTTTGAGGTAGGTGATTTTGTCTCTATCATGTGTCGGATGAACTGTATTAAATCTATTTTTATAAAATTATTTACAAATTTTTGGCAATATTATTTTGTTTATGTAGATGTATTTGTGATAAAATATGGATTTCCCAGGTTTTTCGTAAATGAAAAAGGGGTATTTTTTAAGAATTAAAATTATATATGAAATGTATCACATGTGAAGCCTTGGGTACATAGGTGGAAGGTATATCTTAGTTCAATCATCCATGATACTATCAGGTGGTTTTATCCTGGGGTGTTTATCTAATATTTATTTCTTTTGTTCTAGATATTTTTTTCACATTGTTTTGTTATTCAATCATGGGGTGTTTTTCTACTCCATAGGCATGTGTTCTAGGGAATTATTGTTAACTAGTCATTTTTTGTGGTATGAGTAGTCTGATATCCTGATATAATGAGTTCTATGGTATGATATACCTATGCCTCGAATAATATTATTTTTTCTATGTTATGAATGGTTTTTATTTTGATAAATGATAATGGAAAATAAGATTTAAGTTAATAAGCCTACCTTTGTATTTAAATTTTTAGGATATAGAAAAATGTTTACCATTATTTTTATAAAAGTGATTTATTATCATGCCATGTTTTATAGAAATATGAGAATACTTGAATTGTTGTATAGAGACTTATTATGGAACACTTTGGTGAGACACTACTGAGCATGTTATCTCATCCCCTTCACAATTCTTCGATGGTGAACAAATGTTTGTATGTGTTTTGATACAGGGAAAGGTATGGTTCCAGAGTGAGGTGGTGAGGTTTTAGTCAGATGAATCTACATAGGTGGATGGTGAGACAGTGTGGGTTTTCCCATGCTATCATATAGAGTAGTTGGGTTTTCTAGTTTTTCTTATTTTTGGTTGGGTCTGTACTTAGATTTTTGTAGCTACTTTGAGATTCATTGGTTTTTGCTATGTTTTTTTTGTTATGAAACATATATTTCTTCCATTGTTGTCTCTTTGATCTATATATGCTTCATATTATTACTTCAAGTTTGGTGAATTCAATCCCTCTAGTTTTTTTTGATTTCTGAGTGCTAGCCACTAGCCCATGGGGATCAAGAATTCCCTTCAGGTATACGACGGTTTGGGTCATATACCATATTGAGAGGGTATTCTGGTCAATTCGTTATAAAAAATGTGGACCACATTCAAAACTAGAGGAGAATAATATAGGCATGGTTCAAAAAATGTGATCATATTATTTCCTCTAATAGACCTCAAATTAAACAATCTTGAAAATAATTTAGATTTGAAAACAAGGACTTTTCCACTTTGGTAGATTTTTAATCATAAGATCCATGAAATAATTACTTCAAAAAAATCTTAAAATATCAATAAAATAATATATTCATGATATTACATTTAAATGGGTCAGTATATACCCCTTATTAAATAATTTCGGTTCATAATATCAACATATGTCCCAAAGAAATAGAATTTGATATGAATAACCCTTACAAAGATCATATCATTGAATTGAGAATTAATTAATAGAGATATTTTTTGTATAAAAATTAAATAAAAAAATAAGTTTTAGTAAAAAATAAATCAATTCAGATATCAATTCACTCATTACAATGTCATAATGAAGTTAGTGAAGAAGTAATATAACAAAATTAAAATAAATTAAGTTATGAAACTTTTTTCCACATGATAAATTTCATGTAAAATACCCTAGGATAAATTAATTAAAATTAAAACTTCAAATACCTTGAAGTATAAAGGATCCAAGATATAATATGTAAATGGGAAATATATACACAACAAAATATAAATAAGTGGTGAATATGACATGTATCAATGAGAAAAAAGTGAAATCAGAAACCCTTACCTCAAGTTCAATATTTTAATGTATGTCATTTAACTCATGTCTAATAAACTTATATAAATTATTTTATTTCTTAATAAAATTTTAAATTTATATAAAATTATACTTAAATAATCTATTTTATTTATTTCAATGAAATATTTAAGTACTTAATCACTTTAGTCAGTGTTTTGTGTTTTGTGGATGTTCGTTTCATTATTTGAAAACAGATTTAGTGTGTTGAATAAGGTTAAAGAGGTCATTATTCCATCATATGAAATATAATAATCCTAACATAATTATAATTTTTATAAATAAAATATAATTTTAAAATTTTTCCTTAATAAATTTTGTGAGAAATGAATTACATTGAAATAATATACATGTTAGGTTGTACGTGTGCATGCAAAACATTTCCATTTATTAACAATCATTATGGAAAGAAGGTAAGTATTATTTTTATCTTTTCATAATGATTATAATATCATAAATATCATATTTTTTTGTTAAAATATGTTTTTACAAATCATAAATGTGATATGGTGATAAAAAAAGTATCACATCACTTCATAGAGGTGGTAGTCCACACGTATGCACGAATGATGTTTTAATTTTTAACTGAGTGGAAAGGTAATAAATAAAATTATATATTTTATTTTAATAAAGAGAAATATATAATTAAATTATTAATTATTTCATATATATCACATGTATTCCTTAAAATTGTTCTTATTAACTTCCTTGTAATGTGTTAATGAAGAATGAATCACAACACTTTTAAAGGTGGTAGTTCACCGTCCACATGAGTGATGTTATCATATCCACCAAAAATTGGAATATATGATGGTATATGCGACATACCAATTCTAAAAGTATAATTATGTTAAAATTATTAAATGTATATATATTTTATATCTGGCATTATAACCATCCCTAGAGGTGGGGATGGAAAATCAATTACATCTGTTCACAAGGGGGTAGCCCTTTGTACGCATATCAATGATTATGTTTACCATTTGAAGGAAGAGTAGGTGGATATTGGTTATTAAATCAATATAATCACATCAGAGTAGATTAAATATAGGTTTTTATTATGTTGAAATTAGTAAGACCTGAGAAAATGTGGTATGACGAGTAAACCGAAAGAGTATAGTGAAGACAATTACCATCTCTTAGAGAATCCTCTTTTGGAAAATTTTATTATGAAACATTGGATGGTATTACAGGGAGAGTAGAGGATCTAAAACATTTATATGTATGTTTATGAGATATTTTTTATTGTATTGGCTGAGCTAAATGGATTAGGAGGTATTAAGAAGCATGCAGAGGATGGTTTCTTACATAATAGAGGAGTGACATTTTTGTAAATACCAAAAACCAGTCGATAATTAGATGTCACATCCACCCCAAGTTCCCCCAAAAAAAATAATTAATGGAGTGGAGGGAATATCTAGTCAAGAAAAAACTCCATAAAAAATAGATGTTTTAAATATGATTTTCCTTAACATCTATGTTTCAATACTTTTACTATCCATGTTTTCACTATGGTAACTAGACATTTTTATATAGGAAATTTATCATTTAATAATATAAATAAACTTATTATTATCAGATAATTTTTACCCAATAGTTATTAATATGTAATGAAATTTATAAAATAAAAATCCTATGTATGTGGAAAATTATTTTTAACAAAAGTGCATAAATCGGGGAAAACCCTGTTTTACAGTATACCATAGTAACAATGTTTTTACTATTTAGGATTCAATTTAAATGTTATAAAAGGATCATCTATACATTAATGGACCATTATTTATATGTTTCAACATATACTAATAACTTTAAAGGGGTTTTTATTTTAATTAATTTTAAATCGTTTTGTAAAATACTATTTACTATAAAATAATAGTAATTTCAATTTTGACACTATTCATCTAATTTGACTTTAATAAATCAAGAAAATGGTTTAATTTGAATATTTTAATATTACACCATTATATAATTTTATATTTATCTAAAAAATTCATGTAATATAATAATTCATTCAATTTATATTAATTTTAATATTTTTAGTATAATTTATTTTTTTCTATTAATTAAATAAATAATGTGTTGGTATTTCTTAAGAATATAAAGCAATTATATAATTAAAAAATATTCAAATTAAATTAACCTCTTGAATTTAATTTCATTATACTCAAAAAAATCCATCAATATTCATTCACATCCTTCCTTTTTCTATATGTGAACAAATTATTGAAATTTTAATGTAAGATGGTGGCATTTTGTCTTTTTCTTTAATTAAATTATTATATGGGTAACATTCATGGAAAACTATCCCAAAATAACATAAAAATTGATCTTGTAGAAATAAGTTTAAAAATATTCCTAGTAACTAAATTTATGAATCTATTTAGGTCATTTTGACACATGTATTTTTAGTTTAATCCCCACTGAACCCATTTTCACCATAAATTGAGTATTTTTTACTTTATCACTATTCATTATAACAAAAAAATGAACTTATTATATAATAATTATTTTTATTAATGAAAATTTTGAAATAATTTTACAATATTAAATTCATATAAGTGGAAAAAATAAATTTAAAATAAAATCACTAGACATGATGAAATATGTATTTTTGAAGAAATATATTTTTCTTGCATAAGATGATTATATATTAACTCTATGACTAGTAAAAATTATTCTATCAATTACAATTTATATATATTTATATATAATATATAATTTTCTATTAAATAATTCCTCAATCGGGGTTATTTTATCTAATTAAAAATGATAATCATTATGAAATTTAAAACACTTTTAAGAAAATCCTCTTTTTAAGCACAAAAATTTACTCATTATAAAATCCAATGAAAATATAATTCAAATTTAACTAATTGGATTAAAAATAACTAAGTAATAATTACTCCAGTTTAAATAATATTCAAAATATAATTTCACTTTTAAATTACTTAATTTAATGAAAAGAAATGTCATTTTTACAAAAAAATTGGTATTTCTCACTATTTACTAAAAAAATGAATATTTTATGAAAGATATCAAGATTTAACCCTAAGTTAATTTTTATTTTATGATTTAAAAAATAAATCTCATTTTTTCAAATTCATTTACTTTAATTTTTAGAAACTAATTATACCATGTTCTCAAAAAAAGAAATAATATTCATTTTTGAAGAAATTTTTTTTTTGATAAATAAATTTACTTTACTAAAAAAAATTTATTATTGTATATGAATTTATAAATATGTTTTTATAAATTAATAAATTAATATAAATTTTATAATATATTTAATACTATATATACCCACCAATTTAACTTCTAGGTTATAACAGATATATATTTCGCATGTCGTTTACTCTTAGCGTTACATATCATATAGGCTATCGAACCTAATGTTCTTCTTTAAAAATATATAGTTCTTACTCCTAAACATATTAATTAATTTTATTGTATGATTATATGAAAAATTTAATCATCCCAATTTCAAATATATGTACATTTTTACCATTTTAATGTGATAATAAACTTTATAAAATTTAATGCATATAAGAGTAAAAAATGTCACACTCTTATTTTTAACAACTATAATATTTTTAACACATGGATAAATCAAGGATGTATTTGGTTAATTTATTTTTATTTTAATGATATATTAATTATATTCATAATGGTAATTTATTTTTAATGTTTTTAAGAAATAATTATTATACATTTCTTACACAACATTGACTCAATAATTATTGAAACATTGTAAAAATAAAATAAATTATATTAAAAGTATTAGAAGTAGTATACATTGAATGTATTAATTTGAATGACTAATTTTCCACATAAAAATTATATATTATAGTGTATGTTTTTCTTTATATTTAGATTCCATTATTTTCTTTATGTAATTAAAATTATAGTAAATTAATTGTTCTAAAATTGACATTATTGATTCTTTATAATAAGTATTATGTTATTACAAGATTTAAAATTCATAAAAATATTATATTTAGAAAAATAAATGATATATGGTCAATTTCATCATCCATGGGCCATTTTGGGTCATTTTTTATTTTATAATAGCATTATTCTCCCTTGATGTGTAAAATAATTTAATATTTTGATAATTGTCAAAAGGGTTAATGAAAGGTTAAAAAAATATATAAGTGAAATAACGTGATATAGACATGTAAAAAAATTATTTTATGGGAGTATTTTGGATCATATTAATATTATTTATAATATTATCAATTTGGATCCATTTTAAAAAAAAATAATTTATAGTAAATTAATAATAAATTCCCAGAGGTCCTCTACACTCTCTTATAAAAGAAAACCATTTCATCTCAATACTTCATGCTTCAAATATATTAGAATTAGAAAATACCTACCAAAAATCCTTCCTATAATTCTAGAAAAATTTCTATAGGAATTTTTTTTGGAACAATACTAATCTTAGAGGTCTTAAGGTAATATGAAGAGGAGACTTCCCAAAGAAGAGGTATAGTTTTTAACATCATGTTTTAGTTTTATTTTTCTTCCACATACATAAAAGATTTTTCAACCATGATGAAATAATAATACCAATCACATATATATACATATATGTTTTATGTTAATTTAATAACCTATATCTATATCCAACATCTATAAAGTGTGAAATTAATTCATCATTCATGTGTGCAATAGACTACCTCCCCACTCACCAGTGTAATTCATTTCCTCCACCAACTATAATGAATGGTTATAATGATAGAATTAATATTTATTTATGATATTAATGAAATATTTATCATTATTAAAAGTTAATTTATCATTTACTTAAATACCATTCCATTTACTAAAAAATTATAATGTCATTCGAGAGTACATGTAGACTACCACCTCTACAAAGCAATATGATTTCTTTTAGATCATTACATCACATGGATGATATATATATGTATAATAAAATAAATAATATGATATTATTTATATTGTGATCATTTTATAAAGATAAATTTATACATACCTTATTTATATAATGGTTATTGAAAAATATAAGCATTACACATGTATACATATAACTTACCAACACCATGATAGTAACATAGATCATTTTTCATAATAATATGTCATGATTGATTTTAAAGGAATAAATGATTGTTAAAAATTATAATTATTCCCTGATTATTATTATGGAGATGGTGGAATAGTGAATACTTTTACTATACATAACTTATGGAAGTCACTTTGAACTTATAAACCTAATATCGTTTAAACATTCAAGGTGAAACTAAATGATTAATTAATTATTATAACATGATAATTAGTATGATAAAGGAAAAAAAATTGAAAAGGGTTCTCAAGAAGGTAAAAAAATTAACATAAGTATATTATTCCGAAAGATAAAGAATGAACTAGATAGGCCAGGATCAAGGAAAGGGACATTCATTTTACAAATCCTATTTTCATGTTTCCCATTAAACTATATTTTTCTATCCAAGTTAGTATTTTTAAAATTATTTTACGTATATATTAATATGGACATAAAAGACTTATAAAAGCATATTTTATGTCTCTAAGGAATTTCATTCAAAGTTTTTCAAAAGTAATATTTTTACATAATTTTTTCACTTTCTTTACAAATATATAAAAGGAAAAACCATAGGAGAAGAATATAGATTGATTTTAATATAGAAATATCAAATAATTTCCCAATGGGATCGTTACAAAAAAAAACAATCATGAAAAGTAATGAAATTGTGAAATCAACCATTATAACATTAATAACTTCTAAATAATAATGAAAATAAAAAATAACATCAAATGAAAATTTTAATATAATTAATTTAAAGAGATTAATTATAAAACATATAAAATTTTTGGTTTATACACCGAAAAAAAGAAATAAGTGGTGAATATGACATATGTCTTCCAGAAGTAATAGTGATACAAAAACCCTTACCTCTGGTTTGACTACATTCATATGTGTATATACCTCCGTTATAATAAATATAGGTTTATTATACATATATTAATATAATTAATCCATATATATCATACTATATATGTATTAACTAAATTAATTTATCACATTTTATTAACAATTATTTTTTAAAATCATGGTTTTGGGTGATGATTGATTAGATTTTCATGTATGTTTTAGTTCAGTAATTTTGGTCATTTTAAATTGGTAATGGTTAATTCATATCCAAAATGTTAATAGTGATATAAATATCATATATATTCAATAAATATTTATTTAGAACAATATATTAATTTTAGATATAGATAACGGATTACACCATTTGAGGAGACGGTAGGTCGTACATACGCAATAACTATATTTCCATTTTTCTCAAGGGATATAAAAAATGAAAATAAATATTAATTAATCTTTAAATAATCATTATAAGTTAATATATATTATTGATGTTAATCATAAACTTCATTATAGCTATCAATGTAAAAATTAATTGAAAAACATTCCACATCGCTACGTGGTGGAGGTAGTCCACAGGTACACACGAGCAATGTTATTGTTTTCTAATTCATTGCAATGTAAGAAGTTAGATGTGATATTAAATTTATAGAAGTATTTTTAGATCATATATATAAATTATATTCATTAAATTTAAACTCATTACATTTCTTGTAAATATTAAGCAAACAACCAATCACATCACTTCATGAGACGGTAGTCCTTCATATGCACGAGTAACATTATCATACCCACCATAGAATGGAATGTTAGATTTTATATGTGATATAATAATTACATAAGTATAATATTTTAATAAATATCATATAAATATATTAAATCCATTATTATATCCATCCTTAAAAGGTGGTTTTGGAAATTGAATTACATCGGTTTGCGAGGTGGTAGTCCACCGTACAGATGATCGACAGTTTCATTTCCCATTTGATTAAAGTGGAGAAGGATATTGGTTATGCCATTAACATAATAAAATAAAAGGTATAATATATAATTATTTAATTATATTATCATAATTTAATAAGGTCTGAAGGATGTGTAAGAACAAATAAAAAAATATGCAAGTCTAAAAATTTTACCTCTTCTTTAGATAACCTCTTTAGGTTTATACCTAAAACCTTATAAAGAGCGATTCATAATAAAAATAATGCCACTAACATTTATATATGGAATAAAGGATTTTTTATTGTTATTTTATGAACCAATGAATTTTAGTAGTTTTAATAGGGGAGGAGAGGGGGTGACATTTTATAAGTGGGGGAGAGGACACACATGAATTATTTGAAAATATAAAGGGATACCCACATTCTTATCATAAAAAAAGCCTAAAAAGGGTCATTATAGAACCATAGAGTTTTTAATGTCTATATATTTTCATAAAATTGTTTTTGAATAAGTTTTAGGTTATTTTTAACAGTTATCTTGTCAGTTTAGTCCCTAGTAAAACTGTTTTCACCTTAAAGGTGGTAATTAATTTTTATCATTTTTACTATTCATTATGGTCAAATATTAAGTTGACCATATTGGATAATATAAATTATTATAATTATATATCTATAATCCATTTTTCTTAACTTCAATTCACATAAGTCTGAGATTTCAATTTTAAAAAAACTCTAGTAGCAATGAAAGAGCAGTCTTACATAACAAAATATTACATAAGTATAAAATGTATTAATATAAAAATTCAACATCAAATTGATTAAAATAACCTAAATTAGTAAAATGTAAATATAATTTATGAAATTTTTCTTTAAAACAAATTTAAAATATAATTTAATTTTTCAAATAATTTAAATAAGAAGATAGTGTTCAATAAAAATTAGTATTTTTTACTATTATTTTAAAAAATTAATCTTTTTTGAAAATTCAAAAAAAATACCCAATTATGTTTTTTACACTTATAATTGAAAAAGAAATTTTATTTTTTCATTAAATTTTCTAAAAGTGTTAATAATTAATTTTAAATTATATTTAAAATATGTGATTAAATTTCCCGTTAGAAAAATATAGTTTTTCATAAAACATTTCATTTTCATTCAAATGGTTTATAAGTTATTTTTAATCAATAATTACTAGTTGAATTTATTTTATAATTTTATAAAACATATAATATTCATAATATATTATGTTCAATTCATACTCACAATCTGAACTTCTATTTTATAGTGGTCATGTTTAAATATTTATATTTTTATAGAGTATCAAGTTTCATTCAAACCTAGTTTTACGTGTTATGTAATCTATTGAAGACATTTAATTCATATAAAAATTTGTATATCTAAAAGTATATTGGTGTTACATTCTCATATATGATTGGTAATTTCTGTTATATATTCTATTTAATATGATTTTATTTTTGTAAAAAATCTCTATTAGTTACATTCTACCACCTTAAATAATTTTTTTCGTCAGAATTTAATCTTGATCTCAATAATAAAAGGTTTGAAATTTGAGAATACCCTTATTTAATCCCCACATAAAAAAAGTTTTATTAAATATACTCTCTATAAGAGAGGAAGGTAATTATAATTGTTAAATTGAATAGCAGATACAATGTTTCCAAAATAGAATAACATTAGTGGCATGTAAAGATTTGAAAATGGATGAAAAGTGTAAATAATTATGGAGATTGGTAGGGATTTTTTTTCTCAAAATAAATTGAATCATCTTGAAAACTAAATGGTCAAAATCAATAAATATGATATGGATAAAAATACCATCTTTTCAATTGAAATAATGTTTTCAGGACACCATTTTTATTTCAATATCCTTTTCATAGAGTTGAGGTTTTCCTTTACCATATTGACTGATAACATGTGAAAATATAATTACTTGAAATATTTATATTTCATTGTCACAATTTCATCACTTGGTTATGCTTCTATCAATTCCCACTATGTTTTCTGCTCTAAGAAATGAATATAAAAAATGATTTTTAATGCTGGAAGCACACTTAACCAATCATTATATTGATAAGACATTCCGCCTAACTCTAGATATTTTTAAAAAAAAATGTGATTAGTTCAAGTTATTCAACAACACCCAAAGTTTAGCTTAATATATTTTATATGTAGTTATGCTTAATAATAATCCAAAATATTTCTATCTAAATTCAATGTCCAAAAAATTGTGAAGGAAGGTCATTAAATCAACAATATATGCAATATAAATTTTTAAGTGTCTCCTAATTTCATATTTCAAATATGCGAATACCTTAATCATCATAAAAACAAAATGAAAATATGAATTATTTAAAAAAACTATATATTATATTTCATGATATATTCCATAAATCGGACATGCAGTAAACTCCAATGATGAAAAAATAAACCATCAAATCACCAACCAAATTCAAATTCACCAATACAACCCGATAAATATATATTTATAATTATTATCTCAACATAGAGCACATATTAATGGTTATTTTCTCTCAATCTTGTGTGTTCCAAAAATTCCAACTTTCCACTAAATTTCCATTTTAGGGTTATCATTATAATTCATCATATGATCATGGATCCTTGAATAAAAGATAATGCAGTATAGTAATAATATATTATTTGATTATTTTAATGGGAATTAAATTTAAGAAATAATTCTACAATATCTTTCTTGAATCCAAATGGAATGAATTTAATAATTATGGCCTTGATCCTCTAGCTTCTTCTAGGGTATATTCCCTTGAATATTGGGAAATTTGTTTATGTAGTTCCCCAAATACTTTCAGTTTAAATATTATACATTTTAAACTTCTTTCATTAAATTATAATCAATATCATGGTGGCCTTTCTCTCCACACACATAACAAACTCACTTTCTCTTCATGTATGGACCATAGTGTTTCTTTCTATAATTACAATATGTAAGAAAATACTTCTTTCCCTTATTCCATTTATGCTTATTTTTCTTAATTGTCCTCTTCTTCACTTGATTTCCTTTGAATCCATAATACTTGGAGAATTATTTCTCTTTCATGATAGAACATGATATTATGTTCTAATATTATGGGAATGTTTAAGAAATTAATTACATTCAAAGGATTGTATTTAACCCATCAAATAAATTATCAATCATACTATCTAAATTATGAAAATAGTCCATAGAATTATTTTATAACCTTGAAATGTTTTCTTCACACATAGATACATTTTAATTTTCCTTTTAACATAGGCTCAAGAATTTTCTCTCCATATCCACTCGTTCCTCACAAAAAATACCTTTCCATGAAGAGTAACTTAAAATCAATGCATTCAATATTTTATATCTACTATTCATTATTAGTGTTTTTAATCAATAACCACCATTTATTCACATATTTTTAGAGAAGATAGAAATCCATGACAACCATTACCATTTTAGTACTTTACAAAGTGATAAATACATTCTCTAAGGAACTTATGGATTTCTCAGCTAATAATGGATCTATAGATGCATTGAATTATGGAGACTTTTGAAATATAACATTGTACCATCGCATAGTGGATAAAAATTATACTACATTCCGGAATGGTTATTGCTCATTACCTAAGTCAACTTCCTCAATATGGTTATAATTTCTTTTTGTCTAGATATATCCCTAACTCCAGATCTGTCATCTTTCCTACTAGAGAAAACCTTTCATGGGATATTTTAATTAAAATAGTTCCCATTCCTTTCACAGGGATCCATTTCAAAACTATGGAATATACTATATTAGATCATAATATTATGAAACTTAATTTATAATCTCACTAATATTAAAGTCATAACAAAAATTGAAACAATTATGCATAGATAATCTCATAATCATAAATAAGGTTTCCTTGTGAAGGTTTTCAAATCATAAAAATATTTTCAAATTGGTCATAATGATTTTCAATAAAATAAAATTAACCAATGAATATCCCCCATGGGTGTCAAAATAGGTCCACACTGAAGCCTATTTTCCTACAACAGATATTGTTCGAGTCAATCCAGACACACATTTTTCAAAGTTATTACCCCTAGATATGTATTTTCTATAAACATATCCACTTTTTGTATCCATATAGGGATTTATTTCAAGGAAAAACAAATAATATATTCCTTAACAAAATATTAAGATTTTATCCTATACATAGTATTATCTTTAAATTAATTATTAGGGTCATATTTCCTAGTCTATGTTTTCTAAAATCTAGTTACCAAGGTTTCTACTAAACATCCTAAAATAAAAACTATAAATACCCCATCCCCAATAGCTCAGAGATGGTGGTTACTTTTTTACATTTGCATAAAATTTATGGAATCACATCCTGAAGGGTCAAATATTTTATTAGTCATGGTAAACTAGATACATACTTGAAATTCACATTATAGTTGAAAACATAAATCCACACAGTGTTTTCATTGAGAATTACATTATTCCCCATAGCTTATCGTTCCATATCAATCTAAAAAAACTTACTGATATCTTGGGGAAAATTAAAAATAAGAATGGTTTGAGCTCTAATTCTCAGTAAGGGTATTATTACAATGGAATATATATTGAATGAACATAACCAACCTGGTATGGTAAAAAACTAAAACATATTCAATATAAACAATAATTTGATCATAATATGGAAAGAATAAATGATGATCAAATAAATATATATAAATAATCACAAAAGTATGAAACATATCCATATATATTTTAACTAATATAATAATAACTTTGAAATAAATAATTGATCTCATAACGTGAAAATGAATAATTTTAGATCTCTAATGCATACCTCCAAGACCTTTAACAAGAAAGTCTAAATCTACAGGCATAAACCCGTCATATTTAACCAACTGATTTGTCTCATTGAAACATATCGATGCATCAAGGGGATATCTATAACCAGTCCCCAACCATAAATTACTACATCCAATGAATTACTAATATTAAAGTGGTGAAACATAATCAATATACACATTCATATTGAAAAACTAGCATATAAAATACTAATACTTACCTTAATCAAATAAACATCGTCATACACCATGAAAAATGATATGGTGAATGGTAATAAAATTTTGCATCCCCAGTCAAACAGATCATAGACCATCCAAATAAATAACAATGATGACATCTAAATATCATATCTTTATTTTTTCATATGTACAATAATGTTTTTATGTCATCAATGAATAGAAACCCCATAAAAATTTCATTAAAAATATTCTTGAGTAAAATATCCTTTTCACTTTGAAAAACAACATTTAAAACAAAAAGGATCACAATTTATTTTGAAAATAATTTTCATTGAAAATAACCTTTGAATAATTTTTAAATAATATTTAAGCCTTTGAGTGTTCATGATATCAGAAAAATCTATCCATTCCATATACATTAAAACCAAGATTCCTTTAACATTTTCAGTAAAATCCAAATAAGATTTATTTTAAAAACTACATGAAGAATACTTTTAATTTTTTTAAAAAAATCAAAAAATTTGAAAAAAACTATAATAAATCATTTTTAAAAGTTTAAAAACATTTTTACACTTTTTTTATATATAATAGATTTTTATGAAAAATGAGTTTTGACAGGAGAGATAATAATGATGGATTTTCTTAAAAACAATTCTCAATAATTTTACGTACTAAATAGTCGAAAATGGTACTATTAAATGAAAAAAATCAATGAAAACAGGATAAGACAATATATTGATTTTAGTATAGAAATATGAAATAATTCCCCCAAGGGATACTTACTCATCCTAAATCCTGAATAATGTTGAGATTATGAAATAATCCCGTACCACATTGGTAAATTATAAATTTTAAGCCCCATAGAAAAAATAACATTAAATGAAACATTAAATATCATTAAGATAAATATATTATTGATATAATAAATCATAGGGTTATTATACACACCACACAAAATAAATAAGAGATGAATATGGCATATGTATCACACAAGTAGAAGTGATTTGAGATACCATTACTATAGGTTATAATTCTTTCATATGTGTCCAAAAATTCATATAATAAATATATGTTTGTTATAAATCTCTTAAATTAAAATAATTATACATATAACACCTTATATGATATTCTTATAGTATGTTATCACCTGTTTATTAACCATTCATTATTAAAATAACTATTTTGGGTGTTAATTACTTCGATTTTTCTTGTATGTTTTAGTTTAGGAATTTTGGTTGATTTCATTTGATTTGGGTTACATAATAAATTAACCATGATATAAATATAAAATATTTTTATTATATTTTTATTTAGATTATTCTATTAATATTAGAGATAAAAAATTGGTTAGATCATGATGGACGATCTGTAGGAGTTATCCTCACATTCCCAATATGGAGATTATGTTTTTATTCTCTAGGTGACCTTAGATTGAGTGGATATATAAGAATATTTATCGCTCAAGGAACATTCATCTCTTATAAGTCTATAGAAAAAATATTTTGGGTCTTGTCACATGTTGGAATTCATTCAGGAGATTTGGAATCGGGGATGAATAATCTTAAACAACCTTCATTTCAAAGATTTAAGAATCATGAACCAATTCGATTCATCATTGATATAAATGTTGGGATTTTTGAAAGAATTTTTATATGAGGTAATTTATATCTTATTCATGATAATAAAGATCTAATTATTAATAGATTCAAGATCTGTGAATTCTTGATCATTTCAAGAATGGTCCTACCATTGGGAAAAAATCCATGGAAAACTGAAGACTTAGACAGAAGGTAGACCATTTCATGGGGCTTCCATAACTGGAAATGTATTCTAGTTTGGTATGGATAATTCTTCATCTTATTCCCATCCGAATATTTGAATATGAATGCATGGGGACTCAGGTAAATTCCCCTCAATAAAGGTATGTAGTTTCTTTTGGATTGGTACCAGTATTTCAATCCTTCTGAAATCCATTGCACAAAAACTCAAGTTTGAGTTTCATTATTTGGATTAAACTAGGTTTTTTTGCACCCTAAAATTCAATTGGAAATTTCCTTCTAAATTGGAACCCGGGTCAAATTGGATCAGGCAACAAAAGAAGAATTATTTGGTAATTTTTCACAATTCTTGGTGGAGGTAGATGTTAGCTCGAACCATATTGATAATGTGATATTATCAACTACAGAATTTTTTTTAAACTAACCATTTGTTATGAGAACATAATTTTATTATATATTAGATGTAATTATATTGGGTATTATAAAGGGAAATGTATGAACAATTTTTTTTGGGATTGTTGTAAATTGAAAGTATACGAGGCCTCTGATTGTATGAGGAGGAAATATGAAAAATCATACAATGGAACTGTGGAATATGCTTCTATATTTACTATAAAAGATTTTAAGGATAAGAAGGATAATGAATTGGTAGTATTGGATGAAACATGGCCTTCTACATTGTGTCCAGACCTGAAGATCGTGACCAAAACATGGGAAGATATTGCTAATGATGACTTGGTGGATTCAGTTGAGTAGAATGATCATCTGAATTCAAATGGAAACAAATTGAATAATTCCCTAGGAATTAAGGTTTTACCTTCTTATAAATATGCACCTATTGTAACCAATGAATCATCGTTAATGTTCAAGATAGTTCCAGACCCAATTGTTCTATCTCTACTATTTTTTTTTCAAGCTGGAAAAGTTATGGTGGATGAAAATAATGAAGAATTATAGCTGGGTGCAGTTGAGTTATTTCTTTAAATAATATAATGGTTTCTATAATTTTAAATACTAATCATAATGTGGATAATGAACGAGTTAAATAATGAATGGTGATATTGGAGATTCCACTCAGGACTTAGTTGATCAAAAGATAGTGGAGGATCAATTGATGGTTTATAGAGACCATAAAGGGAAAAAAAGCTAAATTCTAAATCCCTATGGAATATTAAAAATATATTGAATGCACAGGTGCCTTTTATGGAAGGTGGTGGATCTTTGGAAGTTAGCTTTGAAAATACAAAAGGTAAGGGGGAATCTTATATGAAGAAGGTCATGCATAATGATATAATTAGAGGTGTGATTCAAAAAGTTGTTCAATATAACTCAGATAAGGAAGTTATGTAAGAAAATTGGAAGTAAGATAAATCATGGAGATGAGTTCATCATACAAGAGTTCATGGAAGCAGATGCAGCTGATTTGATTGGGCTTCTACATGAGATGAGGAGTGCATGGTCGGGCCTGTTCTGGTCCTTCCTGATATTTCAAGTGCACCTATTCTCATTTCATAGGAAATGGGATGTTTAATAAATGAATCAATGTCCACTAAAAATAATTTTTGTGTTCTTAACATGATTGATGAATTTAAAAAAATTAAACTTAAGTAGAATAGGATCATATGTCTTCACCAAAGTCGCATGATGATGGACTTCCAGATAAGGTTTCCCAGTTATCCACTGAGACAGGCTCTGAAGGGATTATAATAGATTAACCATCCAAGAAGGTAGTGGTTAAAACAATGGATAATAATTCTAAATAACAGGGTTATAAAATTTAAATCCTCTTGTAGTAATTGAATTATTTTGAGAGATACCGGCAATCAAAGGGTTGAGGTCGCAGGCACAGACATGGATGTTTTTATTGGAATATAATACCTAATGAGGAGTGACGAATTGGCATTAAAATTATAGAAAAACTAGGATTTTGACTGATTTAAGATGAGGTAAGTTTTGAAATTTCTGAACCCATATTTTCATTTATCTATTTTCTTGTTTTTTTATAAAAGGTTATTTAAACCAACCCTTTTTAAAAAATAATGGATTACATTGTCCATGGAGATGGTACACCATACATACGTGTGGATGTCATTTCATTTTTTCTCAACAGATGGAACAAAAGGAAAAATATATAAATTAATATTTATAGAATAATTATTTTGTCATATATATCATTTATATTAATCAAATACATCCATATTATCATCTATTGAAAAATACAATGAAAAAAATTTCACATCCCTACATGGAGGTAGTAATCAACATGTATGCATGAGAAGAGTTATTATTTTCCAATGTATTGGAAGGTAAGAAGTTATATGTGTTATTATATATCTATAAGTATTTTTAGATAATAAATATGACTTATTTTTAAAAAAATTAACTTTACTACCTTTAATATAAAGCATGATCGAAAAAATGAATCACATCACTTCGTGAGCTGGTAGTTCACCATATATACGAATGATGTTATCATGTCCCCCAAGGAATGAAAAGTAAGAAGTAATATGTGTTATAATATTTTAAAAAGTATAATAATGTCATAAATATCATATAGTTATGCTAAATATATAATTCTATCCATATTTGATTGGTTTTTTTGAAAAACAAATTATATTGGTTTCTGAGGCAGTAGTACGCTATACACATGGTCGACAGTTTCATTTCCCATTTGATGGATGTGTAGATGGATATGGGTAATTAAATTAACATAATAAGATACATTTATATATTATATACTAATATTATTATATTATCATTTTTAAAGAGGGTTTTAGGTAGGTGGAAGAAGAAATAACACAAATATGAACGTTTAATAATTTTACCGCTTCTTCAAAAATCCTCGTTAGTTTTATACCAAAATACATAATAGAAGGGATTAATAATAAATATTAGGACTATAAGATCTATTTCAGGAAGTAATTAATGTTTTATGGTATTTATTGGCTGATCCAAACTGTTTTGGATATATGGAGATGAGAGGAGTGGGGGTTTCCTTTTACAACTGGGGGAGAGGAGACATATGAAATATTTGAGTATATAAAGTTATAACATCATTGTTTTATAAAAAAACCTCAAAATTTGATCATTATAGATCCTTATAGGTTATATGGTCTAACTATGGTAAAAAAAGGCTGTTTGACATATTTTTGGTCCCTTTTTAGCCTTATCTCCTTAGTTTAACATCAAGTAAAGCCTTTTTTTCTTTAATTATGATAATTAATTTGTACTATTATGGTCTAAAATTAAGTTAAAATTATTATATAATATAAATTATTATTATTAAAAACATGGAATCCATTTTTCCAAGTTAAATTCAAAAATGTATCATCATTAAATTTAAAATTAAACCTTAGACATGATAAAAGAGTGGTTTTCCAATGAGAAAATTATTATAAGTGTCGAAGGATTTAATATAAAAATTAAAAATTAAATTGATTCTAATGAACAAAAAATAGTTAAATATTAATATAATTTAAAGAATTTTACTTTAAAATAAATATTAAATATAATTTTTCTTTTAAAATAATTTAAACGAAAGTGCAGTTCTTATTAAAAATCAATATTTTCCATTATTCACAAAAAACTAATCTTCTCAGATGGTTTCCATATAATTAAACAAAGATAATTTTTTAAATTTAGATATAATAAATTTTATTTATTTTTTTGAAATTATCATTCTAAAAGTGGTAATAAGTAATTTAAAATTATGTTCACAAAGAGAAACTAGATCGATATTGAAAAAATGATGTTTTTTTAGAAAATAATCATATTTTTATTAAATGGTTCTTATTTTATTTATAATCAATATATAAAAATTTAATTTCTTTTAAAAATGTGTATTCCATATATTTTCATAATTTAGTCAGTATTATTCATAACCACCAACTTAATAACAAGGTTATAATTTTTATGTTTTAAAAACAATTTTTTAATAGAGTTTCATGTTTCATTTAAACCTGATTTTTTTTGTTACATAAGGGATCAAAAAATTAAATTTATTTAATAATAATAATTTCATAGTGTCTTGGGGTGCTGCATTCTCTTTTATGGTCATTTTTTAATGTCATATACTCAAACAAATTTGATTTTCCTCTTTTAAAATATCAGGGAGTTACATGTATCCCACACTACATCCCTATATAAATAAATTGTGGGGTTTTTTTACTATATCCTATAATCTTTAGTCTCTCAAATATTATTAAAAATATCATCCAATATTTTATGTATATCTCTATTCTATCTAAGGATGGAACAACCTCAAACAATCTAATCTTATTCCTCAAATGGATTCTTTGAATACCTTTTAGTGAAATGCTAAACATATTTCAGATCAATCTATATAAAACCTCTACATTATTGTTGATTAAATTGAGAATTGTTTTATGAGATCCCTCTAATGATTATTAAATGTTTTTTATAACCATATATAATTCAATACTTGTCTATTTATACCAACATTCCCATGTCCATTTTTATTCTTTTATCTCACTGATAATATGATTCTTTGTATCATAGGAATAACAATGCTAACTAGTTTCTATATCTTCATTAATATTCATTATAAATACCTGAATATTTATTCAATTCATCATTTGATCAAATCTTATTCTTCCACCCTGAGTGGTATGTTGATTTTCTTGACACACATTCTTCAAAATATCATCTCTCCCTTCTCCTTGGCTTATATTTTTCATCCCATTACTATATAAGAAACCTCAATGTTTTTATAGAAATTAACTATTTATAAAAATTAAAATATTGTATGATATATATTTTATTCTAAAACAACACATGCTCTAATAACCGTTATATCATTTTCTTGGTTTTCTTTTATGTGTTTTTCCCCTTTTCTTAAGGATATTAATTTTTATAAATTGTATTCTCTAGTTTAATACTAGGAATATAATTATTTATTTTCTCATTATTTTTTTGTAGCTGAATATATCCGCTATATATTCTACACATTTCACTTGATATCTTATTTTAGAAAATATATCACCCAAACAATCATCAAACAAAAAATTCCATAATACTATATTGAAATCATACAACAAAACAATTGTGGATTGACTCATCTCATTCTCAGAAGGATAGTTTCTATGAAACCAATACTAATTCTATGTTTTACATGTAATATTCAAACCACATCACATAACAATGTCACCTTATCATTCTAGATGAATAAAAACTCACAAGTGATGTTTTAAAAATTTCAAATCAGTATATGCATCAAAAGTTGTGCATTTCAAGTAATATGAATCCTAGAGATACTTATTTTCTAATAAATTTAATTTCACAATGTTTTATCGCATATTTTATCTCCTTAATCTCATTCATTGTTATTAAATAATTAAATCATCAAGTTTAAATCACTTTTAATTTTGTTGATATTTTACTATTTGATGATCATCGTGAGCATCATCAAATTTAATTTTACTCTGATCACCAAATATGATCACCAAATATCCATTTTTAAAATTTATATATTAATTAAATAATGATCCTTTATCACATCTAAAATATTATTATTTATCTAAATCATGAATAATGGATCAACATAGCATAGTGATATTTTCAACATGATGGATCAGTAATAACATCATCTAATGTCATTTAACATTAGAATATATAATTCTAGAAACTCATTTTTTAAAATATATAATTATAAAATTTGTATTAATTCATGATCCAAACATAGGTTATAAATCATGCATACATATATAGTCAACATTTAGATAAAAATGATGCTTATATAGAGAATCATCCTTACAAAGTAAAAAATGATGCTTACACATGTACTGAAAGCCATCCTTAAGCTGTAAAAAATTATTCCTTATAATGCATAATGTTTCTCCATATAGTTTAAAATATTCATCCCAATAATGAATAATGTTCATCCTTTTCATTTTATCGACATTTTCAAGTCCCATGACATATAAATTATAGACGCAATTTAATTATTCTCAGAACATGTTGGATGGATTAAATTCATCATAAAATTTCAATTTTCATTCTCAAGTTGTCACAAATCACTTCAAAAAATATTGAAATCATTATATAAATTATTAAAATACATTAAAATATCATCTAAAATATTTAAAGGAACTTTATATCCTTTTAATAAACTGATTATAGTATTTGAAATAAATTATTATCTCAATACATTTAGCATTCAAATGACCCTTCAAAAACATTCATTCAAGAGTATTTCTACACTAATTTGAACATATTTTATGCTTAATGTGAAATGGAATATTTTCCTACCAACCGAAATTGATTTTATATTACTTTTTAGTGGTTATATAGAGTTACACTTTCACAACATTCTGCACTTTTTATATGAGGTCCAAATCATTAATTATTTTATTTTTATGTTTACTCACAATGTAACAACAAGTTCTTAAAAAATCCAATTGAAAAATAAGTTTTTATCTTCCTTATTCATGCTAAATTAAAGACTAAATCTCTGTAACCATCAATGTATTGGAAGCCTCCTATTTTTAATTAGTGGTTAGATTATTACTCAATCACCAAATAACAATATATAGTGAATTTCTCACATCAAATTACAGGATATCAAATATAACCAAAATACTTTAAAGGGTACATCGGTCTACCTCACTTATGAAAATAATTCCACTTAACATAACTACATGTTCCTTGACTCATGTCACCATAGGATATATAGTGATTACTATGTCTCTTTTTGGATTCTCATCCACATATTTTATCTTTATTCTATACCTCTTCCAACAGAAGAGATCTACACCAGCTCATGTCTGGGTTATGACTTTTTTAGATTTTCTTTATTTGGTGACTCTATTAAAATAAGGTATATATATATATTCTATCACTAGAATAACCATTATTTTTAAATACCAGGTCACTGATTCATGAGTAAGATATAAAATAAAATCTTATAATAACTCTTTTTGACTAATTCTCGTTATATTAGGATACATTAGGACTCTTAGAGGTATTGACCTGAGTCAAACCAGAAATTTTACTAATTCCAAAATCATCCTCTTGGTATATGGTCTAATCATTCACATTGAGTCATTTAGTATTAGAATCTAGTCTGAAATGATATATTTTCTATAACTATGTGTGTATTGATTGGTGTCATTATAAGACACGTAGGGTCGCCTGGATCTCTCATCATATGAGGAGACATAAATTTATTCTACAAACCATGAACATAAAATGTTATACATATCCTAGATGTTAAACATTAACAATAATAATTTCTCAAATCACATTGTTTTTTCCTTACCCTTATTTCCATGTATACTTCCAAAACATATGGTAAATCCTATATGATCATAAATATCAGTCACCCAAATTTATATCAAATTGAAATATTTTAAAATGAAAATAAATGATACAAAAATGATTATATGGTTAAAACCCCATAAAGGGTTCCCTGATAAAAATCTTGTTATATACTCTATTAAATCGATTATAATGTCTTATGAGAAAGTTAGAGTGATAAAAAATTAAAAATAATAAAGTTTTTAAGCAAAAGAACACAAACACAGAAAAATTCATGCTAAGCCCTCTTGACACCTAGTTCTAGGAATAAGTAATTTAAGTTTTTCAATTTCCACATTTTGTGAGATTGAATAGTGTAATGGGTACATTTCCATTCCTAACAAGGCTATAACATCCCATTTAGTAGTCCTTACCTTTTAGATGATCAAGTACTAAAGATATTTTATGTCATAAATATTTACCTAAATAATGTGTTTAATATATGGTGGTGTATCTTTTACGATTCTTGAAACCTACATAAACAAGATTTTTTTAATGAACCAGGACCATATCTTTAATGTTTTAATCATCTATAAATCAATCCTTTAGTGAAGAAACTAAACTTGTAAACCTATATCTTTGAGTGAATCCTCTTATTTCTCAATTTTATAGAAATTGGTAATATGTTTCTTAAATTTTAAAATATACCCACTTTTAATAGTGAATAATATATTTTCCACTAAGCCACTATGTAACCCTTTGTGGATGTTTTGGGATCCTATAAGAACTGTCCTAATTAATGTCCATAGATTATTTTACATAAACTATAGTGACAATATTTATATTAACAATCGTTAACTTATTACCACCTACCAAAATCCCTCATTGAATCAGAAATTTATTTTTGATGAATTAATTTATATATATTTAAACTATTTATATTTATTAAATTACCATTGATGATCCACATTGGTGAATTGTACCAACATTTAATGTATGATCATGACATCATATTATGGGACCCTTTCACTTTTAGTACAATGACACAAATTTTCATGATGGTATAACTCATTTTTTAGTCTGATATTTTATAATGGTAACCATGCTCTGTAGACTCAAAAATGTTTTACGATAATCCATGGATTTTTTTGATCCTCGATCTCTAGTAGTTGAAAAAACATAGCGGGACTCATAGTTAGTGTACAATTAGTACTAATCGGGAAAATAAATCATACAGGGAAATTATTTCATAACAGAGGCCACCGAGTTTATCTGCAACCTTGTGAGCTAGGATGCATGATAGTGGGAAATTGAAGAATTTTTTAATAGGTCCATTTCACATGGCTTCCCTTTGTTAGGAAATCTATACACCTTTCCCATGCAAGGGGGGTTCTTGGATAGTTGAGGCAGCAAAATTGGTGAAAAGTTTGGCAAACTATATGGAAAAACTGTGTGACCTAGTTTTGAGGGGTGATTTTACTAATTTACCCCAGAAATGTTTTTAAAACCATTTTCTATTTTCCTCATCCTCTATAGTGGAAAAACCCTCATTTTATATCCTTAAGGCTCCCCTCCTCCTTGGTTAGGTATTGAGATAAATCCTCCATCCAACCTTTTTTTTCTTCACCATTATTCACATTGGATCTCCAATGGTAAGATTACTAATCCTTATTATTCATATAATAGTTTATCTGCCCATATATTGAGCTATTTTGGTGTGAGATCATATTCTATATTTTTAGGGAATTGGTTCATTCATCCATATTCTCTCTTTGTGTCTCAATTCAAAGACCGATAGTGAATGATGAGAGCTCTACAAAACTATGTAACATGGTATATAAATAATTCTTAAATGTTTATGTGTCTTTCATATTATTTTCCCATTATTCCACAGACCAGTAAGTTACATGCATTTCCTTAAATTTTATTAAACCTCTTTAATTAGATGTACCATATTTAATAACTCAATTGAACCATATTACAATGTTACAAGATGTTGGAATCATTGATACCCACCCCCTTGTGCATGCCAAATAAAATTACCTTATTTAATATGAATGTTAAAAATGAAAAAACAACTTCTAAGTGTTCAACTTAATCAAGAATTATAATTTCCTTACTTTGATTATAAAATTTCTTGAGTTAATTAAATTAAAGTGGTTAGAAATTCCATGCTATATGTAATATAACTATAAATGTGAATAATGAATTAATCACCCTTGGTTAATTATGGAAAATGATTATAATTATTTGAGAAGTAAACCCTCATTATTATTATTATTATTCCCTAGTATTGGGTGTTGAATAACTATTATAGGTTTTATTGAGAATAGATTTTCACTCTCCCCTATGTTTGATGGTTGGAATGACATCTCACATTGTTATACATTATTTGGGTGATGGTAATGATGTTATTCATTCCTATACTTCGAGTGTTGTTCAAGAAGAATCACACCACAATCTTAAGTGATGGGAAATACGTCTCGCATTCATATGAGTTTCTTGACTTGTATCTTATATTAGAGTATATAGATGATTATACTAGTTATAGATAAGTGATTCATGCCTCGTGTCCATCTATCACCTTGTATCCATGTATATGCCTCTAAAAATCCTCATGTGTAGTGTGAATATACATGAATACTTATTATATATATATCATTACAATTTATATAGTTACTAATCAGACATAGACAAGCCTACACCAAAGAAGGTAGAGCTAAACAGGTGTCTTATTGAATCTTGACCCAGATTGTATTTATTTTCCCTCATTGTAGATTGTTCAATTATACCTTCACACTGCTATGTTGTGTACATTGGATGGATTATTCTAGGCACCACTGGTGGTGGCCTGTTGAGTTTATCTCACAATTTACTCAGTCCAGCTTTGGTACCTAAGTAGACTTCATGTAAATGGGTATGGATAAGGGAAATATCTCTATTAGTGGTGATTGATATGTTAGATTATTTCTTGGATCATGGGAGCAGGGGATCGAGCGTATGCTCGTGATGCTAGTGGAGTTATATTTTTCACTTTTTGTATGTCATGATTTATACACAGGTACTATGTATACCCTGTCTCCCATTTTTGTATATCAATATGAAATGAAACATAATATATGACATAGCCTATGGATTTTGGTATTTATTTCAGTTTATTGGTTTTTTTTGCTTCCATAGTTTATTATTATTATTGTTCTTCTGCTCCATTTGTTATATTATGCTTCCACTATTTTCTATTAATTTTTTATATCCATTGTGACACTCTTATATGAAGATATATTATCACCATTTTACCACCTTGGACCCTCACTGCTAGTTAGAAGCCTATGGCATATGGGGAGTTGCAATTTAGGACATCTGACTCACCGGCTCGAGGCACCATTTTTGTGGATCCCAGGTTGAGACATTAAAATGTGGTACTAGAGGTGTTTTTTCTTTTTTATTATAGTTTTTGAAATAGAAAAGAGACTATGATATAATAGAATTTGTAAATGGTCCTTTTTGTAGAGTATCTAACCCACGTACGTGGGAATATCAAATTACCAAGGTTGGGTTATTGCTTTTATTAAATTTTTCTTGTTACAATTGGTACGACTTCACCATTGGGTGAGGCATATGTTTTATAACTTTATTCATTTTTATATTATTCTATATATTTTGTATTACCTTTTCCTTATCGTGGTAGATCAAGGTGTTTACATATCTTACATCATATTAGGCACATTAAGACTAATATGTTATTATTTTTTCTAGGCCATGCATACCTTTTGCGAACATTTTCCTACTACATATAGTTTACTACCCTGATTATTATATACTCAAATGTGATAAAATTACTCATAGGGATTATATAATTAGATTAATTAATGTTCCTATATCAATCTAAATAGTTTTCCCATATTTTTTTGTGATGAAACCTTAATTGGATAATTATACCATGTTGGAGGTTCCAGATCAAATCATTTTATGGATCCAAACAATGATATTTTATTGGATTTATTCAATTCCAAATTTAATTTATGTAGAAATTAATTCCATAAATTCTAAATGTGATTCATGTAATCAAATGATTTCTTATGACCTATTACATCATGATACTAGATGTAAAGGTAAACTAGCAGTTAAATTACATGCCAATTGAAATTTATAAGGAGTATGAAATTTATAAATTGGAAATGGAAATGAATGTAATTAGATTATGTTGTATAAATTCTTATATTTATATCAAAGAGTAAGAAAATAAATGAAATTTGACCTTTTAAAATTAATGGTTACTGTTAAATGGTATTCCAATTAAAAAGTAAATGGTGGTTTCCTCTATACCATTCAATTGATACTCCATATATTAGAACATTTGTTGTGTTATATGAGACGCTGACCCAAACTAGGACTTAGAAATGTGTATCTGGGACTGTATATTGCGTTTTTATGATTTTTCCATGCAACATTAACCTAGGTTTTGAAGTAGGTATAGAGGTATGACTTTTTTATAGCAAGGCTATGTGATTATCCTTGTACCTATAATTAAAAATTTAAAATTCTAAGTTCTCCTCTAAGGCATGTATTCGGAATTTTAGGATCATTCCACCATGACATCCTTGAGTCTTATGACAGGAATGTGGTGATAAACATGCTCCGGAGGTAGTCATCCATAAGACATCAGTGATACCTCCTATAGTGCCACCTATGGTACCACATGTTATTCATAATATGATAATTGAAACCTAGTTTCAAGAGAGTTTATTCCTTATGATGCAATCTATGAAAGGTGTTTCTAGACTGAACCTGACTATGGTAGTGTTTACTATGGAATTATAGTAGAAGAATCCTCTGACAATTTTGGGGGATAGCATACCTCATGTTGGCAAGTCAAGTATTTATTCCAGGAATTCTATATTCGAGCATCTGGAGATGCCTCCAGAGTGGAGGATCGAACTCTCTTTCTATATAATATTTGGTCCTACAAAGTGATGTTGGGATGCCATTAGTATGAAGATCGACATAAAGACATGATATTAATGAACTTATAGATGATATTTTACAATTACTTATTTCCACAGGCAATAAGTAATGACATGGATAGAGAGTTCACGAACATGCAATAGGGATCCTTTTATTTCATGTAATATTCTACTTGTATTATTGGTTTTGACCACTTCACACCAACTCTAGTAGGATATGAGGTCATAATTACTTGAGGATTCAAGGATAGGATGGTATACACCATATAATTAGAGGTTAATGTCTTCTGATTGACTAATTTTTCTTAAATAGTCAACCATTCCCCCATTATGAAGTGGAATATGAGGGAAGCCAATATTGGGAAATGTGGTGGTTCAACACCCAAACCATCTAGTGGTTCTTTAAGTGTAAAGAAGTTATGTTTCATGGTTCCTTGTGGGGGTAGAATGATTCATATAGATCATACTGATAGATTCCATATATGTCATCGTTGTGGGAAACATGGACACATGAGACCCTAGGGTATACAAGATCAAATTGAGTGTAGATACTGTAGAAGGATGGGGAATATCCAGTTCTTCTACAAGGCATTTCCACCAATTCTTATCTAAAGAGGATCTACACCCAACCCACATTATAGAGTGGGGCCAGTAGTACCTTATTAGATAGGCAGACAGAATACCACCAGTAACTTAGGTTGAAGTGGTGGTCAAGGAAAATGGAATCAAACCTAGGGCTTCCAAAACCAGTTGAGTGGGCCTGATTAGGGAAGTCAGGTTGTGAATTAGGTCTGTATCACATTCCAGTTATATGTAGTGCAATCTATGATGGAGGATTAGAGTGTCGTCCCATATACTATTCGAGGTACTATTCAAGTAGCCTTTACATTAGTGTCTTTTTTTGTTTAAAAATTTTGTATCACACACTTTTATATATGAAACAATTCTAGGGAGTCTAGGCATTGAGATATAGTATTTATGCGGTGTTATGGAACTCAACATCCTTTTGGGTATATGATCATAGAGTGTTCACCAATGTAAGGATTTTCCACTTGAGATAGGTGGATATCTCTTTGTATGGAATCTTTTTATCCTCAACATGAGAGGGTTTAATGAAATTATTGGAATAAACTAGTTAGTTCTATATCAATCGCATATTGATTTCTATTGCTAATAGATGAATTCCACCTACCCAGAGGGTAGAAGAAACATAGACAAGGGAGAATGGGATGTACATGTTTCATGAGTTGGACCTAAGGATAATGGGATGGGTAGAGTGATAGACCAGATTGTCCATCTCTTCTTGTATGATCAACGAATGTGACCCAATGAGTTCTATCCTATGGTGGATCATGTTGGGGAAATCTTCACTGACTAAGTTTTTGTGCAATCTCTATTAAGAGAGAGGTATAAATCACTAATGAGATAGTTATATGAGTGATAATAGTTTCCATTACTCCATATAGGATGTAACCTAAGGAACTTTTGGAGCTCCAAAAATTGTTGGAGGACCTAGATGACAAAGGTTTTATATACAAAAAAACATATATGTGGGGTTCACTAGTCCCTTTTTCCAAGAAGTCAAATGAAACCCTTAGGTTTATCATAGATTTCTAAAGATTAAACCAGCTCACTGTAAATAATCAGTATCCAATACCTTCAATATAAGACCTTTATTTTTAGCATCGATGATAAATAGTGTTTCCAAATATTTATTTGAGGTCAGGCTATCATTTGGTACTTGTCAAACCATTATACATACATTGTACATCTTTTTGGATAAGGTATGGTATTTATGAGTAGCAAGTAGTTTCGTTCAACCTAATGAATGTTCAAGTATTTTTTATGGATCTGATGAATTAGGTTTTCCACACATATATGGATTCATTAATTTTAGTCTTTGTGGTTTAAATATTAGTGTATTCTCATTCTCGACACGACTATTCCAAACATCATGATATCATACTGAATATACTAAGATAGAATCATATATACACTAAGCATAGAAAATTCCACTTTTGGATTATAAAGTTATCTTCATAAGTCAAATCATCTTGAAATGATGAGAATCAGCAGACCAATAGATAGTGAGAGGTGTATTTCCCTGGGACTAGTCGAAAAATGTCTTTTCTATATAGACTTTCTTTGGGATCTCAGGGTATTAAATATTCTTCATCTAGGTTTTCTCATGCCTAGAAGTTCCTCTTACATGCTTGACTGTGAATGTTATGAAATTCATGTAGTTAGGCATAATTTTAGGAGTTTATCTTAAAATTGACTTCATCACCAATTTTGATTCTTTCAGAGATAAGAATGAGCTATATAGTTTACTATGACGCATCAGGCATTGGGTCTAGAGAATTTATGATATTGGATAAATGAGTTTTAGAATATGTGTCTTGTTAGTTGAGTTTACATCAGTAGAATTACACAACGCAAGACCTTGATCTAGTTATTATTTCTCATGATTTACACTATTGGATACATTTTTCAGAAGAATTTTTTTTTGTTTCCATGAACCACAAAATTATCATGTATATCTTCAAAAAATGTGATATGAATCTCATGTAGTACATATGGGTCAAGCATATGTAGTCCTTTTATTTTTATCTTTCCTATACACCCGGAGAAGGAAACGTTATTGCTAATTATCAGAACCAAAAGACTCATACTTAGGAAGATCAGGAGGCCAATAGTGAGAGGTATCTAATGGACTTGTTTTTTGTGATTAATGTTGATGTTTAGGATAATCATGGTCAAATAGTACTCTTAGCCTTAGAATTTATCTCTACCTTTAGGGAATGGTTGAGAATGAGGAAACTCTTAGATCTTGAAAGATAAATCTTAAAGTAAAGTATCATAAATGATGATTCCTCATCTTTTTAGACCATGGATAAGGATGAGACCTTATCCAATCATGATAATATCTGGGTCCTAATAGACATCTAACATGATTCGATGTGGGAATATATTTCTTTAGTTTGTGTAGTAGATCTTGGTGTCACAATGTTTTATCAAGACTTACATGTCTAGTATAGGTGGCCTAGTATTAAATGGTAGATAACTAACTTCATTACCCGATGATCCACATATCAGTAGGAGAAGCGAAACATTAGTGACTTAAATAATTTTTAAATTTTTTTTCAATTATTAATGGAAGTGGGACACTATATTCATATACATCATGAATTATTTTCCAAGATCACCCCATGGAAATGATATTGTTTGGGAAGTTATTGACCATTTGATAAAGGTCACATAGTTGTTACCTATTCAAGAGACCATCTCTATAGATGATCTAGGGAGGATATATTTTAGGGAGTTCATATGTATTCAAATAGTCGTATGTTGTATCATATATGATAGGGATTTCACTACATGTCATAGTTTTGGCTTGGATTATAGAATGCTTTGGTCACATAGGATCTTCTACGCATGACGTATCACCATTATACTAACAGAAAAATCGAGTATATGATTTAGGTTTTAGAGAACATTCTTCATGCATGTTTCCTTGAATTTGGGGGTTATTGGTAGAAACACATACAATAATTTGAGTTTTCATATAACAATATCTATTAGGATAACTTTCAGATGGAAACTTATGAATCCTTATATTGTATTCCTTACCGATCAACTATGTGGTGGTTAAATAAAGGGGATGAATATTTTATTGGACCACATATTGTCCAGGAGACTACAGTGTAGGTCCAACTGATTTGGAATCCCATGCTGGCAGATTAGTCTATATACCAGTCTTATGCCAATTGAAATTGATGACCTATTGAGTTTGAGGGTAGAGACTATGCGTTCTTTCATGTTTTTCCTAGGGCTGGCCATCAATGAATTCATAGGTCGGGTAAGCTCTCTACTAGATTCATCTGTCCTTTTTTAGGTCTTAGATTTATTTAGGCAAGTGGATTACCAAATAGAACTACTTCAAAGATAAAGGTTTTTTCATGATTTTTTTATATATCTCAACGTTGTCGGTATTATTCAGACCCATCACATATTTAACATCCTAATGAGGCTGTGTTAGATTTGGATACTTCCATAAATAAGTATCTAATGTGTATTATAGATCTTAGTGTAAAGACACTCCAAGGTAGATTAGTTTCTTTAGTATGGGTGAATTGATAGAATAAAAGATTACATGAAGATAACTGGGAGCGAGAAGCTGATATACAAGTTATGTGTCTAGTTCTTTTCTTTGATAATCCCAATTTACCCTCGAGAGGCCAACTTGGGGGAAAGTTTCTTTATGGGGAGAATGCAACTACATAGATTTTCACTGAGGTATGAATCATTATTTTTTAAGATTTAATTCTTTTTTTAATCTTCATAAATATGATCTATGGTCTATGGAATGTTCCAAGAGTGTCTGGGGCTTGGTTGGAGCCCGAATCTCTGAAAATTCGACAAACAGAGTGGGTTGCCTAGTTAGCGTAAGGTTGGTATTAATAGTGTGACTAAATTGTGTGGGAAACCTATTTCAAAGGAATGGTTGCATGGTTTTTTTTCAACCATATACGAATCTCAAAATGAAAATTCAGAATATAATACTTTTTAGAAAAAATAATTTCTCATGGATTGTGAACTGTTAAGAAAATCATGGGCCTAACCCATCCAAGGGGGGTTCTTGGATAGTGGAGGCATCACGGCTAGTGCACAGTTTGGCTAATTGTTTCGCCAAACCATGTGGCCTCATTTTGAGTGGTGATTTTACATTTATACCAATGAAATGTTTTTAAACCCAATTCATCTTTTTTCTACTAGTCTCCTATGAACAACACCCTCATTTCCTCTCCTAAAGGCTCTCCATCCTCCTTGGTTAGGGATTGTGATAACTCCTCAATCCTGAATTTTTTTTCTTCACTATTGGTTATGTTGGATCTGTAATGGAATTCTCCATAATAATCATAATTCCTATGTTAGTTTATAGTGTCCTATCTTGTGCTATTTTTTGTGGGTTTAAATGCATATTTTCAGGGTATTGGTCCATTCATCTATTTTGTCTCATTCTTGCTCGATTCATAGGGCGACACGGGACAAGGTGAGTGCTATGAACCTAATATTGGTCATCTAGAAATATTTTTCAAATGTTTAATATTTTTTCATAGTATTTTTTTGATGTTTATAAAGAAATATATTTCAACGCATTAACATAAAATGTGTTAAAAATATTTAATTTGATGTACCTTTTATAATTACTCCTTTATACCAAGTTATAAAGTTATAGGATGTCGAACCCATTGATTTCCACCCCTATAGGTGTGGAAAATGAAATTCATTCCTTTTATATGAAATTTTAAATGAAAAAACACCTTATAAGTGTTATTATTGACCTAAAATTCATATTTCATTTCTTTGATAATCAAATGGATTGAGTTAATTAAACAAAAGAGGGGGGAAATTCAATACCACATGTTATATACCTGTAAATCTTAATTTTGAATTAAAAACCCTTAAATAATTATTCTAAATGATTATAATTTTTTTATAGGTAAATTCTCATTGATATTATTATTATTATTCCATGATTATTTTCTACTGAACAATGGTTAAGGGTTCTATTGAGCATGGTGCTTCATGGTCCCTTATGTCGGGTGATGGGCATGATGCGTCACATTGTTATTATTTATTTGGGTTATGGGAATGATGGTCCATATTCCTATGGAACAGGTGTTGGGATTAAAGACTCACCCCACCATCAAAAATGATAGGTAATATGTCTCATATTAATATGAGATTCATGGATTGTACCCTATGTTGGATCATAGATAACTTTAGACTTGTTATGGACACATGATTTAGGCCCTAGGTCCAGCTAGCACCTAGTATCCATGTATATGCCTCTAAACGTCCTCATGTATAGTGTGCATATACATGTATACATATTATATATATACGATTAATATATATATGGTTACTAATTATATATATATATATATATATCGGCCTAAGATGAAGAAGGTAGAGCCATCCAGGTGTCCTATATGAACCAGAGTTGGCTGGTATTTATTTTAGAAAATTATTAATTATTCATTTATATATGTACTCATATACTGTGTACACTGGAATGATTATTCTAGAAACTATTGGTGGTGGCCTATTGAGTTTATCCCCACCCTACCCAGGCCACATTTGGAATCCGAGTACACTTCATGTTTGTAGGTATGGATAAGGTAAAACTCCCAATTATGTATGCTTAATCCATTAACTTATAATATAGAACATGGGAGAAGAGGACCAAGCATATGCACATGATGATAATGGAAATGTATTTTGGTATTTTTTTTATTTTTTTAGCATTATTTATAAGCCTATACTTTGTATCTGATGTTTCCCCTTTCTGTATATCACCATGACAAGATGTCATAATATATGACTTAGCCTATAGAATTTGATATTAATTATTATCTCTGGGTTGTTTATGTTTCCATAATTGATTATTATTATTTTTAATCTATTCTATATTTTATATTTTGACTCCGTTATTTTCTATTTATTCATTATGTATATTTTTCACTTGGATAAGATGGTATAGTCTCTCCACCACACTACCTTGGACCCTCACTACTAGTCAACATCCTCTATCATAAGGGGAGGTGCACATGGGGACTTGTGACCCATTAGACCAGGGTACCATTTTAGTGGATCCTAGGCTAGGATGTTACATTCAGGTTGTAATTTTATATGAAAAACAATTTTACATGAGTTGAAATACCCCTCTTAAAAATCCTATTGTCCTATGATGAGATTCCCCTCTTTTAAAATTCCTATTGGTAATATGTTATTTTTTATGTGACCAAAAAACACATGACATATTAGTTTGAGTAGTATCGATATATACTATGAGAACCCATCAACTATATTGTCTATACTTGAGTTGGGAACTCCATTATCATCTTATTTATCTTTCCCTTGTTATATAAACTCTATCACTTTTTTTGTCAAAGTTATATGTCTCTTAATTCTAAAAACTCTTATTCCAATAAAAATGTTGTTAAACTATATAAACATACCATCAAGGTGATCTATAATAGTACATGGCAATCTATTCAGGGATATTTTACCTCACCCTTTTTACTTGGTAGACAACCTCATAATTTGATCAATGCTATCCAAAGGAAAACACAAGCCTCATTTATATAACTTGTAAGACCTTGAACTATTAAATGTAAGTGAAAAAATACTTTAAATGTTGAAACCCCATAATGCATGACCTAGGTACATGTTTAGAATCCACTTTTCAAGGAATTCACCTCAGATCAACTATGTAATTTTTATGCATTTTTTTGAATAAATAGAAAATAAAAAAAATTATTTTTGATAAAAAACTCATAAATGGTGGCCTAAGAAAAAAACATGTTTCTACCCACTAGGATACTTCATCAATGAAATAGAAAAGATTTATGAGGAATATGTTAACATAAATAATTCTTCTGGGAAACACCATATCAACCTAGATAAAATCAAGTTTTAAAATATAGGTCCATTGATCAACATAGATGATAAACCACTCTCATTTCCTTCCACATTTTTTGTAGATTATTTTTATGGTATGATGTTCTCATTGAATGTATATAAACTATAAGAATCAAGGTTCTATCCTGTAACACCTTAAACTATTTTGAGTGGTCTATTATATACGACCTTATTCCTTTTGGTATATGATAGATCTAAATATGAATTACTATTTTATGGGTTTACATGTTCATGTTTGGGTTTCCCATGGAAATCTATAATAATAAGGCACTAATATATTACCACTTATATTTAAAATTGATCTCTATAAAGAACTCATTTCAAGAACAAGAACTAATTTCAATTCTCACAGGATATGTATTTATGTTTAGATTAAAAATCATGAATAAATATATAAAATAAAAATTCATTTGACTCACCCAAACATCCCAGTATTTAGGCTAACCAATTCAGGTTTTGTTTTTCCCTATTAACCTTATGCTAGGATTTATAAATAATTGAATCAATTATTCCTCCATGAAATACCAAAATCCTTTAGTTTGTAATCTCTTCTTACCTAATATATTTTCATTAGTGAGCCAAATCAAGAATCTGACCACATGTTAAATAAATGTGACAAAGCAATCAATAACACCATATAATCATATTCATTAAAATTTAATGCATTTAATTCCAAGGGTGAGATTTTTGAACACAGAAAAATATGTTCTATGAAGTTTTTTGTTGAAAGTATGGTACAATAATCAATAAAATGACATAATTAAACTATTATAATGAATTTATTATTCTATATAAGGAATAAAAATGTTATATACTTGTTTCATATAAATTCTCACAATCCATGTGATGGAAATTTAAAAAAAAAACCAGTCTAAGGGCATTTTGGTGAGAAACTCCCACAAGGAGTAGGAATTTTATTTCATCATTTAAAATCTAATAGGTATGTTGAAATAAAAAAAATTAGAGGGGTTTTAGGAACTTTTTGTCTTCAAAAAACACATAGTATGAAGGAATTATATATGTAATGGTGTGTTTAATTTCATAGAATTTGGGTTGACTATTTGTGGATCCAAAACAAACATATGGGTCAAATGTTATGTTGAGGTCCATTTTATCATAAGATAAAAAATATGGGAAGGGAAAAAGCAGTGAAAAAGGATTTTTTTAGAAAATATAAAATCCTTTTATGACCATGTTATCCCCATATGATCATGTGTTCCTTCATAGATGGAATTTGTTTTTTATAGGCTACTAGATTCCTTTTGGTTTCATTATAAGGACTGATCCTCAAACAATAAATAATATAGTGTATTTAGAAAATGATTCATTATATTTAATTTAGGAAGATTATTTAGTTTTATAGTTTTATAGAAATTGACCATCATCCTTACATAAATAAAATTTTCATCATAATTTTAACACTTTAAATTAGTATAATTTTTTCTAACAAAAAAATATTTTATGATATAACATGTTTTATTTTCATGGAATATTTTCACAATATTCATATTGAACTCATCCTTGTACCTAATCATACTTAAACCCAATTAATATCATTTTAAATTGAGGGATGAGTTTAAAAGCTCACTAAGGTGAATAAAAAAGAAGAATGATAATTTTTCGTACATGAATACATATATAGGATTTGTATTTGTCAGAATTAAACTTTTGGATAAAAAATTTCATTATGAAAGAAATAATCCTTTTTTTCAAATGATTTTCATAAACAATTTAACAATAAATCCTAAAGTAAAAAATAAAATTCATAAAGGGTACATTAAAATCATGGATAACTTGTGAAAACCTTTTCAGAGACAATTTATGAATTTCACCCTTATGAAGTATCATATAATTTCTTTTAGACATTATCTCATGAATAATAAAATGGAATAACATCATAAAGAACATGGTATAATAATAACATAGAGAATTGGGCGTGACATACCAACCTAGGTCCCGTATACTAGTGCCCCGATCTGGTTCCATACTTGACTTAGGCATGCCTCCCCGTATGCCAGAGGATATCAACTTGAAGAAAGGGTCTATTATGTAATTTAGAGAGACCATACCCTCTTTATCAAAGCTTCATTGTAGTGGAAATCAACATGGAATATCCAAATTATAACAAAAAATAAAAAATATAATACAAAAAAAAACATAAGACCAATCATCACATGATGAATCCAAAATTGGAAAATAATATCCAAAACCAAAATAGTAATTATGTCATAACATATTTGTGTCAAGTTTAAAAATAAAACCCTAAATAGAGACACACTGACAACTCCCAGGTGGGTCTTGACATCATGTATGGTTCCCTTATTCATCCTCCATCCCTAATCCCAACTCATACATCTAACATATAGAACTTTACCTTATCAAATCCTACAAACATGAAGTCTATTTAGGTACTGATTAGGATGACCGAGTAGGGTGTGGGTATAACTCAGTAGGCCACTACCAACATAATATAAATAACTATCCAATATATAATAGTGTATTAAATTGTATAATAAATAATGATCAATCAAAATGTAAATACCATACACATTTAAATATTATTTATTTAACCACATAGTCACCCAGGTTCATTGGGAAACTCAAACTAATCATATCCGATTTAGCCCATGTTGGAGTTTTCAAAATACACCATATTAATGTCACAATAATCCATTCATGTAAATTCAATAATTATTTAATTCCTATTTAAATTCATACATTAGGGTCCTATAGTAGCAGTCTGGAACACTATATGTTTTAAGAGAAATAGTCTCTAACCAACAACTCAATAATCACATGTAAATAAATTAATATATATATCTTGGGGGCTTTGAAAAAAATTCTATCACCCCAAGGGTATTTGAAACAGCAGTCTGTAACCCACAAATCATTGTTCACATCATTCACAAACATCGTATACCATGGTTCCACATTCATAACCCATTTATACCCCATTTTCATAACCCATTATTAAACCAATTTCATGATCTTATTTATCAACCATTTCCATAATCCAATTTTCAACCATTTTCATAATCCCATTTATCAATCATACATCAAGTATTTAATTCAATTGCATACATATATTATTCACATTTTTTGTATTTCATTATTTTTATTCAATGATATTTTCCCCACTTCATGGGTTTCTGTCAACTCAGTCTCATCATCCACAACAGTTCCAATGACATCTATGGAGGGTCTCATAAACACATGAGAAAATCAATACTTTAATATTAATTTTAATTTCAATTTCTCAATGTGGAAAGGAAATGTTACAATGAAAACACATGAATCATAATCAACAATATGAGAAATAGAAATTAAACCACCTACCTCAAGATCATTGTCGAATGCTCGAAAACGGAAACCATCAATTTGACGTAGAACAGTCAAAACCACAAAAGTTAGGAAGATCTAGTATCAAAAACATAGACCAATATCCAACTAAATGAAATCTTTTAAAACCTAGATCTAAAATATTTCCAATAGATTAAAAATAAACCCTCTCCATAGTTAAAGAATGTCCGGAGAGAGGGGACTCCCAATGAGGAAGAAATCACATATCAAAGAGGAGTTGATCCATCTACTGGACCTTTGATTCCCAAAGGTAGACATTCAAGGAGACTTCTAACCCTATCTGGGCCCTTCAAAATAAAAGTAAATCATATTAGGTCAATCCAAGGATATCATAGGTAAGAATCATGGGGATCAAAAAAATTAAAAAAATTTGGGGTTTAGTAACTGCATGAATGGTTTCATGTGCAGGGAAACACATTTTTCCAAAATGTTCACCATAACCATACACCACTATTGTCTTGGGATCATGGTTTCTACTAAGTTGGAACATGGTATGAAAAATTGTGCACCAAATGTGAAAACACCATCTATCTGAGTGTTCACAATTTTCTAGTGGTAGGCACACAATTTTGGGAAATCATGTGCCTATAGTGAAATGACCAAATCCCCTCCAAAAGTTTCCAAAACTCACCAAAACTCACTGGAGAAAATATCCAACTAAAATATGATCGAAAGAAGAAAAATATATGTCAAAAATAGTATGATGCATCTCAATAATGGTTGGGTTCTTATAATCTCCTTCCCTTAGAACAGATCATCATCGAGTTATACCCCAAAGCTTAACTAAGATTCCAAGGTAAAATGGTTAGACCACTAATACCACATATTCACTTCCCTCTCCAATGTTTCCCAATAAATATATCCATCCTTTCAACACAATCAAACTATAGGAACAATGTTTCCCTAAAACACTTTCTCACTATGATCTAAAACACGAATATGACTCGCTGCAAAGGACACATCAGCCTCATGTTCAACATCACTAACATCGATCACATGGGAATTTTATGGGTGACACTACAAAATATGTGACATGTGGAAAACATTATTCATATAAATATACCTCTATGGAAGAGAAAATTGATATGACACCAATAATATTATATCTTTGATCTCAAAATGTTCAATCAATTTGGGCACCAATATTCCCAGCCACTGAATCCTATGATGATCTAATTTTGGTGAAAACTGCAGGAATACATGATCTACCACTATAAAATCATTTTATTGATGAGATCACTCAACATATAAATTATTAAACATTGAGTTGTATCCATACATTTCCAAAACAACTAAACCTACTTTGATGTCTCTTACACAAGACTTGATCACACCAACATTGACTCACCCGCCTCAATCCATCATAGAGGTGATCTTAAAGACCTACCATAAAGTGCCTAATATGGTTCAATCTTTCTAGTTTTCTAATCACTATTTTATTGGATAAATCACCTAGTTCCCATTTATTCTTTCAAGTCCCACCAAAATCAAGGACTCATGCTCTCATCATGTTCTCTAGAACCTGAAGAGTACACTCTAATTCCACATTAGTTTGTGGGTAGAAATGCATACTTACAAACAATTGGGTTCCCAAAGTCTTCTATAAGCCATGCCAGAATATTTAAGTAATATTATATTCATTCTATGAGAATATGTTATGTGTCACCCCATAAAAAGAGACTATATCTTGGAAAAATATCTCACCTAAATTCTCAATGGTAAAAGTCTCTCGAATAGGAAAGAAATGGGATACCTTTTTTTACCTATCTATAGTAACAAAAATCATTTCATTCTTACAATGTCTCCTCAGAAGACCCTCTAATAACTACATGGTGACATCATCCCATTTCCATTTTGGAATGGGAAACAGATATAGTAAACTACCTGGTCACTGATGCTTGACCTCCACTTACTGAAAGATGTATCGTAATTCCACAAAACCTATATTCAACCTTTTTATGACCGGAAATCAGTACTATCAACATAGGTCACATTACATTTTAGTCAAACCAAGATGAACCACACACTTTGAGGAATTAAACTCACCCATTAGCTCCTCATCATACACGTATGTACCACATCATGGTTCTGGACATAGATTTCCACATATTCATCTATATCCCAATGAGAAGGTGAATCTACACCTTCAAGGATTCCCCACAAGGCAAAACTTTCCATATCCTCAAATTGAATCTCCCTGATCAGGCTCAGGTTTGTAGACTAAACTGATAAGGTACATGGTCCATATTCTCTTATCCCCTCCAAACCTCAATATGAATCTCAACTCTCAAGGTCATCATATTACACTAAGAACTAGAATACTGAACTACCTGAGTATATGTCATCCTACTCAAATGATCAAAAACACTATTTCCCTTCCCCAATGTATAGGAAGCCTTGAAATAAAATGACTACAGATACTCAACCCATCTCTACTACCTAAGATTCAAATATCAATGAGAAAATATATATTTTTAAATTTTATGATAAGTATTCACATTAAATCTTTCTCACAATAGGTAATGTGTCTAACACATTAATTAATAAACCACCGCAACTAAAATGAGATCATGATCAGGGTAACTCCACTCATTTCTCCTCATCTTTTGTGAAATATACCCCACAACTCTATCTCCCTGCAACAATAATGTTCATAACCTGATTATAGATGCATTAAAAACATAGTATACTCCTCACCCAGAATGGTTAGGATCAAGATCGGGGTAATAGTAAAACAAACTTTTAACTCATTCAAATAATTATCACATGATCTACATAATTCAAAATTTAAACCCATCTTGGTCAATACCAAATGTGGTGCATTAAAATGGGAAAATCTATGGATAAACGTCCGATAATAACCCGCCAACCCTATAATTCTTTGAATATCAAAAAAATACTCGGTATTCTCCAAAGAAACCACTTACTATTCCTTATTTGGGTCCACTAACCTATTTTCATTGGAGATGATGTGGTCCATGAAATTTAACTTATCAATTCAGAATTGAAACATAAAAATCTTGGAATATTTCTAATTCTCTCTTAGCATACATAGAAAGATGTCAAGATTTTGGGAATGAAAATCACGATTCTGGAAGTACTACATTATGTATTCAATAAAAAAAAAATATATATATATCTAGGTATAGAAGAAAGATTCAGTTCATCAAAGATACAAACATAGTTGTTGTTTTCCTCAGCCCAAATGGCATCACGAAGAACTCCTATAGGAAATACCTGCTTCTAAATGTATTCTATAAAATATCATAAGGTATGAATCTCAACTAATTATAACCCAATATAAAATCAATCTTGGAGAAAATATAAGATCTTCTAAAGTGGTCAAAATGATTGTTGATATGAAGAAGAAGATACTAGTTCTTCACTATCATCTAGATCAATGTTTGAAATTCTATACATAAACACAATGTCTCATCAGCCTTATTAGAAAAAAAATAGAGAACCCCATTTTGATGTACTAAGATGGATAAATCCCTTATCCATTAAAACTTCCAACTAAATATTATGATTTTAAGATCTATTGGTTCCATCCTATATGGTGTAATAGAAACCGGTTCATCTCCATGCATGAGATCAATTGTAAACTTAAAACCCCTCTTAATTGGAATCCTTGAGATATACTCAGGAAATAAATCATAAAAATTTTCCAATATTGGTGTAAATACATCATGCTTCACACCTCCATCATCTAGTAAACGAATTGAATCCAGGGCTATGAGAATCCTCAGTTGCTGATGAACTAGCCTTGCATGGCCTACCTGGATATCCCAGTCATCAATATAAACATAATTGTTAGCCTCCAAATATGTAATGGTAACTTTACTATTGTAACAATTTATGTGGGATCGGTATGATACCATATTTTCTATACCCAAGATCATTTAAAAACTTTACATGTCATGTATATAAATATCCCAACAGAAATGATACTCCCCATCCTCAAGAGAACACCACCTATATAAATAGATGTCCCATGACTGTACTCCCAAAGTTGTGTTGATCTTCATAACGTCACTAAAAAACTCCACCATCAAAATCAATCCATTCACAAGTTTAGTATATATAAAAATAAGTGAGGCTCTTGTGTCAAATAGAGCACTATCAACCGTCTAAGCTATATGAATAATATGTCTGATAGTCTATGGTCCATCTTTATTTCCCACTAATATAGAACAACCTACATGAAACTATCATGTCCCTCTTTCCAGTTCTTCAAACTGAGACCCCTAAGGGGAAGAACTATACCAATATGGGTTCTCTTTCATTAAAGTTAATTATCCACCTCCTTGACCATCATGACTAGAAGAACTCTAATTGCTCGACTAATATGGGGTAGATTATCCCCTTTTTCTACTCTTATTTGGTGTAGCTCCTCAATTTTTACCCATCAGTGTATGGTTATGTGATATATTATATGTGAACCTTCTAACTCTAAGCTTGTCACTCTACTAGTGGTCATCAACTTTGGCTATGAATATGACCCAACCTAGCACAATAGAGGTAGTATACTCATTTAATCCTCTAGGTAGCCACTCCTCCCTAGAAACTTTTTTCCTTTTCCCTATCTGATGTTCTTATAGTGATGATTCCTACTCTAAGAAGAAGTATCTCTTGGTTGTCCAATAAAAACCACCTTCATTTCACCAGAAGCCTCCTTTAGGTTCACTTTGAAGATAAGATCCTGATTCACCACCTCAAAAAAATTCTTTAGTTGGAATATGTTAACTTGGGACTTAATCTAACATTTAAGTCCATCCTAAAACCATTTCACCAGAGTTTCCTTATCCCCTACCAAAGTTGGTAAAAATCACTACAAATTAGTGAAGAGACCAAAATAGTCCATCACAAAGATATTACCGTAGGTCAAACTAATAAAATCGAAATCCCTATTCTCTCAGAGCATCTTGGAGTAATATTTTTCCAAAAACATCTCCTGAAAGTCTTTCCATAACATGTTATCATTTCACTCAGCCTATGTATAAATATCCCACTAATGTTGAACTGATCTGTGCAATATATAAGCACTCAATTTGACTATCCTCTCCACAAGATCCTCTAAGTGGTTAAGGATTGTCTAGATATACTCAATCCATAATTTGGATGCCTTATGTTCACCATCTCCTATAAAGGTCATAGAGTGATGAAACTAGAACTCCCATGTCATATTAGACATATTCCACAAAACTACCTTAGTTATATTTCCATAAACTAAAAAATAGAGGATATTTCCCATGGAATAGATTCCCAACTCCTTCCCTTGGAATTATTAGATTCTCTAGTTCAACTAATGGAGGCACATTTCCATCAATTTCCTCATATATTCCTATCAAATAACATCATCATGGAGCCATATTTCTACAATGGAAAACACATGTCTTAGGACACATAACACATCATTATCACATTTACATTATAGTAATTAACTTGAGGCTATAATAGGTCAACCTACAAACTCTTCCACATGGTCAATAATGAATCGCTAACTCTACCCTCAACCATCCCTCATCTGGTTCATGGCTAACATACGGTAAGAATTTTTTTTTCATGTTTCTCATTTTAGAACCATTTATCCATTTCAAATTACCAATTTTAGTGTCATTTAAAGTTATCAAATATGAAAAATTATTTTCATTTCAATTACTCACCTGAAACCTTCTTTTCTATGCATGCCTAAAATGATGAATGTCTTAAAAATCCCAAGTTCCTAGAATGATGAATTTATACTCAACTTCTATTACATATTTGGACACGAGTAAAAGCTCATAAAATAAAGAGATCACAGAAAAAGAGAATCACCCATGGTGAAATAACATTCAATTGTAATAGAAAACATCATGAACTATAATCCCACCCATGGTACTTGGGATTCCCCCATACATGGGTTAGCTTCTCCCATGCACGAGCTCATGGAAAAATCCTGGATCAACCTAGTCTCTTGTATAACAATACCAAATATAATGAAATTGAAAAAAAAATAAAACCCATCTAATACCACTTTTTGACATCCTAACCCTAGTTCAACATAATGATGCCCCGAGACGGTTAATTACATGACCTCAGGCATGACTCCCCATATGACATAGGCTACAAACTAGTAGAAAGGGTCTATTATGTAATGTGGGGAGACTATACACTCTTAATAAAAGTATCACAATAGAAGTAATAAATAAATAATATCCATATGATAATAATAAATAACCAATATAATAATAAACTAACATAGAGAAAGAATCAGATGATGAATCCAATACATGAAAATAATATCCAAAACAAAATAGTAATTATGTCATGTCCTATTAGTGTCAATTTTGTAATGAAAACCCAAAACAAAGACACATTGATAACTCCCCGGTGGGTCCTGATATAGTTCCTGGTTCCCACATTTGGGATCCATATTGAATCCCAAATCATCCATCTATCATTGGTCTCTTTCCCTTATCATGTTCTGCAAACATTATGTCTACTCATGTACCAACCAGGAAACCCGAGTTTGGTGTGAGGGAAACTCATTATGCCATTTCCAACTATGAATAATGAAATATCAAGTCTATAAAATTATATAAATTTTTATAAATAATAAAGAACAAACAATGACTAAACATTTTTTACATTTAATTACTCTTTAATTAACCACATAGGCCCATAAGTTCAAGGTGAAACCCAAACCAATCATAGAATCTTTAGCCCATTCCAAATTATGAACCATACACCATATGAATTTAACAATCATTCTTTCATGCAATATCATTATTCAATTAATAAAAATTTCACATTCATATATTGGGGGACAAAGAATCAATCTGGAACCCCATGGGTATTTGGATATGTAGTCCCCATCCCACAATTTAGTGATCACATCAATATATATATATATATATATATATATTTGGGACCTAGAGAAAATTTATGGAACCCCAAGGTCATTTTGAAAACTAGTCCCTAACCCACAACTTGTTGTTTATATCATCCAAAAATGACACACACTATGGATCCACATTCAGCACCCATTTATCCACCATTTTTAAAACCTGTTTTTCAACCACATTCATAATTGAATTTATCAAACATTTTTATTGTCCCATTTATCAACCACACATAAGGGATTTAATTCAATTCTATACACCCATAATTCCCATTTTTTATATATTATGATTTTTATTGACTAATATTTGGCATGACCCATGGGTTTTCGTTAATCTGGTCTCATATTCTCCAATGGTTCAAATAGGATCCATTGAGGGTCTCATAACCACATGGGAAAATCAATTGGTTAATTATAATTGAAATTTCAATTTACCAATGTGGAAAATAAATGGTACAAATACAACATGTCTGTTATAATCAAGAATATGGTAAATATCAATTAGATCAATTACCTCGATATTGTTGATGAATGCTCACCAACCATAGCATTCAAATTGATATGGAATAGTAAAAACCACAATATTAAGGAAGATCTAGGATCCATACCTAGGACCAAGGTCAAATTAAACAAGATCCTTAAAAACCAAGATTTAATCAATTTCCAAAATATTAAAAATAATCCCTCTCTAAATGGATGGAAATATGGGAGGTATAGGATTCCAAAAGAGGAAGAAATCATGTAACAAAGAGGACTAGATCCTTCTACCAGTTCATTTATTTATTAAGGTATACATTAAAGGAGCCTTGGAACCCTATCCATATCCTCAAAAACTAAAGTAAATCATATTATGTCGAGGTGGGGAGATTTTTTTTGTAACAAATAGGATATTTTAGAACTTTTAATAATTTTTTGAGGGTTTAATTTTTTCATGAAAAATTTCATGGATGGGGTCAAAGGGTTTTCCAAACTGTTTTCCCTATCCATTTACCCCTACACTTTAGGATGCACAATTAATACTAAGTCGGTGCACAGTTTCAAACACTGTATGTCAACTGTGCACACATCCTTTATCTGAGGGTGCATGGTTTTCTGGGGGAAGGCACACAGTTTAGGAAAAATGAGTGCTGACTATGCACTAAACAAAACCCCTCAAGAAGCTTCTAAAACACTCCCAAACTCAACAAAGAAAAGCTAAAATGAAAAAATATGATCAAAAAGGGTTAAAAGGTAGATAAAAAAGTACAAGGAATCTCTATAATGGTTCATATCTTACAATAGAAAATGTTGAAGAAACAAAAAACCTAAAAATATCATAAGTCACAGTGAACTTCCTAGATAACATCACATGGTGGAAATAGTCCCATAGTGAATTATATTTACTACATAATCTCATACATAACGTCTCGTGAGACTAAAAATTTACCCAATGAATTGAATAACTATTTGGGTGCACCCATCATAACATGTTCAAGATTATGTATTCTAAATAATGTAGTTAGTCATAAGGTATAAACATAATACTTAACCATGGAAAGAAATTGTTTGCATAATCTTACCTCATATCATAATCAAAATAGATTTATTAAAGAATAAATTTCAGAAATGATTCAAAGGGATGTATAACCCCATCGAAGGAAGTTAGAATAAGCTAGGTAAATATGTGGGAGGCATTTATAAATAAATTATAATCATTCCATTAAAATAATTAGATAGAGAAAGTGAGATTGAGAGTGAAAGGCCATAACCTCAAAAGGGTGGTTTATAGAGATCCCTTACAACCAAAATAAAAACATTTTTAGATATCAAAATATCCAATTTCATTTAAAAACCTTTTTTAAAATACACAAAAAAATGTAAACATGGTTCTTATTTGAAGAAAAAAAGGAATCATATAAATAAAAATAAAGGGATAATCTTGTAAGGGGAACCACTTTGTTAGGGTTTCCCCCATCACTACCTCCCTTTCCTCTGTCTCTGGATGGTGATGACTCCTCTCCTTGGGGTTTCTTCTCAGAAATCTCATTTCATGCAGTCCCTATTTTAGTGTCAACATCGATGAATTTGTGGGATCATCCATCATAGTGATTATCATTGTTTTCTGGACTCTTTAATGCCCATTTCCACCTTTTTATCTATGTATTCCATTTACAGTGTGGTGAACGTCCAATAGTTGAGATCCGGCTTCGGCAGTATGAGGGTTACCACCATATTATCTGTGTCGGTTGGGAGTGCGTATGGTGGAACATTATGGTCTCTAAAGTGGTTGTAATATAGGTAATGGTATTTATAGATCTAGATTTTGGAGGGGAATTATTTTGACGTGTTCTAAAATCCGGGTGGCCGTCATTGTGGTGATGGTTTTTGAACATTGATTTTCTGACTTCATGAATCAGTTTTGGATGTGCATGAAGCATGCTGTGTGATTCTGTTAAATCACGGAGGCATTGATGACGTATCACAATGTTGATGTCATCGGGTAGCTCTTCCCCTGGTTCTTGTTGGATCCCCTCAATTATATTTCTAGAGAGTTCACTTTACTCGACCTCCAGTGTAGGTTTGCTTGTTGTTATAGTGTCGAGGGTGGTTCATGGGTTTGGTGTGGTGAGGCTTTCTCTGGTGATGGTTCATACTGTGGATTGATGTTTTTTGTGGTGTTTCGGTGATGATTTCTATTTTTTGTGGTATGATTTTCATGGTGTTGTGATTTTTCTTTGGACTATGTTTTTAACGGTTCAAGGGATTCTACAACCAGACCATCTACAAGAGGTTTCTCTAGATGAGGTTCAGGGAAAAGAGTTTTCACTATACCATTTCTATCTAGAATTGGATGTTTGAGATGGTATGACTATTCCCATTGGTACCAGGCCAATGAAATTTTTTACGGGATAGCTATCCGAGAAGTGATGGAAGGTGGAAGCAAGATTTAATGTTTTTTTGATGTTGGGAGGGACTTTTCTCTTAAAGTGTGGGTTATGGTTGTGGGATTTTAGACCGTTGGGGCCTGGTTTTTGGTTAAGTCTTTGATGTCATTTTAGGTTCCCCATTTTCCCTTAAAAGGGGTCTATTTAGATAAAAAAATTATTTTTTAGTAGTATAAATAAATTTAAATATAAAATAATGGTTTTAGTGGTGGAAAAATATATAACATCATATATGTTAAAATAAAAAATTTACTTTGAGTTTTTTTTAAATAAATTCAAAGTGTTTCAAATAAATTATGTAAAAAGGATCATTTTTAAATAATTTCAATTAAATTAAACAGAGAAATAAAATATCCTTTATAAATAATTTTTTACATATAAATATATTAATAAATTAATTTTATGGATTTGGATATGGAGGGAAATTATTTTGACAATAAATCTTTAAAACCATTAAAACGAGGTGTCTAATGTAAAGTGTCCCTTATGTAAAACATTAAACAAATTCCCTTTTAAAGCCCTTATGATTAAATTCAGAAATTGTAAAAAAAATATGATCTTTAGCATCTGTTTAATAATAAATAAATTTTTTATGGAAATTTTATAAGAATATTTACATGGAAGAAAACGAGTTAGAGGTGAAAATTTTAATGAGGATATTTTAAAATAATTTCACTTACCTCATGTTTGACTCATTAGGTATAATATTTATTTTCATAAAAAAATAAATTTTATTTATTTATTTACTATCATAAGAACCTTTTACAATTTTATTATCCATTTTACTTTATTTATTATCATGTTATATTCAATTACTTAATCATTTAAGTTCATGTGAGATGTTTTGATAATAATTAGCTCTCAAGTACGAAATGACATCGGTAAGTTAAATACTGTAAATTAGAAAACTCTTTAATCATATATAGAATAATAATAATTACATTATTATCATATTTATATATTAATTATAGTTTCAAAACTAATAGTGTATTATTTTTAGGAAAAATGAACTAAATTATAATCATATAGATGACATGTCATACCTATATCAGAGTATCATTTCCATTTTTCACTGATCGTGAAAGAAAGATGGTAAGTGTTATTTAATCTTCCATAATTTTCATTATATCATAAATATTTTATTATTTTTATAAATATTCTTATATATATTCTATCCACCTAATTTGGTAATGAAAAACAAATCACTTCGCTTTATTGATATGGTAATACAAACATACAGAGGAATGATGTTATCGACTTTCAATGAATTGAAAGGTTAGAAAATCATTGATATAAAAATTTTCTAGAATGAGAAATATTTTGTGATTATAATATAAATAAATTAAATTCATCATTATAAATATCCATGTGAGGAAATTATGGAAAATTAATTACATCAGTTTATGAGGTGATCATATGTTGTACACATGAACGATTTATTCATTTCCCAATTGATGGAAGAGGAGATGGATTTAGGTTATTACATTATCATAATAAAATATAAGTATATTTCATGTATTAATTTTATAAAATCATCATGGTTGGATAATATTTCATGGAGGTGGAAGAAGAAATAATAAAAAAAGGCTTGGTAAAGAACAACACCTCCTCTTCAGGAAACTTCATTGGGTTTACACAAAATTCCTTTCTATGAGGGTTATATAAAAAATCCATGGTCTCTAGGACATGATAATGGATGTAAGGGATGGATTTTGGTTGGTATTTTATGATCCAAGGGTCCTTTTAACTATTATGAAAATAGGAGACATGGTTTCCTTTTATATGTATGGAGAGGGGAACATTTAGTGATTCTTAAAATATTAAATAAATATAAATTAATTTGTACGAAAAAAGGATCAAAACAAATATAAATATAATATAGGTTGAGTATAGGTCTAAATCCTATCATAAAATAAATTTTTTATATTTTTATATTAGTTTTTACCCTTATCTCATTATTTTAACTCGTGTTAACCCTTTATGACACTTATAGTGATAAAAATATTTTTACTCCTTAGGGGTGAAGATAATTTCTAAAAAACAAAATTTCTAAAATAAATTTTTCATTTTTTATATTTTCAACCATATCACAATCAATTGGATGAAGAAATGATTTTTATGAATTTTAAATCATTTAATGAGATTTTATTTGTTATAGAATATCATAAATGTCAATTTTAGATCTATTTATTTAATTTGAGAATGAAAATAACATCAAAACAGGTGAATTATAATATAATATTTTAAAATATCATCAACATGTTATATTTATATAATAAATCTTGGAAGACAATATTTTTTTCAATTTAATTTTACATTCATTATTTTAAAAATAATTTAATTATTTTTCCATTAATTTAATAAATTTTATGCCAATGTTACAACATCTTTGAAGTTAATTATTTCATTAATAGAAACTGTAAATAAATTAACAAGATAAAAAATAATTTATCTTTAAAATTAATATTTATAACTAAACAAAAGTTATATATATCCCTATCACAAAATATTGTAGTTAATAAAAATCTTAAAAGTGACATTTTTGACTTAATATATTACCTAAATATTGTAAATGTAAAAATAAACTAAATAAGGCACAAATAGGCCATATATTGGGGCCTTGGATGGAAATGGTTGAACTAAACTCATTAAAGAGGATAAAAGAATGATTTAGGATCAATGTTTTGTCCTTACATATCATTTTTAACATTAATTACCTGATTTACTCTTCGTGTGGTGATTATTATTTACTATAGTTACACTTCAGAATGACTAAAAATAAATGGTGTAATTAAAAAAAATTAACATATTGACTCTAATTTTTAAATACATATTTTATGATTCATATCATATAAGTCTCATTATTTTATTTAAGAGTAAACCCATAAAATGTGCTGAAAAGCAGTGTTTTCAAAAAAACTTATTTTAAGAATATAAATTTTTTTATACCATATTGAAGTATAAAATTCATTATAAAGACTATAGTTGGATTATATTTAATGAAATGAAACAAATGAAATTTTAAAACTGATGAAATGTTCAAAATATAGGTATTGTTTAGTTATAATTGAATAATCATATATTTTAGAAAAATCTCAAAATTTCACCATAAAATAATTTTGATTTGAGGGTTTCAAAAATCATATAATTTTTATCAAATAAAATTTATAAATATAACATAACCTAATTATATTAATTTATGATGGAACGTAATAAAATCCATTTTTGAAGAAAAATTATTTTTAGAGAATAAAGTGACTATTAAAAATTATGCGATTATATTCTAAGAATTTATTAATATATTCATATTAAGTATGAACTTTATATATATTTAATAAAGCATTTAATACTATTCATACACAGTAATTTAATAAATATTATATAATTTCAAAATTTTATTATTTATATTTAATTTTTCTTTTAGGCTTGATGTTGGGTGTCATATACGCTATCAAACCCAATTTTCTTTTCTTAAAATCTTGGGGTATTGTATTCTATCCCCCCCAAATTTCAACCTCAAAAATAGAACTCAAGATAATTAAAAAATGTTCTGAAATTTGAAAAGAAATTTATTGATATCCCACATTATAAAAAGGGTTAAAACATCATATTGAAAAGAGAGAAAAAGAAATATGAATTTAATCAAATAACTTGGTTTCCAAATAATAAACAATTAGCGGGAAGTGAAGATATGGTCATGGTGAAAAAATGTAATTTCCAAAAAATTATAGACAGTGAGAGATAATTCATCATAACAAATTGAATGGTCAAGAAAAACATAACAACCACAAATCCATGAGCCTTTGAGGTTTGAAAAAGACCATAAATTGATTGCAAATAATGGTAATAAGATAACAATTTTGTTTCAAGATAATTTTAGTGGAGTTGATGAATTAATTTACCATTAATGCTAAGAACATAAATAAATATAATTAAATAAAATTTATAATTTTAACCTTTATTAAATTTCCACCAAAATATCATATTTACTCTAAATGATGAGTATTCAAGAGGATATTTTCTATGCCTAAAACACTAAAATCATCCTCTAATATACGATTTAATTAGAAAAAAGGATTACAAGATATTACTCCTATAATTTGAAATTAACCAGAACCCAAATGGTTAGAACAAGGTGAGATAAATACCAAAAGGAATAAACCTACATGTTAAAAAATACAACATAAATCTCTAAAGCCTCAAAAATAACACCCAACATTCCACTTAGAACATTTGACTAATAAATACACATTAAATTCATAAAGATATTCTCGAATAAGGTTGATCCAAAAGATTTTAATGTTTTGATCATATATTTATCAAAAATAAATTTAACTTCTATCTCTAAATTAAATCAATCACTCTTAAAATATCATACCAAAACGTATATTTCCTAATCATATATAATTATCATTTATATAAATAACCTAAATAACAATAAAGTAATAGTAAAATCATATATTCATCCAAAAGATAATTCAAAATTTATTATGCAATTTAAATCCAAAAATATTATATCTGCCTTAATCATACATTTTTCCCAAAATAGTGATCAAATTTTGAAATATCATTAATTTTTAATCACAAAATTGCATTTCAATCCCATGGTTATCTTTGTGATAAAACATATGATATGAAAATAAACTGAATACTTATCTTTCTCATAATTATAAAAAAATTTCCAATGAACCAAGGAAACTTGTAGGCTAGTTTAATGAATTTCATCCTTGTTACCCTTCAGTTATAGGTTTATGCCCTGTAGCCTTGTTGGTTGTGATAGTTTGTCCATTTTACCAAAACTGTATTAATAGAATTATTATAATGTCCCCATAAATACATTTATTTTCCTTACAATTTAAATTAATCAGCAAATATTCCATAAATTTTTTAGGTTTTGAATTCCATTAAACATTTTAGAAGAGAAGTCTTCCTCAAATAATACGTCATGTTGAGTTAAGGGTTACATATACCTAAACCCAATAAAACATCTTCCAAAATATCGATAATCAACTTAAAATCATAATTCATAAAGGCATAAAAAGGTTTTCTAAGACATTAAACCTATGATAAACCATAAAATCATAAACCAATAATGGTATCCATAACACTTATGTTAACCAGGCATGAGAACATCCAAATTTCAAATATTATCTGAAACTTTTCTCTAATACCAACTATAAAGAACCAACATTAAACATTATATAGTCTTATGTCTTTAGGCTATATTTCATTTTGTTTTCATTCCTAATTATATCTCAGATATATAGTTTTATATAACTACTCAATAACCCTTAAATAAATAAATATTTCATCATAATGAGAACAGTTACACTTTGTATCCATCTTCCCATAATTTTTTTATGATATATGATGTTTTATTTTCATGAAATATCATCACAATTTTCATCATGACCTCTTCCTTTCCCTTAATAATCCATAAAAATCTATAAAAAACATTTCAAAATGTGGTATAAGAAAAAAATAATTGGAAGGGGCATGTAAAAAAATAATGAAAAATGCTAGTTTAGGAACACTTCTACAAGATTTTTCTTTTTCAAAATTATACTTTGATCTCAAAATAATCATATCATTTCCAATGAAATTAAACTTTTTGCCTAATTATTTTCATAAAACATTTATTAATAAATCATCAAGGAAATAAAAAACTCATAATGTTTCCTTTTTAATAAAGTGAAACTTGTGATTTTTTTGGAAATTTTTATATACATATCACCATTACAAAGTTTCATATACTTTCCTCTAAAGATAAGCTCACAAGTAATCAAAAGTAAGATTAATATAATGAAAGTGGTATCATAATATTATAGAAATAGGGTAAATGTTGAAAAAACATGAAATCATGGAATAAAAATACGTCAAGGATAACTTCAAAGACAACATCACATTGTGGATAGAGTCCCTTAGTGGATTAGATTTACTCCCTAATCCCATTCATAGTGTCTCATTAGATAAAATCAATACCAAATTCCTTGGAGTGATATCCCATAACACCCATCATAAAATTCTCTTAATTATGTTTTCTAAAAAATAAAATAAATAATAAGTCATAAACATAATAATTAGCCATGTTATTGAATGGGTTGATTAATCTTGCCTCATATCCAAATCGAAAGAAATTTATTGAAGAAGGAATTTTAGAAAAGAACAAAGTGTGTATTACACGATTAGATGAAGTGATAATAATCTAGGTATATATGTGAGATACATTTACTTATAATTTAAAAGAATTCTTTGAAATTAAAGAAAGATAAATAGATCTAGTTAGAGAAAGGTCAGAACCTAAAAAAAGTGTTTTGGAGATACATATTAAATGAATAAGAAAAACATTTCATGATTTCAAAAGATCAATTACATTTAGAAACATTTATTGAAATGCATAGAAAAAGAGAAATAGGGTTATTATTGTAAGAAAAAAAATAAATCTTATAAAGAAATATATATATCAATAAATGGTTGCAGTAGAGGGAAATTTTTTTGATGTCTTATACATTAAAATAGAAGATTCCTTTTGTCTTTTGTAAATTATTTCAAAATTTTCTGTATAAAATATGTATAAAGATTACTTTTGAAGAAATTTAAAATAAAGTCAAAAGAATCATAAAATGTACATTATTATATATTTATTTCCACATAAATACATTAATAAAACAATTTTAAGAATATGTACATGGAAGATAAATATTTATAAAATAAATCTTCAAAACCATTAAAACAAGGTTTTTAATATAAGGAATCCCTTACGTAAAAACATAAAAAGATTAATTTTTCAAAAATGTTTTAGAGAAATGAATATGTGATAAAATTTTACCTTTATTATCCATTCATGCATAAATAAAAATTTTCTATGAAAATTTATAAGAACATTGACATTGAAGTAAAATAGTTGGAGGGGAATCCTTAAAAGGGAATATTTTACAAATTATACATTACCTTGAGTCTGAATTGTAATGTATATTCATTATATTTTTGAATAATAATTTTTTTAATTATTTACCTGATTAAGAACCATATTAATTTTTTTAAACCTTTTCTTTTTATTCATTATCATCCTATAATCAATTATTTAAATATTATTATTCACGTCAGATATTTTGATGATATTTAGCATATAATTCTAAAATTATTTTTGAAGGTTGACTATGGTAAATAAGGTAATGTTTTAATCGCATAAAGAATAATAATCATGAAATAATAATAATGTTTATAGGTAATTTTTTTTGAACCCTATGATGAAAATCATTATAAAAAATGAACAATGTTACAATCATAGAGACATTAGGCCATACATATGCATGGGTAATGTTTCCATTATTCAATGATCCAAATAGAAAGAAGGTAAGTGTTATTTTAGCATTTCATAAAGTTCATTATATCATAAATATAATATTATTTATTCAAAAACACATATTTATTCCATCTATATTATTCGATAAGGAAAAATTAATCACATCACTTTGTGGATGTGGTAATCCACATGTGGAGACAAACAACATTATCATGATTCAATGAATGGAAAGGTAATAAAATATATGAAATATAAATATGAAAAAATTATAAATATGTAATTAATATTATATATATAAATTAAATACATATTCATAAATATTCATGACATGTGATGATGGAAAAAAAATAACATCGGTTTGCGAGGTAGTAGTACATCATACAAATGAATAATTACTTCGTTTCCCATTTTTTGAAGAGGAGAAGGATATTTTTGATTCTATTAGAATATTATCATATAAGTATATAGGATATAATTATGTTAATATATCACCATGATTGAATAATAATTTTAGGAGGTTTAAGATGAAATAAAATAAAAACACTCGGTTAAGAACAATACATTTTCTTCATAAAACCACATTAGGTTTAAAACAAAATCCTTTCTAGGAGGTTTTTACAAAAAAACCAAGGAATATGAGACATGGAAATAGAACAAATTAATAATATTAGGAAGTTATTGGAAGAACCAAAATTCTATTAATGTGTATAGAAAAGAGGTATAGGGTTCCCCATTATCTGTTAGGGGAAGGGAAATTTTAGAATTTCTTAAAATATTAAATTAGTATAAATTATTTTTTAACGAAGAATGAATATAAAATGAAATAATTATAATCTATGATGAAAAATGGTCAAAATAATATAATGTAATATAATTTGGATATGTTTAAATTATGTTATTACCCTTAACTCTTTGTTTTGACCTACATTATCCTTTTTTGAGAATTACTTTAATAATAAAATTTTTATTGTTTAGGTGTCAAGATGGATAATATAAAAGCATAATGCTCCAACAAAGGGACCGTGATTTATATTTTCAACTATATCCTAATAACATGAATTAATATAGGTTTTTTATGAATTTTAAATAATTTAATAAAATATTTTATTATTATAAAATATCATTAATGTCACTTTTGGAACTATTTATTTAATTTTTATTTGAAAGCAACATGAAAGAAATGTATTTATAATTTAATACCATAAAAATCGATAATTTTTTTTATTTATCTAATAAATTATTGTAGTAAAATAATTCACTCAATTTATATCACATTTAATATTTATTAAATAATTTTTTTTCCATTAATTGAAAAACTAATGTGTCAATGTTGCAAAATAATTTAAGACAATTATTTTATTACCAAAAATAAGAACTAAACTACCATGATTGAAAAATAATATTAATTTATCTTTCAAATTAATATTTTAAAATAAAATAATTTATTTTTTCTTATGACTAAATATTATATTCATTAAGTGAGAGAAATTTACATTTTTTCCTTCGATTTTTATTTAAATATTAAAAAGGTCAAAATCAATGAAAAAAACAAATTTCTATATATTCAATAATTTGATGTACATGGAAAAAATAAACTAATAAAATAGGATACATACATTTTTAGTGACAATTTTTAGCCCTTGTTGTATTATTTTTAACCATAATTACCCATTTTCTATTACCATGGTGATAATCATTTAATATAGTTAATATTTATAATGAATAAAACTAAAAGGGGAATATTTAATAAACTTAATCATTCTAATTCCAAATATTTAATTCAATTTTATATATTCAATTCATAAAAAATGGAGAATTTAATTTAAAATTATACCCAAAAATGCAATGGAAAGCAATGTTTTTAGACAAATCCATTTTTAAGCATAAAAATGTTATTATACCAAATTTAATTACAAAATTCTTTCTGATGGATAAAAATTGATTTTATTTAATCAAACGGAACTAAATTAATCTTAAAATTAATCCTAAATTAAATACAAATTTGTAAACACATTAAAAGAAAACACAGTTTCAATAAAAATCATTATTTTTCACTACTCATTGAAAAATAAAACATTTCAGAAAAATCTCCAAGTTTTACCATACAATGTTTTTGATATTTTAATTTTAAAAAATTATATCATTTTTATAAAATTAAATTTCTATAATTTAAAAACAAATTATAATATCTTTTCACCAAAATCAATAAAATATAGTTTTGAAGAAAACTTATTTTTAAATAATATAATTACTTTACTAAAAATTATGGGATTATTTAACAAGAACTTATCGATAAATTTATATTTAGTAGAAGCATTATGTATATTTCATAACTAAGTTAATCCTATTCATAACCGCTTACATAACGAGTAGTTTATAGTGGTCATATTTAAATAATAATATTTTATGGTTCATTTAGGCTCAGTTTTATGTGTCCAATACACTATCACACACAGTTTTCATTATTTTTTTAAAAAACTTTATTCTAATACATTAATTAATATTTCATAGTTTATTTCATTTTTTTCTTCATAGTTGGATGCTTCCATCATGGATTATTATTTAGTTCATTTACATTCTATTTCATGCTTCCTTTATGGTAACATTCTTACTTATTATATAGTATAATGGTTCCTTGATTGTCACAAGCTTCCTATAGGGATGATACTCATTTTTAGTGGGATAATAGTCATCATTTGTGGTCTCATGTAATGTTTTTTGACCACATATGTCCTATGTGATTTCACATCATAAGAGAGTGGATACTAGGTTCATCATTTAAAACTTATAACACAATTTAATGAATAAAGAAACATTAACCTAAATACAATATACCATGAAGAGAGAAGCCGCATCATTTTTGATGGGTTTCATTCATGAGGTTTTTTATTTGTTAATGACTTCAAAAAAAATATTGTATTATTAAATTCAATCTAGTAAGAATAGAAGTGTACATTTCAAAATATTGTCACATAATACTCACCACGATTAGAAGGTTTTCAAGGCCATCCATGGAAGTACTATTCTATATACCCCTATGAAGACCCCTTATTCATGGACCCCATTAAGGACACCTTTTGATGGAATACTATGAAGACCTCTACCTAAAGGAATCTAGTGAATACCCCTTGATAAATATCTCTTGTGAGTTCCCATTCATAAAGGGCCACTTAATGAATCACTTTTTCAGCTTTGTTTATACCAGTCCCTCTCTAGATCATTCCACTATTCACGTAGAAACATAAATATATGAAAATTGGGAAATCCTAAATTTTATATCAGCCTATTCATAATGATTTGTGACAAAAAATAATTATAACTAAGATAAGAAACTTCATGAAGCAACACAATTATAGGTAACCATGTCCCATATGGTGGATATAAAATCCTTATAAGGCGATAATACATGTGGTTTCATATTGAGTTTTTTGATTTTATGACACCATGTTGACTTATTTATGAATTTTTTCAAATATTGGTGAAATTAGTGGGAAAATCAAGATTTATTGGTGGGAATCCAATTAGTAATAAACTAGGTTGTCTATTAGAAAATGGATACACCCAATTACTTGAGATTTTAGAATCATTACATAACCTGGTGATCATATATGAATTATTATATGTTTGTTGTATTGTGTAATTGGTTTTGAAATTAATTATAAATATGTTATAATTATTTTTGTAGGATATTAATTGAAATAGGGTCTTATGAGAAATTTCAATGGTTATTATGGCTTTGTAGGGCATCAATATTTTTTTATAAAGCATTGTAAAACTTGATTACTCCATGATCAAGGTTGGTGGTGAAATTTTCTACCTTTTTATATTATTGTTCATAGATTATATGGAAATTAAATTTAGTTAAGATGGTGTGAGGGACAATAGATCGAACATTAGGAAATTTCTTTTTTGAGTGTGGGATGATGAGATAATTAGACTCATAGAGACTCCTCATACATCATGTATTAGATTCATAGTATCAAAAATTGATGCCACCACTATGAGATATATCATTACATATAATTGTATATCTAGGATGGTTCCCATCATTGAGATATTATGATATTACCCTTTTATATGTAATGTTTGATAGGTTATTCTCACATTGAGTGATTTACAAGGGTGGGTTTATATATTTTATTGTTAATGGTAATAAATTATGTCTTCTTAGTAAGGTTTATGAGGTTATCTTCAATGAAAGCAATTTTGTTTCCCTTAATTACTAAGTAATAGGAAAAAATTATCATGATTTTGATAATTCATATAAAATAAATAGGATTTAAATAGTTCATTGAGGGTTTAGTGAATATGTGGTTATGGTGATATATTAATCATATGAAACCTTGAATGGTGTCCTAGTCCTTAACGTGAGTTTTACGCCTTTTATGGAATCCTTATGTGTTCCATGATGATATGAAATAATATTTTTTTAGGCTATGTGGTAAGATATATTTTGTGGTAAACCATTAATATGATATGTTTCCAGTATATTATGAAAACTAGATAATGGGTTAAAAATATAATATAATGCTATTGGTGTTGAGAAAAATATATGTGTGTTTGGTTTACTTTATCATGGGTGTGGGTATACTGGTGTGTGTATTTTTTTTAAATGAACCAATTACTAGAGTGAGGATCCATTAAACATGAATATATTTTGTTATAATTTTATTATTGTGATTGAATTTTATCCATTATTTTAATATGTTATGTTTGAGAAACTATTCAAATATACAATGAATTTTATGATATAGTCCATCCTAGATTATATTCTTTTCCATAGCGTGGTTGTGGATGTAGCATAATAGGTGGGATTTGTATCCCCCTAAGACTACATTTGTATGGGTATTATGATTGATGGAATGTGTTTCCCTTTAATATTGACTATGATAGGTGAGGCATACATCCCTTGATAATATGTTTTTAAAATGAGTATTCCATGTGGGGTGTGCTTCCCCCAAAATTGGACTAATCTTGTAAACTGGGTTAATATGAATATTGTATTAATTTCATATATAGTAAGTGAATTATAATATATACGTATATAATGTGTTGTGAGACACCACATACTCCTTATATTACTAAATTTTTAGGTTACCATTCCTATATGAAACTAAAATCATATATAATATAAAATGAATAAATTTTATACCATTCACATAATATAGAGACTACACTATTCTATATCCCATGTGGTTTTTAAATATCACATAAGAGGCATCCAATTGAATTCCTTCCTCTTTAGGTATTCATGGGTTATTCTGAATCACACATCAAATGAACAGTATTCTTCCACCCACTATAGAATTCTTATGCCTCGTGATGTAATAGAGGAGGGAGAAGAGAGACGCGGGAAGGGCATATTTGTCCAAGTATTGTGAAATCCTATATTATCACTATTTTATAGTGAATTTTATTTTATAAATACATTTAATATGATCCTCAAGTGAACATGTATTAACTTATACATTGCATGTTAATGCATGCGGTTACCTCCAATGAAACATCATATATTCTAACCCCATGCATTTAATCATATGAAATGGTTCATTTATGATATCCTTTGTGTATGAGATTAAATTGCTGAGACATTAACACTAAAATTACATAGATTAATCATTATAGTATCAAATGAATCATACCATACATTTCATGGAGTTTCAATTCATCCATTCCATAAAATATGACAAGTCGATCTAGTCAATAGGATATCTCCCATGTCATAAATTAATAAAGACCATAATGTATTGTAATTACCCTTATGTAATGTTCATATCATACTATACAATATACAATGTAATTTCATAGTATCTCTCAAGGATTTAGGATATAATCCCTTAAATCTCCCACTTATATTAAATCCTAAAAAATAATTAAATTTCACCTTATATCACATTATGTTTGATAACATCTGAAACCAAAACGAAAAATACATTTGGATATATTAAAAAATACATTTGGAATGATATGATCAACTTACCTATATTTCAAATCAGTTGTAATACCTTGTGAATACCCATCCGAAATACTTTTGGAATAACTCTAAAACTCCTTTTGAAGATATATCTGAGTTAAACTTAGTCCCCATTCTGTTAAACAAAAATTATGACCCCCTGGGGCCTTCAAGTGTTGATAAAAATATGAATAAATAGGTCTATAAATATATGTTAATAGAGAAATATAGAAAATAAATCATTCTAATCAATATACAAAGGGATCTAGGATTATCTCCATCAAAAACTTGTATCCCTCTTATGATTCCACTAGTTGTAAAATATAAAAGAGTGTATTCTCATAAGATCCCCTTTTCAAAATCAATTAGTGACCATGGGAGATAGAGTATTGCATTCCCATATAGAAATTTCATACATTATCTATTATTTGAGTATCAACAAAAAAAATTATATGAATTCATAACATGCAATTCACCATTATGGATGATCATATAACATGTCCCTCACCCAAATAGATACCCACATCACATATACTATCTAGGTTTGACCAAACACTTCCTTTATCTATATCGATCAAGGGACCATATGTCATAGTCCTAATAAAAGTGAAAAAAATCCAATATTATTTAATCTCCAATCAATTACATGATGAACAACATACCCAACACCCACCTGATTAGTAAAGCCCCAAGGATTTTATAAGAAAGGTATCAAAGTATGATGGTTCTAATTATAAGAATCTAACCAACCATAGGTAGTGGGAACTAAAAATATAATCCATTAACCCATGGTATACCAATGGTATAGTTTATAACACTCTATGTGGTATAATTAGTGGGTAATCTTGTGTACAAAACTCATTTTATACCTCATGAACATATTATGTATCTTGGTACAAGAATCATACAAACATTAAACATAAAATTCCATTCTAAACTATAATAATCATTTATAAACCTTTATTATGGATAACTCAAATTCATACCTTGATATGTCAATTATCATTTCACTTAATGGAATGTATGTCAATATATACATATATATAGCTAATGCTAATGAATGATAAAGTGGAGATAAGCTTTTTTATAACAAGAAATAATTTATATTTTTAAATTCCAATAATAATATATAAAAAATAATACATAAGAACCTGTCTAACATATCATACATGATAGAATGTTAGATTATCCATTTGTTTCATCACTTTTAAGGGTTTTAATTATACATTATTTCTATATGTAATTCCTTCCCCATCACTATGTGTGTAAAACCCTTATTTATTAAATGTACATTAAATTTATTTTTTACATATCATAAATGGTTTTTTGGATCCTAATTATGGTTTAACTTGGATCCTAGACGATCAAGATGTTCTTGGTGTATTGAATAGGATTTTTAGGTATTTTCGGGTACACAAAAGGTATGACTATGTCGTGGTGTAGGTCATTTACTACATAGAGACCACATGTGTGAAATATATATGATCACCATTCTAATAGATGGGCATAGTATCGAGTGTATAGTGCTATGATTCCTATTTGCGACATGATTTCAGTGTTCTAAACACACTATGGTATATGTTGGGGTGAATCCAAAATGGGATATGTTAAAACACTACTACATAGTGTGTGGTCATGTAGGGATACTTGGGATGGGTGTGTTCAAGGCCACTAGGACCATGGAGGGCATCACCCTGCCATGATGACAATTATTTCAGAATTTGGAATAGCTAAAACAACCTCTGATCTTTGTGGGTTTAATTAATTTAAAATAAGAGATTGCATTGGTTATTTATTGACATATGTTTAATGACCTTTGACTCAATTTCCACTATTAATCTATTAACCATTTATCTCTTGTTAGTTTTCAAATCGGGATGAATCTAGGGTAAGATTTGGATGACCCTTATTACATTCAAACCTCATTCTTATCATACCAATCCTTGTTTGACCAAGTTGTAAGATTAGACCTTTAGATATAAAGGCATGTTCATGTTGATCTAGACTAGCAGGTATCTCATGATTTCCTCAATAGTATCCCTTATGGGAGATGTGTGTTTTCTTCCATCGACCATACCTCTTTTTTCTAATGATGTGGGTTTTCATTGGGTATGTGATATGGTTCTACACTCTTGGAATGATTCCCCTATTAAATATCATTCTAAAAACCTTATAATTTTGTCAGAAATTGATTATAGGGACCCTTAGAACAAGGGTTTGATCTGGTTCGTGTGCGGGTATGACATCAGAATTGAATCTTGGATTTTTGAAATAACACGCTTAATGTTGAAAGTCCTTATCATATTGGTTGTATTGATATGGGTGTTTAAAATGGATTTTTGGAGGGCGTGTGTTTTCTGGGAGAAGTATTCTTGATATAATTCACATGTGGTGTGTATTTTTATCCCCATGAGACATATACATGATATGATTCACCTATGGTGTGTCTGTGTGCAGCCCCATGAGACCGATGCTTGATGTGATTTGCATGAGGTCTCTATGTTTGGATATGAGACCTATGATTTATATGATATGAATGTGGATGTGGATGTGTGTTTTCTATATGAAACTTTATTGACATGAAATGATTATTCTCTTAGATGGAGAATGTGAATGATGTGATAGATTACCCAAGATCCATGAGATTGGGTCAACATGTTATAGTGTGTATTGTTCCCAATAGATGATATTGAGTCTATATGTGATTGGGTGGCTTTCCCTAGATCTATGAGATTGTGTTGAGATGTAATTGCGTGTCTTTACTGAGAGTTATGAATTGATATGACATTGGTATTTAATTTAAATGTGGTTTCAATTATCCCTTACAAGGGGATGTGGATGGATTTTTGGTTAACCAAATATAAAAAGCTAATGTGGGACAATCTCGATGGCCTGGAATTGAAGAAGGAATACCTGGTCTCCATGGGAATCTCATTTGTGTGAACTTGTGTGATTAATTTTTTCTTATTTATACATTGATTATTGTTATTTAATACACTTATGTTCCGTACCATTGGTGGTGTCTTGCTAGGTTTTATACTCACACACTACATGGGAATCTTATTTTTCATGTATAAGTTATAATCTAGGATCCAATAAAGGGAAATAGACCTATGATGAGCGGTTGAGGAGGAGTAAAAAGATGGTGTGAGATTTTTCCAAGGTGGAATATGGGTCTCAGATGATGTGTCACATGATAATTATATGTTTTCCCTCTTTTAGTACATTTATTCACCAAATATATGGATTCTTTGTTTTTCTTTAGATTTTTTGGTTTACATTTCATATTGTTATAAAATTGATTGATACAATCATTGAATAATTGATTCCCTCATGATTTTTATTATTATTATTTTTGTTTTCTTACATTTCTATATTGGGAGTATGTTAACAAGGGAATAGTCTCCCTATAATACATCTTAGCCCCTTTCCTCTTTTCATTATCCTATTGTGTATGGGGAGGTGTGAATAAGGTTATGTAAGACTCTAGTATGGATCTAATGACTCAGGATAGGGTGTTACACAATGGTATCAGAGGCCTTACCTATTTTCTTTCTTTTCATTGATTTGGGATGTGGTAGAAAATATATAGGATGGTTGAGAATCATGTCATGGAATTATTTAAATCCCTATCCAGCACTGTATAGTGTAAATCTAGCTTTATAGGAATGTGGGATTTATATTATTGTTGCTATTGATTTATTTCACCTTGGGTGATGCACAAGATGTTGATATTATGTTATTTGGGATTTGGGGTGTGTACATGATCATAACTAGTCATGTAGGATATCATGTCATATATATACTTTTTCTTTATAATGTATGGTATCTCATATAATTAAATGTATTGATTTGTGATTTAGTTATATATTGTGTTAATAATTGAATTATTTGAACTTGATAATTCTTGTTGTTTTATGTATATGAACGTGACTAACATTTAGGTATAGATAACTATTCTTTATCCATGGGTATGGCTAGGAGGTTTATGCCTTATCATTATGGGTATATTCTTAGTATTGGTCGCCTTTATAAATTTCTTATTTGAGCCAATAAAATGGTTAGGTTTTTATCTTATGTAAACTACCTCATAGACATTTAATAGGACCGCCAAGAAATTTAAACTAGGATGCTCCCACTTAGAAGGATTTTAATTTTCCACCATCAGTTGTGTAGGAAAATTCACTTGAGAAAGATCATTTACCCTATCTAGTGGTTTAGGTAGGGTAACCATTATAGCCCCGAGTCATCCAAAAAGTGTCAGTTTAAGGAGAAGGGGCACAGAGGAAAATGTTCGATTATACCCAAGAATTGAAGCTTCCTCATCTAAAAATACTTTAGGGTATTAGTGGCCCTTGGAATTCTAAGGACTATATTCAGATCATTGGGGAGATATTCGACCTAATTGAGACACCCGAGGATCGTCAGGTGAAGCTATACACCTTCATGCTTCACAGAACAATAATGAGAAGGTGGGTTATTATGATCCAGGTAGGGTGGTGTGAGGGATGAGTGATCTTAAATGACATATTATTCAATGAATTATCCTCTTAAATGATAAAGTTGGATCACACACAATAATTTATGGATCTTTAGTTGGGGACTATGTTAGTATCTGCATATTCAGCAAGATTCACCAAGTTTCTTAATTTTCCTCCTTTCTTTGATGAGAACAATGCATATAAGGCTAGGTAGATTGAGGTTTTTCTTCGATATAATTTAAAATTTTTGATCATGGACTATAATTTGATGTATTATATTGATATTCTTCATAATAATCTAAATATTTAGAAAAGAAAAGAGGAAGGTAAATTTGTAGGTTTTATTTTATCTTTCAGTGGAATAACAAGTGGATTTTCTGGTGTTTCCCCTAATACCTACTCCAGTAATAGAAAGTGGAAATTAGAGGACATGCACTAGGGTTGTAGATGAGATCCAAAGTAGATCATGGTTTCTTTAGCTCTGTATGTGGGAGATGGTTATGTCAGGTTATTCAATTATAGATGAAAGATTCATTACATTTAATAATATATAACCCTCCCTGAAATTATCACCAATGTAGCAAGGTAGGACACATTGAGTGATTTTGTGTGAAGGATTATCATTTGGGGTTAGTGAAGGAAATAGAATATGCAGGATGGGAGTTTTAGTAATATATATAGAATCCATAGGGGTTAATGAATTATGTGGCTCATGGGCATCAAGGGTGTGGCCATGGAGAAGTCACAAGTAGAGTGTATGTATCTAAAAAAGTTTCAGTATATGGTATGGATGGAACTTCAATAGTTTAAGGTATGGTTAGGATTACATCTATACTTTCTATTTCTTTGTTTGATATTGGTTATTACCATCCTTTATTATTCTCTCTAGTCATTTATGGGTTAGACATGCTGGTTAAATTATTATTTGATTTGTTTTCTATCGATACACCATTAGAAAACAAGTCAGATCATCTCTATATTTTAACAGAGTATCCCTAATAAAATTTCTGCTATGAGAATGTGTTGGATTTCATAATTCTATAGGATTATAGGTTCAATGTGATATTTGGTATGGATTGGTTAACTCATTATCATGCACATAATAATTTTTATTAGAGATGAGTATCCATTACAATTACTAAGGGAGAGAAGTTTGTGTTGATTGGTGAGTGAGGTGTTGTAGTAGGAAGATTAATATGGGACCTTGGTCAAATTCGGTCAATTATAGTATAGTTGTCTAGCGTGATCCTTTACATATAATAGGTAGTGAAATCCTCCTCTTATTCTCTCATGGTAAACTTATACAAAGATTTATTTCAAAAATATTTCTTTGGGTTACCTATGGATAAGGTAATTGAGTTTAAAATTGATCTTGTGCCAAGTGAAAATCCTATATCCATTCCACCTCACCACGTGGAACCTACTAAGTTGAAATAGATTAATGTAAAACATAAGGATATGAAGTAAAAGGGATTTATTAGACTGAGAACTTTTCATAAAAAAGGGTTCACTGATCTTGTTCTCTAAAAATGAATACAGTAATCTTCAGTAGTGTGTGGAATACATGATATTGAATCAAATTACTATGAATAATAGGTATCCATTAATATGTATTTATGAATTGTTTGACTAATTAAGTTGGGACTGAGGGATCTCAATGATTGATATATGATCAGGATACTATCAACTTTGGGACTAGAATGAAGACACACTAATGATATGATTTAGGAGCATATTTGGGTTGTAAGAGTATTTTGTTAGGAATTCTAGGATAACGACTACTCCAGTAGTGTTCATGGCCCATATGAACAATATATTTCACTCGTACTTAGATTACATTATAATTTCATTCATTGATGGAATACTGATATGATAAAATACTATTGAATCACATTCTATACCCCTTAATGTTATATTGAGTACACTTTTATCAAATCAGATTTTTCACAAGATCTTGATATGTCAATTTTTTTTCTTAGAGGTGAGTTTACTCATGCATATAATTTATGATGTTGGAATTTTAGTTAATCCAAATAAGGGAGAGGTTTTTATGTCTTCGTAATGACCTATGAATGTGTTTAGGATATTGATTGTTCTTTTAATATATATGTAATATAGATGTTTTGTTCAATATTTTGTCATTTTATAGTGCCTATGAAAATTCTTACCAAGAAGTGGATAAAGACTGAATGGAAAGATCAGAGTGAAAAAGTATTCATATATTTGATTAACATATTTACGTTGTCTTTGATTTTGTTTTTTTGTAAACACCCTGAAATTCTGTGGATTTTTTTTTCTTAAATTCAGGGGATTTTTACGAGTCCTCAAAAATTTACGGTGCTTGATTCCGAGGCCCGGTGTGCCTGGAATCAATTTCTGAAGTTTTGTTCGGGTACATTCAGTAAATGTACGAGTATGATTTTATATCTTTTGAACCGGTGCTCAAAATTGTAATCTGAGGACACCGTTGAACTCGTAGCACCGATATTCTCTTAAGAAGGCTTTCACCTCGACGACAGTTGGTCGAGAAAGAAAGTTAGTTTTTGAGTTTTTAAGAAAAAGTTGAATAAAAATAAGTGTGAAACTTATTTTTAATTTGGTGGTTAAAACCTCCAAGTGGAGGTTGGGAGTGGGGGCCACCACACCTTAACCTCCCATGAGAGGTTATGGTGGTGGGGCCCACCCGAACATAACCTCCCTTAGGAGGAAATTTATTGGTGGGGACCACCCAGGCATGTAACCCTTGGAACCCCCCATTTATATGGGGAGAACCTATTAAATCCCCTCCTAATGTGCCAACTCCCTCAATAAATTAATTTAACCCTTGAAATTAATTAATTGAACCCTTTTGAATTCACGCCAACCATTAAAATAATGGATTATATATTATTATTTTTGGTTGAAAATTCTTTTGGTGGAGCTTTGAGAAAGGGCTTGGAAGAACCTGGAGATCCTTTGGAGAAACTAATTCTTCAATGAAGAACGATCTTCAACCGTGCCAAAAGAGAAGGAGTCGACATTGAAGAACGCCATCTTTGACTTCGTCACCTCCAAATGCTCCTTCGCCAAGGATGGATATCCTCTTCCTCTTTTGACATTGATGAATCGACGCCGCCTTTCTGCAACTTCATCAATGATCATTATCATACGAGGTAAGGGATTTGAGTTGATTTTGTTCCTGTTTTACATCGTTCAAATTATAGAATGTGAAATTGTCGATTGTTATCGCCATAACGTTGAAGGCTCGGGCTGCACAAACATGGCCCGACCCTCCCCCTTTGTTCCTACTCATTTTTGGACAACCATAGTGTGGATCAGCACCTGCCAGCATCGGGCCAGCTGCAAGGGAAAAAGGCAGCGTAAGGCCGCTGGGTCGCTGGAAGGGCGCAGCGACGTCGTGCCGCGCGGAGGAGCATGGGGCCACGACCAGGCCAGACCATGATGAAGGTGGAAAGGCACCGTCGCGCTACGTGTAGGAGCAGGGTGTCATGGCCAGGCCGGGCCACGATGGAGGAGGCACGGTGTCGTCGTGCAATGTTGAGGACAACAGGGGGTCGCGGCCAGGGCGGGCCACGACAGAGGAGAAGGGGCGGCCTGCGTCGGGCTGACAATCGGTGGTGCAGAACCAGCTGGATGCTCAGCCAGCCAGACAAGGTGGGACCCACCTGGGTCGTGCGGCTTCCGAACCGGCGCATAATGCCAGTTCCGTTAGACCAGCAGGGGGTGGGGCACCCCCCCCCCACGCGTGCCGCCCTCGGGCCGGGCTACCCCCTCAGACCTGGTCAGAATCCTGGACCTGGTAGGACTCCAGTCCGGACCCAGGTCGGGCCGGGATAGTCCAACGAGGTCAGACTGGACCAGAACTCGCTTTGTCCTATTTTCACCTTTTCCCCTATATCTTGGGCTACATATGACCGATCGACGAACCACATATAGCAATGGGAAGCTTAGAGAAAGACATTTCTTTTGGCATACCCCGCTTGAGGTTTGGATATAGTTAGGATATGGTCGGGTTAGATTGAACCTAAAAAGCAATCGGGCCCCTGGAATGGAAATACCAATAACTCACAGACCGACCATCTGATTGACGTGATGTCTGTTGTGTTGAGACCCCTATGACGAGGTGGGCCTTTAAGATACTTCTACATGGGACTTCGTGATATTTTGAGTATCGAACAGTATCTCGTGGAGCGGATCCTCACGGAGATGAGCGAGTGGAGTATGAAGACCTAGTAGCTGGTTGAGACCTGACGACTGCTGACCTTTCGACTCAGAGTGTTTCGACTAGCCCAGTGGGAAGCACCTTTGTGTGATGCGGAAGACCCGCAGTGGGGAGTGCCTTTGTGTGATGCAGCAGACCCACGATACTCGATAGGAGGAGTACCTCAGCAGGCTACGAGGGGGAGCGCCTCTGTGTGACACGACAGACCCACAGTGGGGAGCGCCTCTGTGTGATGCAGCAGACCCACGGTACTCAACAGGAGGAGTACCACATCATTCCAGGATAGTGGGAAGCACGTCTGTGTGATACGGCAGGCCCATATTACTCTATAGAGGAGAAGTACACCAGCAACTGATGTTTCGATAGTTTAACTGGGAGTGTTACATGTTACCACCCTAGAATAAAATCCTGGTTATGAGATGAGTCTATGACATTAGTGTTTTCCTCATGATTGAGATGGGTTACAAGATAACTTAGGTATATTTATAGTAATATACCTAAGTAATGGTTATTCGTTGATTTCATACCTATGTGGTTTATCCTTGTTGGATTTTGTGAGACCTTGAGGGTCTCGGGGTCCCTACTAAGTATTTTTATAGTCACCCCTGCACAGGCTATGCCTGCACCTGGTTGTGTTGGTTTTAGACGAAGGACAACGCTGACTGAGGCAGAGAGTAGCAAGACTAGACATTACCCAGAGGTGACCACTCGGCGAGATGGTACTTAGAGCGGACTGTCAGATGTGGAGTGCTGAGGAGGCAATCTGTACCTACCCTTCTGGTAGGAACCCCGGAGGATGACTCAGTGGTTTCTTTACTTTTCTTCTTTCAGTTGTACTAGTACTTTTTTGTTTCCTTGTAAATTACTATTGGTATTGTATTTCTGGCCCCCCATTACTTTCATCAGACTCTTTTGTACACCGTTTTACTTAGTGTTTTACTTCCAGTTTCTTAAACAGTTGTGTGTGTTTAGTTTATAAAGGAAATGCCTTCCCAGTTTTGGGATTTATGCCTTTGGTGCTAGTCACCAGCCCATGGCCTATGGAAGGCGGGCTTGGGGTAGTCACGATACGGGCTCCAGGGGAGTGGTCGTGACAAATTGGTATCAGAGGAGTCGGTTCTACCGTAGAACATAGGACACTGATCATTATTTTCTACGAAGCAATAGTGTTACATGTACTAAGTGTGGTTTTCAGTTCAGGGAGTCTAGTGTTAGTGCGGGCGGCTGACGTATCCATATACCAGGATCCTGACTACTGATTTCCAACTTAGTGCACGAAAACACTGATTGCGTTCATGTATTTAAAATCTTTTCTTTAAGCCAGCTCACCAGGTACAAACTTTTGACCATGTCGCATCTATTTATTTTAGCATGCCTCCACGCAGAGCCCCGAGAGTCATACACTCCGACAACCCACTGAGAGATGAGGGCTCGGTGCAGGGCCCTTTACCTATGGAGGTACCTGTGGTACCACATCCTGTTGAGACACTGATGCCACCAGCCCCAGCGGCAGACGATTCACGTCGTTTGAGCGCGTTGCATGAGTTACAGTGCCAGAGGCCACCCAGTTTCCGGGGGGAGATGGAGCCACAAGCAGCTAAGGATTGGATGGAGGCTGTGGTGAGAGTCTTTAGGCTGGTAGGGACACCAGTGGACCTCTTGATGATCCTTGCTGCGAGTCTCCTTCAGAAAGCAGTGGGCAGATGGTGGAGACTGATGCTCTAGGTGTAGGATGAGGCAACACTACTATGGATAGACTTCGAGAGCCTATTCCAGACAGAGTTTTCTCTATCCACCCTTTGTGCGGTGCGGATACAGGACCTACTTCATCTGCATCAGGGCAGTATGACAGTAGCACAGTACTCAGCGAGGTTCACCGACCTCTCGCGCTACTCCACAGATATGGTATGAGACCCATTCTTTAGGGCCGAGACCTTTGAACAGGGGCTCATGCGAGAGATTAGGGCATCGAAGGTCTCCCTCAGCATCCTGACGTAGGCGGGGGTGTTAGAGAGATCCCTCTGAGTAGAGAATTTCCTTGATGAGTAGTCACTAGTAGCGAGACCCAGTACTTGTCAACTTGCAGTGGAGTCTTCTGCAGCTGGCAGTAGATAGATGACGTAGAGGTCCTGGAGGACTAGACCCATGGGTGGATGACCACATGACTCAGGATCTATTGTGCAGGGCACCTGGGGATGTGAAATATATTCCAGCAGTAGACGGTGTTACTCATGTGGTGGGCAGGGGCACATGGCTTGTGACTGACCGACAAGTCATTTAGATGATCAGTAGACAGTTGAGGGGCCTCCCTATCAGAGGCAGAGGTTCAATCGAGGCGGTCCGCAGGGAGCAGGCGGGCATAGTAGAGGAGCTGGTCGTGTAGCTGGCGGTGGACGACGTTACGAGGTGCTACCTCCACCACCACCAGGAGGTCCACCCTGACCGCATGGAGTAGGTGGACATGGGAGAGCTCAGCTTCAGGCAGCTAAGGCATACAACCATGGTGCTCCAGAGATGATTCGAGGTACGATCTATGTCTACTCCACCTTAGTTTCAGTTCTTATAGACATAGGTTCCAGTCACTCTTTCATATCCACTTCCCTCATTCAGAGCTCTGAGATTCTGACAGAGCCGTTGGATCGATCCTTACGGCTAGAGACTCCTATGGGAACAGAATTGATGATTACGCACTGGTTCCGGCAGTGTGAGCTTACTCTAGGAGGCGAGAGCTTCGGCTGTGATCTCCTTGTAGCGGCGTCGAGGCCTTACGAAGTCATCTTGGGTATGGACTGGTTGTCTACAGTTTATGCTCAGATTGACCATATTAGGTGAAAAGTGCGGTGTGTCTGCACGGATGGGACCAAGTTTACCTTCACTGGTGGGAAGGGAACCTTTACAGCACAAGACAAACTTACTCGGAGGAGGGTGCATCTGATCACTCACCAATTGTCTTGACATACCCTCGGAGCAGTTGATATGGAGAGTCCGACTTATCCTGTAGTGGTGGACCAGTAGGTGGATGTTTTCCCTTACGATGTTCCAGGACTACCTTCTCGCAGATAGGTGGACTTCTACATTGACTTTTACCCTGGGAAGACATCAATATATACTCCAGCATATCGAATGGCTCCCACTGAGCTTCGTGAGCTGTAGGTACAACTGGAGGACTTGTAGGGGAAGGGATTCATCCGGCCCAATGTTTCTCCCTGGGCAGCCCTGATTCTGTTCACCAAGAAGGTGGATGGGATCTTGAGGCTTTGTGTCGACTACTGTCACCTGAACCAGGTGACCGTGAAGAAAAAGTACCTATTCACAAGGATTGACTACCTCTTTGATCATCTTAGGGGAGCATGATGGTTCTTAAAGATATACCTCATATCAGGCAATCACCAGCTCAAAGTTCTAGATGAGGATGTGTAGAAGAAGACCTTTAGATGTCGGTACAACCACTATGAGTTCTTGGTCATGCCCTGCGACATAACCAATGCTCCATAAGTGTTCATGTGTCTCATAAATAGGATCTTCCAGCCATACCTCGATAGCTTTGTCGTAGTCTTCATCGATGACATACTAATCTACTCGACTACTGAGGAGGATCATGCCTACCATTTGCAGGTATTACTGGACACACTCCGAGAGCACCATCTTTATAGTAAGCTCTCAAAGTGCCAATTTTGGATTCCATTGGGTCACTTCATGGGACATGTCATCTTAGAGGATGGAGTTGTAGTGGATCCAGCAAATATTGAGGTGGTAATTTCTTGGGATCCACCCAAGAGTGTGGCGGAGGTACGAAGTTTCTTTGTATTGGCTAGATACAACCGGAGATTCATTCCAGACTTCTCCAGAGTTGTAGAACCACTATCAGCCTTGAAGAAGAAGTGGAAACCCTTCGTGTGGTTGGGGAGATACTAGCAGAGCTTTTAGGAGATGAGAAAGAGGCTGACTAGTGCCCCCATATTGAGGCTTCCAGAGGAAGGAGTAGGGTACATATTCTACTGCGACGCATCAGGGACCAGACTCGGGTTTTTCCTGATGCAGGAGCGAGCTGTGATCATGTATGGTTCTCGGTAGCTGAGACAGCATGAGCAAAACTATTCTACCCATGACCTGGAGTTAGCAGCAGTGGTCTTCACCTTGAAGATGTGGAGGCACTATCTGATGGGTGAGCATTTCATAGTCTACTCTGATCAGAAGAGTCTTAGGTATATCGTTTCTCAAAAGGACCTGAACCTCAGACAATGGTGATGGCTTGAGTTCCTTCGGGACTATGACTTCAAGATAGTCTATACTCCTAGGAAGGGGAACATTGTTGTAGATGCACTCAACAAGAGAACTGGTATACAACTGCTATGAGAGGCGATAGAGCAGCTGACTACCTTACATATATCCGTTGTGGATAGGTATGGAGAAGCCTATCTACAGTCTCTTACTGTCACACTTCCACTTCTTTAATGAGTCAGGGTGGGGTAGCATGGGGACACTAACAGTGAGACACGACGTGCTCAGATATCCACAGGGTAGGAACCTGATGGATTTTATGAAGGTGGAGAGCACTTCATCCTTTTCAGAGGACGTAGCTTGGTACCAGTCTCACTTCAGGAGGAAGTTTTGAGGGAGTTCCACACTTCCCCTTTAGCGGTACATGCAAGAGTGGCGAAGATGTACTAGGACCTCAGACAACAGCACTGGTGTCCTGGTATGAAGAATGCAGTAGCTGAGTTTGTCTCTCGGTGCCTCACTTCTTACCAAGTGAAGGCAGAGCACCAGGTACAAGTAGTCTTGGTACAACCCTTAGAGGTCCCAGAGTGGAAGTGGGATGGGATAACCATGGGCTTCATGACGAGTCTTCCACGTACATCCAGGATTCATTATTTGATATGGGTGATCGTTGACCGACTCACCAAGTCGGCCCACTTCCTACCGTTCAGAGAGAACGGCTCAGTAGAGAGCATGGGACACCTCTATGTGCAAGAGTTTGTGCGTTTTCATGGAGTACCTTCTTCTATTTTCTCCGACCATGAAGCACGGTTAACTTCTAGTCTATGGAAGGGGTTGTAAGAGGCTTTCGGGACACAGCTTCGCTTGAGCACTGCCTTCCATACTCAGACAGATGGTCTGAATGAGTAGACCATTCAGACCCCCGAGGACATGCTTCGAGCCTGTGTCCTTGACTTTGGTCGCATATAGGAGGATCACATACCGTTGGTAGAGTTTTCCTACAACAATAGCTATCACTCCACCATCGGTATGGCACCTTTTTTAAGGCCTCGTATGGTCGAACTTGCAGATCACCAGTGTGGTGGATAGACCTAGGGGAGTCAGCACTAGTGGGACAAGAGATGGTACAAGCTACTATGGAGAAGGTGCAGATCATCCAGGAGCGGATGTAGACTGCACATAACAGAAATAAGTTGTATGTTGATAGGAGAATGAGACCTCTGGAGTTTGAGGATGGAGACCACTTCTTTCTATGGGTCTCACCTCGACGAGGTCTATGAAGATTTGGCCGAGGAAAAAATTTGTCTCTGCGATTCATCAGAAATTTACAGGTCCTCAACAGAGTAGGCGATGTGGCTTACCACCTGGATCTTCCACCTCAGTTGCATCGGGTACATGACGTCTTCCATGTATTTGGGCTGAGGAGATACGTGCATGACCCTTCCCACATCATCGACCATGGAGAGGTGGACATAGATGATGGGGTGACTTTCACGGAGGTTCCAGTAGAGATTGAGGATCAACAGGAGTGGGTCATGTGTGGACGGTCGATACCTCTGGTGCACGTTTGTTGAAAACACAGGAACTTCCAGGAGAGCACTTGGGAGCGGGAGGCTTAGATGCATGCTCAGTACCCCCTTTTGTTCCCTTAGTTCGAGTTGTACCTTACACGGACTTAAAGCCCTGTGGTGGGGAGAATTTAAAGACCTGGAAATTCCGTGGAATTTTTTTTCATAAATTCATGGGATTTTTATGGGTTCTCGAAAATTTACGGCACTTGATTCCGAGGCCCAGTGTGCCCAGAATCAAATTTTTATGTTTTTTTAGGGTATGATCAATAAACGTACGAGCGAGATTTTATATCTTTTGAACCAATGCTCAGAATTGAAATCTGAGGACACGGTTGAACTTGTAGCGCCAATATTCGCTTAATAAGACATTCACCTCAATGACAGTTGGTTGAGAAAGAAAGTTAGTTTTTGAGTTTTTAAGAAAAAGTTAAATAAAAATATGTGTGAAACTTATTTTTATTTTGGTGGTTAAAACCTCCAAGTGGAGGTTGGGGATGGGGGCCACCACACCTTAACCTCCCATAAGAGGTTATGGTAGTGGGTCCCACCCAAACATAACCTCCCTTGGGAGAATATTTATTGGTGGGGACCACCCGAGCTTGTAACCCTTGGAACCCCCCCCCATTTATGTGGAGAGAACCCTTGAACTACCCTCCTTATGTGCCAAGTCCCTCAATTAATTAATTTAACCCTTATAATTAATTAATTGAATCCTTTTGAATTCATGCTAACCATTAAAATAATGGACAATATATTTTTATTTTTGGTTGGAAATTCTTTTGGTGGAGCTTTGAGAAAGGGATTGGAAAAACTTGGAGAACCTTTGGAGAAACTAATTCTCCAACGAAGAAAGATCTTCAACTATGCCAAATGAGAAGGAGTCGACCGCGAAGAACACCATCTTTGACTTTGTCACCTCTGAACGCTCATCCGCCAACGACGAATATCCTCTTCCTTTTCTGACATTGACGAATCAGCACATCCTTTCTGTGACTTCGTCAACGATTTTCGTCATATGATGTAGGGGATTTGAGTTGATTTTATACCCGTTCTACATTGTTCAAATTATGGAATGTGAAATTGCTAATTGTTATCACCATAACGTGGAAGGCTCGAGCCGCACGAACACCGCCCGAACCTCCCCCTTCGTCCCTCCTCGTTTGTTGACGACCACGAGGAAGAGTAGCTGCAGTCGGCATCGGCTCGACCGCAAAGGAAACTGGCGGCGGAATGCCACCGGGTCACCTGAAGGGAACGGCGCCATCGTGCTGTGTGGAGGAGAAGGGGGTCGCGGCCAGGCCGGGCTGCGACGGAGGAGGTGCGGCACCGTCGCGACGCGCAGAGGAGAAGGGGGACGCGGCCAAGCCGGGCCACATGAGAGGAGGCGTGACGCCCTCACGTTGCGAGGAGGATAGCAGGGAGCCGCGGCCAGGGCGGGCCACAGCGGAGGAGCAGGGGCAGCCGACGTTGGGTCGGCTGCCGGTGGCGTGGAACCGGCTGGCTGCTCGGCTAGCTTGACAAGGCGAGACCCACCTGTGTCTCGCGGCTTCTGAACCGGCGCATAGCGCCAGTTCCGTTTGACCAGAAGCCCCCCCCCCCCACACTTGGCTAGCTGGGCCACGCGGGCCAGCTTTCCGGGCCAGGCAGGCCGCCAGCCAGCCAAGACATGCGGGCCAGCTTGCAGGGCCACACGGGCCGCCAGTCGGGCCACACGGGCCGCCAGCCAGCCGGGACACACGGGCCGCCCCCTCGGGTAGGGACGCCCCCTCGGACCGGGTCGGACCTGTGGACCGGGTGGGACTCTGGTCCAGACCCGGGTCGGGGCGGGACAGTCCGACGGGGTCGGACCGGACCCAGACCCGCTTTGGCCTGTTTTCACCATTTTTCCCATAGCTTGGGCTACAGGTGACCGATGGAAAAACCGTCTACGGTGACAGAAATATTAGAGAGACAAGGTTATTTTGTCATACTCCACTTTAGGTTTGAACACAGTTGGGATACAGTTGGTTTGAACCTAAAAACCAACTGGGCCCCTAGAACGGAAATGTCGATAACTCATAGACCAAACGTCCGATTGACGCACCGTCTGTTGCGTTGAGACCCCTATGATGAGGCATACCTTTGATATACTTCTACGTGGGACTTCATGATAGTTGAAGTATCGACCAATAGCTCGTTGAGCGGATCCTCCTGGAGACGAGCGAGCAGAGTACAGAGACCAAGTAGCTGGCTGAGACCTGATGACTACTGACCTTTCGACTCAGAGTGTTTCGACTAGCCCAATGGGAAGCACCTCTATGTGACGAGGTAGAACCACAGTGGGAAGCCCCTCTATGTGACATGGCAGACCCATGGTATTCGACAGGAGGAGTACCTCAGCAGGTTACAAGGGGGAGAGCCTATGTGTGACGCGGCAGACCCACAGTGGGCAACACCTCTGTGTGACGCAGCAGACCCACGGTACTCTACAGGAGGAGTACCACAACGGTCCAGGATAGTGGGAAGCACCTCTGTGTGATGTGGCAGACCCACAATACTCTATAGAATAGGAGTACACCAACATCCGAGGTTTTGGCAGTTTGACTAGGAGTGTTACATGTTACCACCGTAGAATAAAATCCTAGTTTTGATATGAGTCTTTGACATTAGTGTTTTCCTCATGATTGAGATGGGTTAAAAGATAACTTAGGTATATGTATGGTCATACACCTAAGTAATTGTTATCTGTTGATTTCATACCTATGTGGTTTATCCTTATCGGATTTTGTGAGACCTTGAGGGTTTCGGGGTCCCTAATGAGTATTGTTATACTCACCCCTGCATGAGCTATGCTCGCACCTGGTTGTATTGGTTGCAGATGATGGATAGTGATGACTGAGGCAGAGAGTAGCAAGACTGGACAGTACCCAGAGGTGGACCACTTTTCGAAATAGTAATTAGAGTAGATGGTCGGACATGGAGGGATGAGGAGGCCATCTGTACATACCCTTCATGTAGGAACCCCGGAGGATGACCCAGTGGCTTCTTTACTTTTCTTCTTTCAGTTTTACTAGTAATTTTCCATTTCCTTTTACTTTACTGTTGGGATTGTATTTCCAGTGCCCCTTTACTTTGAGCACACTCTTTTGTATACAGTTTTACTTAGTGTTTTACTTCCAGTTACGTACTCTATTGTGTGTGTTCAGTTTATAAAGGAAATGCCTTCCCAGTTTAGGGATTTAAACATTTGGTGCTAGTCACCAGCCCCTGGACTATGGAAGGTGGGCTAGGGGTAGTCACGATACAGGCCCCGGGGGACGGGTCGTGACATATTTATTGAACCCAAAACCTGGTATACAGTTTACTTCAATTCTTTTGGGATTGTCATTAGAGAAATATTAATGTAGATTGATCAGGTGGTTACATATGAGTCTCTCCATTTGTGGCCTAATGAGTAGAACTACCCTACTTATGACATGGAGTTATTTATTTTGTTATATGTATTGAATTGTTAGAAAAATTACCTATTTGGGGAGAGATTTATTGTATATGTAGAACATAATATTTTGCAGTATATCTTCTCCAAGTATAAAATGAATCATTTAGGCATTAACTAGGGTACCTATGGACGTTGGACTTAGAAATGGTGTATAACCCTATAAAAGGGGATTTTTTCATATATTATCATAGTATAAAGACATGGGAACTTGGGAAGCGTGCATCAAAAGTAGAGTGGGGGCTAATGGCCTTTCTAGTAGACTAACTGGTGGGCATGTATGAGGGCCAAAGATCATTTTCTTTTTCACCCTTTTTGACCACAACCTCATTGGTAGTATAGGTAAAGTATATTCAAGAGGTTGATATATATTTTACCATGACCCATGAAAGGTTTGTGGAATATGAAACCATTTTGGGATAGGCTTTAGATGTGTGTGATGTGCTTCATATTTATGAGAGATTAGTGGTTCCTTATTTTAGGATAGAGGAGATGATGAGGGACTCTCATTATTTATATTATAAATTACATCCATGGTCAACCAAGAAGTATTATGACATAAAATAGTGATTCGGGTGGTTCAACATGAAGAGAGACATTATAGGACCTGTATTCCAAAATTTGACATGTCTGAGGATCACATTCAAGTATCTAAAATTGGGTGGGTTGCTTCATCCATTTCTAGTGCCAATTTGGAATTTTGATAAAGTGAAAATGGATTTCATCATGCTATTTTCCAAGACCATTAACATATGAAATTCAATTTGGGTTATGGTTTATTGACCAACCAAAGTGGAATATTTTAGACTAATTTTGGAGACCCATTCAGTAGATTCACTATGAAAGATATATGTTTGATAGATTGTATGATTACATGGAATGTCTTCAAGTATAGTATCTAATAGGGATATTTCTTTTATTTCATGATTTTATCATAGGTTTCATAAAGATACGAGGGAACAGTTATAGCTAGGAATAGCTTAGAATCTGTGGAAAGATCGATAGTTAGATAGAATGATCAATACCTTAGAGGATATGATTTGGGAATATGTTCGGTATTTTTATAGAGTGTGATCGATCATTTAGTGTTGAATTAATTTATCTACAATAATAATTTCCAATCTTCGATTCATATGGCCATGTTTGAGCCACTCTATAGTTGGCCTTGTCATTACCCACAATGTTGGAAAGAGGTAGTAGAATCTTTAGTTGTTGGGCCAAGTATGGTGTATGAGACCTTAGAGTGGGTGAAGTTCATTCAGAAGTAGTTGGTTACCAACCTGAGTAGATAGTGATTATATGTTGATCAATGGAGGAAACCCTTGGAGTTAAGTGTGGTTGATCAAGTATTCTCGTGTGTTTCATCCTATTTAAGACATTGATGATTCTAACGGTTGGGAAAATAACATCATGTTTTGTGGGAATGGTCATGATCCTAAAATGCATCGAGATGGTGGACTATCAATTGGACATACCTATATGATATCAGTGTAAGAATAATGGGTTCCATGTGTATCATCTTCTGAAGGATGATGCCAATACTATGCATGTGATCGACTAGGATGGAATTGAGTTGGAATTAGATGCTTCAATTATAGAGATACATTTATAGATTTTCGACCATAGTGAAAAAGTGATGAGGAGGAAGATGAAACCATCTATTTGGTCACTATATCATATTGGGAATATCAAAGAATAGATTTGGGAGTGGCTGTCTAATTTTTTGGGCCTAATGGATTGAGTTATTCAAGCAATATTTCTAGAAGAACATCTTAAGAATGAAAGTTTGTTAGAGGGGGATATTTTTAATACCCTAAAATTTTCAAGGTATTTCAATTTATTATTTGTAATATTTTAAATGGTTTTTAAAACCTTATGATGGCTAAACATTGATCTGGTATGAGTTAGAGGTTTTTAGTTCCATAAAAAAGGTTTTTTAGAAAATTCATGTTACCCCATAGGTAGGGCCACACCATTGTGTTTGATGTTTTCTACTTGGATAATTCTTGTATAAAATAGAAGGACCGACACACCCATGACTAGGCATGGTCTCAAGCATGTATTGCTATGATTACCCATTGGGGTATGGACAGAGGGGCCTCACCACACCGTGTTGGAGGGCACGGTGAGTCCCAAACTGGAAAGGTTTTAACACCATGCATTGGTGTTTAGCCATGTTGGGATGTTATGTTTGGGAATGTTCGAGGCCAACATTTACATGGTGGAAATCACCATTCCATGGTAATGGGTATTTTCAAAAGTGACATAGTCAAATCATCCACTAATCTTTATGGATTCCATGTTTTTAAAAGAGGAAACCATTTTAACCTTTATATAATGATGTTTAATTAATTTTATTATATTTTTTGTGCACTATTAATCAATTTTTCCTTCTTATCCTATTATTTATAGGATCCAGAAAAATATAGTATGAGATATGTATGACCCATTTGTGTTAAACCATCATTCTTCTGAACCCAATAATTGTTTGACATTTCAGTAAGATTAAAAACTACAAGAAAAAGTATTTTTCATGTTGATCTAGACTCGTGGGGATCTCAGTCTCTCTTCTCTGGTTGTTGTTCTAGGAGAGACGAGTTATATTCCTTTAATGAGACCTATATTTACTATTTGGGGCGATTTTCATTGGGTGATTGATATGATTCTACCCTCTCAACCCAATTTTCTTCTTGAATCTAATTCTAAAACCCTTATCATGTTTGATTGGAATTGGTAGTATGGACCCCTGGTGTGAAGGTTTGATCTGTTTAGTGAAAAAGTATGACTTGGGAATATAATATTAGCTTTTGAAATAATTAACCTAAGGTAGGATGTCATTTTTATATAGGACCTATAGAAATAGTTTTCTCAAATGGTTGTATGTGGTCCTTATGAATCCCATGAGATCTTTGCTTGATATGTTTCAGATGTGGTATGCATGTGCAACCCAATGATACCTGTTATTGATATGATTTGAATGTGGTGGGCATGTGTAGCCCCATGAGACCTATGGTTGATGTGATTCTCTTGTGGTGTGTGTGTGTGTGTCCCATGAGAATACCTCATGTGATGTGATTCACATGTGGTGTCCAAGGACCCAACATTTTTATACGCACGTGTGATGAATTATTTATTACTTGTGCATTTATTATATTCATGGAATACACTTTTGTATATTATTAAGTTATGTTAAAGGCCATTGGTGGTGTCCTTCTAGGTTTTATACTCACTCTATATAGGGGAATCTCAATGGACATATAGAAATTATGATAACAGATCAAATAAAGGTAAATGGAATTGAGGTGAGTGGTTGAGTAGGATCACAAAGATAGTGCTCGAAATTTCTTGTGAAAAATAAAAGTCCCAGATTTTGTTTCATGTGAAACGTAGTTTTTTCCATATTTTAGTACATTGATTCATTATATGTGGGGATCCATTTTTTTATTTGGACTATGAGGTAGGCATGTCATGTTGTTATATCATGGGTTTATACTCTCATTAGATTATTGATTTTGTGATTTATGTTGTCATTATTGTTGTTTCTTTCATGTATTTCTCTATTGTTTATTTATTACCATGGGCATAGTCTCCCCATGTTGCCTCTTTGTCCCACATAACTATTTGACATCCACTTTTGTATGTAGAGGCATGCATGAGGTTATATAGAACTCTCGATAAGACCTGGTGACTCGGGATCAGGTATTACAATGTGACCACCTAATAAAACCCCTCCAAATAAAATATTTTGTTAGTAACATCTATAAAGCAATCAATTTTTATATTGTAAAAATTTGGAATCAGATTCCTATTATTCAACACCTTGAACATATTCAAACTCCTTAACTCCACAATATCTAATGATATTATGTCAACTTTTTTATACTTTTACATCTTTCTAAGTACATAATAAACATTATAAGAACCTATTCCATCAAACTTTTCCTTGAAATATTTTGTTAACTATTGTATCTATTTCCATTATCATTTACCAACACAACCTAAAATTCTTTAAGATAAAGTGAAATTAAATTTGTTATAGTAACTAAATGTAACTATTTACATTTATAATTACTTACATAACCTAAACTCTTTTAGGATATTAGGTAAAACCTAACTTTAAATTTTAATGGAATAATATTTTATTTTATTACTATGAACTTATAAATGTCTAACCATACTCACTCTAGCAACTTAAGCACTATATTCTCTTCTGAATATCTTGCTAAGATACACTATCTCAATAATGATTATTAAATTACTATTAATTAATTTTAGTAATAATATTTATTAAAAAACTATTATTTTGATAAAATATATGGGATTCTATGTGTTTTGGATCATTTTATTGAAAATAGTTTTATTATTTAAAATATTCTATTGATGGTGTTGGAATCTCAATTCCTCATATTTTAACAAATATCCTAGATAAAAGTTTTATCCTGAATAAATTATATATATTTATATATATCTTATTCTTAATAGATGTTAAATAATCTGATGAATCTTAATTTTTTTTATTCAATTCATTATCTCAAATCGTTCCTAACAAATATTTGTTAATAAACAACTTGTCTTATCATATAAGATAATTGAGATATTTATTCACATATTTAATTTTGATCTATCTAATCCTGAAAAACCACATTACATTCAATTATTTTGTATAAAAACCTTTTCTAAATCACTTAAATGAAAACAACAAGAACTATCAATTCTTGATTTTATTTTCAACTCTTGTATATTTACTACAAATGTAAAGTAAACACTTGGTATCATATACCCTTTATAATATAAGAATTAATTTCTATAAAATTGATACCTAACATACACATTCATTAGAGTTTCAAAAATTCCTCTAGGTATCTCACAAAATTACATCCTATGGAATCATTACTCCTTGAAAATTTAGTTTTTTAATGTCCATGATTAGAGACTCAAAGAAACATTGTGAATTTTCCAACAGAATTTTCTTATTTTGATTTGAAATTTTAACAACTTGTACTTTCAACATAGATCCATAACCTATACATCATATGAAATTTTTTTATATTCTCATCACTTTTAGAATTTCTTGGAAACCATATATGAACTCATTCATATTATTGTAGTATTTCTATAAATTAAAATAATATTAATTACTTAACACAAAAATCCTTAATGGATATCCCTCGTCTCACCAAGTCATTGGAATTCTCAATTATATTTAGTATATGAGTAGAAATTAAAGGTATTTATTCCAGAATGAATAAAATTCATTTAAAACCATAATTTAATCAATATATTCATCTAATAAGAATCTAGATTTAGATATTGAAGAACTTTAATAATTATTCACTCTGGAATGGGATTCTCTAGAACACAGATTTTTTTCTTTTACTTAGAAACATTTATTAATTTTCCAATATTATGATTTCCTTACATTAATCTTATCCTTATCAAGAATTTATATACAAGATATGTTTGATAATTATAATGAAATTTACTTATAATAAAACCATTAATTAGATGAGTATACTGTTTTACTAAAATTTAATAGAGACATTGTGTTCCAAATAATATGATAACCTTTATTAAAATCCATTATATACATTAAAATCCTGAGATTCATATTTCACTAAGAAATTATTCCATCATGTAATTAATATCACCACATAGGTATTTAGGCAGGGAACCATCTTCATCATAGCATACATTATTCTTAGATTGTTTAATAGACAAAACATTTCTGAATTTAACTTATGGATAAATACTCAACTATATTCCTATGGTATCCAAACCATACGGGTCTCCATGAAAATTGTAACTAAAATAAAATAACATGAAAAAGACTCATAACCATTTAGGTAACCACATTAATTTCTAGCCTTGTACATGATAATCTAGGGCACCTTGTTTGGGTATAAAACCACTCAGTTGGATGATCAATGGCATGGAAAGCACCACTTTAGAAGTAATCTGACACAATGTATTTTGAATGGGATTTTATATCACTATCTTTTCTCATGTTATTAGCTTTATATATGTATACATGATTCTAATTGTTTAGGTTGTAATTTTATTCCTTACACCAAATAAATATAGTCTGAAAATGTTTAAACATAACATAAACATTCGTATTAAAACTGGAATACGAAATGTCCATACTTTATTCGTAAACCATGAATGGTATGAAAATAAAACATCCACAGTAAAAAAATATCAGAAAAACTTCAATAGAATGTGGAAGTTTTGTATCATAATAAATCAACTTCAAATAAACTTAAAATCCATCAAAGGGTGTTTACAAAGATGAAATCAAAACCCTTTTTAGAGAAATATCCCTCTCTATTTTGAAATCATTTAAAATTCATATAATTATAAAGGAAGACATTTATTTTGGAAATATTCTTATAATATTTTAAGGGAATCTTTAATGATGTTATAACGGTGTAAAATAGCCACACCCACCTCATAAGTTAAAAAAACATTCTTACTTTAATTCTTTCGAAAAGGTCATAAAGTACCTTGTTGGGAAATGACAGAAAGATTCCTTTCGAACCATTTTATAAAAAGTCAAAAAAGGGTATAAATGTCTTTAAACCATAGTCTAGTAAATAGTAAAAATGTTTTGGAATACATTTTTAAGAAACATGGATGTGGATGATAAAGAGGTCCCAGTAGATAATTATGTATAAACAACTTTGGATAATAAAGAGATTGTGAAATTAACCCTTACCTTGTACATTTCTTAGGTGGAGGGTACGTTAACCTCCTGTATAATAGTTAAATCATTTTTATTAAATTAGACAAGAACCATATACATAAATATGATATCATATAAGATCTTATAATATTTCTTTGTTAATAATATTTTAGTATTATCATTGTTTCGGGTGTTAACTGATTCGTTTTCCTTTATATGCTTTGTTACGTAAGTAATGTTTGTTGTGGATATGAAGTATCTTATTCATATTAAGAATGATATTAAGTATTTAAACATTATTTTTAATCATCAAATGAAAATTAGTCATGAATGGATATGGTGGGGAATGAATCTCATCGTGTTCGTGGAGACGGTAATCCGTACGTACGCACGAGCGACAATGTCATTCTTTTGATATAAAAATAGTATATAATGGAATGGTATATCATATATAAAGAATCATTATCATGTTATATTTATTACCTACATCAATTATACATCATTATTATACCCATCCAAATAATGATGTATTGAATAAATACTACACCACCACGTGGAGACGGTAAGCTGTACGTACGCACGTGTGGTGACTTGTCATTAAAAGGATGGATAGAATAATAAATATGGTTTTACCATACTTATAATAACATCACAATATATAGAATATACTGGAGTTATTATTTTATAATGGAAACAACAAAAAAAGAGTACGTGGAAGAATAAAGGAACTTGAAAGAGGTGATTAAATATTTACCTCTTCTTCGGGTTCTTCCTTTTGATTTGATAAAAAGGGCTCCTTAGGATAGATTTCTAACTAAAGTAAGGCCTCTAGGATGAAGGTAGGATAGTTGGGAGGATATTTGGGCTGGTTTTGGCTAAGAAAAAGGGATTTGAAGGTGTGGATTTGAGAGAAGGGAAGTGTCCTTTTATAAGAGGGGTGAGGGGCACCTTAGGAAAATATTGAAATATTATTTTATAATAAAACCATTTTCGGTTTATAATGGCTCAAAAATGAATTATTTAATGGATAAGGTTGGGATGGTTATAAAACCACCCATCCAATATGTTTTAGATAGGTTTGGGTAACTATATTAACCTTTCCTTCTAGATTTAACTCTTACTTAAATAGTTTGACATTTACTATGTCTCTTCGTATTTTTGTATTATATGGTTAATAAACTTACTATAAACTTCAAATAGAATCCCAAGTGGTACATTAATGATACAAATATCATTATATAAGTCTTTTTTCCTAACCATATATTTTTAGGAATAGAATATCAATTTATAATAAAATATTTTTTTATAAACTCTTTTATGTAAATTTTGATACTATTTGGGATTTTGTTTTTTCTAAATTCATAACAGCATTATTACTTAGATAAAAATTCATCTAACCAACCCTAACATTTCATATTAACCTATAAAATTAGTTTAATTCGTAAAAAATCTCAAATTACTTTTATTTGGATATTTATAATATAAAATATATTAATATTTCATTAATTAGGTAATTAATACATCATCATTGTGTCATAAATAAATTAAATTATTTAATGTCTAAAAAATATAAATAAAATACCATTATGTAGGAAATCATTCTATATTCTTAATGAATATTTATAGTCTAATTTATCTTATGTGTAACCCTATATTAAAAATGGTTTAGTTATTGAATGATGACTTTAACACTTTTAACTCTTCTTTGAATTAAATAATAATAAATGTACTAATCTAATCCAAGTGGACCTAAAGGATCATATTTTATTCCTAAGGTTGTTTTTGGTCGAATTACACTTATCCAATAGAATTAGGACATGTGTTAGGGTAATAATAATAATATCATTTTTACCCTTAATTACCCTATTTACTTTTAACCATGAAAAATCAAAGTAAAACGTTACTACACACCGAAAAATATTTTAATCTTATTGAACCAAATTTTAGAAACTAATATCAATTGTGTCTCTCATATTTTTGAAATTCAACTTACAGAATTGGAAAAATTAGGTTTTATGTAAATTTTCAAATGCTCCTAGGAGGTGCGTAAAAGAAGGTAAAAAGTTTGATAAATTTTTTATATATCTAAAATTATTATAAACTGACTCCAATGAATTACATTGAACTTATATAGGTATTATGAATCTATTTGGACCTAAAATAAACTATAACTCAGTGTTTTTCACTATTCATCAAAAATTGAAAGTTTTCAAAAAAATACCAAAAATTCACCCTAAGATAATTTCGATATACTGAATCCAAAAATGAAGTCCATTTTAAAAGTTAAAATTGATAAAATTTTAAAATTTGGGTATTTCTATTTATAACAGCTAGTTAGATTGGTTATGGTGTGTTAGAACTTGAAGTTGCGTACAACACATGCTACTGTATTATTCAAAGAGAAGTGTACTGTGGAAGCTTGGGGTGTTACATTCCCCTCTCCTTCAAATAATTTCATCATTGAAATTTCTAGAGTATTAATGCATAAAACAACTCGGGTGGTTCTTCATCATAATTTCATCGGGTTCCCACGTGGCCTCTTCCATCTTATAGTTTCTCTATAGAACCTTTACTACACAACTCATCCGGTTTCTCAACACCTGTTCTCTTTTATCAAGAATCTTGACATGCTCTTCACAATAAGACAGTTCGGGTTCCAGTTCTAATTCCTCATAGGTGAGTACATGCATTGGGTCTAGAATTTATTTTCTGAATAGTGGTACGCAGAACACATCGTGAACTTTAGAGATACTGGGTGGAATTTCCAAATGGTAAGCTACAACCCTAATTCGTTCTGTAATTTTGAAAGGTCTGATGTACCTAGGACTCAATTTTCCCTTCTTACCGAAATGTATAACACCCTTCAATGGAGATACCTTAAAGAAAACATGATCTCTAACCTAAAATTCCAAATCCTTCCATCAGTTATTGGCATATCTCTTCTACCTACTTTTAGCTACTTTGATGTGGGTTTGGATTACCTTCACCTTTTCCATCGTTTCTTACACATGTTTTGGGCCTACGACTTTTCTTTCGCCATCATTATCCCAACAGGTTGGTGTGTGACATATCTTTCCATATAACACTTCATATGGTGCTATCTGGATACTTGAATGGAAGCTATTGTTATAGGAAAATTCTACCAGAGGTAAATATTGATCCCACATACCTTAAAAGTCAAGTGAGCATGATATCAACATGTCTTCTAAGGTTTGAATAGTCCGTTATGATTGTCCATCAGTTTGGGGGTGGTAGGCAGTGCTCAAATGAAGTTCAGTATCTAGGGATTTCTAAAGACTTTTCCAGAATCTTGATGTAAAATTGGGATCGCGATCAGAAACAATCGATAGTGGTACTCAACGAAGTCTTACAACTTCATTAATATATAGTCTTGATAAATGTTCAAGTGGTAAATCTTCCCTTAGAGCAAGAAAATGTGTTGACTTGGTAAAACAATCAACAATGACCCATATTACATCGATCCTTCTAGGAGTCTTTGGAAGTCTCATGACAAATTCCATCATGATATCATCCCATTTCAACATAGTTATGGGAATATGTTGCATGACTCCTCCAGGATTATTCCTTCCAGCTTTCATATGTTGATAAACCATACATCTTGACACAAAATCAGCAATCTCCCTCTTCATGTTGTCCCACCAAATATGTTCCTTCAAAACTCTACATTTTGGTGCTCCCAGGGTGTATAGAGAAATTAGAGCTATGATCATCATCCAACAATTCCCATTTTAGATCAGGTATATCGGGAACACAAATTGCCTTCCCAAATTTCAAAATTTCATCGTCATACACAAAGTCACTTAATCTCCTATCATTCACTGCTTTAATATTCTTTTGAAACTCCTCATCACCTATCTGAGAACTTTTAATCCTTTATAGTAAATATGGTTTGGAAAACATTTGAAAAAGTATTGGTGTTTCACCTTACATGGTGATTCCCATATCTATATTTACTAGATCTAGGTATATAGGATCCTTTTCAACTCTCATCTTATTCAAAACTCCATAATCCTTTCTACTCAAAGCATATACCACCTTATTTTCCTTTTATGGGTGGTAGTGTATAATGAAATCATAATCTTTGAGTAGTTTTTAGCCATCATATTTGCCTCATGTTGAGTTCGTTCTGTGAGAAAATATACTTCAAACTCTTGTGGTCAGTATATATCTCACATTTTTCACCATAGAGATAATGTCTTCATATCTTCAAAGAAAATATTACAACTTCTAACTCAAGATCATGAGTAGGATTGTTTTTCTTATTAATTTTTTGTTGTCGTGATGCATAGGCAATAACCCTATCATTCTGCATTAGGACACAACCAAGTCCTTTCTTTGAAGCATCACTATAAATAACAAACCCATCATTCCCTGATGGTAGAGTCAATATAGAAGCATTGACTAATATTCTCTTAAATTATTCAAACCATTATTCACATTCTTTTTTCCAAACAAATTTCACCCTTTTACATGTGAGCTTGGTAAATGGGTTAGCCAATTGGGAAAAATTATGGACGAAATGCCAATAATAACCTAGTAAACCAAAACAACTGCATACATCAGTTATACTTGTCGGTACTGACCATTCTTAGATTGATCTTGTATTATAAGGATCAATGGAGATTCCATATTTAGAGATGATATGACCAAGAAAAGAAATCTCTTCAAGCCAGAATTCACACTTGCTAAACTTCCCTTATAATTGAAGACTTCTAAGAGTTTTCAGGATAATGCGCAAGTGATTTTCAGAATCTTCGTATATTTTGGAGTATACCAAGATATAATCCATAAATACCACTAAAAATTCATAAAGATATTCATTTAAAACTCTATTCATTATATCCATGAAGATAGAGGGTGCATTAGTCACTCCAAAAGGCATTACTGTAAAATCGTAATGCCCGTACCTGGTTTGAAATATAGTTTTCAGAATGTCTTCCTTATTCACACACAACTGATGATATCCAGATTGAAGTTCAATCATTGAAAAGTATTGAGATCCATGAATTTGGTCAAATAAATCATCAATGCGAGGTAGGGGATACTTTTTTTTTATTTTTATAGCATTAATCTTTCTGTAGTCAATGCACAACCTCATAGATACATCTTCCTTCTTAACAAAAAGGACAGGGGCTCCCCATAGAGAAACAGTAGGGAAAATAAATCCCTTATTACTCAATTCATCTTGTTGTTTCTTTAGTTCCACTAATTCCACAATGTCCATTCTATAAGGGTTCTTCGATATGGGCCTTGAACCAGGAATTAAATCAATGGAAAACTCAATTTCGCATTCTGGAGGATGTCCAGGTAAATAATCTAGAAACACATCAACATACTCTTGCACAATAGGTACATACTCTATTTTAACATTCTTTTCCTCACCCATAGTTATTTCATTCTATTCCTCCCCAATAATTGAATTTAGTTGAGCTACTGGGGGTGGATCTAGATAAGAATTAGGTGGTGACGTTTTTGCTCTAAAGATAAGGTACTCCTTATCATCATTAAAAATTGTAACCTACTTCTTCTTACAATAAATTTTCACATCATGGTCCTAAATCCAATCCATACCAAGTATTATATCAAATTAAATCAGGGGTATGATGATGAGATCAACTGATAAATAACATTTATATGCCTTAATGGGAACTGATTCACAAAAATTTGTTGCAATGATACTTCCATTAAGAGTTTTGACTGAAAACTCCCTTGTTAAATCAAATTGGAAATATCTAATTTTCTTAGCAAACTGGGAAGATATGAAATAATGCGATGATCCAGAATCAAATAATGCATTGGCTAAACTTGAGGAAACCATTAAATTACTGGCACTATGTATTTCGGAGCATCAACCTCAGCAGTAGTGATAACATAATCTTGGACTTGATCAATTGGACTTTTTTAAGGTAAGTTCCCCTGAAACTTAGGAAATTCATTTTCATAATTCCCCCTTTCTCTACAATTGAAACATTTAACATCGACAACCTCTTTCTTCCCCTTACAATCATGAGCTTGGTGGCCTTTTTCACCAAACTTGTAACAGACTCGCATTCCCTTCAGGAAAGTACAAGGGTGCTTCCTCCCACATTTAATATAGGATGGATATTCAACTTTTCCCTTCTTCCCCTTATTTCCATTTCCAAAGTGTTCAGTAGTTCTCTTCTCTTGCTTTGCTTTAAAGTCATAAGACTTAGAGAATTCTTTTTCTATCTTGATAGCACATGAGACAATATCTTCGTACGATGAGAAGGATTGTAATACTAATTCTCAACTGAAAATGTTTTTAACCCATAAAAGAAATGATCAATGTTACTTCTTCGGTTATGTATATAATCTGCATCATGCCTCGCTAACCTTGTAAAGTTATCTTCATACTTTGCGACATTTTCATCCTCCTTTTGCCTCAGACTCAGAAATTGTCTTTCCAAATCCGATTGATGGTCATGAGGAAAGTATTTTTCTAATAAATTTTCTTTAAACTCCCTCCATTCCATATTTTATACTTCATCATCTTCCTTTGTGTTTTGAATCAACGACCACCATTGATCAACATCTCCAGTGAGGTGGTAAACTGCAATGACAACTTTTTCCATTTCGCTACTCCCCAAGGCGTGGAATATTTTCTCTATGTAATTTATCCATTTATCAGATACTAGTGGATTTGTACCCCCATTGAATGTTTTTGGTTGTTTCCTCATGAATCGATCTAACATTGATCCTCCATGATACATATCAGGGTGCTCCATACGGGTAAGGTTATTATTCATAACCTGAGTGAGTTGTCCCAATATAGTGATAAGCTGATAAACACCAGTTGTATCACCAGCTCCACTTTAATTATCTTGAGTAGGAGGGTAATACCTACATGGAGTGCGTGCATTGATACAGTTTCCATTCCTTCTACTAGGCACCATTTCTAAACAATGGAATAAACTAGATTAGTTTATTAATCGAAATACATAATTCCAAACTTGTAAAATACTTATCATAAATTGAATAGTTTATGGATATGATCCATAATCATAAAAAATGTTTTATTTGAGGAAATATATACTCATAAACCATTCATAATGGTTTGTAAAGAAAATGAGAATTATCCTAATCATATCCCTCATGGGTGTCCTAACCAAGAGTGCAGCAATGCCCATCGTAGTGCACCAATTCCCGTTCGAGTCTAGCTCAAAGCTGTGTTTTCGGGTGTTACCCCTAGGTAGATCTATGACAGAGCCATCTCTACCTGCTGGTATCTAGAAAGGGGTGTATTTCTTGGAAAACTCACAAAAATCTCTACAATACCAAAATTTTAGGAAGTTCTTCTATACTAATAATCAAAGTCTATCTTAGGTCTATGTGCTCCAATCAGAGTTTATCTAAATCTAGATTCCAAGGTTTATACTAAACTTCCTCTGATGCCAACTGTAATGCCCCAACCCCAGAATCCCAGAGTCGGTGCATTATTACTTATAATTGGCATGATCACAAAAGATCAAGTCTCAGAATACCGATTAGTTTAGTATCCTTGGAAGTACTAGATACATTTATAAGGTTTACATTACATAATAAAATGGAAAACAAAAAAAAATTGTTTCCATGGACAATATTGAGATCCCATAGACTATCCCTACACGTCAGTCATAATATACTTCTTCTCATCCTGGGAAAAATAAAACATAGAAAGGGGTGAGCTCTAATGCTCAGTAAGGATAACAATATAGCGGAAACTTTCCTAAATAAGCATAAACATTTAAGTAAATGTATAAAACTAAAACAAAATCCTTTTCAACATAAACTTCATCATAATATGGAAAATATAAATCAAAATAATGCCATTTACATACTCACATGTATATTCTACTAGTCTAATAATCACATGCATTATCAATATCCACTTTCATAATGATGAAATGCATAATGCCAGACTTCATAACCACATAGTCAAGGCCTTGTTCCAAGACTACCAATAAGATTTTGTCAAGGCCTTGTTCCAAGACACTATTTTGTCTCTTGAGATCTACCGATGTATCTAGGAAGTATAGTGGGCTCCACCCGTCACTTATTAAGTCCAATACATTCCTCATATGAAAAGGCTTAAACATAACATAAACATTCATATCAAAACTGGCATACGAAATATAAATACATTATCCATAAACCATGAATGGTATGTAAATAACACATCCATAGTCAAACATATCAGAAAACCTTCAATACAATGTGGAAGTTTTGTATCATAATAAATCAACTTCAAATAAGCTTAAAATCCATCAAAGGATGTTGACATAGATGAAATCAAAACCCCTTTTAGAGAAATATCTCTTTCTATTTTAAAATAATTTAAAATTAATATAATTATAAAAGAAAATATTTATTTTGGAAATATTATTATAATATTTTAAGGGAATATTTAATGATGTTATAATGGTGGAAAATAGCCACACCTTCCATATAAGTTAAAAAAACATTCTTACCTTAATTCTTTCGAAAAGGTCATAAATTACCTTGTTGGAAAAGGACAGAAATATTCCTTTTAAACCATTTTATAAAAAGTAAAACAAGGGTATAAATGAATTTAAAACATAGTCCATTAAATAGTAAAAATGTTTTGGAATACATTTTTAAGAAACATGTATGTGGAAGATAAAGAGGTCCAGTAGATAATTACGTATAAACAACCTCGTATAAAAAAGAGATTGTGAAATTAACCCTTGCCTTTGTATTATCTTTGTTTCGGGTGTTAACTGATTCATTTTCCTTCATATACTTTGTTACATAAGTAATGTTTGTTGTATATATGATGTATATTATTCATATTAATAATGATATTAAGTATCTAAACATTATTTTTAATCATCAAATGAAAATTATTCTTGAATGGATACGATGGGGAATGAATCTCTTCGTGTTCGTGGAGACGGTAATCCGTACGTATGCATGGGCGACAATATCATTATTTTGATATTAAAATAATAAATAATTGAATGGTATATCATATATATAGAATCATTATCATGTTATATTTATTACTTAAATCAATTATACATCATAATTATACCCATCCCAATAATAATGTATTGAATAACAACTACACCACGACGTGGAGACGGTAAGCCGTACGTACTCACGTAGGGTGACTTTTCATTCAAAGGATGGATAGAATAATGAATATGGTTTCAACATATTTTTAATAACATCACAGTATATAGAATATACTGGTCTTATTATTTTAGAATGGAAACGACAATGAAAGAGGAAGTGGAAGAAGAAAGGAACCTGAAAAGGGTATTGAAATATTTACCTCTTCTTCAGGTTCTTCCTTTTGATTTGATCAAAATGGATCCTTAAGATGGCTTAGTAACTAAAGGAAGGCCTCTAGGATTAAGGGAGGACAGTTGGGAGGATATTTTGGTAGGGTTTGTCCAAGCCAAATGGCTTTGATGGTGTGAATTTCAGAGAAGGGGAAGTGCCTTTTTACAAGAGGGGTGAGGGGCACCTTAAGAAATGATTGAAATATTATTTTATAATAAAATCATTTTCGGTTTCTAATGGCTCAAAAATGAATTATTTAAAGGCTAAGGTGGGTATGGGTCGAAAACCACCCTAAAATTTGGGTTTTATACATTTTTGGATAACTTTATTTACCTTATCTTCTAGATTTAACTCTTAGTTAAATAGTTTGAAATTTACCATGTCTCTTTGTATTTTTATATTATATGGTTAATAAACATACTATAAACTTCCAAGCGAACCCCAAGTGGTTCATTAATGATAAAACTATCATTATATAAGTCGTTTGGCCTAACCTTATATTTTTAGGAATATAATATCAATTAATAAAATAATATTTGTTTTAAAAAATATTTTTTGTCAATTTTGACACTAGTTGGTATTTTGTTTTTGCTAAATTCATAACAGCCTTATTACTTAGAAAAGAATTCATCTAAAAAACTATAAATGTAATATTAACCTATAAAATTAGTTTAATTCATAAAAAGTCTCAAATTACCTTTATTTTAATATTTATAATATCAAATATTTTAATATTTCACTAATTAGGTAATTACTGCATCATCAATATGTCATAAATAAATTAAATTATTTAATGTCTAAAAAATATAAATAAAATACCATTATATTGGAAATATTTTTATCCTTATAATTAATATTTATAGTTAAATTTATATTTTGTGTAACCCCATATGAAAAATGGTTTAGTTATTAAACTTTGAATTTAACACTTTTAACTCTTCTTTGAATTAAATAATAATAAATGTGCAAATCTAATCCAAGTGGACCTAAAGGATAATATTTTATTCCTAAGATTGGATTTGGTCTAATTACACTTATACAATAGAATTATGACATGTTTTAGGGTAATAATAATATCAATTTTACCATAAATTACCTTATTTACTTTTAACCGTGGTAAAAAAACTAAAAAGTTACTATTTACAAAAAATATTTTCATGTTATTGAACCACATTTTACTTATTGATATCAAACATTTCTCTCAGATTTTTGAAATTCAACTCACAGAAGTGGTAAAATTAAGTTTTATGTAAATTTGCAAATGCTCCTAGGAGGTGGGTAAAAGACGGTAAAAAGATCAATAAAATTTTTATATATAAAAAATTATTATAAACTGACTCCAATTAATTGTATTGAACTTATATAGGTATTATATATCTATATTGACATAAAATAAACTATAACTCAGTGTTTTTCATTATTAATCAAAAATTGAAGGTTTTCAGAAAAAAACCAAAAATTCACCCTAAGCTAATTTTGATTTTCTGAATCCAAAAATGAAGTCCATTTTGAAAGATAAAATTTATAAAATTTTAAAAAGTGGGTATTAATATTCATAATAGCTAGTTTGATTGGTTGTGGTGTGTTAGAACTCAAAGTTGCATACAACACATGCTACTGTACTATTCAAAGAGAAGTGTACCGTGGAAGCTTGGGGTGTTACAATGAGACTCATTTTTAACAATCCATAATTATATTATCAAAAAACTATATTGATTCAGTTACATTCCCAAAAACCCTTTAGGTTTAGAGTCTTAAATAATTAGGAAAACCCCCTTTACCATACAAATCCCATGTCTTTCTCATCAAATGGTAATTTTTTCTGTTATAAAAATAACTTTTTGTATAATGTTTTCAACATGTAAAAAAAATTTATACAAATTAATACCTTTTAAAAATATCATATGCAATGATTTTCTTCATAATATAGGGAGGTGGAAACAAAATAAGTTGGAGACTAAACTCTTTATATGGTTAAATTAAGGCATTATAAATTAATGATCATAAGTTATCATAATTTGATCATATTATTATAAGATCATAATTTTTTTTGGATATAACATATGCGATTGATTCAAAAAAACATAAAATTGATAAACTTCAGCTTCATAGTTAAAAAAATCTGTAGAATAATACCATAAGTAATCATAAAATAATAATCCTGGATATTACTTAGGAAAACATGATAATTTATGAAAGAAAATACTTTTCTATTAAAAAAATGTCACCATTATAGTATCATAACATTTAATTCAACCATGAACCCATTTTCTTTTCAAAATATTTCCCACATGACCCATATAAATCATAGAAAAACATGTAGGTACTTTGGGACATTTCCCTTACAATCACCCTTATAATCACAATTACAAATGAATAAACCTCATGGTTAATTCCAACATGTCTCTTCATGGGAAAATATAATTACCTTATGAATTGGAGGGCTATATAAGACCCACCCATAATCATATAAAATGATCAATAACCATAACATGAATAAAAATATAGTATCTTTCACTTTCATCTTAAAACTCATAAAAAAAATTCATCATTACTTTATATTTAACACATCCTATGGAAAAGATAATGTTTTTAAGGAAAATTTATTTAAAAGATAACAATATTACATACAAATAAAAATGGTGGATAATATAATTAAAATATATCCATAAGGAGAATAATATTAAATAAAGTATTTTGACATAGATGAAAACACCTTTAAAATCATATTAAATTGACTTTTAGAATCATAAATAAATATCAATTTCTTTTACTAATCATTTTAAAAAATATTCATGGAAAAATTTGACATGTTTATCCTTTGAAAAAAACATTTAATCTTGTAAAGGAAGTTTTATAATGAAGAACATACAAAGTGGAATGAAATTCCATTCATTTCATAAATGTTAAAAAATATTCTTTTCAAACATTTTTAAAGGGACTCAAAAGTGGGCCATGTAGAAAACATTAAGAAGATTCATTTTAAAACAATCTAGAAGAAAGTTAAATATATTTTAAAATAAATTTAATCACTCATTTGAGTATAAATTAGAAATTTATTGAAACATTTTAAAGAATATATATATTTAGGAAAAAGTGTTTTGTAGAATACTTCAAAACTTTTAAGCCAATATTTTTTCAAATAAAACCCTTTAACTACCTTTTAAAACCAAAGATCATTTTTAAAAAACATAAGTTGAAAGGGAAGTAAAAATACCATGATTATAAAGTGATTCATTTTATTATATTCCAAAGAGGTATTATATATATAATATCCTTGAAACCACACTCCCGAATCTGGTACTAAAAAAATCTTTAAATTTTGATCTTTTTTACCAAAAAATGTGGTCCAATTTTATCCATCTAACACATAAAACATAGAATAGAAATATTGGATCACTTACATATGCAAGTTCCTTTTATTTTTATGGATTTATATAATTTGTAAAAATTCTTACATAAAAATTGGCATGCCTTTAATTGATCATTTTTTCATGAAACAAGTTTGTTATAAATACACATGTGTTTCATTAAATATAACATCCAAAACTTAAATAAAGAATTAATTAAATTCATATTCATCCTTAATACCTAAAAAACAATTTAAAAAATTTTTATGATAAAAACAAATTTTAGAAGGTAAATGAGAAAAAAATAAACTCATAAGTCCATTTTAAATCTATTATATCATACAATAGAGTTCCTTTAACATACTAAACATTAAAATATAATAATCATTTACTTATACAATAAATAATCTTTACTAACCACCATTTTTATAGAAAAAAATTATAATAAAACATCATGTTAAAATAATAATAATTATTATTTATTGTAAAAATTGACAATCAATGAAAAAAAATGCTTAGAAACATATATTTCACCCTTATAGGACATAAATATTTAGTTAAACAGAAGATCATTATCTTATGTTATGAAATAAAAATATTTCCATGAAAAATCATTTGAAACCATAGAATATTCATGTAGGTTATTTGGTACATCATATTCATAGATCCCTTAAAATATCCCTTATAATAACTTTTACAAATTAGAAAACATACTTGGTTAATTCCAACAAAATTCTTCAGGGAACATAATCATTACCCAATGCATTGTAGATCTATATCGGGTTCACCCATCATCAAAAAAAATGTAGAATAACTATAACGCACATAAAACATATATAAAAATTCATTTACATCACAAAATTTCATAAACTATTCCATTTAAAACATATATAGAAACACTATTGGGCTTCATGAAAAAATAAGGATAAAAATTATTTTTTTAAATGTTTAAAAAATTTACATAAGAATATTACAAAGGATATTATTTTTAAAAAAAATAAAACATTCATAGTAATATTCATAAATAATAATAATCATAAAAGTAGGAAATTATTCTCATGTCATATATGTTAAAAATGTTTTCCTTTAACACTTTCGTAAAAATGTCAAGAATAACCTATTTAGAAAACATTTAGAAATACTAATTTTAAAACCATCATAAGGAAAGTAAAACTGTTTTTAAAATGAAAATGAAAATAAATTCCAATATATTAAGAACATACCTGAAAATTTATCATGAACATTGATATGGTGGGAAAATAGAAGAAAAAATTTTAAACTTTTAAAATATGCTTTTAAAGAAAAATCATTAACTCATCTCCCAAATTTCTATGTAGATTATTTAAATCCTATATAATGAACATATATTAACTATTTAATTTATTAAAAACCTATTTTTGATTTATTAAATTGTCATAATTACTTTTATTTTATTTATTAATATTTCTTATATAGTTACTAAATCTATTAATTTCATGTTGGGCGTTTTGAGGAAGTTCAGTTCCTAATCCCCAAAAAAATGATAGGTTGAACATTGTAAAAGGATTATTTGTTCCATAATACTAAAAAATAACAATCATGAAATAATTATCATTTATATATATCAAATTTAATTTTACATCCATCCATTAAAAGTGATCATGAAAAACAAAATATATCATCTCGTGGGGTTGTGGTATGCACATACACATGAGCGATGTTTTCAGGTTTCATTGGATGGAAAATAAATAAATATTATATTATATTATATTTAAATAGTCATTTAAATGTTAAAAAAATTAAATAAATTCATTAAATCTATGCCTATAACCATCCATGAGAGGAATTTTTTGAAAAATGAAGTATATCGCTACATAGAGACGATAGTCCGTACGTATGCACATGTGATGTTTCCATTTTTATCTAATGGAATGGTATGTAAATAAATGATATATTATATTTCGAAAATCACAATTATTTCATTAATATCATATATATATATATATATATATTAAATTTATCATAAAAATGATCCGTGGAATATAGTGATGCAAAACAAAACACATCTCTTCGTAGAAGTGATAGTCCACACATACACATGAATGATGTTGTCAGTCCTCATATAATGGAAAATGAGATTAATAAAGTTATTAATTTAACATAATAACTTATTATTATATGAAAAATAATTATTTTATTATATTTTAATGATTAGATCATAATCTAAGGATGTAGAAGATGATGTAAAATGAAAATGCTACGTTAAGATGATTACCTCATCTTTGGAAAACCACATTTGGGTCTCATCTTAAGGAACCTAGAGATCATATTCTAAGAATAAAAAACCTCAAAAATTTATATAATGAAGTTAAGAAGAGGGTTTGGAGGGTTTGGTTGAGGTAAGTGTGAAATATAAGTATGAGAAACAAAGGATAAGTGGTTCCTTATATAAGAGAGGGGAGGAGTACCCATAGAATTACATAAAGTATTAAATTAATATGAATTAATTTTAATGTTCAAATGGAAAAAATTTTATATATTTAGAAGATATATATATGTCTCAATCTCCTAATATAATAAAATATTGACATTTTTAGGTGATATTTTAATCATTATATCTTAGTTTTATTCTCTCATTAACCATATTTAAAAATTACTATAGTAAATTTTTTTTTTACAATTTCAGGGTCAAGAACATTACAATAAAAGGAAAAGTGATGAATAATTTTAAAATTATTTATGTTATTTACCATATATCTTTATCTTGTCCAAATATAATTATTTTATGAATTTTAAATAATTTAATAAAAATATATTTTACAAAAAATACCACTAAAGACATTTTCATAACTCATTACATAATTGACATTAAAAAAATATCATTACTTCAATTTTTTTTTGAATATAAAACATTAACCCATTATTAATAAATTATATTTATTAAGAAAATAACACAATAAATCATCCAAAAATCATTACTTTGTTTGTTTTTAAAATCATTTATATGATATTTATATTTATTTCACATGCATTGTGTGGGTGTTGTTTAAGCATTTATGGTAATTATTTCATCATCTAAAATTAAAAATAAGATATCATTACAAAATAATATTATTCATATTCAAAAGAACCATTTATAACCATTTATAACTTATTTCTATCCCTGTTAAAAAATAGTATAGATATAAAATGCAATAAAGAGATATTTTTGGAATTCTCCGTGAGCCCCATGGCTCCGCCATCCACGTGCCTCGCGGCGCCCCAGCTGTGCCGGCCTCCCAGCCCCGTCCACATCACCCCGACCTCTGGGCCGAGCCGTGCCATCAAGGTGCCCTCCGGGCCGAGCCACCAACGCGGCGCCCTCCGGGCCGAGCCGTGCCCTCGTGGTTCCCTCCTGGCTGAGCTTCCCATGCGGCACCCTCTGAGCTGAACCACCCTCGTGCCGACCCACGGCCGGTCCACACCCTCACAATCGGTCCTTGCTCTCACGGTCCTCTGTGACCCCTCGCGGCCTGTTGGGATGGGCCCAGGGGGCGGGACCCAACCTAACGGGCTGGCCCACCTAACGGGTTGTGCCAGACCCAACAGCCAGGTCGGGTCGAACCAGATCGGGTTGGACCAGATTGGGTCGGGTTGGGTCGGTCCGATGGAGGAGAGCCTGGTGGTGGTGGTAGAGCCATGATGGAGGAGCGCCTGGTTGGGGCGGGAGAACCACGATACTCGACAGGAGGAGTACCTCTGTAGGCTATTAGGGGGAGCACCTGGTTTTGGCGGCAGACCCACGGTGGGGAGTACCTTGGGGACGTTGCATACCTAGGTACTCGACAGGAGGAGTACCTCAGCAGTCCAAGGTTAGTGGGAAGCGCCTTGGTGTCATGACAGGCCCATTGTACTCGACAGTGGAGGAGTTCTTCAGCAGTCGTGGTTTTGAATAATGTGAATAAAAATCCTGGTTGAGCTGAGTCAGTAACTTTTTTGTTTTCCTCATGATTGAGATGGATTACATGATAACTTAGGTATATGTATGGGCATATACCTAAGTGGTGTTATCTATTGATTTCATACTTTGTGGTTTATCCTTGTTGGATTTTGTGAGACCTTGAGGGTCTATGGGTCCCTACTAAGTATCGTTATACTCACCCCTGTACAGGCTATGCTCGCACTTCATTGTGTTGGATGTAGATGAAGGACAGAGCTGACCGAGGTTGAGAGTACCAGGATTGGACGGTACACGTAAGTGGACCTTACGGCTTGTCGGTACATGGAGGAGATGGAAGGAAGTGGAGTGCTGAGGAGGTGATATGTACCTACCCTATAGGTAGGAACCTCAGAGAATGACCCCGTGGCTATTTTTCTTATTTCCTCAGTTGTACTTGTACTTTCAGTTTCTTGTACTCTCCCATTGGGCTTTTATTCTGGCCCCTTTTTTACTTACTGTAATCACTTTTTGTTTATTGGGTTTACTCGTGATTGAATCTACTGTGTGTGTTTACAGATTATAAAGGAAATGCCTTCCCAGTTTTAGGGAAATAGGCCTTTGGTGCTGGTCTCCAGCCCGTGGCCTATGGAAGGCGGGCTTGGGATAGTCACGACACATACCTCAGGGAACGGTTTGTGACAAATTTGTATCAAAGGAGTTGGTTCTACCACATAACTTAGGACTCTGATCTTTCTTTTCTATGAAGCAATAGTGTTAAGAGTAGTGAGTGTGGTTCTCGGTTCAAGGAGTCCAGTATTGGTGCGGTGGATGACATATCCATACACTAGGACCGTGACTTCTGATTTCCAACTCAGTGTACGAAAACACTGATGTGTGTGTGTTTTCAAAAAATTTCTTTTAGTCAACTCAACCTGGTCAGCTCACCAGGTATAATATTTTGATCATGTCACATCTGTTTCCTTTAGGAGGCCTCCACTCGGACGACCAACTAGAGTCCTGAGAGTTGTATGCACAGATAGCCCACTGAGCAACGATGCCTCGGTGCAGGGCCCTTTTCTAGTAGAGGCGCCAGTGGTACCACTTCTCGTTGACCCACCGATGCCACCATCCCCAGCAGAAGACGATGCATTCCACTTTAGTGCATTGCACGATTTCTAGCGCTAGAGGCCACCCAGGTTCAAGAGATAGATGGACCCACAGGCGGCTGAGGATTGGCTGGAGGCTGCGGTGAGAGTTTCCCGACTGGTAGGGACACCAGCCGACCTCCTGGTGATTCTTGCTGCCATCCTTCTACATGAAACAGTGGGAAGATGGTGGGGCTTGATGCTCTAAGTTCACAATGAGATGATGCTTCTTTGGTTAGACTTCGAGAGCCTGTTTCGGGCAGAGTTTGTCCCAGTGACTCTTCACACAGTGTGCATACAAGAGCTACTTCATCTGTAGTAGGGCAACATGACTGTAGCTCAGTACTTAGTGAGGTTCACAGACCTCTCACACTACTCTACCGATATGATACGAGACCCATTCTTTAGGGCTAGGAACCTTCGAGAAGGGACTCAGGTAGTAGATCAGGGCTTCAGTGATCTCACTCAGCATCCCGATGCAGGTAGGGGTCTTAGAGAGAGTCCTCCTAGTAAAGAGTTTCCTTACTAAGCAATCTCCAGTAGCGATATCCATCACCAGTCGACACATATCAGAGTCTTCTATAGCTGACAGCTGATAGATGTCGTAGAGGTCTAAGAGGACCAGACCTACAGGTGGATGACCACATGACTCAGGAACGGTTGTGAGGGGAACCCGAAGCATAGACATACACGCCAGGAGTGGGAAGTGTTTCACATGTGGCGGACAGGGTCACATGGATCATGACTGTCCGACCCGCCATTCAGATGATCTGAAAACGGGCTAAGGACCGCCCAGGCAAAGACAAATATTCAATCGAGGCGGTCTGCAGGGAGCAGGTGGTTGTGACCGTGGTGCTAGCTGTACAGGTGGAAGTGGATGACGTTTTGAGGTGTTACCGCCACCACCACCAGGAGGTCCTCCACGACCGCAGGGAGCATGCGAACAGTGGAGATCTCAGCTCTAGGCATCTGAGGCCTATGATCACGATCCTCTGGAGATGATACGAGGTACAATCTGTGTCTATTCCACCATAGCTACAGCTCTTATAGACACATTTTCCAGTCACTCTTTCATTTACACTACCCTTGTTCAGAGCTCAGATATTCCGATGGAGAAATTGGCTCGATTTTTATGACTAGAGACTCCTACGGGAGTAGATTCGACGGTTACGCACTGGTTCTGGGAGTGTGAGCTTACTCTAGGAGGTGAGATCTTCGGCTGGGATCTCCAAGTAGCAGCGTCGAGGCCTTACGACATCATCTTGGGTATGGGATGGTTATCTACATTCCATGCTCATATAGACTGTATTAGGTGAAAAGTGTGGTGTGTCCACACAGATGGGACCTGGTTTACCTTCACCGGCGAGAAGGGAGCCTTTACAGCATAGGATGGACTTACCCAGAGGAGAGTGCACCCGATCACTCATCAGTTGGCTTGCCTTATCCTTGGAGTGGTTTATGTGGAGAGTCTGAGCTATCCTGTAGTGGTGGACCCCCCGAAGCTCTAGCACCCCGGGCCGAACCGCACTGCCCTCTGGTTTCTGAGCCGCCTCGGCCGCGCTGCCTGCCGACCACACCACCCGCAGGCTGAACCGGCCGTTTCACGCCACTCCCCGGCCGAGCCACGCTTCGACCGCCCCACACCCTGGCTCCCGGCTGCCGTTCCTCCCGCGCCTCACGCGCCCCTCGCGGCGCCCTCCCGATCCCCGGTTGAGTCGGCCTCTGCGCGCTCATTGTGCTTCGTGGCTCCACTGCCCGGGCACCCTGCGTGCCCTGTTCGCCTCGTGTCGCCGTTGACCGAACCGGCCCACCGGCCTCCGTGAGCCCTGCTCTCCCCACGGATCCGCCGTCTGTGCACCCCACGGTGCCTCGGCCGAGATGGCTTCCCTGCCCCTGCCACGCAACCCCAGCCTCGGGACCTTGTCTCGCCCTCGCGGTACCCTTCGGGCCGAGCTGCCCATGTAGTGCCCTCCAGGCCGAGCCACCCACGCTGTACCCTCCAGGACAAGCTGCACCCTTGAAGTGCCCTCTGGGCCAAGCTGCCCACATGGCGCCCTTTGGGGCCAACCACCCTCGTGCCGACCCATAGCCGTTGCGCACCCTCATCACCAGTCCCTGCTCTCGAGGCCCTCTGCGACCCCTCGCGGCCCACTGGGCTGGGCCCAACGGGCCAGGCCGAACCTAATAGGATGACTCACCTAGCGGGTCGGGACAGACCCATCAGGACAGGTTGGGTCAATCCAGACCAGGTTGACCTAGATCGAGTCGGGTCGGGTCGGTCCGACTGGGTCGGACCGGACCCAGGCCCACTTTGTCCCTTTACTTTCTTTTGGCCATATCTTTGGCACTGAGCATCCTTTTGACGAACCTTCAGTGGCCCTGGTAATCTTGAAGCATGAAGGTCCCTTTGTGTATACCCCACTACCGTTTTGGGTAGAGTTGAGATACGATCAGGTTGGATCGCGCATGAATCCAATCGGACCCTCCGAGACTAAAAGGCTAATAACTCACAGACCGGGCATCCAGTTGATGCACTGTCAATTGTGTTAAGACCTCTATAATGTGGCGGATCTTTGAGATACTTCTTCATGGGACTTTGTGAGAGCTGGAGTATCAACCATTAGCTCGTGGAGTAGATACTTCTAGAGACGAGCGAACAGAGTGTGGAGACCTTGTAGTTGGCTGAGACTTGATGACTGCTGACCGATTGACTAGGAGTGACTCGACTTTCCCAGTGGGGAGTGGCTGGTTGTGGCAGCAGACCCACGGTAGAGGAGCGCCTGTTTGTGGTGGCAGACCCATGGCAGAGGAGCGCCTGGTTGTGGTGGAAGACTCGCGATACTCCATAGGAGGAGTACCTCTGTAGGCTAGTAGGGTTAGTGCCTAGTTGTGGCGGTAGACCCACGGTGGGGAGCGCCTTGGTGATGCAGCAAACCCATGGTACTCGATAGGAGGAGTACCTCAGCTGTCCATGGTTAGTGGGAAGTACCTTGGTGTCGCGAAAGGCCCATTGTACTCGACAGAGGAGGAGTTCTCCTGCATCCATGGTTTCGATAATGTGAAAAAAAAATCTTGGTTAAGCTGAGTCAGTAAATTTTGTTTTTTCCTCATGATTGAGATGGATTATTTGATAACTTAGGTATATGTATGGGAATATACCTAAGTGGGGTTATCTGTTGATTTCATGCTTTTTGGTTTATCCTTGTTGGATTTTGTGAGACCTTGAGGGTCTCAAGGTCCCTACTGAGTATCGTTATACTCACCCTTGCATGGGCTATGCCTGCACCTCGTTGTGTTGGATGTAGATGATAGACAACGCTGACCGAGGATGAGAGTACCAAGATTGGACAGTACCCGAAGGTGGACCTTACGGTGTGTCGGTACAAGGAGGAGACTGAAGGACATGGACTACGGAGGAGGTGATCTATACCTACCATTCAGGTAGGAACCTTGGAGGACAACCTAGTAGCTATTTTTCCTATTTCCTCATTTGTACTTGTACTTTCAGTTTCTTGTACTCTCTAGTTGGGCTAGTATTCTGGCCCCTTTTTACTTACTGTACTCACTTGTTGGTTATTCATTTTACTAGTGATCATTTCTGCTCTGTGTGTCTACAGGTTATAAATGAAATGCCTTCCCTATTTTACGAAAATACAACTTTGGTAAAATTCACCAACACCTGGCCTATGGAAGGCGGGCTTGGGGTAGTCATGGCACGTGCCCCGGGAGACAGGTCTTGATAGTTTTCACATTGTTCTACACACTTTACCCTTTCTATGGTCACAATATATTTTCCAATATTACTATTCATTAAAAAGAAAATAAAAAATTAATTATTTAAAAATAAATAAATTTCAAATCCAAATATTGAACCAATTTTATAAAATTAAATCCCTAAAATTGGTAGACATTACTTTTAAAATAACACTACAAAACACGTCGATAATCGGTTTTCCAAAAATATGAATTCTTAAGAATAAAAAATTTTACTCTAGAATTAAGAATAATGTTTATTAAAATGAAATTAGTTTTATTATTTTAAATAAAAATTAACCAACTAAATTTAAAAATCAATAAAAAAATGGGACTCTGTAAATATTTGAATGGAAAAGACAATTTTCTATAAAATTTTTATTTTTTCACAATTCATTGGAAAATTAATCTTTTCCAAAAAATACAATAATTTCATCCTATTATAATTTTGATAAGATGATTTAAATAATTCAATTATTTTTATGAAGTATAATTTTAAAAAGTGATATAAATTAATTCTAATATTACCTCACAAAAAGTAATAAAAACCATGTTGTAGAAAAATTACTATTGCAACATAAAATTAATTTATTAAAGATTGAATGTTTATTTCCTAAGAATTGATTAGTATAATTTTATTGAGTATGAAAATTATATATATGTGTGTGTGTTTGTGTGTGTGTGGTAACTGTTGTTCGTTCCCGCCATTTCCATAACAATTTGTACCTATCATATTAAATAATAATATTCCACAGTCATGAAAGCTCAGTGTTGCTTGTCCTATATGATATCAGACATAATATTATTTTAAAAATCCTGACATATTAAAATATACACCATATAAATGAATATTGGTTCATCAATCCAAACATGTCTTGAAGGAGGAAGTTTGAGATGAGTTTCCATTACTAATTTGGTAATGGTTGACTCAAAAGGAAATTTAATGAAGTAACATAATAAGGTTATATAAAACCCATTATTTCAAAGATATAATAAATCCAAAAAATAACAATGGAGTATTATGTACACTATATAAAATATATCAAGTATCACAACATGAAACATGTCTCACTGAATTGAATATTAAAACCACGAACCCTTACAACGATTATAACATTTGAAATTGGAATCAATGAATAAAAATATTATATGGAACAAATTTAAATCCACATAAAACAATTTTAAGTATAAAATAAAAAATCATAGTTCCTAACACACATAATTTTAACATAACATAGTCAATGAATAAGTTATATAACCCAATAAAATGGAAATGAGTTAAAAATCCCCTTACCTCGGACTTCCTCTTGGTAAACCTTGTTCTAACATCATGTTTAATAAATTTATAATTATTTAAAATCTAAAAAAGAACCAAATTTATATTTATTTTACTTTATATCATTCACGTATAACTTATTTTTATCTATTTACTTATAATTCAATGTTAAAATTGATATTTAGCTATTAATTGGCATGATTCACATGAAAGTTTTGATTTTGTGGTTTCAGTCATTTCACATTGTTCTTTGTTTATTAAACTAAATAAAATTAAAATTATTATAATTATAATTTTTATACATTCAATATAACATTAAAAACATCTATTTAATGTTTTAATGAAAAAATAAATACATTATTTCATAGAGATAGTCGTTCGCTTGTACACAAGAGATGTGTTTTTTTCTAATGGATGAAAAGGGAAATAAAGTAGATATAGTATTATCTTTAATCAATCATAATAATTGTTCAAATACGACATTTATTCATTAAATCCATCTATATTACTATCCATGTGAGCTAGAAATGAAAAGTTAATTATATCACTTCTTGGAGGTGGTAGTCTATAGATACACATGAGCGACATTTGAATTTTACAAATGATAAGGGGGAAAGAAGGTAGATAATATATTATATATATATATAATAATAATATGTATGTAATAAATATAATATATATTCATAAATTCCATATTTCTAACCATCCATGATATTTGGTGATGGAAAATTAAATACATTACTTTGTGAAGGTGGTAGTCAGCACATACGCACAAGTGATGTTTTTATTTTCCATTTGACAGAAGAAGATGGGAAAATGTTATATCATCAAAATAAAAATATTTCATTATAGTGTAAATAATTATGTAATTATATTAGTATTTTTATAAATGATTTGAAGGAGTTAGAAGGGGAAATAAACATCAAATAATTTGGTATAGACAATTGCTTCTTCATTTGATATCCTCCTTTTGATTGATCATAACACATTTGAAGGAGAGTATTATGGTTTCAATAGTGGATTGGGAATGTTGTATGTAATGTTTTTTAGCTACTAGATAATAATTTTTTGATAAAACTAAACTCATATGTTACTTTTCAAAAGATAAATCATGTCCCATTTTAGGAAAACTATTTATGTCCTTTTTCAAAATATTAAGTCATTAAGGTTCTTGAAAGTAATTTTAGAATTTAAAAGTGGCTCATTTAAGGACAATTTAATTATTATAAATAATTTATCATCCCAATTTTCCTTTTATAATATTTTTATAATTTTTAAATCAATTAATAAAATTCAGTTTAACATTAAATATCAGTGATGTCATTTTTCGGACTATTCACATAATTTTACTTTAAAGACATCAATATAACAATGGAATTTAAATATAAACAATTAAATAATAACTTATACTTCATAATTATCAATAAAATTCTGGTAACAAAAGAATTAATCCGAGAATTATAACATTTAATGCTTCTAAAATCTTTTTCTTTATTTTTATACTCCTTTCATAAGTTCTGTGTTGACGCTGCTACGTAAGAAATTTGGGAAACTTTAATTTAATTTAAAATTATAAAAATGAGCCATATTTATTTAATTTCTTCATAATTAATTTTATGATATTTATCCATTTAAAATTTATTTTTTTCCATATCATTATCATGATAATGAATTAAGTGAGCGAGAGTGACTTTTTTGGTTTACACTGATTTTATAATATAAAAGCAATGTTATAATCAAAGAAAGTGGAAATAAATGGAATTTTTTTAATATATGATAAGTTATGGTTTAAATAAACTCATAAAATAAAATTTAGACATTTTTATAGATATTTCAAGCCTTATCCCTTAGTCTAAACCCCACATTAATTATTTTATCTTTTACCTTGGTGATAAAATTTATCGTGGTAACTATTCATTTAAACTAAAAATGAAATTGAAATCATTAAAATATTGAACATGATGATTCAAAATATGGAATCAATTTTCTATTATTGAATTTCCAAAATTTATGAAAATTAATTTTTATATAAGTTCAAAAAACATAATGAAAACCCGTTCTTTTGAAAAATGTCTTTTTTAAACATAAAAATGATTTTACTCCAGAATAATCTGTATTTTTTATTACCATAGAATTATTTGTATTAGGTTAAAAAAATAAGACTTATTTGCCTTTAAAACCCAAACAAAACATAAATGAACCTATGGAAACATTATTAAAGGAGAAGATCCAAAAATATACTTTATTTAAATAAACACATTAATTAGATTTCCAAAATGTCAAACATATATTTTTAAGTTGAAAATTATATATCTAAATCAATAATAACAATTATATAATATTTATTTGATATTTAAAAAATGTTTCATAAATATTCAATTCATTATTTTATCATGATAATGTCATAAAATTTTCTATATTTTTAAAATGGGTATTTTTCACTATTCACCCAAAAAATAACAATTTTATAAAAATACCAGAATTTATCATAATATTATTTTAAAAAGATGGGTTCCAAAATTAATTCTATTTTATAAATTTAAATTTCCAATATTATGAAATTTCAATATTAAATTAAAAAAACAAAAATAAAAGTCACTTTTGTAGAAAAATTATCCATTTAAAGGTTAATTTTTCTTCACCTTATATCATATCAATTACACATTAGTGATAATTAATTTGTTTCCACATTGTTTATTAATAATGTATTTATCATTACCTTTAATTTTAATAAATTTTTACTCACACTAGTTTAATATTGAGTATAACACATGCTAAGATATTTACATATAACAATAAAGACTAAATTCTTTGAGTGTCCAATGTATACATGGAAACAAAAGAATAACCCTTACATATCAGTTGTAAAAACATTATGTATCAATATTATTTTATAATTAAAATAGATATCCCTAAGGTGATATAACTCTCTATTTTGAACCCATAGTGCGATGTTTTCATTAAATATGATATCACAATTTCATATGCTATGACTAACACAAAACTAGTAGATTGTTTTTGAACCACTAACTACAATATCCTATATCTTATGAAATGAATAAATCAGATCAACACAATTCTCAATATCATTTTATGATTGATAATTGTATGGTCATTATGACTTCAAAAGATTAATTTTCATTATGATTTCACAAATCAAAAAATCATGGTAAGGCTTTGATAACATTTTGGGGTTTCAGAGGATCTAAAAACCGTAACTAAATATAGAGGAAGAAATATATAAACCTAAGTCAATGATTAACTATTCAAGAAACTAAAATCTGGTGTATTTTAAAATAAAGAATTTTTTTTACATACATCAAATATGGCCATTGTGTTTTTATTCATTCAATGTGCTTGATAAATGTAATGAAATTTTATTTGGTGTTTGACCCATGGGATATATATATATATAGTTTTTTCTTTAGAGTTGGCACAGTGTTACAGGTCTCACAAGACCTTAAAATGGTTTTATTAAATATATTAAACATCACACACATCATCATTTAATAATAAATGGTTTTCTTATTAATATAATCCTTGAATGGAAAAAATTAAACCACATTTGAATCCAAAACATGGGTTTTACCTGAGGAACATCGTAAGTTTTGTACACTTTAGATTTTGGGTCAATGTGAAATTGTTTTTGGAACAATATATAAATTAACTAAATTAAATTTATTCATTAATTATTTTTCTAATGAAGTTTCCCACTCCTATACAACCCTAATTATGGATCTTCTCTTGGGTTAGCAACATAAACCACAGATATTGAGTGGAGGTGATCATCATCATGGGAGATGACCATCAATATTGGATCTTGTGAGGTTCCAAAATTGATAATTATCTTCAATGGATCTCATCATCAATGAAATATATCTTGGATTTCCCCAAATAAATAAATAAAAAATCATTCTTCTTAAGCCATTGATCCAATCTAAGGTAGGGATCATTATTTTTATGATTTTCATCAAAAATCCATTTTGATTTCAAGTATTGATATTTATCATCTTTTTTTAAGGATATTTTATTCACATGGCCCTATAAACACATATTTTTCTTTTGGACATATATTTTATTATATTTTGATAAAAATCCTTATTATTTAAAAATTTTAAATAATTACGATCAGTGGTTGGGTTCAAATTAGAGATTGATGGTGTTAGATTTTTTATTTTACCTGTATCCCTTTTCTATTCATGATAATTATTGACCTAAGGTAGGATGGTTTTCTGATTGATAATCTAATTCGAGATGAGATCAAACCCAGATTCACATTATTTGGTGAATTGAACAATGTATTCATTGAATTTTGGAATCCAAAATAATTTTTGATGATCATTTTTTGATTTTGTAATGAGTTATATAAGAAAAAACTCCCAAGTGATGATGGAGGTGCAATGGGATAAGGATGGGTTGATGGATATTAATTTTTCAATCCTTTAGAGGCCAAATATTGAAAACCATAGATGGTTTCTCCATGATTGGTCCCTTACATTCGAAATTGAGTGATATATATAGCAGAATCAGTGCATGTGTGAAGTTCTAGGAGATGAGAATATATTATCTATGAAAAACTCAACAATAAACCATGTATTTCAGAAGAAAATATGCCATGTTTTTTACCTTCTATAGTTTCTATCATTTCAATATTGATTTAAAAATCACACATCATGCCATTGGGCCCACATGACGTGTAATACTTCTTGAGTTGTCGTGTAGTGTAGAGGGAGAACATGAACTGAACCCCATGTGGCCAGAAAAGTTGTGTCCTCATATGGACATGTTTTATGGATCTATTCAGTTAGTCAAGAAATGTTTAGGGAAGGATATTACCAGGACCCCAGGTGGTCCCACACACCATGTGGATCTTATCACATGTTTTGTACATGGATTTTCACAAATATATCGGTATGAGAGACATGTCTAAGGATGTACTTGGGAATATAGTCCTATTTCCCTAGATGAACACACCATATTCTTTTCCCATGATGTTTTATATTTTTATCTATTTCTTTGGACTCATAACTAGACCCACGAGTAGTCCTTACTTGGTAGTTTTTCACATGGGATGAAATGGTGGTATTTTATTTCAAATTTTTGAAAAGGAATGAAGTAGTGTAAGCAGTTTTTTTCTTCCAGCATGACTAGCTGATGTTGAGACTTTAGCGTGATCATCATATTTGATTTTGGGATTATTACTCCTCTATCAATGAAACTTTATCTCAAGATGAGAGTCTCCTGTATCTTTTATGTTGGTTGGTTTGATACTCCCCATACAAATCTAGGAACATGTACTCTATTTAAAGAGTATGTTCTACCCCATCATCAATATCTATTGAGGAGTGGTTCCTCCACTAGAGTCAGTATTCCCTCAATTGATGAATCTTACAATAAGAAACATGTCCTTTATAAAATTATCATGAGGATGCACATGTTCTTAGCATTGTAGTTTACACTCCCTAGACTAGGGAATCTTTTAATGGGGTGTGGGTCCTCCATTGTAATAAATCAAGGTTGGTGTTGGGATACTAGCAACGGGACTCCACTAGCTATTATATATATGGATAAACTCATCTTTCTTAGCTAACTATGAAGATGTATATTCCTATATCTTCTACTGGGGTATTAATTATGAGAATATCAGTTGTTGGGTTTTCTTCCCCCTTTTTGGTCTAGGGGGTTGAGTTGAATATATTATTGTTATTTCACCATTTACATTGTATAGGTTTTCCTACTATTTATGTATATACTCACCTTTGTATAAGATTTTATAGTATGTTTCATGTCTTATGAATTTGACATACATCATGGTGGAGATTTTTGTAATGCCCCAACCCCAAAATCACGACACTGGTGCATTATTTTTTATATTTTAATTATTACAAAGTATAAAATCCCAAAGAAAAAAATAGTTTAGTAGTGTTGGTAAACTAGATACATACATGAGTTTTGTATTATAATGAATATAGTAATTAAGACATAATTTTTTTCTCTTTTGAGGAAGAAATTATCCTCGCATACAATATACCTACATATCATTATTAATACACTTATTAGATTAAGTAGGAATGGAAACATAAGAAGGGTGAGCTCAAATTCTTAGTAAGGTTAAGTAAATTGGAAAAAATAACGAATTAATGAAAATAAATCAACATGGAAAGGTGAATAATTAGTAACATATGCCATTTAAATAACTAGATAAGACATAACCATTATAGAACAATATATAACCAAAACACATGCCATTTAATCAATAAACTGATAATTAAATGCATCCGCAAATATTTCAATGAAAAAAGCTCATGGATAATAATAATAATTGAACACTCAATAAAGACAATTCTTAATTATTAGACATCATATATCTGAAACTTAAACCACTACCATCAAGACAATTCTGAAGATTGTTTATGTCATTGGGTAGAAACCTATCTATTTGTCTTATAAAAAAACGTTAATGGATTTTCACCAGCTAGTTTCGTCTCAAGAGACTATCGATGCATCGAGGGGCTTGCATTAACTGATCCCCAACATGTGTGTTACATGTCCAAAACATTCATTATATATTGAATAATTAATTTAAAAAAAATTAAAACAAAGTTTCTCATACCAATTTGAAATATTTGAATCCAAATCTTCAATAAAGAAAATAATTGTCTAATGAAGCATTGAATTCCATGAATACAAATAGATTCATGATATGATATATCAAATTGGGCAGTACATACACCAGATAAAATTAGTAAATAGTGAATATGAAATTTATCTCATAGATGTAAAAAGTGGGATGAAAAGAACCTCGTAAAACAATAAGGTAATCTTCAAAAAATTATAGAATTATGAATGTGTAAAATTACATTCATTTCGTATAAGTTAAAAAAACATTACTTTTACTTTTTTAAGAAAATTCATAAAGTACCTTGTTTTGGAAAATGATAGGAAGATTCATTTTGAAGGATTTTTTAAAAAGTAAAAAAGGGAAAAAATGTATTTAACAAATAAATGGAGAATAATAAAAATAAATTTAATTTTTTTTATAAAACACTAACATCAAATAGAAATATTAAACAATTGAGACTTAAACACAAATAATCTCAAATAAAGATGTAATTGTGAAATAACCCCTTACCAATTTATAATCAATTGAATTGTATTCCCATAAAAGAAAGAACAATATATGGATATGAAAATACAAAAATATTCATAATAATTCTAATAAAATTAACTCAAGGTTATTATATACACCACAAAAAAATCAATTAGTGTAATTGACATGTGTACCACAGAAATAAAAGTGAGGCAAAAGTCCCTTAAATTACATTTCCTTTTGTGTGAACATCCTTCAAACTCTTGTATAATGGTTTTACGCATGTTATTATCTCATACCAAAACCATAATAATATTTAAAATATCATATATTATCTTCTTATATTTTCTTATCACCTATTTGTTAATAATCTTTCATCATTTTCACAATTTCTATTGTTTTTTGCCTAGTTACTCGAGTATGTTTTGACTTGTTTTTTGCTGTTACAATTACTTTGATAAATATTTCATCATCTACAAAATTTTAACCATGATTTAAATATCATATATATTAATTATATATATATATATAATAGTCTATTAAATTTGGAGATAGGAAATCAAACTCACCATTCATGGAGACTATAGGCTATATGTACGCATGAACACTACTTTTAGTTATTTTCCATATAAAAATAATGAAAAGTAAATGATATAAATGTATATTATAATTATAGTATAACATATATTTTATATATATCCAATAATTTTATTAAAACCATCCTTTATATATTCCTTGTATAGTGTGAACGAATCACATCGCTTTGAGGAGGTGGTAATCCACACTTCCAAAAACGACGTTATCGTATTTATAAAAAATATAAACCATGAAGTTATAGGTTATATAAAAATTAAGGAAGTATTAATATAACATAAATATCATATATATCATATAAAAACAGTTTTTTCATCATGATTACCTTCCATGAGAGGTGGTAAAGGAAAAAAATTAAAAACAGTGTTTCGTAGGGTGATAGTTCACCGTACAAAAACTGTAAATTTGTTACCCATTTGATGGAAGTGAGTGTAGGTGTAGGTAAAAAAACTTGAAATAAAGAATATATAATTACATTTTGGATACTGGTATTATTATACAATCATGTAACAAAAATAAATGAAGGAGTGGGGAAATAAATAAAACTACAGTGATAGTTGAAGAATGTTACCTTTTATTTGGGTAACTCCTTTGGTTTATAGCAAAACCTTCCATGGTTTCCTTTATATAAAATTTGAGGCCGCTAATATTAGTGAAGGGAATTTACTAGATAATTTTGGTAGGGTTTTTATTATATATAAGTCTCAATGTTTTGTGAGTAAGTGAGGGAGGAGGTGACCTTTTATAATAGATTTGAGGGGAACTTTTGGAAACTTCAAACATATTAAATTGATATAAATTAATTTTCAAGTCCAAATAGAACCAATGATATTTATTTATAATATAATATTATTATGGGTCTAAAACCTCTCATCCTATTTTTTTGAAATGTTTAAGTTACATTATTACCCTTATCTTTTGGTTTTAACCCTTGGTTAAACCCTTTTACTCTTGTAGTGATAACTTGGATTTTTAAACATTAAGGGTTAATATAGTTACTATAAAATGCCAAAAAAACATAAATGATTCATTTATAAAATTTTAAAATTTATCCCAATAATTTTTCCAAAGGTTATATTTTTATGAATTTTATATCAATAATAAAATATTATTTATTTTAAAATATCATTAACGTTTATTTTGACACTAACAATTTCATGAATTTTTTAAAAATACCAGTACACAAGATAACATCTAAAAAAAATTCAATAAATCAAAAAAAATTATATTTCTTCTAGATTTTATTATAATTTTAATTACATAAATTTAGATTTATTTTCATATTTTGAATAACATTTATTTGATATGTCCATTAATTAAACAATTACTGCATCATCATTGTGAAAGACATTAATTTAATTATTTTTTCCCTAAGAATTAAAAATAAACTTTAATGATGAATATACACATTTTATATTTCCAATTAGTATTTATATTTTAATATATCTACTTAATAACTATATATAAAAAATTTAATACTTTTTTAAAACATGAGTGTGACATATTAGACTTCCCATATAATAAAATACTAAAAAATGATTAAAGTCGTCCAAGTGGCTCCTGGAGGCCATAAAATCACCCAAAATATTATTTTGGTCGAAAATAGATCATACAATAAAATATTGATAAGTTTTATGGTAATTTTATAATATTATTTTTACCCTTAATTACTCAATTTACCATTAATTGTGGTAATTAAAAAAATATTAAAGTTACTATTCAAATTGTCCAAAAATAAAAGGGAACTATTTACTAAATTTGACCCAAAAATTCAAAATATGGAATTAATTTTTAAAAATTCAAAAACAATAAGTTGACTTAATTAATTTAAAATAAATCCCATTGATGGAATGAGAAAATGGATTTTTAAAGTGAAAATGTTCAAAAGAATGAAATGTTTTTATATCCTAATTCAATGTGAAATTGATTAAAATAAACTTAATTAAATTAAATTATAAAAATATATCTAATTATAATTTAAAAACAATTAAAAATATATTTTAACACTAAATTATTTAGGTGAAAAATCTAATTTTAGTTATAATGCGATATTTTATCACTATTCATTAAAATAAGAAACTTATCAAAAAATAAAAGACATTCAACAAAAGCAAATTTTTATATTATTATTTAAAATATGAAGTTTATTTTTCCAAAAAAAATAAATTAATGTTTTCAAAAAATGGATTCAAAATAGGTTCATTGTTAAAGGGTGGAAAAACTATCTTTAAAAAAATATATGTTTTCATCCATAAAATTGGGTTTGTTATTATCTTATTTCTATTAAATATATTAAATTAATCTAAATTTTTTTTGATTGAATATATGATATATTTATTACATTGGCATAATTCACTAATTTTAATTAATTCAATATAGTAGGATAAATCGAATTTGTCAGGATAAAAATAGTTTTTTAAAAAACATTTCCAACACATTTAGTTCGTTCCTGTATTCATTTGTAATTAATTTTTAACCATTGAATTCCACCATATATATTTCTAATTTATTTAATAATATTCATAACTACCAACTTAATGACTGGGTTGTGTCTTAATATATTAAATTGGGATATTTTAATAATATATTATTGTTTGGAAAAGCTCGGCCTTGCATGTAATATAAAACTAACTCATTGTTTTGTGCAGCGTATGCTTAACATGGTGTTGAATATAAATCAATCTAGAAACAAAATTAAACTTATTCAAAGATTAAAATCTTGTAAATTCTTAGAGTGTTATATTCTCCCCCACCATAATTAAATTAAATCCTCTCAATTTAAACTTGATCTCATTAGTCTATGGTATAATATTTGAAAATTAACAATTGTTGAAAATCCTACATCAAAAATAGGGTTAATAATACATATTCTTAATAAGATGGAAAAGAAAATGTGAAATTCACCACACAAATAGGATTTCAAATAGGATAGAATTGTTAAAAACATTGATATGGAAGACAAATCTAATTATCATATTCTGATGGTGAATGATAGAGAACATGTTTATCAGAAAGTCTACTGTCACAAGACAATGAATCAATGATGGTTTAAAGAGGGAACTGATTTCTCAGTAGGAAAATCAAATTAACAATTTTTTAATTCTAAAATACCTTTCCTAGAGTTAAGTAATTCATTTACTTCATAGACTAAAAACATAAGGAAACATGCTTACTTAACAAGTATAGTTTAATCCTTCAATCTGTTTCCACCAAAAACTCATCTTTTTCTCTAAATAATTAGTATTTAAGATTTAATTTTTTGATGATTGAAGAATTGCAATCAATTTTTATGAATCCAAAAAATTCACAAAAGTATAATGATATATTCCTCGTGTCTTTATACATTAACCAAAACAGAAAATGGTTAGGTTAAGATAAGATAATTCCCTAAAAAGAATAAAACTTTATATGATGGTGATAGAGATGATATTTTCATAATTTATTATATATAATTAAATTATTTAATCTCTAATAATTAACAATTTGTGTTATTTACATTAATTTGGGATTTATAGGTTGTTTTGAGCTTAAATATGAAAACTGCTTAATTTGGAAATATTGGCAGATTTTAATCAATTTGGTAATTCAAGAATATCTTTTAAAATATAAATTCAATTAATGTGATTCCTTTTTTTATTGGATTCATATTTTATTTTATTAGTATTTTGTTTTAGGATCATGATTTAATTCTTCCATCCAAGAGTCCTAAAAATTCAATCGCATTGGAAAATTATTTTCAACCACAACATGGAATCCACCTCACTAAATAAATCATAACTCCGTCTAAACAGCTGATATTGGGGTGATTATAATTTTATTTTAAATAATATTAAATGGGGAGTTTGGATGTTGAATATCATCAAGATTTTCCATCATTAAGGCGGCCCATGGATGCTGATATTTTGGGACAAAAAAAGGAAATATTCCTCTGGAATAAAATCTCATCATTAATTGTCCATATGTCGTACTACAGAAGGAGGATCAATTTGAAATTTTGTGATGAAACGAAAAACACATTTTTTAAGATATTTATAGAATACACTATTGCCCAATTATGCCATTAAATAGGCCGAACATGGTCAATCATTCGGTAAAAAGAATCTGTAGTAAATCATAAACCAATATATTGATGATCTGAAATTCGAAGTCCCAAGGATGGTACCCCCTTGTCCTATATAAAGAGGTGTTCACCCATTACGAGAGAGGAGTTCGACACCGAAATTGGAGAGGAGTCCAAGGGATGTACTACTAACTTAGGAATTTTCTTTTCATTTCTTTTTATTTTAGTTTACTTTTATATTTAACACATTCATTTTTATATTAAAGTATTTCTCTTTCTTCATCCACCCCTTTTCACTTTCAATCTCAATCTCATTCTCTCTCTTCCATATTTCCATTGTGATATCTATGCACTTATCTATGGAAAGTGGCTAACCCAAGGCTTGGACCTGGGGGAGCTTTCACGGTGTTCTTCATTAATGCACTTCAAATTGAAAATGTTTTAAATCTATTTTTGGTGGAGGCGGAAATATTTCACGGGTGTGGAGGTTGTCCACCATGACAATATTTCCAAATTCATTTATTTTCCTTGATTAATTAATTTTTCCTCCCTTCACTTAGGAAAACCATTCATACGTGTAGTTGGGGTTTCCATAAGGTATGAAACGGCATACGGTGGATCTGTGTCCTTTAGGAATAACATTCTCGGCTGAGGTGTTACCCTAGTTGACTACTGGAGGAGGTGTGGTTTGGTGTGTTGGACACATGCTAAAATCACACACTCAATAAATAAATGGGGAGTAATTCATTAATTATCATTCACTAAATGAATTATCAAATTTAATTTAAATAACAAAAAAATAATGGACGAACCTGTGTTATCCAACCCAAGGACCAATTTCTTTCCTCAATAATTTCATTCTTTAATTGCATGTTAGTATAAGTTTTAACATTGTATTTGACTTTTAAATTTAATTGCATTCTAATATTAATTAAAAATAGTAAAAATAATTAGATTAGGTGATATAGATTAAGTAAGTGAACAATTTAGAAAGCTCCTCAAGTGTGATGACCCTGGTCAGCATCTGTGATACATTAGGAAAATAAATTGCTTTTTCCACACCCTACGACAGGCGTGTTTCAAAACTGGCACTGTTTCTGAGGAGATAATCAGTTTTTTTACTTTACTTTTTCTAATTTAAAATTTTAGATAATTTTCATTATTTTTTTAAAAAAAATAATTAAAAAATTTATCTTTCCATGATGAATATAAAATTCAATTATTATGAATGGAATAATTACCCACAGCTGCAATATCAAGAACCAAAAGTAGATTATAATGATCTAACTGCCTGGGTGGATAGGATTACCAATGATCTAGATGACTTGGTGAGAAGAATTAAAATTGTTTTTGACTATGTTCGAGCACAAATTGAGCAACCCGAGCCTTAACCGGAACAAGAGCCTAAGGAAGCTGTGGAAGAAATTTCCCCACTATTTTTTAATGATAATGAACCTGAGGGGGTAAAAGAGGATGTTCTTGAATATCAATTCCACCTCTCTCAACCATTACTGAAGGATATAGATAAAAGATAATTTTCAAATATTTTACAAGAGGGAGATCATGTGAATTTGGAGAAATTTTTTAGTACATGGGAAGAAATTGAAATGCAACGTGATCCCCTAATTCTTAACACAGTAGAAAAGAAATCACCTTTGTACCTCTCTCTAGACTTGGAAGATGATGAAACCTCCCAAGTGGGATAATTTCAATAAATAATGGTGTATCCTAACTACCTACCTCTATCAAGTGAAGATCAACTCCATGAGGCACTTATCACAGAAAAAGTGATTGAAACAGAAGCATCTCAGGGAGATGATCCTTTCTTGAACTCTAAGTTTTATGATTTCATTCAATCTGATTTGAGTATGACTCTTTATGAATTTGAATTTTCAGATTCGTTCAATCCTTGTATCACCTTAGAGGAATATGAAGAAGGAGAAATTGTACCTATTCAGGAACACCTGGAGCTCCCTAAGGACATTGATCATATACTTGAGGAAGCCTAATAAACAATAACAGTGACTCTGCATGAAGAACCAAATCTATAAGCTACCTACATTAAAAGGGAAGATTTTGAAATTAATATTTCAAATATAAATTTTGAATCTCCCTTTAATTATTCTTTTTTGGAAGCACATCTGTAGCAAACACTGGATTTTGAAGAAGACGTTTCAAAGTAGTAACTGAAGAGAAGGATTTTTCATAATTCATCCTACCCCCTCCATGTAATCGGTACCTAATTGTGAAGGGTCATATCTAGTGTACTCTATCAATGGAGTCCTCCTCAAAAAGAATAATGAATTGCAGGATGGGAAGAACAACATGTGGTGGTTCTTGTCCAAGAAGACACATCCACCGTCAGATTATGGATAACAACTGGTATTTCCCTCTGGAGGCAGTAAAATAATCCAGGGCCCACTTGGGGGATCTTAACAAGACATATCTTTACTTTACTTATATGAATTTATATTCTAATTTCTTTTTATATAAGTACCTTAGCATTCATCCCACTCCATCCTATATTTTTGAGAATTAATGACATGAATCATTCACTTAATTGAGTAATTATTTCTTTTAGGTTCATGATGGAAGAAGGGAACCCCCAAATAGAAAAAAATCAAACTTCATTGCAAAAGGGATTTCACTTGTAATTTTTAACTTTGAAACTCCTTACATTTTTGTTTTGCGCTTTAAAATAAAATTGAATTCCCACACTTGAATTATCTTTTACTTGACATATCTAGGAGACACGAGTTTCTTAGGAATCCAATAATGGCATGTTTTATATTTTAATATTAATGAGATTGAATGAGTAGAATGGATAATTGGATATTTAAAGTGAAGCATGGATATTGAAATGAGGACTCATGATTTGAGGGGATTAATTTATTCATGAAAATGAAATTTCCCTACCATTTTCCATGCTTCAAATCTATGAAATTCATGTGAATTAATTTGTTATTATTAATCTTAACATGAGTGATTGTCCAATGTCAAATTCATATTCTTTAAAGGATTTCTAGACCAAATATTTCATATTTCATCTTGAACATATTTCTTGAGTGATCTTGGGACATGCCACCTACCAGAACTTGTATTGAAACTTTTCAAAGCTATGACTATGAAAAAACACATTTAAAATGATTGAGTCGTTACTTTGGCTTGCCAAATATTTACCCGAGACCCACCCTTACATTTATCCTTCATTATCCCATATAATCCATGAATTTATTTATAGTTTTAAGCCACATTACAAGCTGATACTTCCTTACCAACATGCACTTTTAGTATTTTTGCATGGATATTTCAAGTTTGAGTGTGGGTTAAGGGCCTTTCATGTGTGTTCATTGGGTTGTGTATCATTTGTGGGAGGTGTGAGGTGTGTGTAATCATTTTGCGCAATGTATTGTTAGAAAATTGGGAAGTATTTATCATTTCATTATTCTTATTTCATTTCATCTGGTTCTCCTTTATAAAAAAGAGAGAAAATAAAATTGAAAATAAAGTTGTTCCTTTCTGGAGCTTTAAAAAAAATTCAAACAAAATTCAAAAAAAAAAGAAATAAATTAAGATGTGATTTTCTGGAGCATATTTAAAAATAGGGAGAACATGGATGATATAATTATTTGTAATCATTTATTGACTCATGTTCCATGTCATTAAAAGGGTGTGGTGTTGTGTTTCACATTCTCAAGGGGATTTGAGTGATGTCCATCCTGTGTTTTCACTTGATTAATCATGCACTGTACCTAATAGATTAGCCTCCTCTTTGAGACTTAATTTTTAAAGTATCAAATCTTACCAACCCTAAGACACAGAGTCATTTTAACCTTTATTGAAAGTCCTCATGATTTTATGTGTGTTTTGTCTTTACAAAGTAGAGAAAGTAATTCCTTTACAATACTACAGATAAGGATCATGTTCTCATGATATGACCATAAATCCACTTTGATTGTATCAATAGTGATGAGAGAAAATATTTGAATGAGAGTTAGATCATGATTTGGTATATTTAATAATAATAAATTGAGAAGATTAAATGAATAAAAGGAGAATCTCCATAATTTTTCAAAGGGGAAAAGTAAAATGCATGAATTGATTACCTATTTGAAAAGTTGGAAATTAAATTGATATTTTCTATGGAACTAGAAAATTTGATTGGACACTGATAATTTTTTGGTTTTATTGTATAGAAATTTCAATATTGGTAACATTGGCGCCCTTTCAATTCCATGTTGAGATTTTATGCTTGAGGGTAAGCATAGTTTAACGGTGGGGGAATTGATAGAGATTATATTTTAATAATTTTTAATATATAATTAAATTATTTAATCACTAATAATTTATCAATTTGTGTTATTTACATCAATTTTGTATTTATAGGGTGTTTTGAGCTTAAAAATAAAAACTGATTAATTTAGAAATATTGACAAATTTTAATATGTTTGGTAATTCATGCATATATTTTAAAATATAAATCCAATTGATGTGATTACTTTTTTATTGGATTCCTGTAGTTAATTTATTAATATTTTGTTTCAGGATCATGATTTTATTAGGCCATTCAATGGTCCTAAAAATTCAATCAAGTTGGAAAATTATTTTGGACGACTGCATGGACCCCACCCCACTAAATAAATCATAACTCGGTCTAAACACCTCAAATTGTGGTGATTAAAATTGGATTGGAAATAATATTAAATGGGAATTTCAGATATCGATGATCGAGAAGATTTACCATCATTAAGGTGGCCCATGGATGCAGATAATTTGGGACAAAAAAAACATTCCTCTAAAATAAAATATCATCATTAATTGTCCATATCTCATACTACACATGGAGGATAAATATGAAATATTTTTATGAAATGCAAATCATATTTTTGAATAACTTTATAGAAGAGACAATTTCAAAATTCTGCCATTAAATTGGCCGACCATGGTCAATCATTCATTGGAAAGAATCTACAAGAAATATTAAACCATGATTTTGATGATCTGAAATTATAAGACCCAAGGATGACACCCCATTGGCCAATATAAATAGGAGTTAGCCCATTCTGAGAGGGGATTTTGACACCGAAAATGGAGAGGAGGCCGAAGGATGTGCTGCTAACTTAAGAATTTTCCTTTCTTTTCTTTTTATTTTAATTTTCTTTTACATGTAACACATTCATTTTTATATTAATGTGTTTTTATTTCTTCATCCACCCCTTTTCTCTTCCAATATCAATCTCATTCTCTCTCTTCTATATTTCCATTATGATCTCTATGTAATTTTCCATGACAAGTGACTAACCCGAGGCTTGGACCTGGGGGAGCTTTCTCGGTGTTATTCATTATTGCGCTTCAAATTGAAATTTTTTTTAATTCAATTTATGGTGGAGGTAGAAATATTGCACTGGTGTGATAGTTTTCCACCACGACAATATTTCCAAATACATTTCTTTTCGTTGATTAATTAATTTTTCCTCCCTTCACATAGGCAAACCCTTTATACAGAGGAGTTGGGGTTTCTATAAGGGATGAAATGACATACGATAGAGACAAGTCCTTTAGGAAAAACCTTCTCGGTTGAGGTGTTACCCTACTTGACTACTGGAGGAGGTGTGTTTTGGGGTGCCATACACCTGATAAAATAACTCACTCAATAAATCAATGGGGATTAATTTATTAATGATGTTTCACTAAATTAATTATCAAATTGAATTTAAATAACAAATAAATAATGAATGAACTCGTGTTATCCCACCCTAGGACCAATTTCTTTCTTCCATAATTTCATTCTGTAATTGAATGTTAGTATAAGTTTTAACATTTCATTTGACTTTTAAATTTCATTGCATTATTAGATTAATTAAAAATAGTAAAAATAATTAGTTTAGGTGATATAGATTTAGTAATTGAGAAACTGAGAAAGCTCCCCATGTGAGACAACCCTGGTCAGCCTCTAAGATACATTAAGAAAATAAATTGCTTTTTCCACGCCCTACGACAGGCGTGCATCAGATAAAAACCATCATTAATATCCAAAATTCAATATTAATACCCAAATTTCAATATATATCATTCATAAAATAACTATCCTTCCTCAAAATTATTCTAGACTAATATTGAAACAAAAAAATCATATGTATTTCATCATATAGTATTCCAAATAACATTAATAACTCCTAATGTCTTATACCAAAACTTTAATATCCTAAATCACATAATCTCCAAGTTATGCTAACCATTTACATAAATTACCTAAATCACCATAATTCCATAATAAAATCATATATTATCTCAAAATATAATTCATCTTTTACTTCTAAAATAAGATCCCATAGTATTTTATTTACATTGATCATATTGGCTTCCCGAAATACTGATCATCTTCTGAAATAACATTAATAACTTAATTACTAAATATTTTTCCCATATCAAGGTAACCTGTTTCATAAAAAAACTCCCTAAAATCTAAATAACCCTAATCCATTATATAGTTTAACTAAAAACTTTCATGATAACCAGTAAATCGCATAGGCTTGTGGTATGTGTTGCACCCTAATCACCCTTTAATTGTGGGATCGAACCCTACAGCCTTATCTAACATAATGATTTGTCACCCAGAACACGGGTTGTCATTTTTCTGAAACCATATTAATATTTCCCAAATTTTGATAAGAATCCTAAAGAAATACCTAAATATATTAAACATTAATGAAATTTTTTTTACCACAAAGTGTATCTCATATGTTTCATTTTGAATTCCTAATAATATAAATACCCATTGTTACCTTAAATTCAAATATTTTATAAACCCTAATAGTTATCCATAAATTTAAACATATTTACATAAAATGTAATGTCATTTTACCTCAAATAAATTTTTCACACATATTAAACTAATGGTTTGGGTTCCTTAGTGTATGATTTCCTAAATCTAGTTCCCAAGGTTGCTACTAAACTTTCGTTGATACCAACTGTAATGCCCCGACCCTAGTATCCTATAGCATGTGCATTATTTTACTACATTGTCATGATTATAAGAAATAAATTCCCATATGACCAAATATTTTAGTACACTTGGAAATCCATATATATTCATGAGTTTTTTATTATAGTTAATACACTAATTACAACATATTTTTTTTCTTTTGAGGATATCATTATTCCCACTTAGCATATTCTTTCATATCATTTTTAGTACACTTCTTATATTAATAGGGAAAGTATACATAATAAGGTTGATATAAAATGATCAATAATGGTATGTAACGAGGAATAAATAATGAATTAATGAAAATAAATTAACATGGAAAGATAAATAACTAAGAACACATGCCATTTAAATAACTGGATAAGGCATATCCAATATGGAAAAATAGATAACTGAAACACATTCCATTTAATAAATAAAATAATAATGAAATTCATCCATATATATTTCAAATAAAAAATCTCATGGATAATAAAAATAACTGAATTCTCAATAAATGCAATGCTTAATTATTGGACGTCTTGTATCTAGCACATGAACCACTACTATGGAGACATTTCCCAAGGTGCTTTATGACTGTTGGTAGAAACATGTCTATTCTTCTTGGAAACAATCTCGAAAGGTTTTTTTCCAACTGATTTCATCTCAAGAGACTACCGATTCATCGACGGGCTTATATTAACCAGTCCCCAACCCTTTTGTTACATGCCCAAATCATTCCCCATATATGGAATAGTTAATTTTAAATAACATTTTTTAATCAATGTGTCCCATACCACATTGAAATATTTGAAGCATAATCCCCATAAAAGTAAATAATTATCAAATTAAACATCTAATACCAAGATTATAAATACATTCATGATACGATATATCAAATAGGTTAGTAGAAACACTACACAAAAGAAGTAATTAGTGAATATGACAACTATCTCATAGATATAAAAAGTGAGATGAAAACCATTTAACCCATTGTAATCATTTATTTAAATGCTCATGAATTTATAATAATTTTTTACTTGAAAATGAAATTGTAAAAATTTAAAATAATCTACAAAAAAATTAGGGCATATTGATGGTGAAAAATTCCATTCATTCGGTATAAGTTAAAAAACATTCCTTTTACTTTTGTAAGAAAATCATAAAGTACCTTATTTTGGAAAATAATTGGAAGATTACTTCTAAATAATTTTTTAAGAAGTAAAAAAGTGTTAAAAATGACTTTAAAAAATCATTGGATAAAATTAGAAACATTTTTTAATTTTTTTAGAAAAAACTAACATGGAATAGAAATATTCCCCAATGGAGACATAAACACAAAAAATATAACAGTGAGATTTTGAAATAACCTCTTACCACTTTTCAATCAGTAGAATATATTCACATGAAAGAAATAAAATTATATGGATATAAAAATACACTAATATTAATAATAATACTAATAAAATTCATGAATTGGAAACATATACACCACACAAAATAATCGAGTAGTGTGTAAGGAATGTGTCCCATAAAAATAAAAGTGAGACAAAAATATCATACTTCGCATTTCCTTTTGAGTGAATGTCCATTAACCTCTTATTTAATGCTTTTAAGCTTGTTATTATCTTATACTAGAACCATAATTAAATTTATAAAATTATATATTATCTTCTTATATTATCCTAACACCCATTTGTCAAGAATGTTTCATCATTTTCACTATTTCAGGTGTTTACTGCCTAGTTACTCGACTATGTTTTGACTTGTTATCTATTATTACAGTTACTTGGAACATTATTACATAATATATATAATTTAAAACATGATTTAAATATCATATATATTCAGTATATATATATTTATAATAATCCATAAAATTTTGGAGATAGAAAATAAAATGAATCGTTCATAGAGACAATATGTCGTATGTATGCATGAACGCTACTTTCATTTCTTTTCCATATAAAAAATGAACATTAAATGATATATATATATATTATAAATATATTTTTATATATATTTCATATATATCCCATATTTTTATTAAAACCATCCTTTCTATGTTCCATGTATAGTGTGAACGAATCACATCGCTTTGAGGAGGCGGTAGTCCATACTTCCACAAATGAAGTTATTGTATTTTAAAAAAATGGAAATCATGAAGGTATGTGTTATATAATAGTTAAAAAAGTATTAATACAACATAAATATCATAAATATCATATAAAAACTAGTTTCTCCATCATATTGACCAACCATGATAGTTGGTAAATGAAATATGAACAACAACATTTTTTTAGGTGATAGTTCACCATACACGAACGGTAAGTTCGTTGCCCATTTGAAGGATGTTTGTTTAGGTGTAGGTTCAAACCTTCATATAACAACATGTCATTATATTTAGTATATTTTTTTATTATATAATCATGGAATAATAAGAAATGAAGCGGTGGGGAAAGAAATAAAACTAAAGTGATCATTGAAGAATGTTACCGTTTATTTGGGTAACTGCTTTTAGTCTATACCAAAACCTTCCATGGTTTTATTTATTCCAAAATTTAGGGTTCTAGTATTATTATAGGTAATTTATTATATTATTTTGTTTTGTTATGGATGATATATATGGCTTAATGTGGTGTGATTAAGTGAGGGAGGAGGTTCCCTTTTATAATAGAGCTAAGGGGCACTTTTTGAAACTCCTAAAATATTAAATGAATATAAATTAATTTTCATTTCCAAATGGAACCAAATATATTTATTTATAATATTACATTATAATGGGTATAAAATATCTCATAAAATAAGTTTTTTACATTTTAGGTCACATTTTTACCCTTATCTTTTGGCTTTAACCCTTAGTTAAACCCTTTAACTCTTATAGTGACAACTTGGATATTTACTTTTTAAGGGTTAATATAGTTATTATAAAATTCCAAACGAACCATAAATGACTCATTTATGACATTTCAAAATTTATCCAAATAATTTTACCAAAATTTATATTTTTATGAATTTTAAATCATTTAATAATAAAATATTTATTTGAAAATGTCATTAATGTTAATTTTGACACTATTTATTTCATGACTTTCTAAAAAAATTCAATACAAAAGATAACATCAAAAAAACATTCAATACATCCTTAATATGTTTATTTAATATATAAATATTTTTATGACCTTAATTATATCAAATTATATTTATTTTAATATTTTTAAAAACATTTATTTGATATGTCTAGTAATTAAACTATTATTGCATCATCAATATAAAAGCCTTTAATTTATATATTTCTTACCTAAAAATTAAAAATAAATTATAACAATGAATATAAATATTATTTATTTCCAATTAATATGAATATTCTATTATATATTCTTAATAACCACAAAAAAAATTTAATACTTTTTAAAAATATGAGTGTGACATATTCGACTTCCCATAGAATAAAATACTAAAAAATGAGTAATATCATCCATGTGTCTCCAAGATTCCATAAAATCAGCTGAAGGATGAATTTCAACAAAAATAACTCATAAAATTAAATTAGTACAAGTTTTATGGTAATTGTATAATATTATTTTTACCCTTAATTACCTGATTTTCCCTTAACTATGATAATTAAAAATAACACTAAAGTTAATATTCATAATGCCCAAAAATTAAAGGGACCTATTAACTAAATTTTTACCCGCTAATTCAAAATATGGAATCCATTTTTAAAAATTTAAAACACATAAGTTTAAATAATTAATTTAAAATTAATCACATTGATGGAATGAGAAAATCAGTTTTTAATGTGAGAATGATCAAAAGATTAAAATGTTTTTATATCATTATTCAATGTGTAATTGATTAAAATTACTTATATTAAAATAAATGAAAAAATAGGTCTATTTATAATTTAAAATAAATTAAAAATATAATTTAACACTATAAATTATTTAGGCGAAAAAGCTATTTTCAGTTAAAATGCAATATTTTATCATTATTCATCGAAACATGAAACTTATCAAAAAATTACCAAAAATTAAATACAAGTAAAATTTTCTATTCCTGGATAAAATAAGATTTTTTTCAAATAAAATATATAAATGTGTGAAAATTTTATTTAAAATAGGGTTACCATTAAAAGGCAGTAAAACTGTATTTAGAAAAACATAGGTTTTTAAGCATAAAATTGTGTTTCTTATTATCTAATTCAAATTAAATTTGTTGGATGAATGTCAAAAATATTTTATTGAATATAATTTGTATTTATTAAATTAATAAAATTCACTAATTTTAATTAATTTATTTTATTAGTATAAATTGATGTTGTGAGGATAAAAATAGTTTTTTATAAAATCATTTCTAACATATGCAGTTGGTTGTTATATTAATTTCTAATTAATTTGTAACCAAAATATTCTTCCGTAGATTTTTCTAAGTTACTTAATCCTATTCATAACCACCAACTTAATGTCTAGGTTATATCTTATTATATTAAATAGTAATATATTAATAATATGTTATTATTTGGAAAAACTCGGCCTTATTTGTAGTGCAAGACAACTCATTATCGTGAGTTGTGTAATCTTAACATGGTGTTGAATATAAATAAAGATAGAAAAAAATTGAAATTGATCCAAAAAGAAAATATTGTAAAGTCTTGCAGAGTTACATTCCCCCCACATTAATTAAATTGCATCCTCAAAATTTAAAGTTGATATCGGTAGTCTAGGGTTTGATACTTGATAATAAACAATTGTTGAAAACCCTAAATAATAAATAGGGTTAATAATACATATTCTTAATGAGAGGGAAAAGGAAATGGGAAGGTCACCAAAAAACTAGTCTTTTTAATAAGATAAAATTAGTGAAAACATTGATGTGGAAGATAAATCTAATTATCATATTCTGATGGAGAATGATAGAGAACATGATCATAAAAAAGTATACCATCAAAATACTGTAAATATATGATGGGTTAAAGAGGCCATTGATTTCTTAGTAAGAAAATCAAATGAAGAATATTTTCCTTCTAAAATAATTTTCTTTTTGTTAAGTAATTCATTTACTTCTTAGACTAATAACATAAGGAAACATACTTAATTAACAAGTAAAGTTTCATCCTTGAAAAACTTTCCACCCAAAAAATCATATTTTTATCTAAGTGATTAGTATTTGAGATGATTTTTTTCATGCTTGAATAATTTGAATCAATTTATATGGATGAAAAAAATTCAAAAAAGTATAAACATATAATCCTCTAGTATTTATACATTAACCAAAACCAAAAATGGTAGGATAAAATAATATAATTCCCCAAAACGAATAAGGAATTATATGTTAAAAAAACTCTTTAATATCCAAAATTCAAAAGTAATACCTAAATTTCAATATATACCATTCATAAAATATCTATACTTCCTCAAAAGTAATCTATACTAATATTGAAACCCAAAAATCATAAGTATTTAGTCATATAGTCTTCCGAATAAAATTAATCACTATTAATGTCTTATACCAAAAATTTAATTTCCTCAATCACATAATCTGAAAGATATACTAACTATTTCCATAAATGACCTAAATCACCATAACTCCGCAATAAAATAATATATTATTCCAAAATAAAATTACAATTTTATTTCTCAAATAAAATTCTATAGTATTATGTTTACCTTGATTATATAGGTTTCCCTAAATAGTGAGTGTCTTCTGAAATAACATAAATCACTTAATCACTAAATAATTTTCCAATAATAAGGTAAACTATTTGATAAAAAATTCCCTAAAAAAATTAACCCATATACATTAGATAGTTTAACTAAAAAATTCATGCTTACTAGTACATCACGTAGGCTAGTGGTAGGCGTTGCACCCTTGTTTCCCTTTGGTTATGGTTTCAAACCCCACAGCCTTTTCAAACAGAATGAGTTGTCACCCCAAATACAAGTTGTCCTTTTCTAAAACCATATTAATATATTCCAAAAATTGATAAGCATGCTCAAAAAATAACCTAAATATATTCAACATTAAAGAATTTGTTTTAGAATAAAGGTTATCTCATATGTTTCATTTTGTATCCCTAATAATATAAATAGCCATAATTACCTTAAATTCAAAGATTTTATAAACCCTAATCGTTATCTTTACTTTTAAACATATTTACATAAAATGTAAACGTATTATTCCTTAAATACCTTTTTCACACATACTAAACTAATGGGTTCGGTTACTTGATGTATGTTTTCCTAAATCTAGTTCCCAAGGTTGCTATTAAACTTCCTTTGATACCAAATGTAACGCCCTGGCCCCAAAAGCATAGAGCCGGTCCATTATTTTACTACATTGTCATGATTATGAGGAATCAAATCCAAAAGGACCAAATATTTTAGTAGTTTTGATAAACCATATACATAAATGATTTTTTATTTTAGTGAATACACTAATTACAACATGATTGTTTTATCTTTCATGTACAACTTTATTCGCACATAGAATTTCCTTGCATACATTTTTCAGAACACTTATTAGATTCTTAGAGAAAGGAAACATAATAATGGTGATCTCAAACGATTATTAAGGGTAAATAAAGAGTAAAATATAACGAATTAATAAAAATTAATTACCATAGGAAGGTGAATTATTATTTATTAGACGTCATGTATCAATACATTAACCACTACCATCGAGACCATTCACAAGATGGTTTAAGTCTATGGGTAGAAACCCATATATTCTACTTGGAAAAAAAATTCAAGGTTTTTTTCTACTGATTTCATCTCAAGAGACTACCAATATATCGAGGGTCTTGTACTAACCAGTCTCGAACCTTCATGTTACAAGCCCAAAACATTCCTCATATATTGAAAAATCAATTAAAAAATATATATTTTTAAATATATTTGTCTCATACCACATTGAAATATTTGAATCATAAAGCCCATAAAAGTAAAAAAAATTCAAATCAAACATTTAATACCTTCAAGATAAATATATTCATGTTATGATATATCAAAAAGGGTAGTAGATGAACCACACAAAAGAACTAATTGGTGAATATGACATTTATCTTATATATGTAAAAAGTGATATGAAAATCCCATAACACTTTTTATTCATTTATTTAAATGGTCACACATTTATAAAGGAAATTATTTTATTTTAAAATAACCTTGTAAACTATTAAAGGAATATTCAAAAAATTATGTAATCATGAAGGTGGAAAATTTCTTTCATTCTGTATAAGTTAAAAAACATTCCTTTTCCTTTTCTATGAAAAGACATAAAGTACCTTATTTTGTAAAATAAAAGGAATATTCCGTACAAATAGTTTTGTAAAAAGTAAAAAATGGGTAAATATGACTTTAAAAATCATTATAGAATTGTAAAAGAATTTGGAAAACATTTTAATAAAATACTAACATGGAAGTGAAATATTCCCTAGTAGAGACTTAAACCCAAATAATCTCGAATAATGATGAGATTGTGAAATAAACCCTTACCACTTTATAATCAATATAATCATATGTACATGAAAGAAATAAAATTATATGGGTATGAAAATACCATAATATTCATAATAATACTCAAAAAAGGCACTCATGGGCTGTATATACACCACACAACAGAATTCAGTAGTGTATAAGACATGTGTCCCATAGAAATAAAATTGAGACAAAAATATATTACCTTGCATTTCCATTCATGTGAACATCCTTTGACATCCTATGTAATGGTTTTCAGTATATTATTAACTTATACCAGAACCAGAACCATAATTATAGTTATAATATCATATATTATATTCTTATATTACCTTATCACCCGCTTGTTAATAATCTATCATCATTTTCACTATTTTGGGGGGTAATTGACTAGTTTCTTGAGTATATTTTAACACGTTATTTATTGTTCTAATTATTAGATCATGATTTAATAATCTCAAGAATTTAAAACATTATGTAAATATCATATATATTTAATATATATATATATATATATAATAATCCATAGAATTTGAAGATAGGAAATGACTTTCACCATTTAGGGAGATGGTAGGTCATACGTAAGCATGAACGCTACTTTCATTTCATTTTCATATTAAAAGAATTAAAATTAAATTATATATATGTATATTATAATTCCAGTATCATATATATGTCATATATATCCCAAATTTTTATTAAAACCATCCATTTTATGTTCCTTGTATAGTGTGAACAAATCAGGTCGCTTTGAGTCGGTGGTAGTCCCCTCTTCTACAAATGATGTAATCATATTTTCATAAAATGGAAAGAATGAAGGTATATTTCATATAAAAATTAAATAAGTGTCAAAAATATATGTATCATATATATATATATATATCATATAAAAACAACATTTCCATCATAATAACCAACCATGAGAGGTGGTAAAGTAAATATGAAAGACATTGTTTCACGAGGCATTAGTTTTCTGTACACGAATGGTAAATTCTTTGCTCATTTGATGGAATTGTGTGTTGGTGTAGGTTGAAACCCTTAAAAACAAAATCTAAATATATATATTATACCTTTTTATTATACAATCATGTAATAATAAGAAATTAAGGACCGTGGAAAGAAATAAAACTGAAGTGATCGTTGAATAATGTTACCTTTTATTTGGGTAACTCCTTTTGGTTTACACCAAAATCCTTCCTTAATTTGACTTCCTCCCAAATTGATTCTTCTAGGATTAGGGTAGGGAATTAATAAACTTATTTGGTTATTGTTTTAATGATCTAGAAGGCTCAAAGTGGTGTGAGTAAGTGAGGGATGATGACCCCTTTTATAAATGAAATGAAGGGAACTTTTGGAAACTATAAAAATATTAAATTAATATAAATTAATTTTTAATTAAAAATGGATCCAAATAGAGTTTTTTATAATATAAGATCAGTATAATTCTAAATCCTTTAATACTATATTTTTTTTATACATGTTTAGGTCCCATTTTTAACCATATATTTTGGCATTAAACCTTAGTTAAACCCTTTAACTCTTACCATGATAACTTGGATTTTTTACTATTTAAGGGTTAATATATTCAATAGTAAATTCCAAAAGAAAAATAAATTAGTAATTAATGAACTATTAAACTTAATCCCAATAATTTGGATTATTTTTATATTTTTATTAATTTTATATCATGTAATAAAATATTATTTATTTTAAAATTTCATTATTATTAATTTTTACACTATTCATTTCCAGACTTTTTAAAAAAAATCAATATACAAGATAACCTAAAAAACCATTAATTCATCTCAAATATGTCTAGTTAATATATTAAATTAGTTTATAACATTAATTATATCAAATTATAGTAATTTTAATATTTTAAGTAACATTTATTTGATATGTCTATTTGTTGAGCAATTACTACATTATCATTATTCAAGCATTTAATTTAATTATTTATTCCCTAAAATTTAAAAATAAATTTTAATTAGGAATATAAACATTATATATTTCCAATAAATATTTATATTTTATGATATATTCTTAATAACCATATTTATAAAATATAATACTTTTTAAAAACTTGAGTGAGACATATTGGACTTCCCTTAAAATAAAATACTAAAAAATGATTAAATTCATCCAAGTGGCTAAAAGAGGCCATAAAATAGAACCATGTATGTTTTTGGTCGAAAATATCTCATCCAATAAAATTATGACCAGATTTAGGGTAATTTTATAATATTATGTTTACCCTTAATTACCATATTCACCCTTAACTATGGTTATTAAAAACAATACTTACGTTACTATTCATATTGTTCATAAATAAAATGAACCTATTTACTAAATTTGGACCAATTTATTCAAAATATGGAATCAATTTTTCAAAATTAAGAATACATAAGTTGTATCAATTAATTTAAAATTAATCCTATTGATAGAACAAGAAAATCAGTTTTTAAAGTGAAAACATTCAAAAGATTGAAATGTTTTTATATATTTATTCATTGTGAAAATGATTCCAAATAAATAAATTGCATTAAATGATAAAAATGATCTAATTAAACTATAAAACCAATTAAAAATATAATTTATCTCTCTCAATTATTTAGTTGAGAAAACAAATTAAAAATAAATATTATAACACCATTCATCAAAACATGAAACTAATTAAAAAAATACCAAAAAATAAACCAAAGTAAATTTTATATACCAATTTAAAAAAGAATAATTTTTTTCCAATTAAAATATATAAAGGTGTCAAAATTGGATTTTAAATAATTTTTCCATTAAAAGGCAGTAAAACTACCTTTAGAAAAATATTTTGTTTTGATGCTAAAATTCTGTTTGTTCTAATCCTGTGCCTATTAAATACATTGTATGAATGTAGAATATATTTGATTGAATATTTTATTTATTTATTACATTAATATAATTCATAAATTAGAATTAATTTAATTTATTAAGATAAAATGAATTTTTGAGGATAAAAATATTTTATTATAAATTTTTTTTGACATGTTTAGTAGGTTCTTGTATTCATTTCTAATTAATTTATAACCAATTAATTCAACCATATATTTTCATAAGATAGTTAATATTATTCATAACCACCAACATAATGTATAGGTTATATCTTATTATATTAAATAATAATATTTTAATAATATATTGTTGTTTGGTAAAACATGGCCTTACATGTAACGTAAGCCAGCTCATTATTGTGTGTAGTGTAAGATTAACAGGGTGTTTCATATAAATAAGGTTAGAAACAAAATTAAAATTATTAAAAAATGAAAATATTTTAATGTTTTGGGGTGTTACAATATTGGTGGACCATATTAGATGGAGGTTACTTATACTGGGATAGTATGACTGCATGCCCTAGTTATTTCCTGATATCATGAGAGGGTAAATCTTTTTCCTCCTCAATAGTTTATTTAGGTTGGATTACATTACCTTTTTTGGGTGTTTATTTTTCCTATCATATATACTAGGCTTCATTTATATAATCTAATTCTTACCTAGAGGTTATTGCATTCATTTTTTTACTATATATGGGTTTTATTATTATTATTATCCTTACATTATTATATGGTTATATTTGTGTGTGTACATGTACTTTAGGATATGGTGTCTCACCATGTGAGATATGCCTACTCAGAACTAGGTCCCAGCTAATGGACTTTTAAAGGTTGTCTTGGTGTGTAACTCTCAAATTTCTTATATCCCATGTTGGGTCCCTAGTGGGTCGAGTCATGATAGTGTGGTATTAATACTGGTATGTACTATGAATGGTGTTTATAAAAAGATGTGTTGCGATGATAAATTTGGGAGATTATAGATATAGTGGGAAGATATCTTAAGTTTATATCTCACACCAAGGAACCAATTGATGGTGAAGTAACTAGTGTATCCATATATCAAGACTCTAACCACTTTCTTTTTGAATTGACATGCAGAGACACAATTTGTAGGGAAACTAACGGTACATGCATCACATAAAAAGTGTCTTTGAATTTAATTTCATTCTAGAATTATCTCCCCAGATATGCTTATATAATCATGGTATATCTTATTAAATTTCAATATTCCTTAGTTATAACAACCAGCTAGGATATTAAGATAGGCTCATGATGGTGACCAGTAGAGTGAAGAGGGCTCAGTAGAGGGACCTCTACATTGGTTATTCTCTCCAGGTGACTAGAGAGTAGTTATTCAACCTGATGAGTATCCCATAGACCTACCTCTAGTAGTTTAGAATAATATTTTAAACATTTTCAGTAGCTTATTGTTCCATAAGGATTTTAAAATGATGAACATAGGCTTGGAACATTTTTTGAGTTTCAGGGATAAAGAAAAATTAGGGTTTTTATTGAGCTAGACCCTCAAGCAATAGAGGATTGGATTGAAATTGTGCTTCAAGTTTTATAGATCATGAGGACCCTAACCAACCAGATAGTTGTGCTTGTCAATATCCTTTTTCACAGAGTATAAGGATGTAGGTGAATTCTGGTTCCCCATACCTTTGATGAGGAAACATCGTCATAGGTGGAGTTTCAACACTTGTTCTATGATGACTACTACCCTTTAACCTTACACACTATATAGATTCAGGATCATATGCAGTTATAGTGGGATGATATGACTATTGCAGAATGTTTTTCAAGGTTCATGAACTTTATGGGCTAGTCACTCAACATGGTTGTTGGTGCCAAAATATTGCATGAAAGGAAGGAGCGAAAAAAAATCTTGGACGCTACCTCGCTAAGCACCAATGCGAATCACCCTCGAGCATCGTGGCCCCACGAAGCACTGGAGGCGGAACCTCTCTGCGAATGGCCTAACGTAAGCGAGCCCACCGCGAAGCACCCAAGGTGGTACCTCTCCGCAAACGGCTTGACGTTCGCGAGCCCGCCACGAAGCACCCGAGGCGGTACCTCTTCGCGAACGGCCTGATGCCTCAATGTGACTACTCCTCAGACTAAATGTTGATGCCCTGACTGGTCCCTTTGGAATGTCCCGACAGAAGTAGTGTAATTAACTGGCATCCATGGAAACATGGTGCTGGGAAGAGTTTCACGAACAATGTATTAAATCTATGAGGGAGACCCGGACTAGGTGATGAGTTCTGATGAGGAATCCACAGACGGAAGAATCGACATCCCATCATCCCATTTCGATCAAGGAGAAGACATACCTAAATAAGGAGCGAATGCCGCCCGCCTTTGGTAAGCGGGAATGCGGGGTAACAAAAAAATGTCACACATCCTCCCCCGCAGACAGATGCACCCGCGCCCCGGCGAAAGCGTCGGAAACAGAAATGGTGAACCCGACGTGAAATTATTCTCCTCAATGTGGAGATTAGTAGCATTTGAGACACCGGTAGATTGATGTGTCACCGGATCCAGCTATCCGGCGCCGGGTCCCGCCAAGAAAATGGCAGGCCTAGCGTGAAACTCACCGGAAGTTGGGTCAGTAGAGCGTGGGGCATTCCGTTCTACAGCGTGTTGGCGTGGATCCTTCTTACAGACATGCAGAATGGAATGATGATGGGGCACTGGTTGTCAACCCTTTTCCTCAAAGTGCTGATGAGTTGATCTCTTCGTTTCCCAGGAACCGGGTTGCTGCTATGGAGACGCGATCACCGCCCGCTCGCCTACGCAGGGGCAGGGGCAATACCGGCACAGCCGCCCTGCGTGGCTCTGTTGCCACCACGACGGCCTCTACATCCTTGAATATGGGACGCCCACGTCCCATCTCCCCATCAGAGATCATCCAATGAAGGGTGATCAACAACCTTGTACGCAGGTACGAGGAGGAATGGGTCATCCCAACTCGGGATATGGCCCGCCTGGACCTGGAGGCATCCAGGACCCGCCATCAACGCCGCCCTAACGGGCCACGCAGGGAGCCCCTACTCCCCACCCCAACGTTCAATCATTTTAGGAGCCTGTCCCCGGAATTCCTCGACGACTCCTCGCCTTATGTTGATGAGGCGGGTGATGTCTGACTCGACCCGCTCAGAGTCCCGATCCAAGGGCTCCAGGCACGGGCTCTCATTCGTCCGCGCCAGCGCCGCCATCCGCCTTCGTAGGAAGAGCAGGTAGGCTATTCCCCTACACCACCCACACCATCTCGTCTAACCCGACGTCAGTGTCGGGCCCAGGATGAGGATGCTCGCCAAGATACGGCGACATCAATAACTATTATGTCCCAAGACACCGCCGACGTACATCATGGAGTTTCTGCATACACTGAGTAGGGGAACTCCTTCACCCGACCGGGATCGACACCTGAACTGCCCCACGGACAGGCTGGGTTGACTCTCGGGGTCACGGCCCTGAGCAATGATTTCCGCAAACCAATCCGCGGTAAGGTCACTCCATACGAAGGTCCTCTCCGTACCACCATTCCACAGAGCGTGGTCTTTCCCCGCTCCGAAGCCCGTCACGGAGGTATGCCTCATGCTACCCCCATCCCAAAGGAAGACATGCCCCACGGCAGTGACGCTCGGCGCGGAAACCTCTCTCGCGCCCACTATACAGGGTATGGAGTCCCTCCTCCTACCCCTGACTTTCAATCTGAAGGCACTATCCATCCGGTCCTTCCCCAATGTGGGGGTCCTCCCTACGTCCTCTCTACAACTGGAGAAGGTCCTCCTCGCCCCGGAAACTTGGGGAGTGAAGGTCAGCCTCGCTCCGCCTGCACCGTCCATAGAGGTCCTCCCCATGTGTCATTAGACATTTTCCCTGGTACCCCTCACACCCCGGCCACCTCAAGCGGGGGCCCTCTCCTCCACGACACCAGTGCCGCCCCAAGACTACATATTGAGTATCAACCCTGTCCCGAAGAGCCACCCCGGGGTAGAAGAGCGGGTCGACGCTGCCACATGAAGAATCCTGGGGGGAGCGGCCGGAGATCAAACCGGCTCATTTCTCGGATTCTGAGGCGGAATGCGACTCAGCGATGGAACCTTCTCCCTGCTCCCCTGCATCAAGGACTGGGGCAGGAACCAGGTGCGTCAGCCTCATTCTCCTAGAATGTGAGGTCCACCGGATTCCCACCTCTCTCTGCAGCTACATCCAGGAGGAAGAAATCATGGAAATTCCGTAGGTCCCGACCGTGCAATCACCACTGTTGTCACCAGAAGCTCCCTCTACCTCTACTGGAGATCACAGAGAGCTATTTTGGGGACCAACGGCGGTGGAGCAATGACATGACCTATCGCCGACCACTGCAACTCCTGCGCCTGAAGTTGTGGCTATCAGCCCATTGTATCGTGATATCATGGTCATGTCACCTCACTCTTCAGAGGATGACCCGGAATTCGGCAGCCAGTCAGCTCGTTCGTCGTATTCTCCGCCACCAATTTTACTATCCTAGAGGTCCGCCTTGGTACCGCTACCGGTCCCTCAGCCGCCCCCGGTTGACGAGTGGGGAAATACAGGGCCAGACCCCGAGTCCGAACCCAGGAGCTTCTGGAGCATTCTCGCAGCAGATCACTTCCCAGAGAAGTTCTGGCCGATAGCGGTGCCGAACTTTCGCGCACCAGAGTCCCTTACCCTAGAAGAGGTGGGGTTATTTTTCAGAACCCTATGGGAGACACACTTCCGCCTTCGTTACGAGCGGGTGATGTACCCCAGAATTCGAGAGCACTTTGAAGAAATCAGCGAGCAATGATGCCTGATCGATTTGGCCGCACTCCCTGTGGCCCAGCACCCAGAGTCACCAGGCCGTCAGAACACCCTTCAACGGAAATGTGTTCAGAGTTTCAAAGTACTCAGCAGATTCATCAGGGAAGCTACCCCCCATGTTCATGTCTGTGGCTGGGGACACTATGTCGCTCTCCTCTTCAGCCCTATCTGATGGCATCCCGATTCATTATGCGACATTGAGGACATGCCCTCGAGAGGGGTCGCGGTCCACATGATTGACGTAGTGGACAAGGAAGATGAGCTTGAATTTATCGATGGAGACCTACCCCCCAAGGGCGTACCACCACTGCTGGACCCATCAGGGTGGGTTACCCGTCAGTAGAGGAACCTTCTAGGCCTCCCTATACCCACCGAGTCACTGGTACTCAGTCGAAATTCCGGTAAGGGTAAGGAGCACGTCGGAACAGTCAAGCACTCTGAACCGTCCGCCTTTGTATAGAAGACGGACGAAGATCCCGAGAAGGCCGCATTACGCCAGCAGCATGCTGAGCAGAAGAGGCTGGTTGACGAACTCTTGACCAAGCGCGTTGCAGAGCGGCGACCTGACTATTGTAATCCCAAGCCGGGTAGCAGGGGCAGGAACAATTTCCCCCCCGGTGAGATGCCTCCGGACAACCCTGATCATGCTACTTCCGTAGACAGGGCAGAATCTGGAACTTACAACAAGAGGGTGCGATACGTCTCGCCAAACCCTCCTGAATGACAGGTCAATCTGAAGAATCATGTTCGGGTTCCCCCAGTCGCCCCACAGGCCATTCCGCCAGTTGCTCCACGAGCCGCCGAAGCCATCTATCATGTCGAAGAACCCGGAAACACACTTGTGATTAGGGATCCCCGTCAAGACAGGGATCCCCATCCAGATGAACTTATAGCGGTGCTCATAGACCATCTCGAAGCATTGGAAACGCGACAGGTGGCAGTCCCATCGGATAGAAAGCTGTATTCCGCGTGGGTGGATGATATGCCCGCACCCCCAGGTTTTGGGAACCCCACTTTCTCTCCCTTCAACGGGACAGGGGACCCGCCACAGCACTTGGCCCATTTTTCTTCTAGGTGTGGCCCCATGCTGGGGACCCCGACCCAGCAAGAAGCCGCCAAGCTAAGGTGTTTCATGCAAACATTGGAAGGTCTCGCATTCATCTGGTACAGCCAGCTCCCTATCGGATCGGTGACCGGTTGGGAGGATCTCTGCCGGCAGTTCCTATACCAGTTCAGCTCCACCACACGGAAGACCAGCATTGCATACCTCTTCAGGTGCAAGCAAAGGCCTGATGAGCGAGTCGCAAATTTCATCACCCGGTGGAAGGGACTTACATACTCCCTCGATATGCCACTGGCTCAGAAGAAATTACTGACGATGTGTGTAGGGAATGTTAAAACGGAGCTGGTACCTTCCCTGATCACCCAGAACTACCCTGGGGGGTTTCAGGATTTCTCAGATAAGGCTCAGCACCTTGAAGAGGCTCTACAACAGGCTAGTCAGGCACGTTCGTTGCACCCTATGATCCCAGCCAGGAGGACTGCCAGAGCCGAACCCGCCGCGGTGGCCCAAATAGAAGCCCCTAGGAAGCTGGAATTACTACTAGCAGCACCATCCCCGCAACCCCACAGAGGTTCTCCACCTCAAGCATAGGCTCTTGCCCAGCAGCGACCACCTCAGAATCGACAGGTTCCCCCGCGCAATGTGCCACCTCCACCTAGGCGAGACAATTAGGCGCCGCATCCTCAGCAGGCCCCTCTGGCCCCTCGTCGGGGCCAGGCCCCCAGGGCCCCCTATCCGGAAAGAAGGCACCAGACTTATTCTTTTAACGAAAATCAGGTCCCTGGCTACTTCTGAAGTGCTTTAGAGCAATGGATTGTGCGCCAACCCGAGTGCAGAAGGCCGACAGAGGCGAATCTCCCCGATCACCCCAACTACTTTCCTTATTATCGGATTTTGGGGCACACCCTCTAGCAATGCGATGTGTTTAAAGACTGGCTTCAAGACTAGGTCAAAAACAACATAGTCAGGTTGGGCCTGGCACCAACACAAGTAGTAGGTGTCTTTGCAGGGTCAGGGATCAGTAGCGACAGCGAAGGCGAGTGGCAGCAGGTTCCCAGTCGTGGGTCCCAGAAATAAGACGACTAGATGGCTCGAAAAACCGTCATCCATTCCCATGGTATCATCTGAGAATGCCTGAAGTAGCTGGAACCTTCAGAAGGAGTAGCCAATACCTCTGCATTGCCTTCACAGTCGACCTCTTCCCAAAAGGGCAAGCAGCGGCGATGCAAGAAGAAACAACGCGCTCCACCAGTGTCGTCGTCATCCCGCACCCTTGGCGACTTTATGCCCCCTGAAATGGGGATTCCTCCTAGAATTCGCCCGGTAGTGGATGAATGGTCGAGCGACAGCCAGGGGTATGCTTCGGTTAACACCGTGGAGATGGTAAAGCCCTATATGACCCCCGACGAGGGGGAATACTAAGCGAACCCCCCTAACGTTTCCAGCCGACATCAATGTCGGCAGAACCACAACCAAGCCGGTCGTCGAGGAACATCAGCGGGCACTTTCATCCAGGCTATGCACACTACTGAGACCAGACAGCAGGCTCAACACAGAGCTCAAAACATACAGTCCCATATGATTCCCTCAGCTCCACCTCCACAGTCGTTTGTGCTACTGGATCAAGCAGGGCTGCCTTGTCCGCACCACACTCAGTCTTACCCAGCTAAGGGCCAGTCTCCGCTGTCCGATCCTGGTCCGGCAACTACTCTCCAGGCTTCAACTAGTAGGCAACGGGATATTCCCACCCCTAGAAAACCGCCAGTTCAACCGGTAGGACCCGCTATGCCTCCAACTACCGAACGACGTCTTGTAAGCAGAGGTTCGCGCTTGGAACGAAAGTACGATGTCCCGAAGCACCTATCCGGCATTCTTGCAAGGCTTTCTATCCTTGAGGCCCATTTCCTATCGTCTAAAATGCGTGAAGCACTTGCTGAGGCCCTAAGGATCCCCCTACAGTTTGAGACGGAGGTAGCGGCTGCAAAATCCTTCCATGCCGAGGCAATTGTGAACGCCGAATGTTAGGTGGTTATCTCGTTCTCCGACGAAGAAGAGGACCCTCCTATAAAGGGGCATATTTTCCTGCTGTACATCACTGGCCACTTTAGTGGTGTGGAAGTCCTCCGCTGCCTCGTCGAAACGGGTTCCAGAATCAACATAATCCTGACTCGGACACTGCAAAAGTTGGGTCTGTCTGAAGATGATTTAACCCCCTCTGACCTCAGAATCCAGGGATATGACAGGACCGAGAAAACCCCATTCGGCATGATCCACCTGAAGACTCAGTTCGGTGGTTTAATTGCCAGCACAGAGATCATGGTCGTCTCTCAGGACACTGCCTACAACGTGTTGATGGGTAGCCCATGGCTCCATATGCACCTAGAAGTCCCTTCTTCGTATCACCAGTGCCTCAAATACTCCCTCAATGGTCGAGTAGGCGTGCTCCAAGGAGATGCGTCTCCTTTCGCCTCTTGTGAGGCCCTCTATCTGGATGCTGATTATTACAGGAGTAAGGATAAGAAAATCCTAGTAAGTGAGGATGAACCTGCCCCGGTCACAAGTGATCCGTGGGTGAGCATGGATGATGCCTATATCCTCCCAATCCACCGATTGGAGGCCATGACCCCCGACATGGGGCAATGTTTTGTTATTTCAATCATGAAAGGAAGGTATGTTCCCATGTCCAAGTGATGGCGGAAAATCACCTCGTACTCCTACACCAACCAGGCTCAGGTGATCCCGGAGCCTCCTACCCTCGTGCGCTACCAGAATGTCAAGCTTATGACAATGGCAGTACGTCATACGTGTCTCTTCCGCCATGCTGGAATTAACCGACTCAGGACGACACGTCACCACTACTTTGATATCATCAAACGTGGCCCTTTGGGCCGAAGGCCAGATGGGATAGGGTCGACTGCCTTCATTGCTATGGTCTCAATGGAAAGTGAGTCTCCTGATATGATGACCACTACTGCCCAAGCTGGCACCAGCTATCCATCAGGTTTTGATATCCCAGAAGTATCTCCTATTGCGGGAAATCACCCCACGGGTGGAGAGGAAGACCTGGAGGATGCTCCCTCCGCCTTTGAGGAAGGCGTCTCTACCACGGTTGATGAACTGGTACAGGTGAACCTTGGTAGCGATGCAGATCCGAGACTTATGTTGATCATTGCAGCTATGTCCCCCGAGGAGCAGCAGAGGTACGTAGACTTTCTCAAAGAACACTGTGAGGTGTTTTCCTGGAGTTATGGTGAGATGCCAGGACTAGATCCTCAAGTAGTCGTTCACTATCTGGGCCTCCCGGTAAACCATCGTGAGTTTAAGCAGCCTCCCAGGAAGATGCACCCTTCTCATGGTGCTATGGTTGAGGCCGAAGTTTACAAGCTTATCAAATCCAACTTAGTTAAGGAAGTCCAGTACCCCAAGTGGCTTTCCAACTTTGTGCCAGTCAGGAAGAAGAATGGGTAGATCAGAGTCTGCATCGACTTTCGCGACCTTAATCGCCACTGCCCAAAGGATGACTTCCCCCTCCCGGTGACTGAGTTTTTGATTGATGCCACGGCCGGGTTCCAAGCTCTATCTTTCATGGATGGGTATTCCGGGTACAACCAGATCTGAATGGCCCCCGAGGACGAGGAGTCTACTGCCTTCAGGGCTCCCCAAGGTACCTTTTTCTACCAGGTTATGCCCTTCGGTTTGAAAAATGCAGGTGCCACTTATCAGAGGGCCATGCATCGCATGTTCAAGACGATTCTTGGGACGCTGGTGGAATGCTACGTAGATGACCTAGTGGTCAAATCATGTCAGTGCTAGGACCATCTCAAAGACCATGATAAAGTGTTTGTTTTCCTCTATTCCCGTCGCCTGAAGATGAACCCGTTGAAGTGTGCCTTTGGAGTCACCTCTGGGAAATTTCACGGCTTTGTTGTTAGATACTGAGGCATTGAGATCGACCCCATGAAGATCAAGGCCATCAGCCAAATACCTCCCCCGAGCAATATTCGGGAACTTCGAGGTCTCCAAGACCACTTGGCCTATATACGCCGATTCATCGCAAATCTGGTTGGCAAGTGTAAGCCCTTTTCCCAGCTCATGAAGAAGGGTGCGACTTAAAAATGGGATTAGGAGTGTCGGACCACCTTCGAGGAAATCAAGCAGTATCTGCTACGACCTCTGGTTTTTATGCCACCCTTCTCCGGAAAGCCGCTGGTCCTTTACGTGACCGCCCTGGAACGATCCCTCAGTGCACTACTCGCCCAGAAGAATAAAGAGGGTACTGAGAATAGTCTCTACTATCTCAGACACATGCTTCTCGATATGGAGGTCAGATACTCCCCTGTCGAAAAGAGCTGACTTGCGCTCGTCTTTGACATACAGAAGTTGCGGCATTACCTGCAGCACCATGAGGTACAATTAGTCTCCCAGGTAGACCCACTGAAGTACATCCTGAACCGCCCCATGTTGACTGGCCGACTAGCACGGTGGGCAGTGATTCTCCAGCAGTTTGATATCAGGTTCGTACCTCAGAAGCCCATTAAGGGACAGGCGCTGGCAGACTTTTTAGCCGCCCACCCAACCTCCGCAGATCAGTCCTTGGACCTAGATTTTCCTGATGAGGCGATCCTCTCAGTCGATCATGTCTTCCCATGTTGGAAAATGCACTTCGATGGGGCCTCCCGGAGCCCCACCGGTAGCAGTCTCAATGATTCTAAGCTCAACAGAGTGGGCCTGGGTATCGTCTTCATTACCCCAGCGCAACTCGTCCTTCCATACTCGTTCCTTTTTACATAAGGCTGTACCAAAAACGAGGCAGAGTATCGGGCTCTCATCACCAGCCTCGAGTTGGCCCTTGAGATCGACGTGCCCCATCTACATGTGAAAAGAGATTCCGAGCTGGAAATCAGACAGGTCAATGTCAACTATGTCATCAGAAAGCCAGAGCTTATACCACTGCTGGAGTGCACCCTCTGCCTAATGGCCCGGTTCCCCTCTCGGCCAGAGGTTACCCATGTCCCTCGGTCACAAAACGGTCGAGTTGGCACTTTGGCCGACTTAGCTGCGTCGCTCGCGGAACCCGAGCAAGATGATTTGATCATACATGTGGAACACCAGAGAGTCATTTCCCTCGTCACCCAAGAGTACAATGATGGCCTGTGGGTAAGTCATCTCACCACTGGGCAATCTACGTCAGGGGTCCCGGGTTCGTCAGACACAGTGGTTGAAGCCACTCCCGACTGGTGGGCACCTTTTGTCGAGTATCTCTAAAATGGTCGCCTCCCGGATGACCGGGCCGAGTGCGAGTGAATCCGACGCCGCGCGCTGCAATTTAACCTCCATAGTGGTCCTATTCTTGAGCAGATCCTCTATAAGCGGAGCTACGATGGCGTTCTCCTCTGCTGCATTCAAGGAGTAGAGATTCCTCAAGTTATGCAGGAGGTCCACGCGGGTTCCTATGGTGCCCATCAAGCCGGGTTGAAGTTGTCCCATCAAATCCGGAGGCTGGGGTACTTCTGGACCTCTATGATCCACGATTGTATCAGGTATGCCAATAGATGCCACACATTCCAAGTTCATGCCAACTTCCTGCATTGGCCGCCGGAGCCTCTCCACCCCACCAAGTACTCTTGGCCATTTGCGATATGGGGACTTGATGTAGTGAGACTGTATCCACCGGCAACAGCTTGCCAGTGTAGGTTCATCCTGACTGCTAAAGATTTCTTTTCCAAGTGAGCAGAGGTAGTTCCACTCAAAGAGGTCAAGGCCCGTTCCATCGTCGACTTTGTGAGCTCCAACATTATCCACCGGTTTGGGGTCCCTCACGCCGTCCTCACCGATAATGGCACCAACTTCTGAGCGGCTGAGCTAAAGAAATTGTATGCCAAGTATGACATCCATTCCAACCATACCTACCACTATCACGTGCAGGAAAACTGACAGATCGAGGCGTTCAACAAAACCCTCTCTAACATTCTGCAGAAGATGGTCGGTCAGAACATGAAAAGTTGGCCAGACAAGCTCCCCAACGCCCTCTGGGCTTATTGGACGACGACTCACAACTCTACCCAGGTGACTCCATACTCCATTGTGTATGGGGCTGAGGCCGTCCTACCCATTGAGATCCAGCTACCATCATTACGCACTGCAGTCCACGACCAGCAGGCACCAGATAAGGTGGACGAAATCTATCTAGCTGAATTAGAAGCACTGGATGAGAACCGGCTTCGTGCCATGCACAATCTGGAAAGGCATCAGAATAAGATAGCAAGGGCCGTCAACATGAAGGTTCGCCTCCGTTCTTTTCTACAGGGCGGCCTAGGGCTGGCCCTTCGAGCGCCAATGATCCCCGGTAGGAAACCACCCAAGATAGAACCCAAATGGGAAGGGCCTTATATCATCCATAAGGTTTACCCCAACGGGGCATACTCCTTGGTCACCACGGATGGTGAGCGCGTAACTCCTCCAACCAATGCCAGGTTTCTCCAACAGTACTTCGCCTGATCCAAAAGGTCCAACACGACCATAAACAGTATGGTCCAACACGACCATAAACTGTAAGGTCCAACACAACCATAAACGGTATGGTCCAACACGACCATAAACTCTATGGTCCAACACAACCATAAACTGTATGGTCCAACACAACCTTAAACTGTATGGTCCAACACGACCTTAAACTGTATGGTCCTGCACGACCTTAAACTGCACCGCCATCCTATAGGATGATAAAATGCAACATGGTCCAAGCTCTATGACCTTAAACTAAGATCTCCCCCCATCCTTACTGCAAGACGTTAAACTGCAGCTAGTCAGGCCTTCCTGACCGAGGCTCAGCCTCAGGCCCCTTGGCCTCCTCGGGCCCCCGGCCCCCGTCCTTACTGCAAGACGTTAAACTGCAAGCCAGTCAGGCCTCCCTGACCAATGCACAGCCTCGGGCCCCTTGGCCTACGTCGACTCGGACCATATTATGGGATGGTACAGTGTGGTGTGGGATTACATCCTCATTCACATCGGGTTACCCACCGTACCATACATATAACCAGTTGATACATATTTCTCATCTGGAACAATGCCAAACAGTGATTCAAGAACTACGTGTGGCTTGATTCCCATCTTAATGGGATACGTAGGAATGCTCGGATGCCTTGTCTTGAGCCCCGCCCCAAGCTCTTCTCTCTCACTATCCCCCCTGGGAATAGTTTCCTTAGAGGGTCATTGCATAGCAAGGAGTGGGCTTTCTTAGCCCCGCTCATACAACCCCGCTCATACAAGGATTGTAAGGGTTTCACCATGCGCCCACTCCCATTCTTCTATCCTTCCACGTCCTCACCGCATGACGTTAAACTGCATGGCCTTCAAGAACTATGTATGGCTTGATTCCCATCCTAATGGGATACATAGGAACGCCCGGGCATTTCGTCTGTTGGCCTATCCCAAAATTCAAAATCTTCCCCTTGGGTCAAGACATATGGAAGGGTGCACACTTTTTCCCCAACTCACATCGAGCAAGCCTCGAACCGGTTGCACGTCCCCCCTGGAGATGTTTGCCTCTTTAGTGGATGGATACAACTATGCTTCACCCACTCCTTGACTGGGATTCCATAATTTTACACACTCAGGGGGACCCCCAAGAACGGCCTGGATACTACGCCCAATGGGTTCTCCTACTGATACGGGTCAACACCCCTGAGGGTTTCCGAGCAACAAGCCAATATAAGTCCCGTGTTGCGAATTTGGTCAACAGTCGACGCTCATTTGTTGTTCCCATATCAGGTCACCATAGGGACACTGTGTTTCGAACATGGTCAATAGTGTCTTGGATCCTCGGGTCTACCCCGAGATGTCCCAAACATCAAGTGTAGTGATTCATTCTGCCCCATCCCTAAGTGACAAACTTCCCTCCGGGTGGTGCCAGTGGTCGGACCCACGACCCCGATTCTCTTATAAGGAATGTACGGCGTGGTGTATGATTGCATCCTCTTTCACATCAGGTTACTTGCCATACCGTACACATCTCCAGACGAGATACAGTTATCTCTTTCCCCATCCTTGCTGCAAGACGTTAATCTACAAGTTAGTCAGGCCATCCTAACCGAGGCCCACCCCTATGCCTCCCTCACTGAGGCCTAGCCTCAGGCCCCTTGGCCTTTTCGGTCCCCTGGCCCAGGTCCTCTCTTATTGGAGTGTATGGTGTGGTGTGGGATTATGTCCTCATTCAGGTCGGTTTATTCTCTGTACCGTACACCTCCTTTGTTTGGGGGTATATTACTCCCCTCCTCATCCCGCATGACGTTAAACTGCATCTAGAGAACTACGTATGGCTTGATTCCCATCCTCATGGGATACGTAGGATCACCTGAATGTTTAGGCTCCGGGTCCAACCCCATATCTCGGGAGTCTTCATCCCACCTTGGCTCCTTGTCCAACCCTTCCTCCACGAGGGGTGTATATCGCGTGGTATGGGATTATTCCCTCATTCACATCGGTCTTGTAATGACCACGCCATGTACCTCTCATTCTCGAGCTGTTTCATCGGCCCTTTCCGATGGTTCACCAATGTGCCTAAGGGTACTCTGGTTTATTACCTGGAATGCCAAACTTTACTCGGACACATCCGCACCCACTTTCCAGGCTTTGTGTATCCCTGCATCAGGGCTTCTATCATCTTTCACACCTGGAGGGACCCCCAAGAACGGCCTGGATACTACACCCAAGGGCTCTCCTACCGTTACGGGCCAACGCCCCCGAGGGTTGTGGAAAACAAATCGATAAAATCCAGTGTTGCGAATATGGTCAGTGGTCGATGCTCGTTTGTTGTTCCCACCTCAGGCTAACGCGATATGGGGACTGTTTTTTTTTTCTTTTTCTTTCACCACGGTTAACAGTTTTCCTTTATCACCATGCCAACCCCATTAAGCCCGAAATGTCGGTTACAAGATTCACATCCTTCTCCATTCTCATCATGTCCAAGTAGAGTTTCGAAGCTCTTGGTACTATTCCTCTGTGCACGTCTGTGTGTTGGGGGAACAAGCCGCGTTAAAGGTGTCCTTCAGGGCTCTTTGCCGACTCCCCTTTGATGGACGCCCCATGTATTGCGATAAGGATCTCCCCCCTTGTTTCCCACATCGATTTTAACTCACGTGGGCTTAGGGATTGGGTTGACGTCAGTGCTTACTCGGGAAGTTGTCACCATCCTTGGTCTGAGCTCTATGACCATAAACTAAGATCCTCTCAGAACTACGTTCTGCTTGATTCCCATCCTAATGGGATACGTAGGAATGCCCAAACCTCATGTCTTTGGGTCCAGCTTCAGTTCAGCTAATTCGCCTCTCTGGTCCTGCCATCGGGACCCCGACTACAGGACCGCGTGGCATAGTGCGGGATTATGTCCTCATTCACGTTGGGTTTGCAATAGCTGCACCACGTGCACCCCCGTTCTGAGATTTAGCCCTCCTATTCCTTGTCCCACATGACATTAAAAGGCACCCTTCAGAACTACGTTCAGCTTGATTCCCATCCTGATGGGATACGTAGGACCGCCCGGATGCCTTGTCTTCGGGTCCAGCCAATTTAGGGAGCTAGTCTCTCCCCCCCTCTTTTCACCTCTTACCTCTATATAGGCCCCTCGACCTGAGGTCTCCCTCTCGGAGTGGCATACAGTGTGATGTGGGATCATGTCTCTATAAATTGTGTTTCGTGACACTGCGCACATTCCCGGCCTAGCATCGCCTCTGCTACTTCTGCGCTGCATGACGTTAAAATGATTGCTTGGTCCTATCAAACGACCCTAAACTGTAACATTATCGTCCTGGCCGCACGATGAAAAACGGCACTGCATTATGATGACCTCGTTGTAGAGGACATCACGTTGGGTATTGGTCACGTGCCATGCCATTTGGAAATTCCTGTCACGGCTTGATTATTGTGGCGACACTAGGGATTTATACCCTAGGCCTGTCACATTACAAAAAAAACACTCACCTTAAAGGACAAATAAGATTTACCAAATTCCGCTTCTTTTAGTGTAAGGGCCACGCCTGCGCTTCCCTTTTCCCCTGGCACTGGTACCTTACCGTTCCACCCTTCAGAACTACGTATGGATTGATTCTCATCCTTATGAGATACGTAGGAATGCCCGATCACTTCCCTGCAGGCCCAGCCCAACCTTCATGTTTGGTCTCTCGACTCGAGCATTTCCCCAGAGAACACATGGTAAGTAGGGCTTAGGTCCTCATTCACGTCGGGTTTTGTAACCACCTTTCCATGTGTCCCCTACTCCCATTACCCATTCATGGTCCGAGTTCTAAGACCATAAACTAAGACTGTCTCAAGAACTATGTGAGGCTTGATTCTCATCCCTATGAGATACATAGGAGCGCCTGGGCATTTCCCCGCGGGCCCAGCCCAACTCTTGCCTCCGGTATCTCGACCTAAAACTGTCCGGGACGCACATGGTGGTTGGAACCCCCGGTCCCCTTACACGTCAGGTGTCTGAGTTACCCCACTGTGTGCCTCCTGGGTTTCCTTCTACCCTTTGGTCCAAATTCTACGACCCTACACTAAGATCTCCCTATCGGAAAGGACTCTGCTCCCTCTATATAATACGCCTCGTGGTCGTATTCAGATGCGTTTTGACAAAGAGCCTGAAGTGTGGGATTTTCATGGGTACATTCCCCTCATCCCATGACCAAGATTTGTGCGCTCGATGTTTGGATCCTCATCCTCTTCCACATCCAAAATGACCCTCAGATGACATGGATACTAGGATTAAGGACTCTCCATTGAAGTTGGGCCCAAGGGCTCTCCTATCGTCTCGGGCCAACGTCCCTAAGGATCTCTGAAAACATTTGTGTCATGGTCCCATGTTTCAAACATGGTCAACGGTCAACCCTCATTTGTCTGTCCCCATTCTAGGCTAACACGATATGGACGCTGCATTTCCGCCATGGTTAAATATTATCCTCTATCGTCACACCTCCATCATTGTGATCCAAATCTCGAGAATAATGATTCACACATTTCCACTTCCTCATGTTCAGGTGGAATTCCAACATGCTCGTCTCTATCTCTTCGCGCATCTAGGTGCGCCGCATGGTCGCGTTAGTATCATGAGGCCGGTATTCACTGAGCGTCCCCTCACCCTAACCTTCCCCTTTCTGTGTCGGGAAAGTCCCACCACTAATTCTTGTTTCCCACACCGAGCATAACTCATGTGGGCTTAGTAGTTTTGGCAGGATATGTACCAACATGGCCGGGCCTCTCATCGTCCCGCATAACATTAAACTGCGCTTTCATAACTACATTTGGATTGATTCCCATCCTCATGGGGTACGTAGGAACGCCCGACCACTCTGCTTCGGTCCCAGCCTAATCATCACTCTTGGTCCCTCGACCCAAAGAGTTTCCTTCGGGGATACGTGGTGTGATTTGGACTCCAAGTCCTCATTCCCGTCGATTTCATATCTACCGCACCACTCACTCCTGGGGATCTTCCCTTTTATTCCACGTCCACTTTAGAACTACGTGAGTCTTGATTCACATCCTCATGGGATACGTAGGAACACCCTGGTATTTTGCCTAGCGTACAACCCATCGAAATCATTAATCCCATCATTCCCCTTTTCGGCCCCCTAGTCAGACCCCTCGCTAGACAGACCCTTTCCTAGAGAAGGAAGGATCCATGACCAAACCGACGCACCCATCTGGCGTGTTCCCACCACGATGATGTAATTACATGAGTGTTGGATTCTGTTCGGACAAACCATCACTCCATATTCCACACTTTGTGTGCCCCTTATTCGGACCCTCATCCCCTTTCATGTTTGAAGAAACCCCCTAACAGCCTGGTCTCATGCCGCATCGGCTCACCTACCATCCTGGGCCAACGTTCCGTAAGACTGGTCATGTTTGGAAGGACCCCCTAACAGTATGGATGTTCGACCTATGGTCCGCCAACTGTCCTGGGTCAACGTCCCGAAAGATTGACCGACAACATTTGTGACATGGTCCGATGTTTCTAACATTGTCAATGGTCGACCCTCATTTTTTGTCCCCATTTCAGGCCAATGCAGTAAGGATACCGCTTATCCTCCATGTTTAATGGTTGTCCTTTATTGTCGCGCCATCCCTATAGTGCTCTGAATCTTGGGAATCATAATTCATGCTTCCCGTTTCCGTCTGTTCGGACCGATTTCAGTGCCCCTGGCGTTGCACCGTTCGTGTATGAGGGCACGCTGAAGAAATGGTAATTTGGATGTTTTGAGAAATTTCTTCTCCGACCAAGCTTCTCCCATCTTTCAGAAATCTGGACTGGTAATCCAAATCCTGGATGCCCGGAGCTTGGTCTCCACTACTATGTTAGGTGGGACGAGAAGGAAATTATCTCCTATTTCTCACATCGGGCTTGACCCACGTGAGCTTGGGGAATTATCGTCGAACGTCCCGCAAACATTGTAGGGATGTAACGAACCGATTCAAACCGTGGAAATCGTTCATGCTACGACATTCAAAACAAAGAAGGAAGAAATTGAGGAGCGAAAGTACCAATAAAAGTTCTTTAGTTTGTTACAGTACCCGGGGGTCGACTCCCCCCATGGACAGGTTGAACCCGTCAAAAGAGCATTGAAGCTCCGCCACCCTTCGGCTTGTGGTATCCAAGACTTGCTGCCGCTGACTCAGCTCCCGCTCCTCCTCAGCAGAGGCGGGGCGCAGTTCGTCAGCCTTGGCTCTGGCCCTCTCTACCCCAAACTGAATGGCATCCATCTTTCGAGAATCCTGCCTCATATGATCCTATGCCTCTGCCAGCTGGGCCTTCAATCGTGAGATCAGCTCAGATTGTGCATTAAGAGAGGCTGAGTGCTCATCTGCCCGAGTCTGCAGCTGTTGGACCTCGCTTTCAGCTTCCTGGAGCTTCTTGATGTTAGTCGCCTTCCTCCGCTGCCAGCCCACGCTGAGTCCATGATCATGCTCCCGGATCTTCTTAGCCATGAGATCTCGGACTAGCGCGTGAGGACGTTGGGCATCCACTCCCCCAGTGCACAGTTCGCGCAGCCACAAGCGAAGTCTGTCCATTTTGTCCAGCCATAGCGCTTGGGGGGTGTCCTTGATGAAGTGCATGATTAGCTTCCACGATCGGCGGCGAACTATGTTGCGGTCTTCCTCGTCAGAGGTCGTTTCGTCCCAGTCTGCGTGATTGGTAGGATCGTATGCAGAATACGCCTACAGGAAGTCCTCGGCAGGATCTGCATCTGGCGTTGAATCTAGCGTGACATCTGGCACCGAAGAAGGCGCGACAGGACTAGGACCGGCCGGTCGATCCTCTTCATCGGAGTCCACCTCAATGACCTCGGGCACAACCCCGTTGGTGGCCCCGCCAGTGATGATGTGCGTTGTATCTCGGGGAGATGGGGGGACTATCGCCACCATCACTGGCATGCCCCTAGAAGGGATGCCACCAGACATCCCGACGAACCTTGCCACAGTAACCCACGCCATTCGGAGAACTGTATGACAGAGAGGGACATAAACGTTAGTGGGTATAGTCTACATATGACGATAAGGAAACCGGTAGAGTAAACTTATGGAGATCGACCTCCCGGTGCTGCTCTTGAGCCGATACTGATGGGACCCTGAGGCGAGGCCCTCCGTATACTTTTGGAAGGTCTGCAGATTCCGGAGGAGCCACCTCGGGTGCTCTGGTCCCACCAGATGCGGAACTGGACGCAGCTGTAAGCGCGGGTTCTGAAGGTCCTGCATCATCACTCGCTAAGGGGCGAGAACGAGGCATGCGTACAAGTTCCTCCTACATGGATCAGACATCGGTGAGAAGCCCATAATGACCCAAGAACGGACTATAAGGAAAGAAGTTCAGAATTATACCTCGAGAGACTCTGCGAAGTAGTCGGAATCTGAGCCTTGATCTCCGACCTCGCCCTCCTCAAACAGGCTCCTTCTTCCAACCTCATCCTCCCGAGAGTATTCCTTTGATTCTTCCAGCAGGAGGAAGCGTTCCCTCAGATCGGCAGCTGACAACTGTGGGGGGACCGTTTGATCCAGTAGTACCCTCACCTGGTCTGTCATTGAGAGAGGGACACCACTGGAGTGAACGTAATCCTCATACTCGTCCAATTATTTCTCTGGCTCTGCCGGAGACGCCATGAAACCAGCACGGACTGGGCCTATGATGGGTAACACCATCCCGAGGCGATTCAAGTGCGCACATACCTCGAGTGGACTGAGGAATTTCCGGTTGACATCCCAAAGGTCCCAGGCCTCTGGGAAGACGGAATCCTCTGCCATGTCAATATGACGCAGCCCCTTCCCCAGAGCCTGAGTAGATATCCTATGAAATCCCCTCGGTGGTCGCCCCTCCGGATGGCCAGGCTCTTCTGGAATCACCGGATCCTCCACTGCTCCCACACCCTCGGCCGGTGTCGGTCTTTCCGCCATGGCAGCCCCGCCACTGCGAGAGGCCCTAGCTGCCCTCCGACCCCGACCTAGGGATAGAGGAGGCCCACCGTCGCCAACCCGAATGGTTGGCTGGTTTAGCATCTCCCCTGTGTAAGCAGCCTCCCAACTAATGGCATACTCCCTCACCAATCCGAAAGCGGTGGTGGATGGAGGCAATACAATTCGCATCTTCCCATCTTCCTGTGTGAACATGAGCCACAAATGCCTCATCACACACTGGTGATTCTCGTGACGCACCTCCCAGTAGAACTGTGGGGTCATCCGCTGGAGGCACCGGAACTGCCTCGCAAACCGATGCGGGGTGTACGGCTCGCAGAGCGGCTCACGATCCACTCGTTCCACCAAAACTCCGCCTCAAAATTATAGGAGGTAAGCCTGGTGCTCTTTCATTCCCCTCCCGTCGTCAGTAAGTATCCCCGTCGGCAATGGTAAGGGGTGGAAATTAAACTCATCTTCCCTCCACACCCGGTTCAGCACCATCGGCACAGTTAGTTTGAACGGGATGCTCCTGGCCACATTCAGGATGGAGGGGTGGAAGTTTGATCCATGCGGCGAGATAGGGTTTGGATACTCATAGATCCCCCTGATGTGCGCCGCAATCCACCCATATAGGAGGTGGAAGGGCCCACATATCCTTGGCGACTTCTTGTTCTCACTAATTTTCCGCAGCATTCTGTACAGCTTGGCGAGCATGGGAATCCCCAGATTGACCCGTTGCCCCATGGCCAGCATGGATGCCATGATAAACGATCTAGGCTGCACCCCCATGCTGGTATCCCTCACCGGTAGGATCCAATAGCAGATGAGAGCTGCAATGAACGCCGCCAGCCTGACTATCGGCTGTTGTTCAGTGCTGACACTAAAACCCCAAGTCTTCCATTGGATGTCCTCCAAGACCCGCCAATACAAGTGCTCCTTACCCCGTTGGGCCGCCCTCGGACAAGTTCGAGGACTTGGGGGGAACTCTCGATTTTCTGGGAAATTTAGGAAGCACTTGAACCACTTCTTAAAGTGGACATCCCTCACTGCCTCCTTGTCCTCTCCAGGAACGAGTGCCATTAGCACCGACGCCAGTCGAGGCATTTTCTCTGTATCATCCCACGCTCTTATGACGGGGAGGAACTCATCATACATGGCCCCCACGATCGGAACCCCCTAAATCTAGTGGACATCCCACAGGCTGATGCCCACCTCCCTATGGTGAAGGTGAAAGGTATTGGTCCTAGAAGACCATCTGCTCAGCAATTCTGGCATCAGTTGTTTCGGTTGGTAAATGTGGAATTGGGAGGCCCATGTCGCCTCATATAAACCCACTCTTCTCAGCTCGGCCCCAAACTCCTCGTATGATGTGCCTACCCAGTAGGCCCAGGTCCAGTCATCAGTAAAGTTGCCGCCCCGGCGCAGGTCCCACTCATCAGACTACCCCTTCTTCGGATCCTGCAACTCCGCCTTCAGCATGGTACGGTATAGAGGAGGGGATGTCTCTGGTTGCAGTGTCTTCCCATCAATATTGTTCACATGGTTGTAGAGATAGTTGGCAGTGACGGGTGTGAAGTCCTCCCATGCATGACCATCGGCCACCCTGAACCACTGGTGCTGACATACCATGCTCCTAAACCAGCAAGCTGGTTCATCCCTACTCGCCTCAGGGATGAAGACGTCATCCCTCAGCCTGAAGCCATACAAGGGCAGTTTCCTACACTGTGGACAGTTCTTCTGACCCTCCGATAGCAGTTCTGTCAAAGAGGTATGGTCCGAGTGGCTTCGGACCATCTCCCCAAGGCCCAAGTAGTTGGTCGTATCATCCCTCCAGGCGGCGTTGGCAATCACCCCCAACATAGCTTCTCGATGGGCTATTTCGGTTCCGACACTCAGAAAAGAATTTTTCAGAAAGGATCACGAAGCTGGGTCGCAAAGCCGGCTCGCGAAGATCTCTCGTGAAGAGGGGTTGCGAAACCAAGCTGTGGAGTTGGACCTAAGTCGGCAAAAATGAGTTCTCTTGGCGCGGTCGCGGAGTCAGAGACCCGCGGTTTGCCGCGAAGCTCGATTCGTGGAGAGCAGGCACGGAGGACGCGGAGCTTCACGAAATCGAGCGCACAAAAGGACAAGAAAATCGCTTGAAGACAAAAGAGGTCAGCCCCCTATTTATAGGCAGAGACCCCGGAGCTTCGCGGCGTGCCCAGCCCGCGTGGAGCATTGCGGCGCGTCCAGATCCCGTGGCTGCGGTTAGCACCGCGGGCCCCCTTCATGAAGTCGCATCGCGAACCACTGACAATTTTGGAAATTTTCCCTCAAAATTATACACTTCATCCCTCCACGGCTCCAAGTCTGAGGGGGGGGATTTGTTGGTGCCAAAATATTGCATGAAAGGAAGGAGCGAAAAAGAATCATGGACGTTGCCTCGCGAAGCACCGACGCGAAGCACCCTCGAGCATCGCGGCCCCGCGAAGCACCAGAGGCGGTACCTCTACGTGAACGACCTGAAGTTCACGAGCCCACCGCGAAGCACCCAAGGCAGTACCTCTCCGTGAACGGCCTGACGTTCGCGAGCCTGTCGCGAAGCACCGGAGGCGGTACCTCACCGCGAATGGCCTGACGTTCGTGAGCCCGCCGCGAAGCACCGCCGCCCCTTCGCGCTACGGCAGTTCTACTTCACGGTGCCTCTTGCCTATAAATACTGGGTTCCCCCTGAGCCCAGGGGACGGACAATCCGACCTTTCAGCTTCTCCTCTCCCGAATCGCGAAGCACCGCCACCCCTTCGCGCCGTGTGAGTTTTGCTTCGTGGGGCCCCTTGCCTATAAATACTGGGTTCCCCCTGAGCCCAGGGGATGGAGAATCTGACCTTTCGGCTTCTCCTCTCCCGAATCGTGAAGCACCCTTTTCCCCCGGAATCATGAGCTCCACGAGGTATTTCTACTTCGTGTGACGCCTTCTCTTTGTCTTTTTTTGAGCCCCTCTTCCGAGAGGGATGCCCTTCGCGAAGCTCAAGGGCGTTCGTGAAGGAGGGGGATTCCCATGGGGACCCAGGCAGTCGCGGAGCGTTTATGCTTCACGAAACACCCATATTGTACTCGTGATCTCCATGCTAAGGTAGGATCACTACATATCGCGAAGCACACTGCCTCGTAGCACCTTGCTTCATGAGTCACCTCTTCTTCGCGAGGCAGTGCTCCACGAATACTATTCCACTTCGCGAAGCACCCCCCATCCACACCTCTTCCCCATGCTAAGGCCAAGGCACTCCACTTCGCAAAGAACACTCCTCTTCTTAGAAATTCCTCTTCCCGTGCGACCCTCTAGGGTGGCACGATGTGATTTCAAAGTTCCATGGATAACACCACTCGTAGCGTTGCTTCGCCAAATTCTTCTTCGCATAGGCACGCTAATGGATATTGCTTCTTCATGTAGCCACGATAACGTGGACCCCTCGATGGTTCGCTCTACGACCCCCCTTAACCATGGCCTTACTGGTACCTTCCCTTCCCCAAGGAGCAATGGGACTAGTTATGTAAGTCCTAGGGGTGTGGAGTAAACCCATCTCATTCGAGCTGCAGGACATTAAACTGTCAAGCACCTCGCCCTCAATACATGACGTTAAACTATGATCCGGCCTCGTGCTTCACACGAAGGGTCCCCCCAGCTCGGACATTTTTTACGCCACCAGTCTCCACAGAGACGGGGTCACCCCCTCCACAAGGGATGGTATCCTCCTTCTCAGAGTAGCGTATGTCCTTGGGAGAAGTGCAACCACCTTGGTGTAAGCCCCTAGCCTCTCTTGTGGAAGGTTGCACCCCTGCATCTCCGTACTTCCCCACTACCAAGGTCAGTGGAGGGTGTGATAGGGAACGAGGCACCTCCCATCATTGGTCCCAAATACCTCTTTCATTGCGCTTTGCCGCAATTTGGGCCTCCATCCTAGAGTAAGTCCCAGCACCATGGGCCGCCTAACGCGTAAGCCCCACTTCGATTCTCACGGATGCACCCTTCGCAGCGTGATCATCATGTCCTTGCTGCCTCTTGTTTCTCACACCAAGCATGACTCACATGGGCTTAGAGTAAGCATTGGCCATGACAACACCTCATCCAGCATGACGTTAAATTGTATGCCCTTTTCCCACATTACATTAAACTGCACACCCATTTGAACTATGAGGACTTTGTTCCATGTCAAGGCATGGTACGTAGGAAGCCTCCCTGAGGTTCAAGCCCATCCCTCATTAGACCAAGGTCCACCTTCACGTCGATTCGCTGATGACTTCCATCCTGTGAACTATATGGTCTTTGATCCATGTAAAGGCATGGTATGTAGGAAGCCTCCCTGAGGTTCAATCCCACCCATCATTTATTCACGTCGAGTTCATCCTCATCCTGCATGACGTTAAACTGCATCCCAGTCCGATGAAAACCAGTTGTGACCCACCCGAACTATGAGGACTTTGATCCATGTCAAGACATGGTATGTAGGAAGACTCATGAGGTTCAAGCCCATCTCCCTTCGGACCAAGGTCTTTTAATTTACATCGGTTCTCCGACACCCACGGCCATTCTCGAACTACGTGGACTTTGATCCATGTCAAGGCATGGTACGTAGGAAGCTGCCCTGAGGTTCAAGCCCACTACCCATAGGACCAAGGTCCACCTCCACGTCGGTTTGCTGACAAAACCCCTTTGAACTACGTGGACTTTGATACATGTCAAGGAATGGTACTTAGGAAGCCTCACGAGGTTCAAGCCCACCACAAGTGGACCCCCGGGTTCACCTTCACGTCGGTTCGCCGACGAAGCCCCCCCTGTGAACTACGTGGTCTTTGATGCATGTCACGGCATGGTACGTAGGAAGCCTCCACGAGGTTCATACCCATCCGTCATTCATTCACGTCAGGTCACCAGCACCAAGGCGGCCTAGTGTGTAAGCCCCGCACCATTCAGACCAGGGTCCTCACTCGCGTCAGTTCGCTGACGACACCCATCGGGCCAAGGTCCGCCTTCACATCGGCTCGCCGACACCATTCCTGAACTACGCGGAGTTTGATTTCATTCCATGGGGATATGTAGGAGGTCTCTTCGAGGATCAATCCCAACTTCACTGTTGCCCCTTCAAGGGAAATCCCTCAACCCGATCCATTCTAGATAATGCTCTGATCAGGCTGATCCGTCTCTGCTGGACGTTAAACCTGCGGCATACCCTGTGTTAAACACAGGAAGCTGAGGAAAACCTCAGATATATGTCTATGGCATATAATTCCCCACGCTCGATGTTGGATGCCTCGGGCTTCCACACCCTCTAGAAGCCCTATAACAAGGAATAAAAGACAGACATGCCAGTTCCCCAACATCCAGACACGCTACTGATGCCTCGACGTGACTACTCCCCCGACTGAAGGTTGCTACCCTGACCGGACCCTTTGGAATGTCCCGACAGAAGCAGTGTAATTAACCGGCGTCCATGGAAACATGGCACTGGGAAGAGTTTCACGAACAACGTATTAAATCAATGAGGGAGACCCGGACTAGGTGATGAGTTCCGAGGAGGAATCCACGGAAGGAAGAACCGACATCCCATCATCATGTTTTGATCAAGGAGCAGACTTCCCTGAATAAGGAGCGAATACCGCCCTCCTTTGGAAAGCAGGAATGCGGGGAAACAAAAAAACATTGCGCTTCCTCCCCCGCAGACACCTGCGTGCGCGCCCTGGCGAAATATTCGGAAACAATGGTGTTAGATGGATACTGTCATGCACAAAAGTTTGAGTCGTTCCTAAGAAGGGAAATCTAAGATTGAATAGACTCTCTTTGAATTCAAAATTATTTCAGGATTCTAGAGATAAACTTTGTGACAAGGAGTTCCTCATGGGACTTCTTAGTTTATATAATGAAATCATATGATGTCATTTTGGGCTTGAACAAGATATCCATGGTATATAATCAGATTTACTATCACCATCATAGATTTATATGTCTATCAGAGGATATGATTAGATTTTTATTCAATGGAATGATATACCTATTGGTATAAATATAGGGGATCGTGATAATGATGGTACAACCTATCTTCCATCAATTTCAACCTTAGACCTTAGTGAAATTCATAATTCAAACATATAGTTTCTAGATGAAGTTGATGATTACATGGATATCATTCTTAAAGATGTTTTGGGCATACCTATATGATGGTAGATCAACATATATTTCCAAATTCACCCTAGGAATAGACTGATATATTATATAGCATATCATATATACCCTAATGGGATCCGAGATCTGAGGGTGTAGTTAGAGGACATTTAAGATATGGGTTTTATCAGACCCAATGCAACCCACTTGGCTACTCCTGTGTTATTTTTCATGAAATTAGATGAGATAATGGGGATATGGATGGATTATTAACACCTAAACTAAGGGAAGATCAAAAATAAGTACCTCATGTTGAGGATAGAAAACCACTTTAACCAAATATAAGGTGTTGGGTGTTTCTCAAAGTTTTATCTATGGTCCGCCCACCACCAGTTGTGGGTTTATGAGGAGGATACTCTAAAGATTTAATTTTGATGTCTCTATAGGAACTATGTGTTCATGGCCCTTTGGTGTGATGAATTCCATTTTTTATTTCAGGGGACTTATGAATAAGATATTTCAAAATTTCATGGACAGGTTTTTAGTTGTATTTATCAATTAAATTATTATTTACTCTATGTTAGAGAAGGATCACATGGAGAATTTGAGGATGGTCCTAGATATGATTCAGGACCACCTATAATATAGTCAATTTTCAAAGTTTCATTTATAGAAAATATTGGTTTACATTATAAGTAATTACATCTATGGATATGGTGTATTCATAGACCTAGAAAAGTTAGAGGAATTTTTCCCTTGGGAACCGCCCAATAGTGGATCAAAGGTGTAGATTTTTCTCAAATTCGTAGGGTAATATCATATTTTTGTGGAAATAATTTTCAATATTGATTCCCCTTTAATTATTTTTTCACTCATAGGGTAACTATTTGACTAGAAAAATAGATGTCAAAAAAATCATGGAGCTGAGGTTGCGGCTGACCAGCACTCCTTTACTGAGACTAACATGGATGGGTGTCAAGTACATAGTATTATCCTATTCATCTAGATCTAGGATTGTCTACATGTTGATACAAAGGTAGGAAATGATTTATCTTGTATCGAGGTAGCTGGTATCCTAAGAGAATAACTACACAACTCATGATTTAAAGTTAGCATCGGTATCCTTCACCTTGAGGATGTAGAGGGATTATCTTCTGGGTGAGCACTTTGAGGTTTAAATAGATCATCAGAGTTCCAGGTATACATTTTCCTAGGTAAACCATGACTAGAGATAGGGGAATTAGATATATTTCCTATAAAAAAATGTATTTTAGATAGTCTATAATCTTAGGAAGTGGAACAACGTTGCAGATTCCCTTAACCATGAATCCCAGTTTCCCTTAGTGGAGGTGGCGTCAGAGTAGTTGGCCTCTTTGAATTTGACCCTAGTAGAGGAAAGAGGGATATTTTATCTATAGTAAATGGTATTCACTCTGTCACTTATCTTTTGTGTGAGATAAACTTATTTTAGATACAACAATTGTGAATTTATGTATAGAAATATTTCTTCATATGATGAACTAGACAATTTTTTTGAAGGTGAGGATCATTTCCTCCATTTCTTAGGATGGGTAGTGGTTCTGATCACATTATGTGAGGATGTGTGTTGGGAGTTCCATATCTTCCTCTTATCGGTACATCCTAGAGTGGATAATATGTACAGGGACCTTTGGGTCCAGTATTAGTGGGCCAGTATGTGGTAGCTTTTAGCCAAGAATGTTTCTTGGTGACTCATGTGCCAACAGGTGAAATAAGAATATCTTGATCCTGCTTGATTGACTCAAACTATTGTGATCCTAAAAGGGAACCGGGATAAAATATCAATGTCCATTTTGATAGGGCTTCTATGGAAAATGAGTGGCCAATGGGTTGTCTTGGTGATTGTAAATCATATTACCAAATCATCTCACTTACTCGACATCAAGAAGAATAGTTTAGTTGCGATTTTTTCACAATTGTGCATGTATGTGATCATACGACTTCATGGGGTTCCCTTGAGGATTGTTTCCAACTGTGATGTGTTGTTCATGTAATGGATGTGGGGAGGTTTTAAAGATGATTTTGGGTTCTAGTTACGGATGGGTACCATGTTTCACCCCTATATAGATGGATAGAATTAGTCAACCAACAAATTTTTATAGGATATGATATGAGCCTACATGTTGGACTTCATTCAAAGTTTTAAGGACCACATTCCACGGTTGTCTTTTACTAATAATAATAGATATACATCCACTATTAGAATGGAAAATTTTAAATCGTTGTACATGATACTCTCAAATCCACCCGTGTGATGGGTGAAGATTGATGTGTCATCACTTATAGGATCGAAGTTGGTGCAGGTAATGATGGAGGAATTTCAAGTGATCCATGATTAAATGAAGAAAACTGAGAGTTGTGAGAATATTTTACAAACGAATATTGTAGACCCTTGTAGTTTGAGTATGGAAACCATGTGTTCCTAAAGGTCTCTTAATTTCAAGGGTTTTGTAGGTTTGATTAGGTTAGTAAGCTATCTCTAAGGTACATCAATTCATTCTATATCCTATCAGGGGTATGAGAGGTTGATTATCACCTAAAATTACCCTCATATTTGTACTAGGTTAATTACATATTACATGTTCTATAGATGAGGATATATCTTCATGAACCATCTCACAATATTGAATGAGGTGAACTGGATGTTAAGGATGGAGGCACCTTTTAATTATACCAAATGGCCAACAAAGACCAGTAAGAGAGGATCCTTCATGGGAAAGATTTTCTATTGGTGAATGTTCTTTAGTAGTATGATAATGATGAAGATAATATCTTCACATATTTTATAATTTATTTAAATGTTTATAAAACCCCCATAGTTTGAAATGATTTAACTATGGACTTGTATCTAGGATGGGGATATCCCAATGAATCTCATATTCTTCAAGGAGATATAAAATGATATAGGGAAAAACATTCATAAACAAATCCATACCATGATCTTCCATTTTCAAGGTTATTAAGGAATAGGAAGTTGAAGGATTAGAATATGAAGAGTCACCAGGACATAATAAATTTCTTAGAGTAAAACATCAATATATATTTCCACACATGGCCAAATAAGATAAAAATTTGTTTCAAGAAATATAAGAAATAAATGAACAACATTCATGAATACACCCTGTCAAAATTAGTTCATTAATGTTTGATAACACACAAAAACTTTAGAAGGAATATTTCAAGAAAATTTTCACCACCTCTCACTATAAAAATGTATCCCTTATTCATTTCAATGGGTTGGAAACTTGGGGGTAGACGTTTTTTTCATCAATTATATAATTTAATTGATTTACATTCTGAAATTTCAGATTCCATTTAATATATTAATTTTATTCTTCATGACTCCTTTCTTCCATTTTATTTTTGTGTGTTCTCCCACCATTGTGCCCTTCCCAACTCCACAAAAAATGGATAGATAACCCTGGAACTTGTTAGAGGTAGTTAATTGTGGTTTTATTGAGTTTAATGTTCTTTAATTTATTTTATTTATTCAATTCTAAGAGTTATAGTGATGGTTAAAATGATTACAATGAGCGGTCATCCCATATTCTCTATCATCTAAATTGTTATTCTCATTTATCATCTTCCTTCTCTTCACTATTTGTGTCATTCAAACAGTGGAGAATTTACTGAGTGGTGATGTTCAGTGAAGAGGTATCCTAACTGATGTTTAGATAAGGATTACCCCATATGTATATGTCTCTGTATAGGGTAATCACATTTCAAATGATATGGTGTGGTACGATAGGTATTGATCACTACATTGAATTGACTATTGAGATTATTTTGAAAGATGATATCAATCACTATGAACTCTCAAGAATAATCACCTTTCATCTTTATTTCCTCACAAAAAAATTGGTTTTTTCATTTCATATATATATATATAATATTTATATTTTTTGATTATTTTAAAAACCCCATTTATATTAGTTTGTTAGTTTTTTATTAGTTAAATTATAATAGTGACAATGGAAAATATGTGCGTGGAAGAAGCCTTCTTGTGATCATCCCTTGGGTGTTTCACTGGGGTGAATTCATAGGATAATAAGAATTTAATATATTAGTGGTTCTTTAAAAATTTGATCATCAATTTGGTGACATTTTCAGGGAGGCAAATATCTTTCACACATTGTTTTTTCACAAAAACTACAAAAAAACATTTGAAAAACTAATAAAAATATCTTTATTGAAAAAACATTATTTCATAGCTCAAGATGGATTATTTCATTTATTTTTCTTATGATTTTCCTAGTAATTAGTTTCATATTAGGGAAGATAGATTTATGTTTCAGATGGAATAAGATGTTGTGATGATTTAAAATAATTTCAAAACACTTGAAAATGCAAGACTAATGGTAGAGTCACTGGTGGATGAAGTTGAAGATTTCAATGTTTTATAGATGAAATGGAAACAAATAAAATAGGAGGAGAATGAAATGTCTAGACTTCCTAAATTTAATATTGAAGAACCCAAGGAAGAATTGATTATTTAAATTGAATATCTCATTGTCTCTTCATGGAAATTGATTCAATATGTTTCTACAAGAGATATGAAAGAAGATACAACTATGGGAGATGAACAAGCATTGGAGGAACATTAGTCATCTTTTGTTAAGGAAAAAAATATAAGTGATCCTCCCATATTTTACAAAGAAGAATCAGTACCTCCATACCTCTCTTTTTCTTCAGAAGATGATAATGAATATGCACCTGTTGAGATGGAGTGTCAAATGGTCTTGCCAAAAGAGATAAATTTCTAAGATGACTTACTTGAAAGGGAATATTTTTATATTGATTAATAATGTTTCAATCATATTCAAGATGAATTATTTTCAGACTTCTCATTTTTTGAAATTTTTGATACACCAAAAATGGAGTAGGCCTTGGATGTTAAGGAAGAGACCACTCAAATGGTAGTGATCAATGAAGAGGAGATGGATAAAAATGTGGTGTGATTTCCTCCTCAAAATAAACTTTCATACCATATGGATGAGGAAAACATAAATTTCAATAGGTATAACCCCTTTATTATTTTCCCTCCCCCTATACACCTGAAAATATATCTTTTTTTCTTCTATGGGGGTTGGGGGTATTTTTATTTTCATTGGGATTTCTCACTCTTAAAATAAATTTATGGATTTTGGGAGAAATAAAATTAGGCATTTTCTAAGAAATAAACTCCATCCAACTTTTTATTGGGGTTAAACCATTACAAATATCTGACTAGGGGCATTAAAAACCTATCACCCACATGGGGGTCCAAACCATGTTCTATCCTCTTTTCTCTTCCTCATTCTTTTTTTATTTTTCTTATGATTTTTTATTAAAGGATTTCTAGGTTTAGTGTATGTATCTTGGAGCTTACCTCAAATATTCTACAAAAAAATATAGTATGTTTGTATCTTTCCTTCTCTTTAGTTTTTCTATCCTTATTTATTTTTTTGTTGAGCTGAAATGAGGGGCAGTGAAATTTAATTATGGGGGGGAAGTGTTGACCTGATTAGTTATTTTTGTGTCTGTTTTTTCTTCTTTTTATGATTATTGAGTTGTAGTGAATATTCTTACCATTTTCACACTCCAATTTATTTTGAGAAAATTGACATGTTTTCTGAAACAATGGATTTTAAATGCTTATTAATGTGAAAACGTTTTCCTTAATTTTGATTTTCAAGCATTTTTATGAGTTTGACTTATTTTTGAAATGCATGAAGATGAAACACTGACTGAAATTATTTTTCCATCCTTATGAGTTTTTCTAAAAAAATTTGAAATATTATTCATAATACCCACAGTTTCATGATATAAACATGGATTTTTTTTGTGACCCAAAACATGCGATTGTTCACTTTCAATGATTTGAACTTGATGGAATATTTTTAATATGATTTAGTCATCTCTCTGGATATCCAAAATTTATCTTGAGACCCACCATTACATCTATCCTTTTTTATCCCATATATCTCATGAATTTATATGTAGGTTTATTCCACATTACAATCTTATATTTCCTTACCTACTCGCACTCTTAGAATTTTTTCATGGATATTTCATTTTTATGTATGGGGGAAGTTCCTTTCATATGTGTTCTTTGGGATGTGTTTCATTTTTTTGTGGTGTATGGTGTGGGTAATCATGTACCTCTCTACAATAAAGGACTTTATGTTTATTCATTCATTTTATTCAATTTTTATCTCATTATCTATGTAAAAATAAAAAAATATAACAAAATAAAGTTGTAACTTTCTGTATCATTAAAAAAAGATAAAAAATATGGAGAACATGGACGATTTATTTCATTATAATAATTTCTTGAATTATTACCCATGTCATAAAAAATGGGTTTTTTTTTGTGTTTCACATTTTTAGGGGGAAATTAGTGATTAATTTCTTGTTTTTTCACTTGATTATTTATCGATTGTACCCAAGATTTAAACCTCCTTTTTCCAGTTTTAAAATTTTCAAATATTTTCCCCCAAAACCTAAGTTGAAAAATTTACCTTGAAAAATTTCTCAACATTGAAAATATTCTCATGTCTCACATTGTGTAGAAATTATAATTCTTACAAGCCTATAGTGATATATGCAACGTCCAATTATGATCATAACATTAGATTTAACTTCTCTCGAGTGAACAGTGATATAAAATTCAATGTGAGGTAGGTTGTGATTAGTCCATGGATAGATTTATGAGGTTAAAAAAAATTAAATTAGAGGAATGAAAAATATAGGTAATTTTTTGAAAATAATAAACATGATAGAATTCTACTTTTGGATTAGATCATCGATGTTTTCCAATTTTTTATTATTATGTGGATTTTGATTTGAATATATGATCATTGTCTGGGAGTGAAATGTTTAAGTGTGGGGGTGTGAAAAAGATAATATTTTCAAATATTTTATACTATAATTCAATTTTTATAAACCCACAATAGTATTATTTAATGGTAAATTATCACATTTTTATATTTTAGTTAAATTTTGAGCTTAATTGTAAAAATGGCTTAATTTTTGGATTTTACTATTTAATTTATATTTTGAATTTTGGCCATAATATTTTATTCACTAATTGAAATTGTTAAAGTAATTTTTTTTAAATTTATATACATATTGGGATATAATTAATCCATATGGAGCCAAAGACCAGTCAACCATTTGGAGGCCCAACACAGCTCGTAGTCTGGGCCTCAAAAAATGTGCACATATATGGAATGTTTTAAGGATGAACATTTATCTCAGATAGGGCTATCCCAATGTATGTAAAATTAATCTAGGAGATATAAAAGGAGATATGGAACAAATTTCATAAAGGAATCCATAAAAAAATATTCCATTTTCAATTCCATTATGGAATATAAATTTAAATAATTTGAATATCAAGATTTATGAGGATAGAATAAATGTCTTGGATTAAAACATCAATATCTCTATCCACATGTGTCCAAAGAATCTAAACTTTTTTGGGAGACAATTGAAGAAATAACTGAAAAAAAATTCATAAATATAACCTATCTCAATTCTTTTATTAATGTTGTATAACATGTGGGATTATTTTTTGGAATATTTTGAAGATAATTTTTCACCCCCTCTCCCTATAAAAAAATATCATTTCTTAATTTCAAGGGGTTGGAAAAATGGGGGTATCCATTTTTGGCCATTAAAAATAGCACTATTTTTCTTTAACATATTTAATTTTAGTTTCCTTTTAATATATTAGTCTTATTATTTATACCTCATTTCTTCAATTTTATTTCTATGTGTTCTCCCACTATTGTTTTCTTCTCAACTCCAAAAAAAATAGAGAGCTAACCTCTGTTCTTGTTCAAGGGAGGGAATTGTGGTTTTATTGATCTTTATGTTCTTTAATTTATCCTCATTATTCAATTATAATAGGTTTGACAATGGTTGATATTATTATAGTGAGCAGTCTCCCTATTTTCTATATCATTTGAATTCTTCTTCTCGTACATCATTTTTATTCCCATTACTATTTGTGTACTATAAATGGTAGAGCATGGAATGAGTGGTGATGGCGAGTGAAGAGGTCTCATAGATGAATTTTTTAAGATTATTACCCCATATATAGAGGTATTGGTATGGGTTAATCACATTTCAAATAAGAGGGTGTAGTGTGACAAGTCTTGATCACTATAATGAATTGACTATTGAGATTCTTTTGAACAGTGATATAAATCACTATGAACTCCCAAGAACATTATCCATCCTTCATTATTTCGTCATGCATTTATATATATAATATTTATATTCCATGCTTATTTTCAAACACCCCCATTTATATTAGTTTTTTAGTTTCATATTAGTTAAATTATAATAGAGACATTGGAAAAATGTGTTTGTGAAAGTGTCCTCCTTGTGATCGACTCTATGGTGTGCCACTATGGTGAATTCTTTGGATAAAAATAATTTACTTTAATATTGTTTAAAAAAACTACCATCAATTTGGTGTTGTTTCTAGGGAGGTTAAGATCTTTCACACACTTTTTTTCATAAAAAACTTAAAAAACAATATTTTCAAAAACTAAAAAAGAATAGCATTATTGAAATAAAATCATAGGTCAGGATGGATTATTTCAGTGATTTTTCTTATGCTTTTTCTAATAATGAATTTTATATCAGGAATATATATTTATGTTACATATGGGACAGGATTCCATGATGATTCAAAATAATTTTAAAATACTTGAAAAATAAATCAACTTGGTAAAATCGTTGGCGGTTGAAGTTGAATATGTCAAAGTTATATGGATGGAATAGAAACAAAGACAAGCTGAGGACAATGAAAATACTAGTCCACTTACATTAGATATTAAATATCCCAAGTAAAAACTGAATATTCAACTTTAATATCCAATCATCTCTACTTGGACATTGCTTGAAGTGGGTTTTAAAGGATATATTCTCGCTGGTAAAACTATGGGAGATAAACATGCATTGGATGAACATTAGTAAAATGTTGTTGAATACCAAAAGTTTAGTGATACTCCAATATTTTACAAAGAATAATCAATACCTATAATCCTCTCTCATTCTTTAGAAGATGATGATGAATATGCACCTACTGACATAGAGTTTCAAATTCACCTACAAAAAGAGATCAATTTCCAATATGCCTAACTTGAAAGGGAATATTTTTATATTGAATCTTCATGTTTCAATATTATTCAAGATGAATTATTTTATAACTTCTACTTTTCTAAAAAAAAGTATACAATAAAAATGGTGGAGGCCTTGGATGTTAAGGAAGAGGCAAGCCATGTGGTGGTGATCAATGAAGAGGATAAGGACAAGCATGTGGTGTGACTGCCTCATCTATATTAACTTGTATAATATATGAAGGAGGAAAACATGGAAGTCAACAACGAGAACCCCTTTATTATTTTCCATCCCCCTATGCACCTTAAAATATTTTTTCCTCTTTGGGGGTTGGTAATATTTTATTTTTCATTGGTGGTTCTCACTCCTGGCTTCTACTGAGGGATGTTGGGAGAAATAAAATTTTGTGGTTTTAAAGAAAGAAACTCCATCCACCATCAGATTAAGGTTAAACCACTGAAACTTCCAGACTAGGGTCAGTAAAACTCTTTCACCCACATGGGGGTCTAAACCAAATTCTATACTCTTTTACCATCCTCTTTATTTTTTATTTATATTTCTTATTATTTTCTTTATTTCATGATTTCTTTGTTTAGTGGTAGTATCTAGGAGCTTAACTCAAAGATGTCACTAGAAAATAGAGTTAGATTATATCATTCCTTCTCTTTATATTTTCAGCCTTTTTTATTTTTTATATGAAATGAGGGTAGTGAAATTTATGTGTGGGGGGTGTTGGCCTATTTAGATATTTTTGTGTGTGTTTTCATCTTTTTAGAATAATTGATATCATAAACTAGCCTAGGTACTCGAGTAGCATGATAACTAAGCTAGTCCTTACATGGCCTGAATGGCGTTCCCGAACCTCATAGGTCAGCGACTAACACCCGACATCATAAAAAAATGAGTGGGAACGGTTTTTCCAAAATAATTTCAAAAGTAAAAGAAAACAATATAGTTTGCATACAAAAGAAGCTCCATTGCGAGTAGTGTAGTAGAATTACAATAGTTATAAAAACCCAAATTACTACAAAATAGTACCATAAAATCAAGGGAAACATCACAAGTACCAAAACACGCAACTCACCAATCCATATATCAATAGCTAAAACCACATATAAGTGGTTCTTTACCCCTTCTTAAACCTAGATGGAGATAATCTATAGACACCTAAAGGCACAAGTAGGGTGTGAGCTAAATATCCCAGTAGGTTCTCAAGAAGGATTTCATAACTGGTTTTAATATTAAATTAACCAAAGAAAGTGATTTCAATTTTAAAAAATAGGTTCGGTATTTTAAAAGCATAATTAAAACAATTTGTTCTATACTCTTAAAAATATGGAAATACTTTAAAAAAGTCATTGATTTTAAAAATATGGAACATTTATTAAATAATGGAACATTCCATAAATGTCTTAAATAAAAACTTTTATATAAAATAGTTCCTATAAATCAGATGGTATGTAAAATAGTTTACAATAATGGCATATATTCAATTGAAACAAAAATAAGTGAGTAACCGGGACATATGCCTAAGAAGGTATGATAGTTCTGGGCTATAAGGAATCCACACTCAAGATGACATGACAATATGTACATACATCCCATTGAACTTATTCCAAAGAGGACTCATCACCATCACCTAAGGGATGTGACATGCTACATTTATGTTTTGGAATATTTTAAATTGTAAACTGACATCCAAATAACTCACTAACTACCTAAGAATTGTATATTATTTAGTATAAAACAATGATGGTTAATTTATTTCAAGAAAACATAGAATACAATTAATTCCATTATCCATTTCAAATATTCCAATTTACATTTAAAAACCATACCATGGGTTTTTAATAAAAAACATGTCTTTTATAAGATAGAACCCAAAGGTTCCTATCAAAACCATTTTAATAAATTTTCAAAGTATAATAATTTGTATTTAATTCACAAATCAATTTCACAATCCAATTTCACAAATTAAATTAAACAATTAAATTTTTCATAAGATTCCATCAATTTCATAATACACCCCCAATTTAAGGGAATTGTTGTTTTTTCCCAATTTTCCATAAAATCCATTTCTATAATTAATTTCAAAATTTTAATTGAAACATTTTCCCTTAAATCCATAATTTAAAATAAATAATTTAGATTTCATAAATTTCCATAGACACACCCCTATTCAAGGGAATTGTGTTTTTTCAATAAAACAATTGAAATCCATTTATCTACAACCAAGAAATTGAATTTAATTCAAATAATTCAAATTAAATAAAGAAGTTTTGGGTTGTCATAAATTGGGCATTATGATGGAACCACCTACCTCATGATCCTGGGATCTCGAATCACAAAGCTGTACAGAAAAAAATACATCAAAGAACAATGAAAATAAGGATCTATGAATCAAACCAAGGTTTAGATCAAAAAAAATTAGGAATTAGATCCCCAAATCAACACTGGGATACGTGTAACCCTATGGGATAAGATAGATCATGGGAGAATAATAATGGGAAGAGGAAACTAATCGGGAGAACATCAAATGACATTCCTCAAGCTTCTAATCGCTTCTAAGAGATATACAATGGAAAAAAAGAATACTTATATGGAGCTCCAAAGAAGGTAGAAATCACTTATGTGTCATTACAATCCATTAGGGACCTAAAAGGGGGTTTGGTAATTTTTAATCAAAAATTTGGATTAATGAAAAACTCGTAAGCATAGTTTCCTTAGTAGAGTGGAAAATTTTTTCAATCCATGCGAACTAACTATGAACTAGTTTTTAAATGATCCACGTGGCTTCTCATAATAGCTAATATGAATTAAATAAACATGTACCAACCATGATAAATCCCACTACCTTGGGTTACATAGTTTTCTCTGAGAGGGCGCACATTTTCGGCAAACTTTGTGCCAACCATAAACTAGCCCATATTTTTTCAAACCTTTTAAAATTTCAACTCAAAAAATCCCAAATAAAACACAACCAAAGATAGTTAAAAATAGGGGTTTAGGAAAACCTAAAAAATGGTAACAATATGTTACAACCACCAAACCAAATAAACTTTATGTCCCCAAAAAGCGTACTTAGAATCTTCCATGTTAAAAATATGAGGCCATTGTTCTCGAATCAGTGCCTCCCTCTCCCATGTCTCATGAGAATCATAACCATGACACTATTATGTAAGAAACAAATGTATCATCCTCCCATGAAGTACCTTGGTTTCAAAATCAACTATCCTGACTGGTCATTTAGTCATGGATAAATCAAGTTCAACCTCAAGATCACTCCTACTCAGAAGATGAGATGGATCAGATAGATACTTTCAAAGATGAAATACATGTAACATGTTATGTATTGACATTAGATGTGGTGGAAGTTCTAAATGGTAAGAAACTTTTCCCATATTCTCAAAACCACAAATGGTTCCACAAAATTATGGGAATGTTTCCCATTCCTCCCAAGTCGTCAATGACCCAACTGAGGTGAAACCTTCAAGAACACTTGGTCGCCAACTGAGAATTCCAAAGTTCTATGGTGACAATTAGCATATGACTTATATCATCTCTTTTCCATCATCATTATCTAATTAATTATTTGGATATTTTTTACATATCTTTGGCCAATCTTGTTTAAACCAAGGAACTTTCACCAATCTCTAACCAAAACAACATAGATTTAAAAGGCCTTAAAAGTATCCGTTCTGATCACAGACGGGTAACTATTGTCATAAGAAAACGCAACCAGCACTAAGTGATCATCACAATATCCACCAAATTCGAGAACAAAAGCGTGAATAATATCCTCAAGAATTTGTATAACTCTTTTTGTTAGGTCATCTGACAATGGATAGTATGCCTTACTCAAACGAATGTATTATTCCAGTGCCTCCTAAAGGCCTCTCCAAAAGTGATAATTGAACCAAGGATCCCAAACAAAAACTATATCATAAGGAACTCATTGAAAATTAATAATATCTTTAACATAGATATTTCCTAACTCCTCAAATTTGGTTGTATCACAAATGGGTATAAATTGTGCTGATTTAGTCAGATTATCGATCAAAACTAATATCACATTCTTATTTCTCTAGGAACATGATAACCTAACCACAAAGCATGTTGATATATCATCCCACTTCCAAGTAGGGATTGGAAGTAGTTGAAGCAAACTCAAAGGTTCCAAGTTCTTAGCATTAACCATTTCAAGATTAACAGAAATCCCATGATCATACACTACGTGTACCAAGAAGTTCACTTCCGAAATCCAAAAATCACATTTTTAAATCTTGGCATAAAGTTGGTGATTTCTTCAAAAAACTTAAAACTATTACCATATGATGCACCTAGTCCTCCTTGGACATAGAGTAAACAAGGATGTCTTCTAAAAGAACTACCTTGAACATATCGAGATACACATGGAGAATCATGTTCATTAAATCCATAAAAAACTATTGGATCATTGGTTAGACCAAAGGGAATAACAAGGTTCTCATAGCGGTCATACCTACTCAAAAAGGTAGTTTTATGAATGTCGTATTCTTTTATTATCAATTTATGGTAACAAGATCAAAGGTCAGTATTTGAGAAGCAATTTTTTTCTTTCAACTAATAAAATACATCATAAATCTATGACAATAGATACTTTGTCTTTACTATCACTCAATTAAGCTTTCGCTAATCAGCACATAGGAAAAGTAAACAATAAACTTTCATATCAAAGAGAACCAGCACCACCCAAAGTGACATCCTCGGGCATATGAAGCCTTTCTCAACAAGATCATCCAACTTGGATTTCATCCCTTTCATTTTAACTGGTTCCATATGAAAAGATGTACTAGATAAAGGTTGAGTGTGAGGCATTAAGTCAATAGAAAACTCAGCCACTCTCACCAAGGGAATACTAGAGAAGTCTGAAGGAAATATATTGAGAAAATTGATGATGAACTGAGGGATATCACCACTAAAATATTCCTAATCTAGATTAATGTCAGAAACCAATATCACTTTCCCCAATTATGGATAAGATGTTCCAACTCTACTCGAACTTGGGTACCATTCTACTTAGAAGACATGGAACACACCATCAGGTGCAGTGAAGGAAACTCATCAAAGATAATAGTCGATCAGGGATTTATTATAAATGATCCAATCCATCTGAAAAATGACATCATGATTTTTCATGTTAATAATTAGAAAACTCCATGAAATATCAGCATCTAATAGAGAGAAAACACACAAGGGACTATGAAGACCATAATCTCTCTTTTTATGAAGGGGTGCAGTAATATCCATTGTAGAAGATAAAATATAAGTTGGAATATATATAATATTAACCATAAAGGTTGAAATAAATGAATGATATTTACCAGATTCAAATAGAGAAGTCACTAATGATGAATCCATGGTAATGGTACCTCTCATGGTCACTGGAACCGTATCCACATCATCAGAAGACTCTTCAACTACATGAAGAAGATTTGTTCTAGATTCATGTGGCATGAAACATTTTTCACGTGAAGAATATGATTGTGATGAAGTTTTAGAAGGTTCAGTTGATCGTGTTCCAGTATGAGATGTGTAATAAACAAGGTAGAATCTCTATAAGTGACCCAAGAATCTGTGGGAGCCACATTTTTTGGATGCCTCAGTGCAAACCCTCTTGGAATGTACCATATTTATACACTAGTAAAAAAAATAAAGGAACTCTACCAGGCACATTAAGAGTTATAGAATGATCCTAATATCATGAACTATCATGAGAATCATCATGTTTCCTCTTTCCCCAATAGGAATTCACATTTTCATTGGTAGAGAAAGAAAATCTCGATAACCTTATCTTTCTATCCATTTCCATCTTGACTATCAGTGCTCTGTCCAGTAAATCATCATAATAAGGAAGCATGAGTAAGAAAACCTAAGAATAAGTATCATGTCAAAGTCGCAACTTGAAATTTCAAGACTTTATCTTCTCATTTGAAACAATCTCATGTGAAAACTACAAAATCATAGAAAAATGATTTTCATTATCTGTCACGGTCTTCTTTGCCTGCTCAAGTTTGAAAAACTCTATGGACATGCCGAATATAATTGAATCTTGATAGATCCAGTCAGTAAAAAGAACATTAAAGTCTTTCCACTCTAATCCCTCGTGTTTCTTCACCATCACCATCATGTCCCACTATATTCTATTCAGTCCTTCCAGTACGAAGGTGGTGCACTTCACCTTGATTTTGTCGGGTTTGTCTAAGAACACAAAAAAATGCTTCATTCTGAATAAACAATCCTTGAACTCTTAAGGATCATTTGAGAGTGAATAGTGATAGATTTTGGAAAATTAACTCTTAAGAACAAGTCGTTTCAACATCCCTATGAGGTTACGTAGCTGGATCTTGAATTAAAACTGAAGGTTGTTCCGATCTGAGGTCTTGGACAGTGTGCACAATCACCTAAACCAAATTTGGGTCCACAATAGGATTCTATCACTAAGGTTCAATAGAATCTTCAAACTGGGTCTAATTTTCATGTCTTATTAGAATAATGATGAAGCAAAACATAATTAGACAACAAGGAAGACATAATATTAACACTCAAATATGGAAATAGTGAAATTAATACTAATAGAACTAATCCTCAATATTAATTTACCTAACCACCCCTTGTGAATTAAGGATCATTATGGTGAGATATGGCCAAGAATTAAATCAAAACAACCCCCTAAGTCCCAAAATGATTTCTCAAATTCATACTGACTTCAAGACGAATGCTTAACCTAGACCTCTGATACCAATTTTTCATGAACTAGCCTGGGTACCCTAGTAACCTGATAACTAATTATGTCCTGACATAGCTAGAAGGGTATTCCCAATCCTAATGGGTCATTTAATAGCACCTAGAATCACAAAAAATGGGAGTGGTAATGGATTTCCCATTAACATTTCTGAAGTAAAATAAATAAGATAGTGTGAATACAAAAGAAGCTCCATTGGGAGAGGTGTACAATAAGTCAAACAAACCTAACAACCCAAAGTAAAAAAATAGTACTAGAAAAATGAGGAAAAAAACACAAGTCTCAAAGGATTAAACTAACCAAGTCCACATATCAATAGCTAGAACTGCCTCCAAGTGGTGTTTTACCCACTGCTCGAACATAGAGGAGATAATCTGCAAACACCTAAACAAAAAGTTAGGATGTGCGCTAAGAATACTAGTAGGGTTTCACCAAGGACTCTATAATAGATTAAAATATTATATTAACCAAATAGATTTCTTTTAATTTAAAAAAATAGGTTTTTCATTTCAAAATAAAAATTAAAAAAATCCATGCTTTACACTTAAAAGGATGGAAATACTTTACGAAAAGGCTTTACTTTTCAATTGATTGAACATTTCTAAAAAAATGTAACATTTGAAAATGGATTTAATAAAAACTTTTATATAAAAAAGTATATATAAATTAGAAGTCATGTAAAATAGTTTATAATAATGGAATATATTCATTTGAAATAAAAATTGAGAAAAATGGTCATATGCCTAAGAAGTTATGATAGTTCCAGGCTATAAGGAATCCACACTCAAGGTAACACAGAAATTTATACATATGTACCTTTGAACTCATTCCAAATACGACTCATAACCATTAACTAAGGGATGTGACATGCTGCATTTATGTTTTGGAATGTTTTAAAGCATAAATTTCCAACCAAATAACTCACTAACTACTTAGGAAATTCATTTTCTCTAGTACAAAACAATTATGGGAGATTTTTTTCAAGAAACCTTAAAATATAATTATTCCCATTTTCTTTTTCAAGTATTCCAATTTCCATTTAAAAACCATAACCTGGGTTTTTAATCAGAAACATTCCTTTTTCAAAGATAGAAGCCAAAGGTTCCTATCAAAACCATTTTAATCCATTTTCACAAAACAAGAATTTGAAATCATTTCCTAATTAAATTTCTCAATCCACTTTCATAAATTTAATTCAATAATTTAATTTTTCACAAGATTCCATCAATTTCAGAATAAACCCCCAATTCAATGGAATTGGGGTTTGTTCACAATTTTCCATCAAATCCATTTACACAATTAAATTCAAAATTTTAATTGAAACAATTTCCATAAAATCCATAATTTAAATTTCCCAAATTTCCATAAACACATCCCAATTCAATGGAATAGGTGGTTTTCCAATTTTATTCAAAAAATCCATTTCAAAACCCCAATTTATTGGAATTGGGTTTTCCAATAAAGCAATTGAAATATATTTAATTAAAATCAAGAAATTTAATTGAATTAAATTATTTGAAATTAAATAAATAAAGTTATGGTCTACATAAATAGGGAGTCATGATGGAACCACCTACCTCAGGATCCTTGGATCTCAAATCACAAAATTCATATACGAAAAACTCCAACAAAGAATGATAGAAACAAAGATATATGAATCAAACATGTGTTTTGATAAAAAAAATAGTTGTTATTGGATCAAAAAATAAACACAAGGATTCATGGAACCCTAGTGAGGAGAAGATGGATCATGGTTGAATGATAACGGGAAGAGTTAACTAATCGGGAGAATATTGGAGGGAATTCTACAAGCTTCAAATCACTTTTGGGAGGGATCCAAAGGGGCCAATAACTCTTCTTAGGAGCTCCAAAGAAGGTAGAAATCACTTATGGGTAGTTCCAGTCAATCGAGGACCTAAAAGTGGGGTACATGAATTTTTAATCTAAATTATAATTAATTAATAACCTATACGCATGGTTTCCTAGGCATAACCACATAGTTTGACAGGCCATGCAGACTAACCATGCACTGGTTTTAAATGAGCCACATGGTGTCTCATATGTGGGTGCATGTATTGACCAACCATACACCAAACATGCCAAATCCCACTTCCTTAGGTTTCATATTTTTCTATGACAAGGTTTACAGATTGGGAAAACCATGCGATAACCTTGAACTAGCCTAAAATTTTCAAAAACTATAAACAATTCAACCCGAAACAACCCTAAATGAAACCCAACCAAATCTTAGTAAAAATATGGGTTTAAGAATACTTGAAAACAATAATATGATGTTATAATTGAGATATAGTGAATATAATTATCATTTTTCACCCTCTAATTTATTTTTATAAAATTGTAATTTTAAAAAAAATGGATTTTAAATGATTGTTGGTTTGAAAAAAAATGATTTGTATTTTCAAGAATTTTTATGAGTTTGACTAATTTTTCAAATCCATTCCCATGAAACACTGAAGAAAATTATTTTTCTAGAATTGTGAGTTACTCTAAACCGATTTAAAATGTTCTCTCTAATACCCACACATTCTTTAGTGAAACTTGGATTTTATGTGAGAACCAAAACTTTTCATTTTACTCTTACAAATATTTGGACTTCTTGGAATGTTTTTGACATGATTACGGCATATTTTTCACTATCCATATTTTATATTGAGACCCACCCTTATATATATCCTTTTTAGCCATTATATTCCATGAATTTCCTTATAGTTTTATGTCACATTATAATCAATTTTTTTTACCTACATGCACTCTTAGTATTTTTCATGTATATTTCAAGTTTAACTATGGGGGAAGGGGAATTCATGTGCGTTATTTGAGGTGTGTCTCATTTTTGGGTGGTGTGTGGGGTGTTTCATCATTTTGGGTTGTGGATAATTATAAAATTGGGCTTGATTTATCATTTCATTGTTCTTTATTTGTTTCATATGGTTCTCCTTCCAAAAATAGGAAAAATGGAAAAAGAAAAAATTGATACAAGAATGAATTTCTCATTTTACATTATTTTGTAACTCATTTACCACTTTAAAATCAATGGCATGATGTACATTCATTCATTTTATTCAATTTTCATCTCATTCTCTATATAAAAAATAATAAATAATAAATAATAAATATATTCCCTTCTGGAGCATAATAAAAGAGACAAAACGGGGGATAACTTGGATGATTTAATTAATTTTAATCATTTCTTGACTCATGTACCATGTTATAAAAAATGGGGTGTTGTTGTGTTTCACATTTTTGGGGGGGATTTAGAGAAGAATTTCATATGTGTTTAACTTGAATATTCATGAATTTCACTTAAGAGTTCAACCTCCTCTTTATAGCCTTAAAATTTTAAATCATTTTTTCACCAAACCTAAGAAGAAAAATTTACCTTGAAAAAATCCTCATGATTTAAAATATTATCATGTATTATTCTATGGAGAAATAATTAACTTCACAATCCTATGGTGATGCAAGAAATTTCCATGAATACGCATAAATCAAGAATTAATTTCTCTTGACTAAAGAGTGACATAAAATTCAATGTGAGGTAGGTTGCGATTAGGCCATGATTGAATTTTTGAGGTTGAAAAAATTTAAATGTGAGTAATTAAAATGATAGGTAATTTGTTTTAAAATAAGATACATGATATAATTCATTTTTTATAAGATCATGGATGTTTTCTAATTTTTAATTATTGTATGGATTTTGATTTGAATATATGATGATTGTTAGAGAGTGAAATGTTTAAGTGTGGGGGATTGATAAAGATGATATTTTCACATATTATATAATGTAATTAAATATTTCTAAACCCACCATAGTATTATTTTTTGTGAAATTATCACATTTTTTCGTTTTTGTGTAATTTTGAGCTTAATTGTAAAAGTGGCCTAATTTTAGGATTTAACTGTTTTATTTTTACTCTTTATTTTGCCCATAAATTTTTATTCCCCAATTTAAATTTTCAAATTAATTTTTTTTATGTTTCCAAACCCCTTGGGTTGAATTTCATCCTTGTACATCCAAAGTTCAATCAACCCTTTGGAAGCCCAAAACCAGCTCACATTTTGGGCCTCAAAAACATTACGCAGGTCTGGAATATTTTAAATATGATCTTGTATCTTGCATAGGGACTACCCAGTGGATCTCAAATTCGTGTAGGAGATGGAAATGGATCTGTGTAATGACTTTAATAAAGTAATCCATGGAAGAATATACCGTTTTCAAGGTCATTATGGCATGGTAAGTTGAATAATTGGAATAAAAATAGTCAAGAGGACAGAATAAATATCTCGAAGTAAAGAATCATTATCCCAATCCACACATGGACAAAAATATAAAATTTTATGAGAGGAAAAATGTTAAATAACTTAACAACTTTCCTGGATAAACCCTTTATAAATTCAGTCATTAATGATGGATGACATGATAAAACCTTTGAATGAATATTTGGAAGCTAATTTATCACCCCCTCTGCCTATAAAAATGTATCCCTTATTCATTTCAAGGGGTTGGAAACTTTTGGGTATAATTTTTCTCTATTAATAGCAGAGTTTTGTTTATTTACTTTCTGAAATTTATAATTCCTTTTAATATATTAGTATTATTCTTCATACCTCCTTCCTTTCATTTTATTTTTATGTGTTCTCCCACCATTGTTCCCTTTTCAACTCTACAAAAAATAGAGAGCTAACCTCAATACTTGTTAGAGGGAGGAAATGGTTGTTTGATTGAGTTTAATGTGATTTAATTTCTTTTATTTATTCAATTCTTATAGTTTTACTGATGTTTAAAAATATTACGGTCTGTGGTTTCTCCATTTTATAAATCGTTAAAATTATTCTTCTCATTTATCATTTTTCTTCCCTTCACTATTTGTATCGTACATACGGTGGGGCATGGAATGAGTGGTGATGGTTAGTAAAGAGTTATCCTAGATAACATTCATAAAAGTATTACCCCATATGTCACAGTCTCTATATAGGGTAATCACATTTCAAATGAGATGGTGTAGTGTGATATGTATTGATCACTACATTAAATTGACTATTGAGATTCGTTTGAACAATGATGTTAATCACCATGAACTCCCAATAAAAATAACCTACCATCATTCTTTCATAAAAAACTTCTATTTTTTCATTGCATTCATATATATAATATTTCTATTTCCTTATTCTTTTCAAACCCCCAATTTATATTATTTTATTAGCTTCATATTACATAAATTATAATAGTGACAATAGAAAAATACATCTAGGGAAGAAGCCTCCATGTGATCGACACTAGGGTGCTCCACACTAGTGAATTATTAAGATAATAAGAATTTAATTGAATAGTTGTTTATGAAAAATAGATATCATTAGAGAACCTGTAGGAAATCTTGTGGGAACATGAGATCTAGATAAGATCTCAGTACCCTCACCATTTTAGTAGGATTTTTAATTTTGTGGTGAAAATCCTTGAAGTCTAAGTGAATGTAATTATTTTTTTTACCTTAGACCCCTTGTATTTTTTAATATAAATTTATCTAGGTTTTATTTAGACCTTTCATGGGGTTTTGAGTGTCACAGAACCCCATAATAGATATATAAAAACCTAATAAATACATTGAACAGTGTGCACCCATATTTTTTGAATAAAGGTTTTTTCCATTAATTGGAGTCAATAATGGTAGAATAGAGACCATTATTGAATATAGAATGTGGGTTTTACCATTAGAATGAAATAAGATTTTTATGCATTAGGTTTTTGGTTAATGTGCATTCATAGGCATAGAAATATTTTAATTAAATAAAATAAATTTATTTACACATTATATTCCTAACCTAGGGACTCCACCCTATATAAACCAGGTAATATATCATATATATAATATTAGTTTCATAACTCTAGGAAATTGAGAATAGGGGATCATAACCATTTGAGTGGACCTTCAACATTGGACCTTGGAATTTTTGGGAATATAAAATAAACATTAATGGATCTTATCATCAATAATAAAAATCTTGTATCTCCCCAATTACAATGATACAGAGTCATTATTCATCAATAATATACACAATTTGAGATAGAAATCATTATTTTAATGATTTTTTTTTGGAACCCCCTTTTTATTTCAAGCATGGATATTTATCTTCTATAATTTTATGGGATCTATTCTTAATATGTCCATATCGAATCATCTTTTTCTACTATCCCTGGATTTTCTTTCATGGTGACAAAAATCCTTGTGATTTACTTTTTTCCTACAGTTACGATCAATTTTCAGGTACTTTTCATCCAGTAATGATATCACCTTGTTTTATTTCTCTTTTACACCTCATTTATTTATCTAATCATCATTGTCATGTAGTAGGTGACTGATCTGACTGATAAAACAGCTTGAGATAAGATCAAACCTAGATTATTGTTTTTTGGTGTGATCGATAATTTAAATATTGGTTTGTATATGAAACAAGGTTCATTAATGACTAGAGATTGATTTCATAAATATTATTGGTTGGTTAAACCCTCTAGTTACTTTGGAGGCATGATGAACTAAAAAAGGGTCAATGGAAATTCCATTTTTCAACCACTAAATGATAGATATTGAAGAATGGAGATGATTTCTCTATGATTGGGGTCTTAGAAACATCATCAGGGGAGATCTATGCTAGAAAATATGAATATCCAAACTACTCATATATAGATATTACATATTAATAAATTCATATTCATTACAAAACAAAATTATTTTCTCCATAATTACAGAGGTCTAGTGCCTTTGAAATCATGGAAATGTAAATAGATAGTATAGAAAGGATCTAAATAATCTCCCACTAAGTTATTAATAATTATAACCCTTCTTATACATATCAAACTTAGTACTTTTATTCATAAAATTGGGAAAGGAAGCATAAGAATGGGTGAGATCAGGTGCTCAATAAGTGTAAAGAGAGGGATATGCCAACATAACATGAGCACAAGGGTAATATAACATGAGAATAACATTTCAAAACCATACCTTGCATATCATAGATCATAAAATTGAGTTTTTTAATAAATCTTGGTAGTTAATAAGACATGAATCATAAAGGAAAAAAAGAACATAATCCATAGAAACCTAATACTTACATAAGTAATGGAATTTTTTCATACACATAAGCATAGAGAATAATATCCTTAATAACTAAGGATCATTTCCAAAACTATCATGGTGGAATATGTTCATTAAAAAACAATATTAGTAGTTTTGGTTAACTCCCAAGACTATCATAGTGGATAAATTCCCTTAATAAACTAGGTTTACTCTCTAATCCATCCCTATTTATCTCTTAAGATATCAATATTTACCCAATGCATTGGAGAGAGATATAGGTCCCATTAAACCTTGGTTATAATGTGACCATATTCCTTGGTTATAATGTAACCACCTTCATTGGTTATAATGTAACCATTATCCTTGGTTATAATGTAACCAACATCACATAATAGAAAACATACATATGTGTTCTAAATGATTATAAAAAGTTTATTATATCAAGAACCAATGAAAATAAATGGGTTTCTTAAATATATAATCATAGTATAACTCATGGAAATGAAATGGGTTTCATAAAAATTTTATAATTTCTTCATAGTATATCTCACATAAAAAGTAATGGGTCTCATAAACATTTTATCATTTCATCACAGAAAAACCAATAAAAATGGGTTTCATAAATATCTTTTCATAATAAAAATATACAGAAACCATATATGGAATGAATAATGACAGTTTCACGGGATCATATCCCTAGAAAAACAAAATCAACACTAAAGGTTGATTTCATTTATTAAAAGAGATTTCATAAAAATATTATTAAAAAATCGTTGAAGAAAATATCCTATCAATTCTAAAATAACTTCTTTAAAATAAAATAAAATCCAACAAAAAAAAGAACAATTTTTTTTTGAAAATAAACTTGAAAAATTGTAAAGTAAGATTCAAATAATTTAACATTAATAATGGTGAAAATTTTCATTCATTCATTACATGTTAAAATAGATATTCCTTTCATATTTTTGATAAAGAGTACAAATGACCACTTCTAAAAATGAAATGAAGATTCATTTTAAATAGTTTTTTAAATATTAAAACATGGGTAAAAATATATTTAATAAATTATTTGATAATAGATAAACTTTATTGAAAACTGTTTTAAAAAACATGGAAATTGAAGAATAAGTATTATCAATTGAAGATAGAAATAAAAACAATTTTTATTAAAATATTATTTTGGACACTTGAGATCATAAAGAGACGAAAATGAAAAAAGGTTATTTTAATCAAATAACCATAGGAAAGGAAAATTAATGTGTTTATTTAGAGTTATAACATAATATCTCATCCTTGGAATCATAATAAAAAATAATCCTAATAAACAAAGAGATTATATCATAAATACATTAACACTTTGGTATAAATAAAAGTGAGATGGAAATCCCTTACTTTAAGTCTCGACTTACTTAATACACATTAAAACTACCTATATGAAAAATATAGGTTTACTATACATATATTACATTTCTATACTCACATATATTATACCGTATATTATTTAAATATAACCCCTTTTACCATTTTAACAACAATTCCTTATAAAAATCACGCTTTAGTTAATAACTGCTTCATTTTTCATATATGTTTGGGTTTTGTATTTTTAGTCCTTTTATTTTTATCATTTTTTAATAATATATTTAATTTTAAACATGATAAAATTTTCATATATATTCATTATATATTGATTTATAGTAATCCATAAAAGTTAGAGATAGAAAAGTAATTACACTGTTCATGGAGACGGTAGGTCATACGTACTCATTAACGTTGTTTCCATTTTCTCAAAGAGTGGAAAAAAAGAATTTAAATAACATATAAACATTTTTTATTAATTATTATTTAATATATACCACATATATTATTTATATTTATCCATATTACCTTCCATATAAAGATTAAGTAAAAAAACATTACTTTGTGAGGTGTTAGTCCTCTCTACATAGGAGCGATGTTATCATATTCCTATGGATTGTAAAGTATGAAGGTATAAGTGAAGTTATAATTATAGAAGAATAAATATATATTAAATATAATATATAATCATTAAATCAATCATTATCTCCATCCTTTAGAGATAGTGATGGAAAATGAATTACATCGTTTCGCACAGTAGTAGTCTGTCATACACACAATCGACGGTTTTGTTTAACATTTGATGGAATATGAGATAGATATAGGTAATTAAATAAATATAATAGAATATAAGTTTATTTGAGATAATAATGTTATTATTTCATCATGTTTAAATAATTATTTCTGTATTTATCAGAACAAATAAAATTAAATGGTGTAGTTAAAGACTACACCTATTTTCCGGAGAACTCATTTAGGTTTACACTTAAAGCTTTCATAGGAGTGTTTCATAATTAAATTAATGCCTCTAGGATTTTTTAAGGGAATTAAAAAATTTAGTTGGGTAGTTATAGGACTAAAAAAGGGTTTTTTAATTGTGTAAATGAGAGGACAAGTGTTTCCCTTTTATAAGTGCGGGAGAGGGCACACTTGGAATATTTGAAAAGAAAATGGTTTACCCACATTCTAAAAAACAAAAAAGGATAAAAAATGGATTATTATCAAAACATATATAATATAAGGTCTAAATATTTCCACCCAATGTGATTTGGAAGATATTTTGGGTCATTTTACCCCTTTTCTTCTTAGTTTAAACTCAGGGTAAAATCATATTAAACTTAACAACAATAATTAATATTTTCTTTTTTTACTATTATTTTGTAAAAAAAACCTAAGCTAACCTTATTATATAATATTAACTATTATTATTAAAAAAAATTAATCCATTTTTATAAATTTTATTTACAAAATTATAAATATTTAATTTAAAAATAAACTCATAGACGCGATGAAAAATTGATTTTCGAAAGTGAAACTTTTCATAATTATAGAATGATTTAACATAAAAAATCAATATGAAATTGATTCAAATGAAATAAATTGTATTAATAAATATATATTTGAAATAATTTTACCTAAACCATATTTATATAAAATTTATAATTTAATTTATTTAAAAGAAAAGGAAGTTTTTATTAAAAATTTCTTTCATATTATTCATAAAATAATTAATCATTGTAGAAAATTATCATAATTTAATAAAAGAAAATTCTGAAATTTAGACATAAAAATTAGGTTTATTCTATTAAATAAATTTTAGCAAAAGTGGAAAAAAAATTGTTCATTTTTTCCCAAAAATCATTTTTTTTGATAAAATAGTATTTTCAAAACATATAAAGACATTGCTAAAAAGTAAGCACCTATTTAAAAATGTTTGTTTCATAGTCTAAAACCATAATTCATAATTGTTTTTTAAAAACTATTCTTATTCCTTCCTCTAATTTTAATACCTTTTTTATAATAGTCATTTTTAAATAATAATATTAATAGCATATCGTGGTACGTTAAAACTCATTATTTCCTGTAACGCAATATATTTAAAATTTTAATTTATTTGAAAAAATATATTTTAAAAAAATCACAAGGAGTTACATTATACCCCCTTAAAATGTATTTATCCTTGAAAATTATGTCACTTTCGTACAAAAAATGATGATTCTTATTCCTCATTAAATCCTCATGTTCCAATATAGCTTCCTCAAGTTGGTGGTTTCATCATAAATCATTAACTAGGTGAGGGGTTCCCCACACAGGGGTATGGGTGGCATGGTATGGTGGGGTTTAGGGTGGAATTACTGAGGATAAGTCACGTGGATGGTTTATTTGTGGCCTGTTTTCCTTATAGTGTGTATGAGATTCCACTTGGCTGTTGTAACCCCCCCCCCCCCCCCCGTAACCAGTTGATTGGTCTTATTTCATAAAATTTTCTATGTAAGATCAAGAATCTCCACTGTTTTTTCCTCATAAGGAATATAAGTCTCTAGTGTTTTGATTTCTTATTTCAGTACATGTGATGTAATGGGTATATACTTCCTCAAGATAGATATATAGAACACATCGTGAACCTGAGAGAGGTTTGGGGAACATGTCAAGAAATAAGATATGGTATCGGTATGATCAAGAATTTTAAAGTGATTTATATACATTGGGATTAGTCTTCCCTTATTTCCCAATATCATTACCTTCTTACATGGAGAAATTATTCGTAACACCATTTCACTATCTTCAAATTCTATATCACACTGGGAATTGTCAACCGAATTTTTCTCTCAACATTTTTTCCATTGTGTGTTATTGAATGACACTAACCTTCTCTTTGATTTTTTAAACTTTATTAGTTCCCAATAGATTTATTTCTAAAACTTCATCCAAATATGTTTCATCCCTACACTTCTTTCCATAGATAGATTCATAAGAAACCATTTTAATGATTGATTAAAATCTATTATTGTATGAAAACATGAGTAGAGGGGGGTTTTGATCCCAACAAATTTTTAAATCCATAGAAAAATATCTCAACATATCCTTTAGGGTTTGGATTATTATCTTAGATTAACCAAATTTATATGGATGATACATAGTGTTTAAACACAATTCATTATCAATAACATCCTGAAGACTTCACAAGAAATGTGAGGTAAGTATTGGATCCTGATTACGCATAATACAATTTTTTAATCCATGAAACCTTTCTACTTCCTTAATTTTTATACTAGAATTTTGATCCAGGGAGAAATATTTTATGATATCACTTATGTTTGTTGAATTTTTAAGGTGATAGACTGCAACCCACATATCATTATTATATTTAGACATTTTACGTAGTTTGATGGAAAAATACATGGGGTTGTTTTCCCATTCCCATTCCGATATGGGTAACGGTTGTAACATCACCACAAAATTTTGTCTCTTAGTCTTAACTTTATAAAATTACAATCACTAAGATACAAAATTTGAAAAATCTCTCTTCATAACATCGAACCATATATATTATATCAAATATTTATATATCACTGTACTTCCCAGATAAATAGAGAAGAAAGATCTATGATCTTCCTCTAATACATCCCTATTTCAATCAAATATGGATTAGACACATAAACTATTCTTGAACCCTGTCATTCCATTATAATAAAGTATAAACTCAGTAACATGTATAACCATTTTCTATAGCTCTTTGTATTCTTTATTCACCTCCTTAATCATAAATTGGATATATTTTTGAACACTCATTTGAGAAAGATAATATTTCTCCCCTTCCTTTAATATTTCCAAATCCATTCTTTCTCAATCTCTAAATATTGGATCTATTGTGATACTCATTATAGATAAGCTAGTGTGATCCTTTCAAATCAAAGAATCATCCACCTTGTTCTCTTTACCATTGTGGTAATGTATCGAGTAGTCAAAATCATTAAACATTTCAAACCATATTCTATAGCACATATTCTACCTTCTTCATGAATATATAATTAAAAATTTTATAATCAGTATAAATATCATAGCTTTATCAGAATAAATAATGCCTTAATATCTTTAATGAAAAAATTACCATAGCTAATTCCAAATCATGAGTTGGGTAATTTTTCCCATAAACCATTAATTTTCATGAGGCATAAGCTATAACCATATAATTCTGTATGAGAACACATCCCAATCCCTTATTCTATGCATCACTATAGATTATAAACACTTATTCACTACCGGGTAATCTAAAAACACGTATGTCGAATAACCTTCACTTTTTTCCCCTAAAATTTTAATCACATTCATCCATCTAGAGGAACTTGGATGCCTTTTGAGTTAACTTGGTGAGTGTATTAGATATTGGTGAGAAATTATACACAGAAAATTGATAACATCCATAAAAACCAAAAAAACATTGGATTTAGTCACTATGGTTTGTCTGATCCAACATTCAACAAATTTAGTATTTCATGGATCCACTGATATACCCTCTCTTGAGATTATATAACCCAAAAATGATACTTTCTATAGCCATAATTCACTCATGGTAAACTTTTCATATAAATTCCCCTTCTTCGTGATCTTTAGAACAATATTTAGGTGGTCATCATTTTCTTACTTTCTCTTTGAGTATATAATAATATCGCCTATAAATAATACCACAAACTAATCAAGATAATCTATAAAGACTCTATTCATTAAATCAATAATGATACAGGGGGAATTATTAATACCAAATAGAATCACTATGTACTAATAGTGTCCATACCTTGTACAAGACGTTGTCTTGGGTATATCCTCCTTCCTGAACCTTAATTTATGATATATATATATATATATATATATATATATAAGGTCAATCATGGAAAATTATTGATCTCTATTTAGTTGATTACACAAGTAATCAATATGGGGTAGAGGATACTTGTTCATGATTGTGATATTGTTAAGTTAATAGTAATCAATATAGAGTCTCATTGATAAATATTTATTCATAACAAAGAGAACAGGTCCATCCCATGGTGACACACTTGACTGAATGAATCCGTCTTCAAGGTTATCCAAGAGTTTCTTCTTCAATTCCAGCAACTCAATTGTGGCAATTCTATAGGGAGTCTTTGAAATAAGTGTACCACTATGTATGAGTTCTATTCATAACTCAACTACACATTATAATGGAATATTGTAAAACTATTTTGGAAATACATAAACAATCTCCCACATAATAGGCATATACATGGTGTTTATTTTCTCCCCAATCATATGAGATAAATACCCTATTTTAATGTGAATCAAGGCCCATAAAATTAATGTGACCTTCATTATAAGTTCATATATATTTTCACACTAATAGATGATCATAAGTAGGTTTGGAATATAAAATGTGACTTCATTTCCTTATAAATTGTTGTGGATTTATATAGAGAAATTCAATCAATGCCTATATTAACATAAAATTCAACCATATGGAGAATAACGTGGTTTGGAGGAAGAATATTCCAACAAACATCAACCAAAGAAGAATCATATACTTGACATTCCTTTATCGTACCATTAGTGGGTTTCAATAATAATTCAACATAAAATCATTGGGGATAGGAATTAACATTCCTATATACCTCTCATGATATAAGGGAATTCGTATAACAATATACAATAAGATACTCTAGTATTTTAGATTACTTTTCACTGCCCCAACTTCATCATTCTATCCCCATTCACTTATTAAAACAGAAATTGTATTCATGTTTGTTAGTTATATTTGATTAGAGTGATTAATAATTAAATATCATTACTTAGAAGTATAAATCATGACACATTATTTTCAAACTATGAAACTTAGGTTTAACATAGTTCATTCATGGTCATCAATGATACAAATCCTTCATGATTGTTCATAAAGAATTTGTGAATTTCCAAATCATTTCCACCAAAAGTGACAAACCAAGTGAAAATAAGGGCCTCTTATTGTGTAATAAGTGATGATCAATTCCATATAAATGTAACCTTTTCAAATTTAATAACCTTAGGTACAAATTTTACAAATCCACATCCACATGTAGAATATATAAAGGGACGCGATCACTTGGAAACCACTTTCTCTATCATTTATCGAAATCCCATGATATTTTCCTACACTTAGACTTATCCGTATGGTTATCACTATAGATTTGTCATCCTAGTTGCCAAATTTTTAACTAAATGTTTCTCTAATACCAAGTGTAAAGATCAAAACTACTCATAAATAGATACTACATCTTAATAGATGAATATTAATTACATTACAAAATCTCCTTCACCAAAATCATATAGTTAAAGTTCCTTTTGGAAACATAAACACACAAAAACCAATTTATAAAAGATCTACATAATCTCCCAATAAGTTATTTATAACTAGAACCCTTCATAAAAATATCATACATATAAATTTTTTTCATAACCTAGGGAAATGAAATATAGTAAAGGGTGATCTCATATGTTCAGTGGTGGTAAAAAATGTAGATATCTGCAAAACATGAGAATAAGGGTATGACAACATGAGAATAACATTTGAAAACCATACCCCACATATCATAGATCATAAAAATGTGTCATGGAAGGAAATATTGGTAATTAATAATACAAAAATACAAATTAATCAAAGAACATAAGCCTTATATGTATAAAGATGGAATGAAACATGGATTTTGGGAATACACATATGAATAGAAAATAATTTCTTTAGAATTCAAGGCTCACTACAAAAAATATCATATTAGAACGGGTTCACTCCCCAAACCATTATAGTAGTCATGGTTTACCCCCAAGAATATCACAGTGGAAAATGTACCTTACTGAACTAGGTTTACTCCCCATTCTATTACTATTTATCTAAAGAGATATCAATCTTTACCCAATGCCTTGGAGGGATATATAGGTCCCATATGTACTTGGTTATAACATGACCACCATCCTTGGTTATAATGTAACCATCGTCCATGGATATAACATAACCATCATCCTTGGTGATGATGTAACCAATATCACATAATGGAAACCATACATATGTGTTAAAAATATCATAAAACATTCATCATATGAGAAACCATTAAAATAAATGGGGTTCATAAACATTTCATCATAGCATGACCCATAGAAAGGAAATGGGTTTCATGAGAATTTCATCTACTCATTATTGCATGACCCATGGAAATAGTATTAGGCTTCATAAACATTTCATCATTTTATCATAGCATGTCCTGTGAAAAAATTAATGGTTTTCATAAATAACTTTTAATCATAAATATAAAAATTAACAGTATAGAGAAAGAATAAATATGGAACCATTAGATCATATCCCAAAAAAACACCAATGTTTTTTGTTATTTCTGAATTTAAATTCCATAAAAATATCATTACAAGATTCTTGGGGAAAATATCCATTCTATTTTGAAATCACTTCTTTAAAATAAAAAAAATCTTATAAAATAAAGAAAAAATTTTCATTGAAAATAAATTAGAAACATTATACTGTTATCTAAAAATAATTGAGTGGTCAAGATGGAATAAAACTATGTTTATTTCTTACACGTTAAAAAATGATTCCTTTCACATTTCAGGTGAAAATTCAAAACAACCTCATTTAGAAAATGACCCGAATATTCCTTTTAAAACATTTTTTTTAAAAATTCAAACATGGGTAAATATTTAATTAAATAATTATTAGATAATACCAAAAAAATTATTTGAAACATTTTATAAAACTTATACATGGAAGAAAGAGTATTTGACTAATGTGAAAAATAAAACCAATTTTTGTTAAAAAAAATAACATTTTAGACTCATTAGTAAATAAAGAGAGGAAAATGAATGGAAAACGTGTATTTTCATAAAATAAACATAAGAGAATAAAATTAACATGTTTATTGAGAGTTAAAACATAATATATTCATAACATCCTGACCTGGAATCCACTAAGTGGTGCCTTGAGTTGGTTGGTTGCATGGCCTCAAGCGCACCTCCCCATATGCTAGACGTAGCTGAAAAGTTGCAAGGGTCCATGGTGGTAAAGTGTGGAAACTATACCCACATAATCAAAGTATCATAGAAGTGTAATAAATGAATAAATGTTAGAAGAGTGGTATCAAATAATAGTGGAAAGGTAAATCATCTAGATAAAATAAACAACCATCAATAGAAATATTTCGTTCCACATACAACATGATGTAATTTCATGTATCTAAAAAACAATAGACAAACATTATTTAAGAAACTCACACATATAGGTAAATCAAAATGACCATAAAGACCAAAATACTATCTTAAGATGGCATAATGAGCCATAGATCGGTCCTGTCATTCCCTGTTACCAAGATATAGTAAATAAAGTATCCATAACCTGAAACGTTCTCTTATCCCTACCTATATCCAAGAAGTATGTCCGGGTACCAATTAATGGCCCAAATAGTGTGTGAGATATACTCATTATCCCACCAAAAATGATGTCTATAATAATTCCAGCTTGCTCATATAAATTATAACCATGCTCAAGTATAACAGCAAAAGGTGTAAGTGAATAATAGATATGACAGTACATGAGAATAATCTTTAATAAGAGAAGGCTTTAACTGATGATAAAAAATATATAATAAGTTTCAATAGAAGGTAGTAACTAGCTCAGCGTATTCCACATATGAATAAAGTATCAGACCAACATGGGTGAGGTCTCAAGGCAATAACCAAGGAAACCTATATCCATATATATGAATTCCTAAATAAGTCATGGGTTCCACACCTCAATCTTCCTCAATAGTTGCATATCGTAAATAATAATACCCAGGGGTCATGGGTACTATACCTCGATCCTCTAGTTGGTTCCATATCATTAGGGTATAGGTGTTTTATATTCCTAAAAATTTGGTTCCATTCTCCTATTTAATAGGTCTCTTAAATTCCAAAGAAGTCGGTTCTATATAAAGATGTTCAAAATCAATAAATTAATATAAAATGACATGGTCGATTTTAGTATCCATACCCAATTACAATTCATGATATAAATTGACACAATCCATGAGGATATATTTATCATTATACATTTTCATTTAAATATATCCATTTAATTACTTTATTAACATTTAAATAACTAGGAAAATGATGGATATCTATTACCAATTATCTCACTTAACTTTAGAAGGCTCCCACTAAAAGATGGGGAGCTCAGACACCTAAAAGTGTGTCTAAACACAGTGTAGATAAAATAACACACCTCATAGGTAGATCGAGATGAATTTGAGAATTTCCAAACATGTCTAAGTGATAAAATGTAAGTATATTAAGGTCCCATTAATTTAATTAGTACATTAAAATAATCTATGATAAATTCATGAATGATCGGCATGTGAAGCAATAGAAATATATTTATAAATGATGAAACTATAAGGAAAAGTTATAGACCACCTAACTAATGCATGTGATATAAAAATCATCTAGTATCGGCCCTTGTTTTTTCCTAGATTAGAGGAAAATAGATGAATAGATTAACACCTTGAAAATAGGGCATAAGAGATCACACCAAAATAGTGTTAAATAAGTGGTGATAAATGAAGGAAAGAAATGGATTAAAGCTCATACTTAGAGGGATCCAACGGGATAGACAACATTGAAAATGGACACTGGATGGAGAAACAGCTTCAAAGCCTAGATTTAGGCCATGGTATAGCTCTCAGAGAGGGGGAGAGGCTACTGTGTGTGGGAGAGAAAATAAATAGAGGGGTAAATTATAAAATGAGAGGGGAAATGGTATTTTTACCCAAAAATTAAAGAGTTACATGGTTTGACCACATTTTTTGTAAAAATTTGTGCCAACCATGTGCCTACCTTTATCCCAAGACACCCATCTCATAGGCTAGGTTCATAGTTAGACTAACCATGTGAAGCCCATGAAAAACACCTCTACAAAAAAACCTACAACACACACATTTTCATGTGGAATTGGATTAATAGTTATGTCAAACCATGAATCCCTATGATATTTACTAAAATAACCAGAACAATTTATTCTAACCATGTAGACTTGGTGGCATGATTTCTACTAACCATGTGGCCCACTTATTTTCTCCAAAACATAGGTTTTTGGGCTCGAAAAAAGCCAAAAACACCCCCACTTCCTCTATAACCTCATTAGGAATTTCCAATAAGATAAAACTAAGGAATTAAACTAAAAATAAAAGGTTACATACCTCATGTAAAACCTAGGTTCTTATAGTCTTTCCCCCTTAAAGAAACTCATCTTTGATTTTCTCTTCCAATGGTGGAAAAACATAATCTGAGAATAACTCTGGCCACTAAGCATGTATGTTAGCCTCTCTCTCCTATTTCTTTTCCAATACATAGCCATATATCCGTAACACCTCTACCAGAGGAACCGACATGTCTCAAAGAGCCTTCATTCTCTAGTCCATGATATAGATAGGATGCTCCTCAAAGGATGCATCTACCTCAAACTCCACCTCACTAAGATGGATGATATGAGATGGATTTGAAAAATACCAGTGAAGCTATAAAAAATAGAAGATTTCATGCTAGAACAATACCTCTCATATAATTTAAAATGATATTCTACCAACTCGAATCTCTCTAAAACATCAAATAGTCCAAGAAACTGTGGGGAAATATTCACCTTCCATCTAAAATTATGATTCCCCGGTCTAGTTGAAACATGTAAGAAAACCCATCTCCCCACTTTAAACTCTAATGGTTGATAGTGATGGTTGGATTATTAATTCTACCTAGTATGAGATATAAACATCTGATTCCTATTAATATGATCCTTCGCTAAAGTTTCCTAAACAACAAGGGGACCTAGTGGTGCTTCCACTACATCCTCTAACCAGCAGAGGGGTTAACAACATGACCTAGCATATAGGCCTCATAAGGAGCCATATGTATAGTCTCCTGGAAGATGTTATGGAAAGTGAGCTTGTTGATACGTATTTGTTTCCCCTATGAACCTACAAAATCAATAACACTTGCTTACATCATGTCCTATAAAACCTGTATCATCCGTTCTAATTGACTATTTATTTGGTGATAGAAGGTTTTGCTCAAAATCACCTATATACCGAAATATTTTTGTAAACATAGATAGAACCTCAATGTGAATATGAATCCCTATCATAAATGATAGTACGAGGGAACTTGTGTAAGATTATAATCTAAATGACATACAATATTCCAAACTCATCCAATGAGAAGGTTTATCTGATAGGTAATAAGTGAGTGACCTTCATCATCTGGTTGATGATCACCCATAATGCATCAATACCTCAAGGGGCTCTCATTAATCCAGTCACAAAATCCATATTGACATCATCCCATTTCCTCTTAGGAATAAGAAACATCTATAAAATCCAGGTTTGTCAATAGCATTCTTCATTCACCTGCTTACTAGTGGATCACTGAGTTTCAAAATCTTTTATCTTACTTTTCATTCTTGGCCACCAATATTGGTGATGTACATCACAATACATCTTTCTAAGACCTAGATGTACCACCCAGGAAGAATCATGTGACTCTCACATCAACTCCTTTTGGATGTATATATGATCCCAGATGCATCTATGGATGCAAAAAATATCATCCACATCAATGACCCAGCCTGGTGGAAGGTCCACACATGAAACACTCTCCACTATGACTAAGCCCTTAGGATCTAATAGTTTTATCATATTCACTCTCTCCAAAATGGAATAGTTAATTGATAAAAAATGCAAGTACATATTTTCAATGATAGTTATGTACCCCAAAATTTATCCTAGAATTCAATTCCATAAGTTGTCACTCGTCACTAGATTCCTGAACTTCCTATTTTTAAGTCCTCTATCTTAGATAATCCACTACAAAAATGTATTTTGGATATGTATAGTAAAGATAAAAAATTGAAGGATTCCTAGTATTGAACCCACCTTCTCTACCTAAGGTTCAAGTCAGTATATTTAAAAATAAATTTGTGTATTTTTTGTTCTAAAAACATCACAAAATGATTTCCAAGAAGATAATGTCCCCAATAATATAATGCATGATTTAAAGCTTCCAAATTGAGATTTTTTCAGATAATTTCCCTAATGTCGTCTCAGATGAGAAGAAATTTACACCATGAATCAGTTTTCCTACATCATAACTGATCCTATCCCAATACCTGATGCATAATAATAGACTATATAGTCTCTTTTAATCTCTAGAAAAATCAGGATTAGTGATGAACTCAATCTTATTTTCTACTCCTGAAAGGATACCTTTAGGCTTTTGACCATATAAATATCACACCCTTCTTAATCAAACATGTTAGAGGTGAATCTAGGCATAAAAATTCTTAAATAAATAACCTATAATAACAAACTATACCCAACATACTACATATTTCAATAATGTTCTTGGGATTCTCCTAGGTATCTACAGCTCTCACCATATCTAGGTCACCTGTTACTCCGGCCTCTGAGATAATGTCACATGGTAATTTCACTTTATCAATAAAAAACATTCATTTAGTGATCTCAACATACTATTGGTGCTATCATAGTGTATTCAAAATAATATAAATATGTCTAGAATGGTCATGTCAATTTGATAATAAACCAAGATATCTTCAATGAATAATACCATAAATTAATTCAAATACTAATGGAAAACATTATTCATTAAATCCATGAAAATGGATAGATTATTCATGAGAATGAATGATATAACCATATACTCATACAGACAGTATTTGATATGTAATGTAGTGAGAAGTATTTTTGAAGGTCTAACTCATACCTGATGATATCCTAACATTTAATTAATCTTTTAGAATACCTAAGTACTTCAAAACTAATCAAAGAGATCATCAATACAATGAAATGGATTCTATTTCTTCATAATATACTAATTCAAATTCTAGTAAACCATAAAAATCCTGGGGGTTTTGTCCATACTTTTAGAGAAAGGGACTGGTGAACCCCCGGGAGAAGTATTAGGCTGTATAAAACCCTTATATTCTATGTCCTCCAACATTCTATTATGATTCTACAAATTATTAGTGGTCATCTAATAAGGAGGAATGTAAAATAGTACAACTACTAGAACCAGATCAATAGAGAAATCCACCTCTCACTTGGGAGGTAAACTAGAAAATTAATTAGTGAAAACATCCCTAAAATGATCTACTATAGGAAGAAAATTATCCAGATGTATTCCCTAATAATCCATATAAAATATATAAATTTGGGTTTTCACTCCACCAATCCCATGATACTCTTGCCCAAATATAATTTCCTATACATCCCATTATCCCTTTAGAATATAGTCTCCAACCTCTAATAATGTGAAATACACCTTTTGGTGTTATAAATTATCATAATCAGGAAAAGTAACTAAGAAGTCCATCCTAAGGACAATTTTGAGGTTATAAATCTCAAGGATGAAGAAGTTACATAGAAAATAGTAACTACCTATCACAAGGGGGAACTCCTTAAACTAACATACACTCTCTTATTAGATACCTAATGGAGTGTAAAGGTTCCTTACACCAAATATGTACTAAATTTAAAATATGATTATTTCAATGATATCCACAAAGAATAAATAATTCAAATCTCATATTTAAAAGAAAAAAGAAACCAAGGCAGAAGCTACTAAAATTGTACCTAGAACTATAGAAGGTATGGGAATCCTCTCCCCTGGAATATGTTGTACTTCATAAACCCATCATGTTACATGGACCTAAGATACACGGTGAATACCTTTAGAAGTCTCACTCTTCTAATTCTGTGCAACTGGTGTCTGGCTCCCTGAGCCATGACCTCCTCCTTGGCCTGACCGAATGGTAGCACTCCATCTTCCTACCAAACTCAAAGCTCCAGATCCCACTCTATGACTCAGAGTTGGTGTCAATACTCACTCACTATCAAATAGAGAGAAGATTCTGTAAAATCACTATAAATGGACTATCCTTCCACATGATCATCACACAAATGGGGCCCTCTAAAACTATGGTTCGATGTGCCCCTTCTCCCTACACTAATGATAGACTACAAAACTGCTAGTACGTGCACTCTGACTAGTACTTTCCTCATAAGAGTTCTTGAAGCGACACTTAAAACCACCAAATATTGCACTACCAGATCAAGAATTGGATCCACTCTGATCTAGACCTCCATCCTTCCTTAGGTTATGTTCAGTAATAATATCATGGTTTACTATATCAGACATGTTATTCACTCGAAAAATGTTTTCGAGAGAAAGAATAGAATTCATGAACCCATGCTCAAGACATCTATCATTTTATGTCTCATCAGTGGTATAGATAAATTCAAATTATTAAGGATCAATATAATGAGTTGATTAATCCATGACATTCATAGAACCCTACTTTAGGTTCATGAACTCCCTAGCATGGTTATCTCTCAAATTCTAAGGAAATAAATTGTCATAAAAGACTATCTGAAAACTAGCCCAAGCCATACCCTAATAACAACCCACCTGGGTGATAACATCTCAACATGGCTTGGTTGAATATCGAAGCATTTACATAGTGATATTCACTCTCCTATCAGGAGGTTTCTCAAGGTGCTCGAATATTGTGACCATGTCCTATAGCCATGACTCTCCTTCCTGATGACCGTTATCCCCTGAAAATGTGGGTGGAAAAATACTTATGTAACTCTCATTTCAACTCTTCCATAGAAGAGTTGGGTCACAGAGCTCCCTGTATTGTATTTATAATCCACATAAATTTCCCTCAAAACACAGAATCATCACCCAAATCATGGATATAAAGAGGTTCAATTGTTGTCACTTCAAGAGGTAACACTAGTGGCTCCAGACCCACCACCTCCAGAGAATGGTCACCCCCACCCTCCTAGTGCATGAGTCGGGGAAATTGGGGTGTAAAAACCCTATGAATACTAAGAACACAACTCATATAGGGTTTTATAATGGTAATATTATAACATAAGAACATGATAGGTATAATACTTCCTTTACATGAAACATACCCCTATGCTTGCTTCTAAAGATAGGTCTTCTTAATTGGATCAATCATAAAGAACACAAGACACATTGCCTACTACCCACTAACAAGGTTAGTTTTGGGTCAGGATCTCTTTTTCATTGTAAGGGTTTTGGCATGTAGACTTTAAATTGAATGTTATAGAGGAAAACACACTTTAAGTTGTAATTGGAAACCCCATTAATGGTTACCATATTTAAATTAAGATTTAATAATTCCATTATTTACATAATAGTCCATTTTATTAACGTATCATTCCCAATTTATCCAAGTGCATGATTTATTAATTGAAGTTGGTCGTTCATTTAACTGCTTCCAAACCTTTACAATTTGATAATAGAATGTAACAGGTAATATAAGATGACTTGGCTAGATGAATCATCATTCCCAATTTAGATAGGTACATGAACTCTTTAAATAAAAAATTAAATTCTTGTATTCATAATCAACTAGAGTTTCAGTATATGCAACCTCAATTACATAACTCATACATGTGGTAATTGGTTATTTAAGGTTGAATCATTAAATTATACGCGATAATATTGTTTAGGTCATTGAAGAAACTTTAAGAACCCATTTTTGAGTCTCCTTTTTCTTTTAGAAACATTAGTGACATAATAGATATACCACTCAGGGAAGATAAAACAAGTATCAGGCATTCAGACAAGGAAACCTACATGGAATGGAACAATGCATGAAATTTTAATCTTATAAAGTGAATAAAATTATTCATGATCAATTATTCCTTGGCATATTGGGATAATTAAAAAATATATTACAAAAACATAATAATAATAATGTCACACATTATGTACATCACATAATGGTGGAATCAAAACAATTGTAATACACATAAATTAGAACACCATATCCCATCCTTGTAAATTTGGCTATTCTCCCAAATGTGTGTTAGTTACTCCATGGAATAGGCTCCTTACCAATTTCGGACATGTCCTAGTCTCCATTCTACCATCCCAAAATAGTAATGAAAATAAAAGAAACCTTTGATGACAAGTTATAATGTCCCAACCTGAAATTCACTAAGTGGTGCCCCATGCTGGTTGGTCACATGGCCTTAAGAGTGCCTCTGCATATACTAGAGGCAGCCAACTAGTAGCGAGGGTCTATAGTGGTACTATGTGGAGACTATATCCTCATAATTAGATTAGTAAAGTGGTGTGATAAATGAATAAATAGAGTAAGAATAATATCAATTAATATTAGAAATGTAAATCATCTAGATAAAATAAATATCCATCAATAGAAATATCCAATGACATATAAAAAATGATGTAATTTCATTTATCTATACAAAAAACAACAATAAAACATGGAAGCGGGAACTCATACATTCACATATATCGAAGGAACCAAAATGACCAAAACACAATATCTAGATAGCATCATGATCCAATTCTCGGTCCTATGCTCCCCCACTCGCATTCTATAATCAATCAAGTATCAAAAACTAGTCACATTACACAATCCATACATATATCTTGGAAGTATTTCTGTGTACCAATCTATGGTTTGAATAGGGTTTGAAATATAATCAGTAGGCCACCACCAATGGAATCTATAAAAACCCCATCATGTTTATATAAACTATAAACATGTGTAGGTATAACAAGGAAAGGTGTAAGTGAATAACATATATTAAATTCCATGAGAACATGATTTAATAAGATTGGGTTACAATTGATGAACATCAATATATAATAAGTGTCAATAGAAATTAGTAACTGGCATGGCATAAGACACATATGAATAACGTATCATACCTACATAGGCTAGGTCCCAATGCAATGACCAGGGAATCCTCATCGAGTCCAAGGACTTCGTCCAATGGAATATTGGAAAAATATTAGGATTATATGGTCTATGTATAAAGTCGTATAACCTGGGTGGCCTAAATTAGGAGAAATGAATGTGTATGGAAGTCACAAGTTCCATACATCTATCATCCTCAATGGTTCCATATAGTAAATAATCATACCTAGGGGATGTCAGTTTCATACCTCAATCATGTAGACGATGCCATACCATTATGAAACAGGTGTCCTACCTTCATAAAAATTCATTTCCACATTTATATTTAAAAGTTTTCATACCTTCTTAAGATATCGGTGACATACTAAGATTTTCAACATCAATCATATAATAGAAAATGACTTGGTCTATGTTAGTCTTCATAACCAATTAAAATTATTGATATAAAAGGAACAATCCATGAGAATATCTATCTCATTCCACATTTTTTTTAAATCCATCAAATTTATTAACATTAATAAAATTTAAATATTAGTAAAAAGGAGGCATGTCCATATCCAATTATCTCACTTAAATTTAACAAGTCTCCCACTAAAAGATGCCAAGATTACACACCCAAAGTGATGGATTAATATAGGGTGTTTAAAAGAACACACCTCATTGGTGGCTCGAGTTTATAAAGATAACAACCAACCAAATCTAGGTGATAAAATGAAAACACATTATGGTCCCAACAATTTTAATTAAATCCTTTAATTAATTTAGGATTAATGTCTGGAAGGACCGGAAAACAAGACAATGGAAATAGTTTAATAAATGAAAAAATCATAGGGAAAGGTATAGAACACCTACCTTGTTATTTTGGAAGAATAATCATCCAATATCACCCCTTGGTTTTTCCTAGATTATAAGAAAATAGAAGAATAGATAAACACCCAAAAATAGGGCATAAGAGCTTGCACTAAAATCGCACCAAAGATGGAAAAATAAATGAAGGAAGAAATGAAACAAATTGAATATCTTACTAAGAGTGATCCAATGTGATAGGTAGAATAAAAAATGGGGGCCATATAGAGGAAGATATTTGATGACTTTAATTAGTCCATGGGAGAGCTCTCATGGAGGACGAGCGGTGGTTGTCTGTGGGAGAGAAATGAAAGAGTGGGGTAAGATATACAGGGAGATCGGAAAATGGAATTTTTACAAAAAAATAAATATTAAAATGATTATTCCACAAGGTTGTTCAAACCGTGCACCCGCATCTATCCCAAGACACTCCTTTCCTAGCTAGGTGCATAGTTAGACCTAATGTGCATAGCCCCTACAAAATGCCTCTATAATAGGATCTGCGACACTCACACGGTCGTGCAGCTTGGGATGAACATTTAAGTAAAACCATGAGACCCTATAATATGCACTAAAATACCCCCACATATTTTATTATAACCATATGGATTGGGTTTTATGGTTTCAAATAACTAGGCAGCCCCACTTTTTTCTCCAAAACTCAGGGAAATGGGCTCCGAACAAACCTAAAACACCCCCATTTCCTCCAAAACCTCATTAGACATTTAAATTTAGATTAAATAAAATAATTAAAATTAAAATAAAAGGTTATATACCATAATTAAAATATTTTTTCTTAAAATATCATCATTATAATCATAATCATAATCAATCTCAATAAAAAAAGAGATTTTAACATATTATACTTACCAATTTGGTATGTTTTGATTAATAAGCCCTATGAAATAAAGAAAATTATATATATATATATATGTAAATCCCATAATTTTCATAATAAGAATCATAAAATACATTCCTAGGTAATATATACACTATACAAAAGAAACAATTTGTGTATAAGGAATGTGTCCTACATAAATAAAAGTGAGATGAAAATCCCTTACCTTATGTCTAGACTTCATTTACACACATTTGAACCTCTGGTATAATAAATATAGGTTTATTATAAATCTATTATAGAACCAAAATCATATATATATTATCAAATATGATTTACATATGACCTTCTACTACCCATTTATTAATAATTTCTTGTTAAAATCTTGCTTTGGGTAATAACTGCTTCGTTTTTTGTGTATGTTTTGGTTTGGTATTTTTGGTCCTTTTATTTGGATCATGGTTCCATAATCTACAAAATTTTAAAAAATATATAAATTGAAAATATATTTATTATATACTTATTTATATTAATCCATAAAATATAGATATAGAAAATTAATTACGTCGTTCATGGGGATGTTAGGTCGTATTTATGCATGAACACTTTTTCCATTTTCTCGATGCATGGAATAAAAAGAAGGTAAATAATATATATTCATTTAAAGATTCATTATGATTTCATATATATCGCAATTATTCATTATATTTATCCTTATTACCTTCATTTTAAATTTTTAGTGAAAAACCAATCATGTCACTTCGTGAGGCGGTAGTCCATCATACTCAAGAGCTACATTTTTGTATTCCCACGAAATGAAAAGAAAGAATTTATATGGGATATTATAATTAAAAAATTATATATATATCATAAATATCTTATATAATCATTAAATATTTCATTATCTCTATCTGTGAGAGTCGGTCATGGAAGATAAATTATATCGGTTCGTGAGGCGCTAGTCCGCCGTACACATAAAGGATGGTTTTGTTTCCCAATTGATGGAAGAGGACATGTATATTGGTCATGAAATTAACATAATAACATATTTTTATATATAATATTGTTATTTTATTATATCATAATGGTTTAATAATATTTTAAATAGTTTGTATAAGAAATAAAATGAAAACGCATAGTTAGTGACTATAGCTCTTCTTCATAGAACTCCTTTAGATTTTCAAATAAAGACTTGTTAATAGGGTTTAATAATCAAAATAACGCCTATAGGATGTGGGGATGTAATTAAGTAATGGAATTGGTTAAGTATTCTCTAAACCAAAGTATTTTTAAAGTGTGTATAGGAGATGATAGGGGGTTCCCTTTGATAAGTGGGTGAGTGGACACACATGGAATTATTGAAAAGAAAAAGTCATGCCCATGTTTTAAAATTGACAAAAAAAGGATAAAAATAGATCATTATCAAACCTTAGATTATATAAGATAGAAATATGGCAAACCAAATCGATATTTACAAGATTATAGGTCATATTACCCCTTATATTTATATTTTTACCCCTGGTAAACCCGTTTTAACCTTAATAGTAGTAATTATTATTTACTATTTTTATTATTCATTTTGACCAAAAAATAAATCTCCATATTATATATCATAAATTATTATTATTCTAAATATATAATCCATTTTCCCAACTTTCCTTCAAAAAATTATCAAAATTTGATTTAAATATGAACTCACAGATGCGACAAAAAATAGTTTTCTATATATAAACTTATCATAAGTATAGAATGTTTTAATAACAATATTCAATATTAAATTGATTAAAATGACCTAAATTGGATTAATAAATATATATATTTGACTAATTTTACTTTTATAACCATATTAAAAAAATCATATAAATTCATTAAACAAAAAGGCAGTTTTTATTAAAAATCATTATTTTTTATAATCCATCAAAAAATTAATATTTGTAGCTCAAAAAATAAATCAAAGATAATTTTGGAATTTAATTTTAAAAATGAATTTTATTTTTCAAAATACAAATTTTAAAATTGTAAAATATTATTTTTATTATTTGTTCATAAAAATCCATATAAACATTTTTTTTGAGAAAATAGCATTTTCGATTAATATAAAGCCATTACTAAAAATAATTTTCTTATTTATAAATAATTTTCTTTATCTAAAACTTTGATATATAATTTAAAAAAAATTATTCATACACATACTAAAATTTTTAATTACAAGGTTATAATAGGCATGTTTAAAAAATAATATTAATAGAATAGCATAGTCTGTTAAAACACAATGTTTCTTGTAATGTAAGATATAAAAGAAATTAAATTTATTTGAAAAAAATATATTTCATAAAATCTCAAGGTGCTACAAAAATTTTGGTAATTTGATGAATAAAGAGACTTTTCATTACTATTTGTGAATACCCTAACAACACATCATGTGTTTCTAAAGAACACAAAATGTGTAGTCCTACTTCTGTTGGGGGTTAGGGTTTCGATACAGAGTTAAATATCACCCATAATGTGTCTAAGATCACATTTTGTGTGATACAACCTAGGTAGTTAAGCCATGTATTTGGGGTATACTCCTAGGACCCTGAGTGGTTAGACACATCATGTCCTTATATGGAAATTCCATGTGGAAATATTCGGAAAATCGAGAAGCGTTCAATGAAGTACACAACATGGAAATAGGTTTTCACATTACGTGTAGGGTAGTGATACATGACCATTCTAGGATTGGGAATACATGCATTTTTTTCATATGAACACATCATGTTCTTTTCCAATGTTGTTTTATCTTATGTATATCTTCATTTGGACACAATATTAGACTCGTGAGTAGTGCTTCCTACGTTGTTTTTATATGGGATGTGATGTGTCATTTTATTCAGTATTTGAGATATATATAGTGAGTTGGATATAGTGGTTTTTTACTTTTATCATGGTCTTCTGATGCTGAGACTTGATTATGATCATAGGAGATGATTCTGGGATTTGAACTCCCCAATCAAAGGGAATTTATCTCAGGTTGTGTGTCTCCCATACATTTTATATTGGTCGTGTCGGTACACCCCATACACATCCGTTAATGGGTCCTCTATTTTTGGATTCATTAATACCCCATTATTGAGCTCCGATGGGGAGTGGATCATCTATTGAAATTAGTATTCCTTCAATAGATTCATCTTCTAGAAATTCAGGGATCCACCATTATATTCTCATAAAGTTGTGCATGTTCTTGGTGTGGGAGTTGATACTCCCATGACTGGGGAATCTCCCCAAAAGGTGTGGGTCATCTATTATAATTTGGTAATTTTGGTGTTGTAATACAAACATTGGGACAAAAATGGATCTTGCAGCTATAGGAAGACTTATCTTTCTTAGCTGGTTGTGAAGATTGATATTTCTCTCTCTTATATTGGGGTTTTTTATGACTATATTAATTATTGGGTTTTCTTCCCCCTTTTTGGTCTTATTGGTTGAGATGACTATCTTTTTATCATTACTCCCTTTATTTTGTTTGGGTCATCATACTAGGTATGAATATACTCACTCCTATATAGAATTTTCAAATAATTATAGTGTCTTATAAAGTAGATGGATAGATTGGATGATACATTGGTGGAATGGAGTATGTGGAGATTACTTACGAAGATATTATGGACATGCATGGTGGTTTTTTCTAATATCATGAGTAGGTATCTCTCTTTCATCCTAAAAAGTTCATTTGGGTTGGGTTACTTTACTTTTGTTAGGTATTTATTTTTTCCCTCATATATATTTAGCTTCATTTTTAATACTCTGATATTTACCTAGATATTCTTTTCATTTATTATTTTACACTCTATAGGTGTCATATTTTAATATTATCCCTAAACTATTTTATAGATATGTGTGTTTGTGTGTCTGGGGGTTATTTTGGATAAGGTCTCCCATCATGTGAGATATTCCTACTCAGAACTAGTCTCTAAACCCATTCCTATTGGAGGAGATCTTAGGGTGACAATCTAGGATTTCTACCAACCCAGGTAAGTCCTAGGTGGGATGGGTCATGACAATGATGATCCAATTTAAGGCATCTAAATTACTACCCTATTCTATAAGTATCTATGATTTGTGTTGAATCTCTTATTGTAAGAGAGGGAATCTTCCACCCTCTATGGAATGATATTACCTCATGAATTAGATGAGGTATGAAAATATAGATTTGTGTAGTAAAGATTTTTACTAGGCTTGGGAATGTTTTTAAAATCCTTATCTCATGGGTAATTCCCCTTAATGAATCCTTCTAGGAAACTCCTTGATTAAACATGCATTTACTTATTCCTTTTGAGTAAATGAAAGCAGCTTCATCATATGAAACCTTATGGTATGAAAACCCTATGTATTTTATTAAATGAAACAATTGATTTATGATATCCTATGTGTGGGAAATTCATGTCTTGACTCTTTAAAAATTGAATATCTTATATGAATCATATCAGTTACAAATTAATTATACCATATGATTCATGGCGTTATGATTCCTTCATATTGTAAAGTACAATAAGCCACAAAAAATAATATGGTATCTCTTATATTCTAAAATATGATATACTCTAAAGGATTTGAATATTCTTTATACCATATTTATGTTTTACTCTATGATAAGCCATATCATACCATATGATATCACATGGATACACTGAATATTCCCTTTATACTCACCCTAAAGGTAACACCATGAGTTTTTGTGAAATAGTTTTTCCAATTAATTTAATCTTTTTGATATTTTCCATTCCATGAAACATTGAATATAGTATTTTTATATAAAATCACCATTTTTTCATACACTGAACTCAAGACTTATATCATCTTTTACTACATGAAACACTGAATTGGCTTGTGTAGCAGGAAATACCGAATATCTACAAAACATCATTTTTTTGTAATTATTTAGATGATATTGTTATAATATTTCCATTAAACTGAGTAATGTGAACATTAATAAAAAAAATTAAAATATTATTTATAAGGTTTCTATAAAAATAAAACATATTTATAATGATAAGTATAATTTTTGGTAAAGTCTTTATATGTTTAAAGATAGTATTTTCTCAAATGAATTCCTTTTTATGTCCATCTGTGAAATAAAATAAAATTTATTTTAGAAACTTATAGAAATTTAATTTGATAAAATAAACTTTATTTTTGAATTCGTAATTTTGAAATTAGTATATGGTGGATTCTTTATATTTTTCTGATAAACTCCATTATTGGATGAATAGTGGAAAATACTGAATTTTAATTCAAAACTTTTTTTTTCGTCTAATTTATTTATATATTTAAATTATATTTTCATTTATTATTAAATTATAATTAGATAAAATATAGATTAATTAATATAATTTAGTTCATTGTAACAAATTTTAAATTGAAATTGGATAAAAAAATTAACAAACTTTTGATCATTTTTATATTAAAAACTCGTAGTATCATCCCGTCTATGAAATTAAATTTAAATTAATTTATGTCACTTATAGAATTGTAATTTATAAAAATGGATTACATATTTTTAATTATAATAATTTTACTTTTCAAATATGTTTATCTTTGTTTTTTTCCAAAACTTTTAGTGAAAGAAATTACAATTAATTACAATGATTAAGGTGAAATTAATATTAATTTAAGAATAGACCTTAATATTAAGATCCAAATAACCTATAAACTTTTCTAGAATTTATTTTCTAGAAATGTTCAAAATTTAAAGATTTACTTGATTTCATGACCATCATCCCCTTGAAATTTATTTCAAAAAATTAAAAAGTTATTTTTTAAGGAAAATGTTTTCTAATATTCTGTAAATTATTTGTTTTAAAGTGGTTTTAAAAAAACGGTTTTCAAAATGTTTTCAATATTATTTTATAAGTTTATATGGAAAAAGTTTTTCAAAATTATTTCAGAATCATTACAAAATTCCCAAATTAATTTCTATTAGAATGGTTTTCAAAATGTTTTATTTTTTGAAGAGACTTTTCAACTAAGAAATGATATTTTTCTAAAAAAACTTTTAAAAGATATTTCAAAATTATATTCCATCTAATAATACATCCATTAATGTTACTCATTAAATTATGGAAAATGATCCAAATTTTCCATTCAAATTCTTTCTAAAATGATTTATGTTTTTATGGAATGATTCTTATGACCCTCATTTCTCTTCTATGGGTTATATGAATTCAGAAACTACTTGTTTTCATAGGTTATTACTAGATTAAATGATTAGTAAACCTATCTATTTTCCATAGGTTATTATGTGATGAAATGTTAATCATACCCATTTCATTTCATGGGTTATGATTTGATGATTATAAAACCCATATCTTTTTATGGGTCATAATATGATGAAAGTTTTATTATCTTGTGGCATCTGTATGAATGATTTTATTATGAGATGGGTGGGACCTATATCTCCCTACAATTCATTGGGTAATGATAAGTTATATATGAGCTCAAAGGGTATAGAGGTTATATCCCAAGACTGAATGAAGTATAGTATATGGGTTGTAGCCTAATCTTCAAAGTAAGAGGGAAGACAGGTTTTAGGCCAAGCCTAAAATTAAGAGGGTATACAGGTTGTAGCCTAAACCCTAAAACAAAAAGTTACAAGGGTTATATCACAATCCTAATAATAATCTATTACATGGGTTGTAGCATAATTCTAACGTGTTATAAATTTCTTAGTAGGTATCTTTAACATTAGATTTTCTTATGTGTATGCCATAAATTCCATGTCTTATCCCTATTTATGATTTCATGGATTATGCTCTAGATTAACTTATTATTCATGTCTTATGAACAGCCACCATTATTCCATGATTTGTTTTTATTATATTTGATATGCATAGTTTGATCTTCAAATGTTCTGATGTTGTTTTCATACCCTTATGTTCATGTTATATTTATGTATTTCCTTTATTTACCCTTACTAATCATTTGAGCTCACCCCTTTATTATGTTTCCTTTCCCCATGGTATGAAGAAATGTTTTTTATGTAGGATTACTAATGGAGAAAATATTTGGTGGAAACATTGAATATCTTTCTCTAAGTTAGAATCTTTTTTTCCAAGATTACAAAGGCACTAAACTAACATGCTCTTTGGTCGTCTGTTTTTGTAATTTATTAAGTATTCTACAAAAAAATGCAATTTCTATGTATGAAAAATAAAGGGTTGTTATAGTTGGTATTAGATCGAAGGTATAGTTAAACTTTGGAAACTAGGATAAGAAAACTTTAGTAAGATCCCAAGGTATTTTCTAAATATATGTCTAGGGATATCTCTAAGGATATATAAGGATGAGCTAAAATTTAGGAAAATGTCCTTAATTTTGGTGAAGGATAGATTGAATGGTTTCTAAGAAATACATCTATATCTGGAAACTACAAGTATACATGGTTCTGTAACATTGGTAACATGGAGTAACAACTCTAAAAAGGTGTGTCAGGCCTGACTCGACATAACCAAGTACATAAAAATGGGCCTTACTACACACCTAGTTTGACATTCTTGGGGGATATGTTTCATAAATTAATAAAATATTAATAAACCATCACGAAGGATGTAAAAATACATTGGAGATAAAAAAACCTTTGGATAAATCTAGGGTGTCATAGATTATTGAAGATGTCATAATTTATATATTATTTAGTTGGGTTTTCATGGTTATGTGGTTCCTCACTATAGAAAATGTTTCTTACTCTGTTATTTTTTGTTTTAGTCAATGCCCGGAACCTGAACTAATCACATTAATGGTAACTATGATGGAAAATGAAATGACTTTTCTCCTAATAATTTAAATGTTATGGGATATGGAATGAAAAATCTCATTGTTATGCTCATATACCTTTCTAAATCTTTGAATAATACTAAGATTCCGAACTAAAAAAGGAGGGAACAATGCCTTGTTGAGTAATTCTTGAAGAAATGTCCACCTTACTTTAGAGAGTCTCTTGTTCCACTTATTTTTGAGCACTAGTTTAGTATCACTAAAAAGATACTCTCCATTATCGAAGGTTCGGAATAGAAGAAAGTCATTCAGGTAGTTTATTGGATGGAAGGTGAAGCAGAGCAATGGTGGAATCTAATCAAGAATACAAAGAAGTGAGATAATATTGAATCCATGGATTATGAAGAATATAAGAACTTATTATTAAATAATTAGTTTCCTATTTTTCTTCATAATATTATGGAAAATGAGTTCCATGAGTTGAAGAAAAATGATGATGAGTCTTTTGGTACCTATGTGGCTAATTTTACAATATTTGCAAGGTACAGATATGGAATTATCATCCACCCAGAAAGTAAGGTTGATAGGTTATTTAGTGACTAAATCCAAGTCTCATAAGGTAATTGGACCTAAGAGACTTTAGTAGCTATGAAGATATTTTTATTTGTGCAATAAAATATGAAATTTATGTTGGGGTTACATATTAATCTCATGGTTTTAACAAAAAGATGAAGATGGAGTTCAAAGGGAAACTGAAAATCCATGGAGGTAAGAATATGAGACTCCCTTTATACTCTATGTGTGGAAAGAATCATGGATAAAATTGCCTTAAAGGGAATATTACCTATTTTAAGTGTGGAAAATATGGACATCAAGTGGCTAAATTCCAAAGTGATTAAAAAAAGTTATATAACGATGAGAATAAAGAGAATACTCCAAAAAATGAACCTCCCCCACTTCGATGTTTCAATTGGATAGAGTTTGTTAATTTTGGAAAAAAGTGCCAAAATCTAAGGGTTAATAATGGCAATGAGTTCCAACAACCTCTAAAGAAAATGGACAAATGGAAAGCATATACAATCTCAACTGATTTAGTGAGCCATGATAATTAGGGAACTCCATAGTAGGGAATTTCTTTTGGGATTTGGTAAAAATAAGATCTGTGGAAATCTTGTTTTCCATCATTTATTGGAACTTGATATGTTCCTATGCATTTATTATCTCCCTCTATGTAAATTTCCAATTACTGAAGTCACCTTTATTTTCTAAATTTACAAGGATGGAATCAAGATTCTAATAAGAACTTTTTTTAGATAAGATCCTATTTGAGAAATAAAGGGTGAATTATCTCTTGGAGGAATTTATGTTTTAAATAAGTATTTATGGTAATTAAATTCATCACAATGTTTCAAGATAATACTTAATGAAGGTGTTCACATATTTGGAATTTGAAAACTAACAACTACTTTTTGATATATGGAATATCAATGTTAATTTAATTACATAAACTTCTTTCTAAAGTTTTTTATTTTTATCTTTCAAAAGGGTTATAAGGATAACCATTTATAGAATGTTTAATTTAAAATTAAAAATAATTCTGTGAGATTAAAGTATTATCTCACCAAATGAGGATTTATAGATATTTGATAACCTGCACTAACAAATTTTTGTTGATGGTAACTAAAGAGATATGGGATGAAATATCATGCAGTTCATGATCTATTAGTGCTCGAGGAATGAAAAATCCACATTCCTTTTTAGATAAATAGGTGAAGTGGAAATTGGTCAATACATGACCAAATAGAGAGATTTTACTTATGAAAGGAAATTAAATTAAGTAAGTATAACTTCTCTTGAAATTATTCAACTCTAGAGAAAGGAACTTGAAACCGAAAAAAATTTCCTAGTACCATAATTTATTATAAATCAAATATCCCCTTATACCATCTCTTATTTATGGATTTTTTATTTTTAACTTTCTCATAACCATGTTCTCTATGACTCTCTATCAAAACTTGATGGTTCGATTTCTCTTCCATGTCTATGTTTTCACTTCCCACATGTGTTCTCCTATGTGGGAAACTAGTTATGAGTTACTTTAGGTAACCGTTATAGTTCAAAATTTTCCTTTTATAATGAAGTTTTATTGTTAATTTTTATGATGTAGATTATATTAGATGAACATAAATGTATTAAAACATTGATAACCCAAATTTATTTTTAGGGTGAAATTCATTTTAAAGGGGATAGAATGTATCACCCCAAGTTTTTTACAAATATTTTTTTTCAAATTAATTTAATATTTTTTATATTTTTAAATTCCTTCCAAATATAGTTTTTTTAATTTTATATCACTAATATTTGTTTGTGTGCTATAAATGCAAGATTTAAATTAGCTTCTACTGCATACAACACCGACTAGGATTTCATTTCACACAATACCGAGTTTCTACAAAAAAATCATGTTATTATTATAATTATTTAAACGAGACAATTATAAACTAGTCATTAAACTGATTAATATGAATAGTGATAAATACATTTAAAATATTATTTATAATGGTTCTATATAAATAAAACATATTTATAATGAAAAGTATACTTTTTTGTAAAGTCTTTATGTGTTTAAAGATACTATTTTATGAAATGAAATTCTTTTTATATGCTTCTGTGAAAAAAAAATTAATTTTAGACACTCTTAGTAATTTAATTTGATAAAATAAAATTAATTTTTGAATTCAGAATGTTTAAATTATCTTAGGGTAAATTTTTGAGATTTTTTTGAGAAACACAATTGTTGGATGAATGGTAGAAAATACTGAATTTTAATTCAAAAATACTTGTTCATAAAATTTATTTATATAGTTAAATTATATTGAAATTTAGTTTTAATGTATAATTGGATAAAATATATATAAATTAATCCAATTTCTGTAATTTAAACCAATTTCACATTGAAATTGGATATAAAACTTATAAATATTTTGTTTATTTTTACTTTAAAAACATGCATTATCATCCCAACTATGGGATTAAATTTAAATTAATTTTTATCACTTACGAGATTGTAATTTGGAAAAATGGTTTCAATATTTTTAATAAGAATACTTTATAATATCTTATTGGTTCAACTTAGTTTTTTACCAAAAATATTAATGAAAGTATTTAAAATTAATTACAACGATTAAGGTAAAATTAAGCTTAACAAAGGAATAAACCTTAAACAAAAATTCCAAATAACCTATAAACTTGTAAAAAATCCATTGTATAACTATATTTTGACCATATTCTCCATTTTATCTATTTTGGACCATTATTTGATATACTTGAAATGAGAAAAACGTGGGTGGAATCCCTTTTCCAAAAACATACAAGAGTATCGCTCCTCCTCCGCTATAAAAAGTTCTTCTCTCCTCACACTTATTCAAACCTCTAAAAAACATAGTTTCAACCAAGATCATCCCAATAAACTACCACAAATCCCCCTTTTATTCCTTTAAAACACATTTTGGGATTAAATCCAATCAAGGAATCCCTTTGGTGCAAACCAAAAGGAGTTACCCAAAGAAGAGGTAACATCCTTCCTAAATATCCTTTATTTTATTTTCTTTCTCCACCACCTCAATTATTATTATCACATGAAAAAATAATAGCCTTATTATCATAAATACACTGATGTTTTGTTATGTTAAGTTTTCTACCTTGACTTACACATACTTCCATCTAAAGGGTAATGGACTTATCGTTCTTTTGTATGGAGAACTACCGCATCACAAAACGATGTTGTTTGTTTTACCTTTACCACCTCTTATGGTTGGGAAATATGATGGAAAATATATTTTTATATTATATATATGATAATTTAGGATTTATTAATACTTTTTTATTTTTTATATAAATACCACCTTCATGATTTCCTTTTTTTAAACATGATAACTTCATTTGTGGAAGTGTGGACTACCGCCTCCTCAAACCGATTTGATTCATTCACATTTTACATGGAATGTATTAAGGATGGTTTGAGTAAAAATTTATGATATATATGAAATAATAATTATAATATAATGATATTATGTACATATATACATATATTTCATTTATTTTCTTTCTTTCAATACACTATGAAAATGGAAACAGCATTCATGCGTACGTACAGCCTACTGTCACCATAAATGGTGTATTCAATTTCATATATCTATCTTTTATAGATTACTATAAATTTTTATATAATAAAAATATATGATATATAATTAATTTTTCACATTTCTAAGCAAGTAAATCTAAATTAATGTAATAGGATCAAGAATTAAAATTCAAAACACGTATGATAAACAAAGCGGTTATTACCCGAAACATAACTTTAACATAAAATTGTTAATAAATGGGTAATATAAGGTCATAATAAAATATTATATTGTCGTATATATGTGAATATTTTTTTGTGATAAATTTATAATAAACCTATACTTTTTATACAGGATACTTGTTTGTGTACAATGAAATTCTAAACCCAAGGTAAGGGAATTTCATCTCACTTTTTATTTTTATAAGATTCATGCCTTATTCAACACTCATTTATTTTGTGTGGTGTGTATAATACCCTTGTATATATTATATTATTATTTTTATTACTATATTTATGGTTATTTACATAACCATTATATTATCTTACTTTCATGGAATTTATGTTTCAATAGTTACCAAATCTGTAAAGTAATTTTGTCTCAATTTTCCTCCTTTGAGACACATTACATGTTATAAACCTATACTTTTCCATGAGGTGTATATACTGAATTTGAAATGTTATATCATGAATAACCTTCTTTTAAATATATTTTAAACTTTATATAATGTTATTCTTTCCATTTTATTATGATTCAAAGTTACCAAATTGGAAACAGTTTATAGCTACAATATCATTGTTTACTGAGATTACTTATGATTATGCTCACAATGATGAAATATTTTGATCAATCTCCCAATAACCCTCATGATTTTTCTTAACCTCTATTTATTCATTTAACATCCAATTAATGGAACCATTTTTTCACTCTTTGGTGCATAACATTATCAAGAAAGTGTTTTTAAGAAATTCTAACTTTACCTCTCTCTTCAGCCGGAAATCTGAATTCCTTCAAAACCATATTTTATAAAAGGTTTCCAAAAATATTATACTATTCTCCTCTGGTAATTAAATAAAATTTTTATCTGTGTTTTACCTTTTTAAAACACGTTTTTAAAAAATGAATCTTCTTGTGGTTTTTCGGTCGAGGCAATTTTCTTAAATTTTAAGAATTATTTCTAAGTTTTTAGATAGGGTTTTTTGTTTGTTTGTATGTTTGTATGTATATATGTGTCTATATATCTATGATATTAATGGATTTATTATAGTGTTTGGTTATTGTTTTGTGGTATATATGTTATTCTTACAAGATATACCCAAATTTTATAAGATAATTTTTTTCTATAGGTGTTTTATATATTTCTGACATACACACATCTAATGATAAATTTTTAATTGATTTTATTTAAATAAGAGTGTGTTAGTTTAGAGAAAATTTTTTTATTAATGATTTTTTTCCATCATTATGTTTTGTTCTCAGACATTAGAAATATGAGGATGTGTTTCTATCTATGGGGTGATCTGACTTAGGAGACTTGATGAATCAGAGGATAAGTCATTAAATTTATTATAATTAAAAATATTATATTTTAGTTTCTAAAAATATAATCACATTTTATATTTTTGGAAATGTTATTATTTTACAAAATTCCAATAGATTTAGTATAGATTATTATTTATTCACATTAAATTATAAAAATTATATAGAGTGTGTCCTTAAAACTATATGGATGATTTAAATAAAAAAATTAGTTATTATATTAATTAATTATTAAGAATAACTAACACATAAGTCACTTTTATGATGAGAAAAATATTTTATAAAATAAAAAAACTATACGCACCACATTGGAATATTTTTTATTCAAAATAAGGTTATTTATATTAGTATTCAAATATTATTATCATTATTTGATAATAAAATAAATCATAACATCAGTTAAAACTATGACTTATTTCAAAACTATGAGTGATGTGTTTATTTGTTAAATAATGAAAAAAACTTATCATAACATATATTAGATGATAAACAATCAAAAATGTAAAACCCCGCGATTTTTGTTTGTATTAATATTTAAATAAATCATCTCTGTTTGGTAGCTTGTGATAAACGAAACACCAAAATAAAATGAATAATATATTATTTTATTATTCTAGAATATTACAACACAAAATGAAATACATTTTAAGATAACTAAATGAAACATAATTAATAAACATAGTAAAATAATTAAACCATAAGAAAATAAAAAACTAAAAGGATGAAATTATCATCATCTTGATATTCCATGAAGATCATACCTCCAATGATAACTATTAAAAGAATAAAACACATTATAAATATAATAAAAGTTTTAACAAATAAATTATAGAATAGTATTAATGATTTTAGATATTTATATAAGTCTATATATAGGAATTTAATATGATCCCTATATATATGGTTATTAGTTATTTGGTCATTCAACTAATAGTCGTTGGATGTATAGTCATTCAATATGTGGGCATTAGATATGTTTATATCCAATAGGTACCTTGATGTTGTATGGTTGTTAGTAAAAAATTAACAATAATATAATTCAAAAACAATAATAATTTAATAATTAAATAACAAGATATCAATCCATTAAAATGATTTATTATAAAAATTTATATTGTTTCTTAAATTTTATTATTAATATTAAATAATTATTTAGTGTGTTTGAAAAATTAATATAAATATTATAATACTAATGGATTTATAAAGATAAATGGTTAAAAGATAAATAAATAATTTTAATGGGATGGGATTAAAATATTTTAATATTAAAATGTATATTTTTTAAATAATTGTTTTTTCACTAAGTGCTGCATATTTTTATCTCAATAAATTAAATTCATCACTTTTAAAGGATAATTATAATTAAATTTTAAGTTTCAATGTATAAAAAATATATTAACACTCGTTTAATTAGTTGTTGATATGGAATAATATTAAAAACACTTACTTGTAAAAAAATATTTCTATAGAAATAATTTTTCCTGTGTATTTTAGGATAGCATTTAAATGTTGAATATCTAATATTTATAAAGTTAATTAGATTAAATAGACTCCAAATTTTGAATCAACATCTAAAAATTTGGTAAGAGTTCCAATAGCATTCTTTTCAAAAAAAATAATTTATTGAGTTAAAAACTAAGTTACCATAGTAAAGGAAAATGAGGTAAAAGGGTTGAAATAAGAGTTAAAGGAATAATATCTCTATCCTTATCCATAAATTGTTTTTATGAGTGGAATCATTACCCATATCTATTATATTTTCACCTTATGTCTACTTTATGAATTATATATTCCTCAAATCATATTTTTATATGATTTACATTGGGAAGTAGTTTTTACTACTAAGATAAATAATTCTGAGCCTTATATATCATATAATGCATGGTTGTATCATATCCTCCATTTGTCTTGACATAAAGGTAGTGGTTTTCATGATATTTTTCTACTCATATTTCATGATATTTTCCATCATTGGTTTTCATTTAATGAGTGTTATATATGATATAATGAATTGGGAAAATGATGTACATGATACTTGAATTAATCATCATATTTACCTATATATTGTAATATATGAGTTAACTAACAAAATACCCAAGGTGAGACCTCCAGGGACCTATAAAATCCTCATTTATCTTTGATTCTGGTTTAAGTGTTCTATGTCTTGGATAAAACTCCCTCAAACCCAAAGGTCTCATCATATTCCTATTTAGCCTTGTGAGGTGATAGCATGTCCTGGAGGTTGGGGAATTTTACTCATACTACGAGTGATTAGGGAACAACCTATGGATTTATCACAAGTTTTCATTCCTTTTTAATCTAATTGTGTGATATTTATCAACCACATCAGATAAAAATCATGATGTAGTAGAGGCATCTTCAATTTAATGTGTGAAAGGTTTTTTTAATGTTTTTAATTTACAGTATTTTATATGAGATTTCATTTTATCATTACAAGGTGATCTAAGGAATATGGTATATAAATCCCTTCTTATACCATGAATAAGAATTACTAAAACCATTATAAAACTTAAAGTGGTATCAGGTCCACATTGAGTTTTTTTTATTTTAAATCTTGGTTTAAAAATGATGAGCAATAAAAAAACAGAGCACCATAATTTGTGCAACACAATGTTGAAGCCCAAACGTCACCACATTTTGTTAGGGTATCTCATGAGGAAAAATGACCACAAGGTTTGGACCATGATTTGGAAACATTCTTTTCATACCACCATATTAAACATTATTGCATGAATAATCGGAAGGAAAACTCCACCATGTTTAGGAGGGAGCAGTCTTCTATTGGAATTAGTTGATGCTTGTACTCTGGTGGATGATATAAGGTGAGGGACTATTTAGTTTTTCATATAACCATAGGAATTTCCACACCATTAGACCATGATGATCTCCACATCATGTCACAAACTTTTTTGTGTTTAAAAAAATTATTTTTAAAATATTCTACATTATGATTTGAATTTATTTATTTTTAAATTGTTTATAAATAAAGATAAAGGGTATTCTAGGAATAAACATAAATTTAAAAAAACCATTATATATTATTCAATTATAAAGAGTTTGTAATTAATTAATTATTATATATAAAACATCTACTACTATATATTCTTTAAATATTAAATGTTAATATTTATAATTTCTTTTGTAGAATTATATTGCATGCCTAGTGAATTATAAATAAAAAATTTATATAAAAATAATGAGAGATAATTAAAAAATTGATTATAAATTGCAAAAAAAGGCATAATATAAAGGTTTTTGTGTTTAAATAAATTGCTAAATATTTTTAATAATCAATTTGAAATAATATAATTAAGGACCCTTATTTGTAATATTATTTAAACCACATAAAAAAGTTTTTATAATTTATTTGATCAAGGTTTAAAAAAAATTAAATATACGACATTAATATTATATAAAATATATACATAATAGAAAATGGGTTATAAACTTGTTTATAATTAATAAATTATCATATATTTAAAACAGAGTTATATATGATGTATAATTTGGAGATTTAACATTATTATTTGAATGTAAATAGTTTATATACATTATTATTAAATTTTCATAATGATACGTTAATTATGAAATGTTTATAGTTATATTTTATTTATGAATACCTCATAACTAATTTCCACCTATTTAAATAATTTAAATGTTAATTTATATAAAATCTTATTACATAATTTATTCATATTTTTTAATTGTAAATATTATGAATAGTTTTATACTTTAAAAATAAAATTTCAAAGTGCATTTGATGAAATTTTAAATCCTTTCATTACATGGTGAGAGTGTAAATTTAAAATTTAGTTTTCATTTTTCATGACCTCAATTTGTTATTGGGTTATTAGTTTAGTTATAGTTATTGATCATAGTTTGTGTATATTATGTTCTATAATTATTTTTAAGTAAATTATCTCTTGAATAAAGTCTCATTGTGTTGAGAGACTTGGGGTCAGACTTCCCATCATCTAGGAGGTTAATGCATTACTCTAAAAGGTTGAGGGGTTTGATATCTGTCTTTTTGGGATTACTCATGTAGATATTATCATTATCATGTAATTATAAACCTATTCATTAAGTGTTCATATAACTTATGAATATCATGTATTTATATATATATATATATATATATATATATGTTTTCCCCCTACTTTTAAGTGAGTAAAACAAACTTATTGTCATTTTAAGGAGTTACACATCAATATTGATTAACCATATTAAGTTGGTGGAGGGAATATGATTCCAAAAATAAATCATTAGATGTATGAATGAATAAGGGGTTAAATATGATACATTATGATGAGACTAAATCCCATTAAAAGACTAAGTTTCATATTCCTTCTAAAGAATCACTTTTCAATACCTCAATCGTTCAACTACATAAATTTTTCCAAATAAGGGTGCCCCTGTATTATCTTTTGTAAGGAAAAAAAGTAATGGGTGACACCGGATCAACCTTGGGTTGGTTATTCCAAAGAATGGTGCCCCTAGATTTTCTTTTATTAGATTATTCTTGGAATTTATTTTTGATTACACTTATATGGGAACCCCTTAATAAGGATAATGAAGGAATAATGTTAGGTTAATACATATGATAGATTGAAAAATGTGTTATAATCTTGACTATCCTAGATTCATATTTTATATGATTTATATGATTCCTTACCTAAATAGTAAGTGGTGAAAGGATTGAAAAATTGGACTCATTTCATAGTGAAATTTATATTTTCAGATACAATTATATGTAATACATTTAAAAGGGGGTTATCATTTTAGGGGGACCTCATTTAATTGAAGTATTAATTAATAGTAATAAAATATGAATCGCATATGAAAAAACCTCATTATAGATAATGTCATAATTATCACCCATTTTAACCATATGATATATTCTGGATAATGAAAAACTGAATGAAAGTAACTTCCTCAACTAGTACCAAAAATTTAGAATCGTTATCAAGAAAGAGAGAAAATTTTAGGTATTCAAGCAACCGCTTCCAAAGGATCCATCTAGTGAATCCATCCCACAAACATAGTTACATACCTATGAAAATAATATAAAGGATTCACTATAGGCTTCCATAGTCATTCTTTTCATCAGGGAGTATAAGTTTCATAAGTAAAAGGAGTATATAGATTCATATAAAACTATAAACTACCTGAAAAGGATCAATCAAGAGTAATCTAGACCTGAAATTTATGAGGTGTTAAAGCATATTGTTTGATGTAAAATGGTAGAAATTACCTCTATATCAACTCATGTACCAAATATGATTGGGTATGTTGAAAATTTTGATAGATGTGGTGCACGTATTAAACTAGAATTTTTTTTATGATTTAATTTTTTATTTACTGCTAGAAAGGTTCTAAAATTTTGTTTCTAATTACAATATGTGTGAATTATATAAACCCTTAACTGATCTCTTTAATATATTGAGTATATATGGGCATAAAATGGATGTTCCACTTTGATGTTCCATAATTATGTTACAAAAAATAAGGGTAAGGATTTTGGAAAGAAAGTAAATAAGTGAGATCATGGAGGGTTCAAGCCTCTATTTAAATTAAATAAGGAGGATGGAAAATTTTATCATTGTGTCCATATTTAAAATATGAGAAGTAATAACCTGTATTACCTAAAAGTTCATAAAATCCATGTGGAAATTTAACATAAGGTTTAAATGTTATATAATTCAATTATTAGATTCCAAAAGGTATATGATACCATCTATACATTTTACAATTGTTGTAAAAATAGTGGAGTTTAGAAGTAAGGAAAGAATTGAAGGTTGAAGCTTGAAGTAATGGAGTAAGTGGTTACTCCATTTAAGACTTTGATCTCAAGTAAGACTCCATGCTGTATGAATTTTTGGATGTGTATTTTTTATCTATTTTTTAACTCTTTATAATAGGTTCAAATAATTATTGTTTGAATAAATGATATAAATTTTTTTATATACTTATCATTCATCCAAATTCTATAACATTGTTAAAAGGGTTACATGGATAAATAGTTTTATCCATGATAAACGTGTTTATCCAAATATAAAGGAATATATTCTCACCAACCATCGTTGATTTTAATGACCTTTTTCAAGTGTAAAATACATCAGAACCCAAAGAATATAATATATCATATTAAGACAATAGTTTATTTATTATACATATTCCTCTTAAAATTAAATAAATTTTATTTTAAAAAACAAGTTTTTTCTGATTCTTTTAACAAATATTCTAAGAAGAATATAGAATCTAAGAACCTAGTGGGAGTATGTTTTAACTTATATAAGTTCAATGTTTAAATAATATATGGTACTATTTAAAAGTTAAATTCATTTTTCACAATCCTAAAGTGTTGAGGATAATATATGGTAAAGAAAAATATAAATATTTTCATTTATATACCATCAATACCTTCCAAAATGATTACACCATTCCTTTATAAAGTGAATTTTAATTAGTATCTTTAACGTGTTATAGGGTATGTTGGAAAAAGGGAAAAGTAAAATGTTAAATTTATAATATCAACATAAATTTCACTTCATCCTAAATAAGTTTAGGATGTTCTAGAGTGTGGTAATGTAAATAGATAAACTGTTTTTCAAGGAAAATATTTTATATAATAGGTTATAAGGATGTGGATTATGAAATTAGAAAGAGTTCTAAGTAGAAAACATAATTACACATCATAACATTTGATGTTGTGTAGTTAATGAGTTTGAATATGTTCTTGGAGTGGAGCATAGGGAATGTGACTCCTAAAATATTATCATTATTCAAATTTTCTTTCATTATAGATGTTAATCACTGGAAAATTAGGGGTAGGTCTATATCATATGATCATATAGGTATGTGGAAAGAATTAAATAGATATTTAATGAGTTAAATATATCCCTAGATGTGTGGTATATATATCTCGAATCTATGAGTTTATTACATATTATTTGATATAAATCCACTTATGTTAGTATTATTAAACTTTCTTATAAGTGTTTTAGATTAAAAATTTTAATATATAAAATGAAATCACTACTTCATCATTATTTCATGTTGGATACATAAATGTATATATAGATATGGATTTTGTTAAGTTTAATAATAATTTACCTATCATTGTATGACTTTGAGTTATCTAGAATCAATAATTCTTATGAATTATTATAGTTTATAGTGAAATTTTAAGGTTATAATGATTAGGACTCTCAAATACATATACAAAATAGGTTTATGAGGTATGAATATAAACTAAAATAGGATTATTTGTTTATGATATATTTCCGATCAATTATACCACGTATGGTTTCATACATTATGTATTTGGTATACTATGGATACATGGATCATTTTTTATCCCCACTAACAAGGTTGGTGAGATACCTAGAATGATAACCTCCATAATTTGATACCATTATTACACAATTCGAAAGAAACATATCTAATAAGTGGGTGGTTGGATATGTTTCTCATCAGGTCTTCAGTTGCATCTTTAACAAATGGTATTTCTCCACTTCCATGATGAGTATGAAATTAGGGTCCTTGGATGAGATAGACTAAGGAGTGTGGAACCACACCTAGATTGTACATATGATGTTATAATCTAATTATTTTAGGGATAAGTGATGTGCCCAAAATGATGAATGAGATGTGATGTATTCATTGACCAAGTCAAATTATAGTTTAAGTATTGAGAATGTATAAGTTGGATATATGTGGTTGACATACACTTTGTCCCATGGTCACTCCAAGTATTAAATAAAGGGAACATGCAAGAATACATGCTTACACATGATGTAAAATAGTGTACATGGGTCTAAAGATGGAAGTGTTTGATGGAGATCACACTGAATCCTTTTGTAGCATGAGTAAAATAGATACTTTTTAGAGTCTTAACATTATTGAAATTTATATATCTAGTTATCCATATTTTCTTCAATGTTACAAAGGAATGTGGGGTTATGCTATATGTATGACTCAATGGGGATTTATTGTGACTTGTAGATCTACTCAAAAAAGGTTTTTTTAGAGTTAATCCAAAAAGTTTTTGGATGTGTGTTCACAAGGTATTACATATGATGTAATACACAGTGATGTTAATGATATCATTCCAAAAGTTTTTTGGAAAATATTCAAAAGGAAATTTTTTATATGGTTTCATAAGATATTTCATACGATAAAATTTAAGGTGAAATGGAGAAATGTCTTTGAGGTTTTAGTTCAAGAGGTAGATTTAAATATATATTCCCTAAATACAATTTTCATATGATTTACTTTTTGAAGTCATCTTTATAACTGAGGGAAAACAATTTATCCTTCACTTATATATAATTCATCATTATATAATAACCTCAATTTGTATCAATGTAAAGGTATAATATCTCCTAATATTATACTTATATCATGGATTGAGTTTTACCATGTTGTATATCATTTATGGAGTTTTGTATATGATATAACATAAAGGTAGAATGATGAATATGATTCTTGCATAGACCAAAATAAAAATTCATACATTGTAGCATATGAGTTAATATGAAAAATGTAAAAGGAGAGTCCTTGAGGGCCCTATAAATAGTCCATTTCCCTGTGATGGTGGTTGTATGAGTTCAACGGCTTGGCCAAAACTCCCAAAAACCAAAGCTCTCATCATCTTCCCTTTTTATCTTCATGATCCGCAAACACATTGCAGAGTTAGCGGCTTTCACTCCTAAAATGAGTGATTTAGTAATATCCTATGGATACCTCTAGAGATGGTAGGATTTATTTTTTCCACTCTATTGATATTTATTAACCCGATCTGATAAATATCGAGTATTTTTACAGGTATCTTCATTCTAAGGCATATGAATGTTTTTCGTGTTACTCATTTATAGTATTTTATAAATTATTGTAGTTTATAATTTCAAGGTGATCTATGAAATATGGCTTATAAATCACTTTAAATTCCTTTAATATGTGTTATTAAACCACTTATCAACCTTACACATTCCTTATAAAATGAAAACCTTACACCTTAAGGAATGAATATTTTCATAAATTCCATTGAAAGAACCCTTATAAGAGGACCCCTCCTCTACCCTTCCCAAGACACCTTTTCCCTTTAGTTCTCTCTTAAAAACCTAAAAAAATCCCACCATTAAGGAATTAGTTCATTTTTTGAACTCACTAGTACCAATAAAGTTTCTTAAATCTTTCATTCTAAAGGAACCTATTTCGAGAAGGAGAAAATTCATCAATGTATTTAGTTATTCACCATTTCATTCACTTATATTCTCATACAAACACTTTACAAACCTCATTATACTATCTAATTATTCTATATAAATATAATTACCCTTCCTTGAAAATTATTTTACCATTATATAACACTATACTCTTACTCATTCATTTGTATAACATGGTCTTATTTGGGTCGATTCAACCACCAACATGAATAATGATACAACAACCCCATAATTTTCATCATGGACGAGTATCAAAAACTTAATTCAAGAAATATATCATATAAAATAATTAATTTACTTTATGAATGTGATTATTTAATGGTAACACAAAAATGAATAGTCATCATTGTTATTAGTAATTTACCTAAAACATTCTCATCATAATTTATATTCTCACAAACCATACTCATACCTTCCATAAAAGGAACATGAGAATGCATAAATAATTTAAACACAGTGATTCCACTACCTTGAATAATATGGTAATGATGAAGTTTTTATTAATGAAATAGGATCAACATCTCCCTTATGAAACTTGTTGGAAATGATCAAAATTATTAATGATTAATGATCAAAATAAATAATAACTAATAAGTATATGAAAATTAAATGATTATAAATAAATAGTGTTAAATGATATATATGATAATATGGTTTATAAAAAATTTATTTATACGGTTATAATTATTATAAATAAGGTGAAAGCACCTTTGTGGAAATCGGGAGTAAAGGTAATGCTTTCTTTTCCAATCTCACATTGAAATCTTGATTTTGTCTCTCTAAATTCATATTTTGATATATTATATATAATTTCTCTATAATATCACATTTATTTTCTTCTAATCTATTTTTTTGGGTTTATATGAAATCATACCATTTCACCATTATTTTTCCCACAATTCAACTAAAAGGATACTTGTCATTGGATTCAACCTTATCTTTTCTTTTTGTTCAACAATATTTCTCCCAAATCTCTATGTTTGTCATATACTTCAGGTGATGTACTTATCCCTACTTATATGATTTATTAAGTTCATTTTCTACTTACATTGACTTTATTTTACAAAAGATTGAAAGGAATATTTTTTTCTATTTTACAGAGAGTCACCTTCTCACATAATTTTCAACAGTTTTCTTTAAAAATATGTTTTTAGTGTTTATAAATATTCAAATAGATATTTATTTAATTTCTCATCATTTTTATAAAACTATAGTTTTATAAATTATTTAATTTTAAAATAAAATCTATCAAAAATTAAATTATATTTCTTCTTCATTTTCTACATAATCTTATATTACTATTATAAAATGTATTCCATATATTTCAATATATTTTATTATTTCTTATTCTTCATTGGGAATGTCCTCTAATGATATTGTCCATATTATTTCTTTGAAAGTATTATGATCATTTGTTATGTAATTTTCATGAAACCCATTTCATTATCTATAGTTAATTAAAATATGTTTCACTTATGAATGTTTTCATATTCATGTGGAACCCATATGTATTCATTTTCATTATGTGAAGGGTGGTTCAAGAATTATATAAACCTCCATAAAGTTAGGTCAAACTTTATGTATCATTAGATGAAATTCATGATACAAGGTAATGAACCCAATCCACAATTTTTATAGTAATTATAAAGACGCAAACATGTCATATATAGACCTGAAATCTTAATATATGAGAATCCATTAAAAAACAAAACGATCTACACCAGAATCGTATAGGTCAAGTATCATTGGAAATGTTGAAACATAAATGAACGTTCTATAAGTGAACTACATAATCACCCACAAAGTTCTTCATAACTATAAACCTTCATATTAACATCATACATAATACCTTGTATCATAACTTGGGGAAAGGAAATATAATAAAGGGTGGTCTTAGATATTATTAAGGGTAAACAAGGGAGATATCAACATAGTATGAGCATAAGGGTTTGACAACAACATAATCACATTTAAAAACCATACCCTACACATCATAGATCATTATCCTGCTCATGGAATAAATATTGGAAGTTTATAAGATGCCAATTATAATGTAATTGAAGAACATGATCCATAAAAGAATAACATTGGCATAGGAAATTGATTTTTGGTTTACAAATGATCATAGAAAATCATTTCCTTAATAGTCAATGCTTATTTCCAAGGCTATCATAGTTGAATGGATTCACGCCCTAAACCAGAGTAGTAGTCAAGGATTAATCAAAAGACTATCATAGTGGAATAATTACCCTACTAAACTAGGATCATACCACATACTAGTCTAGTTTATCTCATGAGATGTTAATCGTTACCCAATGCATTAGAGGGAGATAAAGGTCCCACCCATCCTTGGTTATAATGTGACCATCGTCCATTGTCATTACATAACCACCATCCCTGTTTATAATGTTTACATCATCACATAATGAAAACTATACATAATTATTTCAGAAGATAATAAAACATTCATCATATCATAACCCATGAAAAGAAATAGGTTTCATAAATATTTCATCATTGCATAAACCATAGAAAAGAAACTAGATTCATAAAAATATTATCATCATAAACATAAACAATAAAAATAAAGAATATTGATAGTACAATAAGATTATGTACATAGTAAAACATTAGCAACACCAATAGTTATTTTCATTGATGAATAGAAATTCCATAAAATATAATTAAAACTTTCTTGGGGAAAACAAACTTTCCATTTTAAATAACATCATTAAAATCATAAAAAAATTCCAAATATCTAGGAAAAAAAATTATGTGAAAAAAAAACTTCAAAAATTGTAAAGGAATCTTATAATAATTTAGTGGATGTAACAGTATAAATTTTTTTTCATGTTGTAAATGTTAAAACAAAGATTTGTTTCACATTTTTGTTAAAATTTTCAAAAGAAAGATGTTTGGAAAACAACAGGAAGATTCCCTTTAAAAAAATTTGTTAAAATTAAAACATGGGTAAACATTTCATTAAAAAATAATTGTATAAAAATGAAAACTTTATTTAAAACATTTTTATAAAACATGTACATGGAAGAAAAGGGGTTTTTACTCGAATTGAGAAATAAATTGATTTTCCTTAAAAACATTATTTTGGTATGTTTAGTTCATAAATAGAGAAAAATGAAAGGAAACATTTATTATAAATATGTAAAAATATGAAAATAAAATTAATTATTTTCTTTAAAGACGGTTCAAAATATTTCATCATCAGATACATAATTATAAACAATCTCAATAAACAATGAGATTGTAAGATAAAACCTTTACCACTTTGGTATCTTTTGAGTCATAAGCCCCATGAAATAAAGAAAATTATATGGATATATATATATATATCTATCATAATTATCATGATAAATATCATGAAATAATTTAGTGGTCAATATATACTCCACACAAAATAAATAAGTGATGAATATGGCATGTGTCCTGTGGAAATAAAATTCATAAAAAAATACCTTGCCTTTTGTATCGTCTTCCTTCATGCACATTAAAACCTACTTTATAATAAATATTAGGTTCATATAAATATTTTCCAAAACCATACTCATATATATCAAATAATATATTATTTATTTATGACCTTTTATTACTTTTTTATTAACAATTCCTATTTAAAATCACATTTTTGGGTAATAACTGATATGCTTTTCATGTATGTTTTATTTTGGTATTTTCAGTCCTTTTTATTTGATTGTAGTTCCATAATATTCATAATTTTAACCATGATAAAAATGATATATATATATATATATATTCATTATATAAATATTTATAGTAATCCGTGTAATTTAAATACAGAAAATGAATTACACCGTTCATGGAGACGGTAGGCCATACGTACGCATTAACGTTGTTTCCATTTTATCTATGGAAAAAATGGAAGAATGGTAAATATTAATTCATCTTTCTATAATAATTATGATTTTATATATATCACATATATTCATTAAATTTATTTTTGTTACCTTCCATGTAAAGTGTTAGTGAAAAATAAATCACATCGTTTCATGAGATGATAGTCCAACGTACACATGAGTGACATTATCGTATTCCCACATAATAGAAATTATTAAGGTATGTGTTATATTATATTTAAATAAGTATAATAATATCATAAATATCATATATATATATATATATTAAATCCACCATAATATCTCGTCTTGAGAAGTGGTGATGGAAAATGAATTACATCAGTTTGTGATGTGGTATTTATCCGTACACATGAATAACGATTTTGTTTCCCATTTGATGGAAGAGGAGATGGATGGATTTCATTACATCAACATAATAACAAATCTTTATATGTGATATTTTTTATCATTATAGTTGTAGAATATTTGAAGGATGAGGAAAAATAAATAATACAAAAAAATTAAGTTTAAGAATTCTACCTCTTCTTTGGAGAGCCTCTTTAATATTATACATAAATCCTTATTATAAGGAATTAATAGTAAATATAAAGCCTCTTGGATATATTTAGATAATTAAGAAATATATTTTGGTAGTTCCTGGCTAAACTAATGGTTTTTGGAAGTGTTAAGAGGATCGGAGAGGGTGTTTTCTTTTATAAGTGGGGGATAGGACACAATTGAAATATTTGAAAAGAAAAAGGTGTGACCAAATTTATAACAATAACAGAGGCTTCAAAATGGATCATTATTGAACCTTAGAGGTCATAAGGTCAAAATATGTCCATAAAATGGGAATTGGAGAAGTTTTTTGGTCATTTAACCTCATTTCTTTTTAGGTTAAAACCCCTAGTATACTTGTTTAAACCTTAATTATGGTAATTAAATTTTAATATGTTGACAATTAATTTTAGACAAAAATTATGTAGACATTGTTATATAATATTAATTATTATGATTCCAAATATTGAAGCCATTATTTTAAATTCCCTTCATAGAAGTGGCAAGTATAAAAATTTTGAATATAAAAATTCAATATGAAATTGATTCCAATAAAATAAATTTGATTGGTAAATAGATAATTGAACTAATTTCACTTCTAAAACTATATTAAAATAAAATTTAGATTTTTGATTCTTTAAAATAAAAGTTTGTCTGAAATAAAAATTTGTAGTTTTTTACTATTCATTGAAAAATTAACATTTATAGTAAATTTTAAAAAAAAAACTCCTCAAATATATTTTTAAATGAATATTTTAAAAGTGAATTTTAATTTTTTAAAAACATTTTTTGAAAGTGTAAAAAATTAATTTTATAATTTTTTTCATGAAAAATAGTAAAAATCGTTTTTTTAGAAAAAAGTATTTTTGAATCTTATAAAGACTTTACTAAAAATTATATACTTCTTTATCAATATGTTTTAATTATATCACACTATTATGATTAATTTTTTAAAAAAAATTATTCCTAATCATACCTCTATTTTAAATGGAAATGTTTTAATAGTCAAGTTGAAATAAGAATATTGATAGTATATCATGGTTCATTAAAACTCGGTGTTGTGTATAACGAAATATATCAAAGAAATTAAATTTATTTGAAATATATATATATTTAAAAAAACAAGTTGTTAAAATAATGGTTTTTGAACCCAATAAACTATGTTATGGGACTCTTTCAACTGTGATGATGGTCTTAGAAATGAGCCTTGATAGAAGAAATGATATTATATGTTTTTGGTGAAACATTTCTATGTTATGTATCAATGGATTATAAAAAAATTATAATGACTCTCAATTCATTTGAAATTTATTTCATATTATGTTGAAATTATTGAGTAATGATTCATTATTTATTATACATGTTTTATTTGGTATGATTTAATTATGTTATATTCATGTACTTTGATTATGTTCTTATACCCACATGTTCATCATATGATCACTTAAGATATTCAATTGACATATTTTATGTCCACCCCTTACCAAGAATCTAAGATCTCACTTTCTTATGTTTCCATTCCTCTCGTAGTGAAGTATATTATTATGTATTATATGTGTGAAAGCGTGTTATGTGTTATGATTATTTGTTAGAGATTTTGAAGAATGTTTGAAAAATAATTTGGTTATGTATATAATCTAAAAATACACTAAAAAATAGCTCATGTTATGTGATTTTTTGTAATATTTAGTGAATATTCATGTAAAATAATTTATTATACATGTATGTTATGGTTGTGTTATCTAAATAAATATAATATATAATATATTTAATAAAGAAAACAAAATAGGAGGATAAAAAAAGGCACAAAAAACATTCTTCCCTAACCTTATCATTATATATTTATATATAATACATAAATATATTATCAATGGTCTAAATATATTCTTAACCTATAAGTTCTATCCCACAAGTAGAATCTTGTATAGAGGATAATGAAGAGTTTTGGTTGGTAAATGATGTCCTGAGGAAGCATCGCCAATTTGAAATTTTGGAATCTATAATACTATTTTATTTTCAACCCCCACCACCCTGAAAATTATTAATTTCAAGTAATATTATTTATAATTCATTTAAAACCTTATAGAAAACACTAGTTATGGAAAAATTATAGGGTTCCATTTCTTTTTGAATTTTATTTATTAAAAAACGATATCAGAAAATTTCAATGGGAAAACTAGATTGAGGGGAAATAGTACAAAACATCTAATTGAGCCTAATGAAATCACTATTTATATTGAAATAATAGAATCCCCATATTATAAATAAATTTATATAATGTTTTAGTTGGTAATTCCATTATGAATAAATCTATAAGATTATTATATGAACTAATTTTTTAGTTATCAAACTTCCTCTTATTTTAAATCTAGTGACTAAAAAATAATTTTAGTAGGAGATGATTCCCCATATTACATTTGATATAAATTCAATTTCATTATATATTCCTTATTATCCACATGTAAATTCATGGAAATATTAATTTTCATATTCAATGTAAAACCATTTCTAATATAATAAATAATTGATCTCAACCATGAACCTTCTCGACATTCCTCATGAATTGCAATAAACTCAGTATGATTGGAGGAAGTCTAAAAAATAATTCTTTATATAATTAAAATAAATTATAGTTTCACCATCTATAAATTAATATCTAATTTTAAATAGATCATTATGTGGACAAGGAAAAAAATCAACATTAGCATACTAACCAGTTTTTCTTTATAATTTTAAAATATAACAGCCCTCTAGGTCAATATATCCATAACGGAATCATAATATACATTTTATATCATTACATTATCTCGGAGTTGAAGAATAATTATACCTTTCCAATAAAGATATATCTAATATTTAATTATCATTCAGTGACATTAGTGCTCATATAACACTAGGATGTGGTACTTCTGGACAAGGAAATTCTTTATTATCTATCATGGTCAGAAAATATAATTTTTATCAACATATAAAATATAAATTAATGTTATAAATGTATGTGACTTATATATAAAAATTGCATATAAATTTTAATATAACATGATTATTGGTCAAAAAACACATCTTCATAATATTCAATTGGAAATCCATATAAGAAATTTATCTTTATAAAGTAGTTCATATCAAATTTGTTATTTAAATATTCAACTATTAAGGAAATATAATTATATTACCTAATAATATTCAAATTACCATTCTATATTCAAATGATTTCCAATTAAAAATTAAAATTTGATCATGTTGGATCCATTGGGGATTATTCTGGAAGAGAAGGGTGAATCTAGGTATGAAAATTATAAAACATTCCTTTAAACGATCTTATTCTATCAATTTGTTAAATAATTTTCTATTATCCTTCTTATATAAAGAAAATATAGGATTAGGGATAATAAATTTTACTTGTTTCACCCACACTAGACTATATCCAAGGAGTATGAAAAGATAGTATACTGATATATCAAATTCACTAAGATCGCTTCTATTTATAATTGTTATATTAGATTCACAATCCTTATGGTTTTTTTAACTTTTACTCTTGAAAGTTCACTACTCTATTCACATGTTATAATGAACTTCCAATTATAAGAGAAATGGAAGATAATTTTCTAAGATAATATCGGAATTACATCATAATATTGTGATTAGTGTTAATCTTCATCTTCAATATATTGATCATCTCGATCTTCTTCTTCCTCCTTCAGAATTATATATTAATAATTTCCAAACTCTCTGTGTATTCCCACATATATTTTTATAATTTTATTTTCAATATAGTTATATATTAAGAGATCTCTCCTATATCATTAAAATCGGTTATATATTCACTCCTTGAATATTTTTTGGTCAATGTCGTCCAAATATTTAAAAAATACAAGTAAAATCCATTAATTAAAGACATTATTTTTCCTCTTTTCATGGAGATGAGAATATTAAATTTTGATCCAAGATCTTCAAAAACCTTGAAATTATTTTTTACATCATAGAGTAGTTTCTTTGGTCAATCATTATTTTAACAATGAAATTCTATCTTGGATTTTTTTAAATAAGTGTTGAATTTTTTGGTTGAAAATTGAGTTTTATATAGATTTAGTGATGCGTGGATATATATGGAGATGATTACTATAAATTATAACCACAATTTATAAAGGTTTAATGATATTAATAAACATTGAAGTGAAGTTTGGTGATGATCATGACATATCTAGTTAGGAATTATTGGAGCTACTATAGTTTTTATATTGAGGGAGTTAAGAAGAAAGCATAAACCACATGAATACTTCAATATATCAAGGTCATGGTATAATGAGATAAATACATGGATTTTGATGATAAAATTTAATTTCAATGATGTTATTATATATAAGACTTGTCTTATTCTTGTTTACTAAGGTTCAATAAGGAGAAATATAATGGAAAGAGTTATTTGGAAAGGGATAGTGGTAGTTTTGGTGACAAAAGGGAACATCACAATGAAAGAGTGTCTATAATTCCATGAAGGTTGGTATGTAAGATTAATTCAAGAATTAAGAATAAAACCATATAAAATAAAATTATATATAATAATAAATATGGATTAATGGATAGATATTTATTTTGTGAAGAAAAATACCATGCTAAAATAGTCTCAGGTAAGGATAAACTGGAGATATATAAGAATAATGGGTTGAGGATCATTCCAAAACTGGAAGACCATATCATAAGAGATATAATGTAAGAATAAATGTATTTTCAGTTAGAATGGTATTTTTTAATAAAGGAAGTTACCATACAATAACTGGTTATACAGAGGACTAAATCAATACATTGTAAGAGTAAACCTTTTCATAACCGGTCATGTGTAAGAGTAAACTCATGTCATATAAGAGAAAATACTAGAGTTCCACATCAAAATAGGTATCACCACACCACAATATGTGTTAATTCAATTATTATGGGATAAATACATGTTGCAGTGAGAGTTCGGGAAAAATTATTATGGATCTAGAATTTCATGGATTAAGAAATTGGGTCCATGTGTGTGTGTCACTCTACAATAGTGAGAGATCTAATATGGATCACACCATTACTATGTGACTACTCTATGTGAGATGTGATTTTGGTATAATTCCAAAAATATTAGTTTTCTAAGGATTTTTGTATTTTCACCATGAAGATGGTTGTCACATTTTAATAGCCTTGAGATTCAAAGAGATGTGGAAGATTAAATTGTGATTCCCAATGAGTTTTAATTGATATTTTCTTCGATTTTTTTATCTATATTTGGAATAAAGTTTTCACTATAAATTTTTCCATCATGTTACAGTATGGGTGATGTTGAGATAGATAATGTTGTAATAAGGATAATCTTGTCACAATTAGGTGATTTATAGATTATCTCTAAGATTCATTTTAATTTTATAAAGTATAATAATTGTTTTGAATTTTAAGGGGTATAATTAACCTAATTGGATGAATTTTAAAACATTTAATCCTATGGGACACATGGAATTATCTTAGAGGATTAAAAGAATAATTTTTAATCTTAACTATTTATTGGAAAGTTGGAGACTTGTAATATCATATAAAAACTAATCATAATAGTTCTAGAAGTTGTGAAATTATATTGAAAAATCCAATTCAAAAAATAGAATAAGATATGGGACCCATTAGTAGATATTTTCATTGATCATATCAAATATATTAGAGTAAGGAGCAGAGAAGTTAGGGTTTTATTGATATATCTCATTGTTGAAGAGGTAAGAAAAGACAAGAAAATTATATTGTAGAATTATCTTTATGAATAAAAAGTTGTATAGTATTGTATTCATCTCGAAGAAAAATAATTAACCCTTATAATTATAGTTTATTCTCTTTTTGATTTAATGGATTAGAATTGTAGTGAAGTGGATCATAATGGAACATCCATTCTAGAATAAATAATTTAAGGGGAATCAGTACCTTATAATGATTTAGAAGAGACATTAATTTATATAAACTATATAAAAAATCCTCACAACTATAAACTAAAAAGGGATTACATGAAGAAATTCATAGAGTGTAAGAAGTGGGACTTCCCCTTTGGTAAGGAGTGATCAATACCTAAAATATTTATAGGTAGTTCACCATAGAATAGAGTGACTATGAGAAAAATTATATCCACTGAACAGTGAATAATATTATATTTTGTAACCTTGACCCATCATTTGTGTGTGGTCCTTGGATGTCTACTTATGCAGTTTAACCAAGTAAAATCCTTGTTCTTGTGTCTTATTTTTTATTCTATAGCTATAATAAATATTTAGTGATAATTTTTCAAGGGAGTGAGAAAATATTAAATAATATTCCTTCCATTGAGGTAATAACATCCAAAAATGGTGTGAATGTGATTAAAGGGAAAAAAATATTTGGGTAACACCCTTATTCACCCCTGCCACACACACAAATTAAAACACAAATTGTGCATAAATTAATCCTAGTCACAACAACCATTGAATTTTCAAACTGTGATCTTCAAATATTCAACCTTATGATTTTTAACTCATTTCCAAAATTTCAATTTCAGATCCATTTAAAACAAAAAAAAATTGTCCCTATCATTTTATAGAATAGTTTTACTAGGATAACTATAGTAACTTACTCTATAAAAATACATCGATATATACATATAAATAATTAATTTTATGAAATCATATAATGATCGATGGTAAAGAAAACATAATCATATGATTCTAAATTTACCTCCATGAATCAAACATGTAAATATTAAGAAATAGTGGAATACCTACATAACCAAATAATTACAGTCCATATTAAGGAGCTTTTCATGATGAAGATCATAGGAGAAGAAAAAATAGGCTTCTAACTTCTTTTGGAAATCCACTGGACTTTGGATCCTGGTTCATAATTTGAGTATTCTAAAACAGCGAGAGGGGTTCTTGAACCTTCATTGTTCATGACGAATGATTTTATAAAAATTATTAAGTTTTCATAAAGATATGTATGAAACTAATAATAATTCCAATTAAAAATATCATATCCCTTTATATATTCATCGACTATATGTAAAATATCTGGAGCCAAATCAGGGAAACTATGAATTATGTTCCATTTGTAGAATCTATTGAACTCATAAAATAAATATAAAAACCATGAATAATCCATTAATAATAGATTATAACTAATATAAACTATTTTATAATGATGTGGTGGTTGTTCTAGGCATATGCAAACATTATATTGGGTACAGTGTAGTCTCGGGTTTCATTGCATGCTCACCAGACTATGTTACAACCAATATATGATTATTCTTGGGCTTAAGTATATGTTAGCATCAATATATCCTTAACTTATATGAATCATAAGATAATTATCTTATTTCACATAAAACAATATACCACTTTCACTAGAATTCATATGGTCTTTAAGAAAATTTTTATAACTATTTTTGAATCTATGTAAAACCAGTTTTGGATATGGTATAATCAAACTCTTTTAATTTTAGAACAAAAAATTTATCCAAAAACATAATCCTTATCCAAAGGCCAAACTGTGTGACCCATGATGGCCATAATATCATTGAAAAAAATATGAAATACCTATTATATATATATATATGTAAAGAACATCCTCTAGAAAAGAGTCGGTATTACTCAAGATACTAATGGGTCTGGATTGATCTCTATAAAATATACACATATCATTATAATAACATGTCTGCCATAATTTTTATCAAATAAATCACTTGTATATCTAAATAATATCTCTTATCATTACATTGAATGACTACAAAACATTAAATAATTCCAATCTATTATTGGATATATAATTTTATTAGTTTAATTCAATTAAGTGATAGATATTTTTACTCATTATATTATTGGAAAAATCTCATATTGATAAAGCTCTGACCAATGAAATGATCAACAACACACCCAACCACCCCTTTATTATATAACTCATAATTAATTGCATATGAAAGGTATCAATGTATAAAGGTTATTATTATCTGTATCTTTCTAACCTCAGGTAAGTAGGATTTTTTATAGGAATACACCCATGAATATATTAATGAATTTATAAAATTACATGGACTTTATTTAGTGGGTAATTATAAAAAATAAGTATCTACTTATTTTCTCAGGATTCCACTACTAATGTTAATCTGAACATATCATCACAACCCTTACAACTTTGTGAACATCAATTAGGGAAAAATCAAAGTCACAATTATATATGATATAATCATTCTACCATTCTTGTAAATTATTTTTCAACACACCTAAATAAATTATAAATAGATATTTCCTTTATTATAATCACATGATACATTATGAAACCATTATATCAGTATCTTAATTATAGTATACCAAGAGAATCTAAATTTCACTCATGTTTTTGTTGTGATAATTTTTTCATTAATAGATCCACTACAATATTATTCATAGCCACCTAGAAGTTACAAACATCACCCCTCTCAATGATCTCTTATATAATGTGGTATTTGTGAAGGATGTGTTTAGTCCATCGGTGAGATCAAGATTCATTTTCCATAGTGATAAATCTATTGTTAAAATCATAAATATCAATCACTCCATCAATTCTAGAAAAAAAAATATTTTATAGATTAGATCAATGATCCAAATATATTCCTTTTAATCATCTGATGAAGTGATTCACTCTTCCTCTATAATCGAGTCCAATATAATGGCTTGTTTAGAACTTTTCTAACTAACAACTCCACGATTCAAGAAAATCATAAAAAAAATATTGAGATTTCATATCATATCATTAAAATTAGAAACTAGAATCTATGTAACCTTTACTAAAATCTTATCCTCTCTTACAATGATCAAGAATATATCCTTAGTTCTTTTTAAGAAATTAATATTGTTCTTTATAGAAATATAGTGTTATAGGTATAAACTCATCATACTTAGTATAAAAGTGACATAAATTCAACTACACAATTTGTAATACATAATAAAACATATATCATATAAATATATAATTTCATCCATACTTTGTAACCCCTTATAATGATCATAAATCATCTTAAGATTCATTCGATGTGACACTAGTAAAGGCCCTTTTATAGTTCTCCATGCTAAACCACTTTAGCGGTCTACCAATGTAAGTGTATTATCTTGTTTTAATTAACCTCTTATATCTATATATATAGATATTCATACCTAGTATATAAGAATATTTTCCCGTTCCTTTCATCAAGAATCATTTACCCAACCACATCTTTTCAAATTGAAATATTGAGATATCATTTCTGATAAGCAATATGAAATATACAAAAAAAATATTAGAAGCACTACAAAACTCGTAATAATATTCTTGTATATATAGGAATCATTACATTTTTTATGAAACCAAACTCTTTTATTACATAATTAAATTGGATATTCAAAATCTGAGAATCCTGTATCAATCCAAAAAAAGATTATTATGGCCTTCATACATTTTCAACCTCATTATCATTTAAAACCTATTAGGATGTACCATATAAACATCCTTAGCTAAATTATTTTTACATAAATAAGTTTTTACATCCATTTTCTATATCTTATAATTAGATTAAGTTATTTTGGTGAGAAATATTTCAATTTTATTTCCATCATAATAGGTGGAAGGGTGTGTTCATAGTCAACAATGTGAATTTTATTGTAACATTTTTCCCAAAAAATACTCTTTTTAGGTAGACACTCTAACAACCATGTTATTTTTATGATGGGAATCCTACCTTCACACTATATATCACACCCTTTTAGGTGGACCCACTAAGTTACAAACATTATTGGTGTACAAGGGTTCTATTTTAGATTCCTTTCCCTTTATCTATTTCATATAATTAGAGCTCTTTATTGCCTCATAGTAGGTGGTCGGTTCATCAACTAAGAGAACTACTTTTTTATTATTATCTATGATAGATTCATATGTAATGATCTCTTAATGTATACTATAATTTCAAGGTTCTTGGGTGACTTGAGTCTCTTTATAGAACTTTCTCAACTTTTATCTTAGGAACATCTCATATTTATTGGTCTTGAACTTCTCCAACTTCAACATTCCTCCCACTAACTCAATGTAAGATAAATTCCTTACCATGTAATAAAACAATTCGTACAATAACACTTTGATATTAGTAGGATTATAGAAATAATATCTCTTAGTTTCCTTAATATGACCATTAAATAATAATTTCTCAAATTTAGAAATAATATTATCAAAATCCAATCATCGTAAAAATTATTTATATCACCATATATTTATAAAAGACATAACATGATATTTCCAAGTCAATATCTCATATTTTGTCTCTATGACTTCTTTAAATGGAATTTGTTTTAGTAAAAAGGTTTCAACCTATTGTTAATAACCCCAGAATATAATGGGAGGTCACATTGATTCATCATTGATTTAATCGAGTCTAAAAAGGTACAATTTCTATTCTAAGACACACTATTCCATTATGGTGCTCTCAGATAACTACGATGTGGAACAATTCTGTTATCTCCCAAATTATAATTGAATTTCAAGCTTATGTATTCACTACCCTGATCTGATCGGTGAATCCTAATACTCATTTCTAGTTTATTTTGTTTTTTATTTTGAATCTATATAAACCTTTAAATTGTTTCATACTTGTGTCTCATCAAAAACACTTAGTCATACCAACTAAATTCAATATTAAAGGGAAAAAAGTACCTAACACCACCACTATCTTGAGTACTCACTGGTCTATATACATCACACTATATAAAATCCAATAGTCTAATATATCTTTAACTTTTTTCTCTAAAAGTTAATTTTCATCTTTACTAATAAATAATATTAACAATTTTCAAAAGATTCATATTCGGTGGTTCAAATAATCCATTTTCATAGAGTCTTTGGATGTGCTTCATAGTTTTATGTCCAGGTAATTATTGAAAAAGATTGATGGGATTAGAGTCAAGCCTGACCTTCTTATTTTTAATTTTATAAATAGGATTATCCATATATATAATGTATAAACCATTAATCATACTCTCAAATCTATTAAACATTTCATTCTTATATGTAGAACAACTCTTGTTCTTGATAGTGAATTTAAATCTTATCCTACCCAAAAATGATACTAAAATAAAACTTTTTTTTGATAAGAACATAATAATATATTTCTAATTCTAGGAATAATAAACCTGGTAAAATAAGTTTATAAGTGTTGACTTCTAATGCGGTGAATCTTACTCCATTATTAGCAAAAGGATCTAATTAACCCTATTCCAATTACCATCTATCTCTGAGCCTATTTCTATCAAAAAAATGTGAGATTCACACTCAATATATAATACCCCAGATTAAAATTTAGAGAAATTAACCTCGATAACATCCACATCCAAATGATTGAAATTATTATCTTTGATAACATTTCTCAAACCCTATATACCACTATATATTTAAATATTGATATGATTATCCTGAAGAAAGTAATAACCTATTACAAAGAAATAAATATGGGTGAGTATCAAGTATTATATAATTTCATCAAGTACATTTATGTATATTAATCCCACTAAAAATTATGAACCCCAATATCACATATATTTATTTAGACAAGATCTATATTTCACCAAGTAATGAGTCTGATTTAGTGTTCCTCTCACAACATTGTTATTTTGGTTGGTAATCATCTAAATAATGACAACTATTATTACTTGATAGTTTAGTAGAAAACTATTTTACTATATTCATAATATGAAAATACTCAACTCTATTACACTAGTATCCTAACTCTTAATGTATCCAAAACAAGTTTAACCCAAAGTAAATTCAAAAAACATAACATTTTTTATGATTTCATTGGGTCACGCCACCTCATGTGTTATCATCCACTGGTGTGAATTATTTTGGCTCACATTCCTATTTTCTAATGGTGTTTAGAATTCATCACTTTCTCATTGCTGTCTTCTCCTTGATCAAAATTGGATGATGGGATGTCAGTTCCTCAATCCATGGATTCCACCTTGGAATTCATCACCAAGTCCAGGTCTCCCTCAAAGATTAAGACATGGTTTGTGAAACTAATTCTTAGTGCCATATCACTATGGATTCTTGTTAATTATGTTCCTCATATCCAGACATTCCAATGGGTCTGATAGCGAAGCAACATTTATTCAGGAGAGTAGTCAAGTTGGGTATTGTTTGCATGTCTGGATGCTGGAACATTGGTCACCAATATTCTTCATCACAATGAGGATTCTAAAGGGTTTAGAACCCATGACATCCCATGTCATTCATGGGGTATATCATTCCAAATGCATTTATTTTGAGGTTTTACTTATGTATCACATGTTTAACATGAGGTAGGATATGAGTTTAATGTCTTGAGGAGACAGAGTAGTATTGACCAAAATTCAAAATAGAGGTGGATCAGAGAGGTATGTCCCTATAAGGGAACGACTAGAAGGTTTACTAGATTTATTTATTAGAAAAACTATGGAGGTGGACCCTGGATGGTGTGCCACATAAAGAGAAGGTTTCACGCCATCAAGGATGATCAGGAAACCGTTGGAGGTGGATTAGGGAGGTGCACCCCTATAAGGGGGACTCCATGGTTTACCAGATGGATGGGTCAGAATTCCAAATGGGGGCCTACTAGGGGTGTTGTGTCTCATAAAGAGAGTGGTTCCCACCATTAAGGGGTACATACCTAGGGTGTAGGTACTAAGGTTTTCCATTCGGAGGGATTGACCCTCAAATTAGTGACATATGTACCATTTCTAAGAGGTAGGGATAAAAACCAATGTAGTTCGATGAACAGTGTGGGGATTATGCATGAGATCTTACCTTCATAAGAAGGATGATCTTGGTTGGATTGTGTTGTGTTGTGAGGGACTTATGCATGGGAGTTGTATGGGGTATGTCTAGGAGAAGTGGTGATGGATGGGGATTATGTGTAGGAATATCTTAATTGGATTTCATGATATCACTGGGATGTGGTGTCCTGGATAAGAATCCGGATGGATGTGGATAAAGTATTGGGGTAGAATGGATGAAGTGGATGGTTTTTTATGGGTGTTGGGATTAAACCTCATAGAGTTTTCCTATGTATCCTGGTTGGTTGGGAATAAAAGTTCATGTAGTTTTTAATGGGGTAATTGGGGCTTATACCTAAGGAGGAGGACCAAGCATGTGGTTGGGTCATGTGCATAAAAGTTTCCAACAAATTTAGAAACTAGGTCTTACTCCATGACTTATTCTCATTGGGATGAAAAAATATCCCACGGTCACTAATAACCTCTAATACCACATCAGTAATTCTTGGTGTGAGAAAAACAGGGAAGCTGTAGGTGGGACGGTCGCATTGAAAAAGGTGGATCCACAATAGATGATGTTGGGATTATGCATGGAAGCAGCCCAGTGGATCTCATTCAATGTGAGGAGGATCTATTTTCATGTGATGAAGATCTCACTCACATGGTAATGAGTTGGAGAATAAAATGAATGAGGTGTAGCACCACATATTCATCTCATGGAGTTAGGTTACAGTTTAATGTCATGTGTGTAACACCCCGAGCTTCCACGATACGCCTCTCTTTCAATAATGCAATAGCTTGCATTGTACGCAAGTTCAAGTTCTAAAACACCGTGACTAATCAAAGTAGCCATTATGAATAGTAGTAACCACTTTTTAAAATTATATAAATTTTATATTTCAAAATGGACTTCATTTTTGTATTCATAATATCGAAATTAGCCTATGTTGAATTTTTGGTATTTTTCTGAGAACTTCTAATTTTTTATGAATAGTGAAAAATACTTAAAAACAACTTTTTTAATCAAAATAATATATAGTGATAAATTATACTATTTAGTGGTTTTAAAGTATAATTAGAATATATTTTTACCATTTTATCCAATGTTGGTCATTAGAATTAATTTAACATTGAAATTGGACATAAACAATTGCCAATCTTTTGATATAAATTGTTTCTTAAAAACACGCTATTTGCTGTAACAGCGGGAATTAATTATAAAATTAATTAATACAACTTATATGTTTGGAATTTTGTAAAATAGACATCATTTTTGAATTCGGAATATCAATTATAGCTTAGGGTGAAATTTTGGCCTTATTCTGAAAAACTTCAATTTTTGATGAATAGTGAAACCACTAAGTGGTTGTTAAAAACTGATTTTTCGTTAAAATGAAATATTACCACTTCTGTGATTTGATTTTCAAAAATCCGACATACATGGTTTTCATTAAGATGTAAAATGTGGTTCAATGAGATTAAAATAATTTTTTGGTGATTAGTAACTTTTAAGTTCTTAATCGTGATTAGAGGTAATTAGTGTAGTTTAAGGTACAAATAATGTTTTAATAATATGAGATGAGCATGAAACTTGTCCTACTCCTATTGGATGAGTCATGGCAGACCAAGACAACCCATGGGTCAACTTGGGGACCCCATGGAGCCACTTTAGTTGGAAAATGACATTAATATATATTTATTTAATGTTAAAATTAAATTGACACAAACATGAGTTTTTTTACTAAAACAGTTTTTAAGTGGAGTTACACAAGTCCAAATTTTGATTATAAATATTCATTATAAAGCTAAAAAGATTTACTACATCATAATATTTTTTTATAATTTTTAGACATTAAATAAATTAAATTATTTATGACATCATGATGATGCAGCGATGACCTCATTATTTAACGATTTAAATAAAATGGGAAGATAATGCAAAATCCAAGGCTTACACTTGTCCAAATCCAATTGTATGAGGGTATTTAGAACCCTTATCACCTTAGCCTCGAATTATATAAGTGTGGGACCTTTATAATCCGAAAAGAATTGTGTAATAATGTAACATTTCAATCTTTCCAAAAGAGCCCCTCCTCTCCACTTATAAAAGGCCCCCACCTCACCCACCTTATTCACACCATCAAGCCATTTGGCTCAGCCAACCTCTGCCCAAATACTCTCCCAACATCCCTCTATTACTCCTAGAAGCCTCACTTTGTGCAGAACTCTTCCCAAGGAAGCCTTTGGCTCAAATCAAAAAGAGTTACCCGATTTTGAGGTAATGTCTTCTCTAATGTTGTTTTGTTTTATTTTTCTTCTCCAACCCCCTAAACTATTTTTATTCATTTCTTTTGTAACAACACCAGTATCCTAAATATACTAGGATGTTTTTATAAGATGGATTCGAGCTACACTTACACACACCTACATATAATGGTTAAAGAACATACTGTTTCTGTGGATGGCGAATTTCTGCCTCACGAAACGATGATTGTTCAAATTCTTTTAACACCTATAATGGTGGCCATTTTGATGACAATTTTTTCATATATGATATATATATTATGTTTATTTTTTCCTTATCCTTCTGTATTTCTCATTTATGTCATACTTTATGATTTCCATTATGGGTAAAACGTGATAATTTCATTTTAGGAAGTGCGGACTACCGCCCCCTCAAAGTGATTTGAATCGTTAATGCCATATGTGGGATGTATAAAGGATGGAGTAAATGGTATTATATACTATATTATACTGTAATTATATTATACATTTATATCATTATGATTTTGTTCCATTAAATATGAAATTGAAATGAAAGTAGCGTTCATGTGTACGTACGGCTTACCGTCTCCATGAACGGTGCATTTCATTTCTTACCTCTAAATGTTACGTAATATTATAAATGAATGTATATACTGGATATATATGATATATATGATATCTAAATCATGAATATAATTCTGGATATAATGGATATTTCACCCCATGAACAACTTGTAATTATAAGAAGGTTATTGTTGACACAAGTACCAAAGATCGACAAAACGACCGTTATTAACTTAAATAATTACATAACGTTCATAACATTGTAATAAGTGATATAAAAAGGATAATGAAATTGAAAATGGTTCTTAATAAGGTAGATATTAACTCTAGTTTATTATTTAGGAGGTTAAAGAACGGTTGAGTCAAGTCAGACACAAGGTAAGGGAACTTCTTAACTCAACTTCCATTCTTTGGGTTAATCTCCTACTTTCAAATTATGTCATGATATTATTATGTCTTATTTTGTATTTTTACATTCTTTATGTGTACCTATAGTGAATACACATAATATATCTATTTTATTTTAAAAATTATCTTTTTAATGACTTCGTCTCAATCTCCTTTCATTGAGGCATATTTGGTTTTATACACAAATTTCTTTTATACGGTGTATAAACCACTTTGACTTTTACGTTTGTTCAAAAGGAATATTTTTTATACGAAGCGTTTACTAAATGAAAAAAGGGAATGTTTTTGTCGTACGTATGTGGCGACAATGACTTCTCCGCCGCCGTGACCACTATTTGAGTTTTGGCTTCCTCTACAAGCCATACCCTTTTTTTAATGAAAAATAAATACCATGTTATACTTTTCTTTTATTTTGGTATTGAAAATGGTTTTGAAAGTGTTTTTATTATATCAATGTGTTGTATTGATATCTTGTGATTGAAATGTGGAAATTTTATGTTTCCTTTATGTATGTTTTATGTGATACGATTATGTTATGGTTTATTATATGTTTAAACCTATTCATATGAGGAATGTATTGGACTTAATAAGTGACGGGTGGTGCCCGCTATAGCTCCTCGATGCATCGGTAGGTCTCATGAGACAACTAGACGTGGAATTGGCCGAGGCCCTTTCCCAATTTGATTTATGGTTTTGGCCGAGGCCTTAATCATTTTAGACGTCTTGGCCGAGGCCTTGACAAAATGTTTCAGAATGTCCGGCATTATACATTCCCTCATTATGAAAGTGGTTATTGATATTGCATGTGATTATTCGACCAGTAGAATATCCATGTGAAGAAGTGAATGACATTATCTCATTTTACTTTTTCCATATTATGTTGAAGTTCAAGTTTAAAAGGCTTTTGTTTTAGTTACACATTGCCTTAAATGTTAATGTTTATTTATGAAAGCTTCCGCTATATTGTTAACCTTACTGAGCATCTGAGCTCACCCCTTTCAATGTTTTAATATTTTCCAGGATGTGAAGAAGTATTTTATGAATGACCTGCAGGGATAGTCAGAAGAGGATATGAGTGTGGACTATGAAGACTTTGTTATTAGTTTTTCACTTTATGATGTAATGTAACGTTTACGAATGTATCTAGTGTTTCCAAGGCTACTAAACGAATCGGTCTTTCGATACTTGATCTTTTGTGATCATGCCAATGTTACGAAGTAATGCACCGACTCTGGGTAGCTGGGGTCGGGGCGTTACAGTTGGTATCAGAGGAAGTTTAGTACTAACCTTGGAAGCTAGATTTAGATAAACTCTGATTAGAGCACATAGCCCGAAGATAGACTTTGAGGATTAGTATAGAAGAACTTCCTATAATTTTGGTATTGTAGAGATGTTGTGAGTTTTCCGAGAAATACATCCCTGTCTGGATACGAGCAGGTAGAGGCAGCTCTGGCACAGATGTACCTAGGGGTAAAACCCGAAAACACCGCTTTGATCTAGACTCGAACGGGAACTGGTGCACGACAACGGGCCTTGCTGCACTCTTGGTTACGACACTCCCGGGGGATATGCTTTGGATAATTCTTGTTTTCTTTATAAACCACTATGAAGGGTTATGAGTATATACTTCCTCAAAGAAAACATTTTTATGGATTATATCCATAAATAGTTCAATTTATGTTAAGTATCTTACAAGTATGGAATTATGTATTTTGATTTATAAACTAATATAGTTTATGCCATTGTTTAGAAATGGCGCCCAGTAGAAGGAATGTGAACTCCAACAGTACGTATGATCCAAAGAGTAAGAAGGATCGTATCTTTCATGGTATTAATCCAACATTTCGAAGGTAAATAGTCTCTCATGTGTTCTCAACATATGAAGAAATAGTATCATGTGTTAATAAGATAAGTAAAGAATTCTCGGAGTCCTATGGCTTTGAAGCGAAGAAAGAGACGAAAGGGATGGAAGAGAGAATGATGGATAAAGGGATGAGGGGAAAGAAGAATTTTCCAATATGCGGTAATTGTGGGAAGAAACATCATGGAACTTGCCTAAAGGGAATGGGAGTTTGTTATAAGTGTAGAGAAAAAGGACACAAAGTGCGTGACTGCAAGGGTAAGAAAATGGTTTCAAATGTACAATGCTTCTTCTGCAAGGATTGGGGACACTACGCAAACCAATGTCCAAATCATCAGGGTATGCCCCAAATGATGTTATTGGATAATAATCAAGTTATGATACTACCACAGATGAGGAGTAATGATTAGAGTTCTTATGTTGTTATTAAATAATTTTGTAATTTGAGTGTTGTATCAATGATGTACTGGTTATAATAATTATGGAGTATATAAGGATTGTACTGCAGTACTATATCATCAAGGACTTGAGATTGTGTGGAACCAAGAAAAGTGACTCCACAGTAGGTTAAATTTTTGGAAAATATATGGTTGAGAGAAAGATAGACCATAATATGGTTCTGACACTGAGATTGTGATTTTGGAATAAGACGTGATTGATTTGGATAAATTATATTGGATATACTTAACTTCCTTGAAACTGATTGATGTTTTGTATACATTTTCGGATAGAAGGAGTATATCTAGTATTCTATAAGGAATAAGGGATCATGGTAATTCAGTATGTTTAAAAAGAATACATGATGAAGGTTGTCACATGTTATTACATGGGAAAAAGGATCTTCATTATGTTTACCTTCCTTGTAAAATTTGGACTGTGAGTTGGACAGAAGTATTTTGGATAACTATAAAGGTTGGAATGGATTAAGTTGATCTTTGGATAGTATTGTTTAAGGTTAAAACATTTATGAAGATTATTTTTGGAATAGTATAGTACTATATTTTTAGGAAAAGGACAACCTGCAGGGTGGGGCATAACCCGTCGCGTCAGACAAAGCTGCAGGAATCGAACCCATAACCATAGTGCGACAGGCCTTTATTTCCTACCACTAGCCTACAGGAAGTCCCTGGTTATTAGAAAATAATTTTACTAATCTAAATTGTATGTGTTAACATTTGGAACCTTATACAATTAGGAAAAGTATAATATTTTTGGGTTCTATTATCTTTTTGAGTGAAAGGTGAGTTGAAGGTTGAAACTCTAATTGTCAGGCATAAATATATATATACCTATCTGTTATTCAATGAATAAATTAATTCTTAAACTTTAGTAAAGGGATATTAAAACAAAAAAATGTGTTATCGTAATACCTTATGTCTTGTTGAACTGATGATATTTTAAATCAACATAGATTGAAGGCTTTGAGGCCCTCAATTTGACAGTTGATTGTGATTGATGACCTCAATCACTCCCTACGAATATTTATGTTTTTCCTCAAATTATATGTATCTAATTGCCACCAATGTTCTCCTAATCAAGATCATAATTGGGTGGTGACTTTTTCATTTCCCTTTCCCTCTTATTAAGGCTAAATTTTATTAACCGTATTTCCGATGTGGGTTTTCCACAAAGGTATTTTCTATTTTAAACCTTTTATTTTCAAAGAAAAATATCAAATTGCGAGGACGCAATTTATTGAAGGAGGGGAGAATGTAACACCCCGAGCTTCCACGATACGCCTCTCTTTCAATAATGCAATAGCTTGCATTGTACGCAAGTTCAAGTTCTAAAACACCGCGACTAATCAAAGTAGCCATTATGAATAGTAGTAACCACTTTTTAAAATTATAGAAATTTTATATTTCAAAATGGACTTCATTTTTGTATTCATAATATCTAAATTAGCCTATGTTAAATTTTTGGTATTTTTCTGAGAACTTCTAATTTTTTATGAATAGTGAAAAATACTTAAAAACAACTTTTTTAATTAAAATAATATATAGTGATAAATTATACTATTTAGTGGTTTTAAAAGTATAATTAGAATATATTTTTACCATTTTATCCAATGGTGGTCATTAGAATTAATTTAACATTGAAATTGGACATAAACAATTGCCAATCTTTTGATATAAATTGTTTCTTAAAAACATGCTATTTGTTGTAACAGCGGGAATTAATTATAAAATTAATTAATAAAACTTTTATGTTTGGAATTTTGTAAAATATACATCATTTTTGAATTCGGAATATCAATTATAGCTTAGGGTGAAATTTTGGCCTTATTCTGAAAAACTTCAATTTTTGATGAATAGTGAAACCACTAAGTGGTTGTTAAAAACTGATTTTTCGTTAAAATGAAATATTACCACTTCTGTGATTTGATTTTCAAAAATCCGAAATACATGGTTGTCATTAAGAAGTAAAATTTGGTTCAATGAGATTAAAATAATTTTTTGGTGAATAGTAACTTTTAAGTTCTTAATCGCGATTAGAGGTAATTAGTGTAGTTTAAGGTACAAATAATGTTTTAATAATATGAGATGAGTATGAAACTTGTCCTACTCCTATTGGATGAGTCATTTCCGACCAAGACAACCCATTGGTCAACTTGGGGACCCCATGGAGCCACTTTAGTTGGAAAATGACATTAATATATATTTATTTAATGTTAAAATTAAATTGACACAAACATGAGTTGTTTTACTAAAACAGTTTTTAAGTGGGGTTACACAAGTCCAAATTTTGATTATAAATATTCATTAGAAAGCTAAAAAGATTTCCTACATCATAATAGTTTTTTTATAATTTTTAGACATTAAATAAATTAAATTATTTATGACATCATGATGATGCAGCGATGACCTCATTATTTAACGATTTAAATAAAATGGGAAGATAATGCAAAATCCAAGGCTTACACTTGTCCAAAGCCAATTGGATGAGGTTATTTCGAACCCTTATCACCTTAGCCTCGAATTATATAAGTGTGGTACCTTTAGAATCCGAAAAGAATTGTGTAATAATGTAACATTTCAATCTTTCTAAAAGAGCCCCTCCTCTCCACTTATAAAAGGCTCCCACCTCACCCACCTTATTCACACCTTAAAGCCATTTGTCTCGGCCAAACTCTGCCCAAATACTCTCCCAACATCCCTATATTACTCCTAGAAGCCTCACTTTTGGCATAACTCTTCCCAAGGAAGCCTTTGGCTCAAATCAAAAAGAGTTACCCGATTTTGAGGTAATGTCTTCTCTAATGTTATTTTGTTTTATTTTTCTTCTCCAACCCCCTAAACTCTTTTTATTCATTTCTTTTGTAACAACACCAGTATCCTCAATATACTAGGATGTTGTTATAAGATTGATTCTAGCTACACTTACACACACCTACATAAAATGGTTAAAGAACATACTGTTTCTGTGGATGGTGAATTTCTGCCTCACGAAACGATGATTGTTCAAATTCTTTTAACACCTATAATGGTGGCCATTTTGATGACACTTTTTTCATATATGATATATATATTATGTTTATGTTTTCCTTATCCTTCTGTATTTCTCATTTATGTCATACTTTATGATTTCCATTAGGGGTAAAACGCGATAATTTCATTTTAGGAAGTGCGGACTACCGCCCCCTCAAAGTGATTTGAATCGTTAATGCCATATGTGGGATGTATAAAGGATGGAGTAAATGGTATTATACACTATATTATACTGGAACTATATTATACATTTATATCATTATGATTTTGTTCCATTAAATATGAAATTGAAATGAAAGTAGCGTTCATGCGTACGTACGGCTTACCGTCTCCATGAACGGTGCATTTCATTTCTTACCTCTAAATGTTACGTAATATTATAAATGAATTTATATACTGGATATATATGATATATATGATATCTACATCATGAATATAATTCTGGATATAATGGATATTTCACCACATGAACAACTTGTAATTATAAGAAGGTTATTGTTGACACAAGTACCAAAGATCGACAAAACGACTGTTATTAACTTAAATAATTACATAACGTTCATAACATTGTAATAAGTAATTGAAAAAGGATAATGAAATTGAAAATGGTTCTTAATAAGGTAGATATTAACTCTAGTTTATTATTCAGGAGGTTAAAGAACGGTTGAGTCAAGTCAGACACAAGGTAAGGGAACTTCTTAACCCAACTTCCATTCTTTGGGTTAATCTCCTACTTTCAAATTATGTCATGATATTATTATGTCTTATTTTGTATTTTTACATTCTTTATGTGTACCTATAGTGAATACACATAATATATCTATTTTATTTTAAAAATTATCTTTGTAATGACTTCGTCTCAATCTCCTTTCATTGAGGCATATTTGGTTTTATACACAAATTTCTTTTATACGGTGTATAAACCACTTTGACTTTTACGTTTGTTCAAAAGGAATATTTTTTATACGAAGCGTTTACTAAATGAAAAAAGGTAATGTTTTTGTCGTACGTATGCGGCGACAATGACTTCTCTGCCGCCGTGACCACTATTTGAGTTTTGGCTTCCTCTACAAGCCATACCCTTTTTTAATGAAAAATAAATACCATGTTATACTTTTCTTTTATTTTGGTATTGAAAATGGTTTTGAAAGCGTTTTTATTATATCAATGTGTTGTATTGATATCTTGTGATTGAAATGTGGAAATTTTATGTTTCCTTTATGCATTTTTTATGTGATACGATTATGTTATGGTTTATTATATGTTTAAACCTATTCATATGAGGAATGTATTGGACTTAATAAGTGACGGGTGGAGCCCGCTATAGCTCCTCGATGCATCGGTAGGTCTCATGAGACAACTAGACGTGGAATTGGCCGAGGCCCTTTCCCAATTTGATTTATGGTTTTGGCCGAGGCCTTAATCATTTTAGACGTCTTGGCCGAGGCCTTGACAAAATGTTTCAGAATGTCCGGCATTATACATTCCCTCATTATGAAAGTGGTTATTGATATTGCATGTGATTATTCGACCAGTAGAATATCCATGTGAAGAAGTGAATGACATTATCTCATTTTACTTTTTCCATATTATGTTGAAGTTCATGTTTAAAAGGCTTTTGTTTTAGTTATACATTGCCTTAAATGTTAATGTTTATTTATGAAAGCTTCCGCTATATTGTTAACCTTACTGAGCGTCCGAGCTCACCCCTTTCAATGTTTTAATATTTTCCAGGATGTGAAGAAGTATTTTATGAATGACCTGCAGGGATAGTCAGAAGAGGATATGAGTGTGGACTATGAAGACTTTGTTATTAGTTTTTCACTTTATGATGTAATGTAACGTTTACGAATGTATCTAGTGTTTCCAAGGCTACTAAACTAATCGGTCTTTCGAGACTTGATCTTTTGTGATCATGCCAATGTTACGAAGTAATGCACCGACTCTGGGTAGCTGGGGTCGGGGCGTTACAATGTGCTTAGGACGATGGCACTAGTTAGTTTTACATCTTGCAGCAAAGATGGAGGAGAATCACTCTTTACCCATTGGGCTTATATAACTGAAAATCATCAACCCTTAGGTAATATAAGGCATCAACAATGCCAGGAGGTGATGGTTCGGAGGAGTGGTCAACTGTGGGGTCCACCTTTTCATCCCTATGTTTCAAATCAAGGGAAATTAGTGTACCTATGCTATAAAGAAAGTGGTAGGGAATCACAAAAGAATACATTGCATGAGAGACCAAGAAAACACAATGTAAAAACCTAGAGGGCCACAAGAAAGAGGGTCTTACAAATCCAAAGGAAACACATAGAGGGGATTCATTAAGATCGGGTGCTTTGGGAAAGACAGGGGCTTCTTGGAGGAAAGGGATTCACGAAGTAAGGTTACCCTACCTCAGCATGATGTCAGAAACTAGACAAGGGGTACTTCAAGAAGGTTAAGTGCTTTGTGAATCCCTAAATGCCTTGAAGGGCCTCCTTCCTTCATGAAGGGTATAGACCTTGACAAAATGCATCCCCGTCATAGGTGGAGGTAATGAGGAAAAAGGGAAATATTGTTTTTTGAAGATCCATAACCTTGGGTGATTCATTGTGTTGTTGGGTTTGTGGTTCTTGGAATCTTTGTGACTTGGGAGATCATATGTTGAAAGGTTGGGTTAGTCATTCCTTTGAGGTGGAGGGAGATGTATATTTATAGGCTACATGAAGTCGTGATGCTTGGAGGTATACTATAAAGAAACATGGGATCCACGAAATATCATGTCTCTATTGGACTCAAAGATCCATTCTCCAAATATCATTTCATGGTCACAAAGCACGTCAGACTAATGGGAGTCCCATCAGAGCCTTATGCGATTGCGATGGTGGAGGGATCCTCGTAAAGAATCTTAAAGAGTTAGACCCCTTTAGATGATTTTGGGGCCATTTGAGATAGGATTCCATCTCAAATGGACATGGTCATTCTCGAAATATCACGGGGAATGTATTTTGGCACCAAAAACTGCCCCCCCCCAGAATGAGAGCCAATGGGAAAAAGGGTCATATTCTAAGGGTGAATCATCGAAAATCATGGTGGGTTGTGAAGCTGGATCGTGATGGAGGGTTTATGATACACATGGTCATGGAGGCTGCCACGAAGCTCAGTCATCCACTCACCTATAAATAGAACACATGGGGACCCTATCCATACTGGATCTCCATGAATTAGCTCACCTAATCTCTCTTTTCATGAATATTCTTTTCCCCAAAAATGCATATTTTTTAATTGGGCTCATCGATCCCTTTCTCCCAAAATTCTTTCTAGTGAACCAGGGCATTGTGATCTATCTCTACTTTGCGATCTAAGAAGAGTACCTCAATGATCTTTGATGTGGGGCTCTATGAATAGTCTTCACCAGAAATCTCCAAAAACATCCCCAGAAAATCATCTAAGTCCCAGATCTGATGGTTTCTCAAGAAGCTTCTCTGGTGGTCTTTGTGGATACTGTCTGAAGGGAAGAGTTGGAGAACAACATCATGATCAGGAAGTACATTTAGAGCCACTTTAACAACGACTCACTACTAGAACTTCTATCTGAAGCTTAAAAGGACTATCCTTTATGCAGGAGATTATAATTTTTTGGCTTTGGTATGGGGAATAATTTTTTTATCCCATTATCTAGTAGGAATGACCCAACTTACTAGTTCAGAGGCCCAACAAGGTAATACCAGTGGCAGAAGCCTGCTAATGGTCACATTTGGAAGGATCACACAACCATCACAACTGACTGCCTCTACAAACATACCAATGAAATTAATGGGTGGGTGTTGTAGGCTGAGTCATCTCTACCAAAATATAAGACATTCATCAAGGAGGGCCTATGAAACCTTCACAAGGAGTGGACCAATAATTGGGATCGGTGCTAAGGTAGAAACTTCACAGATAAAGAGGCATGTGCCTACTTGGTATGCTCATCCTGGGAAAATTTTATGGTAGAGTTCAGGTGAGTATGCCTATATGAAGCAGTGTGGTAATCTTAGTTCCAAATCTACCGATCATGGGATATCATGCCCAAGCTGCTGAAAAGATGGTCTTTAGAGACCCACAGTTTTCTTCATCATCACAAAGAGGTCGGAATCATCCTCTGGGATCTCTATCAGATTTCAAGAATCCCAATCCTAGGGGATATGTATGATGAGTTACTACATATATATAATGTGTTCGAGGATCTAGAGTAGATTCCACTTTTGAAAATAGTGGTGTTGGATCTGGTGTCAGGCATAATAAAGGATAAGTAGGGGATGAGGGGAATCTATTTTAGGTAGTGGTTTTACCACTTTCTGGACTTCCAGAAAGAGGAACTTGTTGATGGAGAAGATGAGTCCAAGAAACTACTGAAAAGGCCTCGTACCTATCCGAGAGGACCCTAGAGGGGAAAATATGGATCTTAATGGCTGATCCTGGAGGATAGCCAATGGCATTAGTGGGGGTACATCATCAAGAATGAGTTTCAACTGATATTCAAGTTGGTCAGGATCATATCAGCACTTATCTACATATATATGGTGTCGAAGAGAGATGCACGCATGGGATCTTGAATGAGTACATTAATCATGGAAGTGATGCTGAAAATTGGTCAGTACATCAACCTTGTGATCCCAGTGCTGGTGAAGCTATACAAATTACTTTGGCATAATACTGAGGGGAAGAAGTAACTGCACATGCGTGGACTACTCCACTTCCTATATGGATGGGTGGTGATGAACATGGGAGTCTATGAATATCCAAATCGTGTCCCCCCTCCTGATATGAACTTATAGACAGTGATTTTGAACATCACATGAAGTTTTTCGTTCAAGTTGGGCTTGATGGTAGTGCTGGAAATAGTCAAACAGGCAGATCAATTCTGCTTTCACCTATGCCTTATACCTATAGGGGTAATAACCAATGATCATAAAGGAACTAAAGTGTAGTTTTTGTATCTTCTGTACATTCTAAGTAGATTTCCAGTAGAATGGGTAGAATCTGATCCAATCTGTGAACCATATAAAACACATTGATTAGCAAGGCAGTTCAGGTTCCTAGAGAGGTTGACTCTGAAGGTATACCAAGGAGTATTCCATGAGGACCACCCATGCATGATTTGGTATCTCTGGATCATGTTCACATGTGAATATGGAAAGACATTAAATGATATGTCTTCATCTACTATGACATATGGGTTGGTCTATTCATACACATAGAGCTATGAGTCTGCTTATTTGTGAGAAATGTTGAAGTAGAATACTATCTTGTCCAATGAAGGAGTGGTACCTCCACCTCAAGGATGATGATAAATGGTTGTAAGAGAGCACCGTCGTAGTAGGTCCAATACACACCCTATTGGTGGGGCTGTAGTAATGGTGATGACAGTTTGGGGACCTATGTAGGCTAGAGATGAAGGAAGAAGAGTAGTAGCACTGAGCGCAACACTCCCTGTTAGGAGAACTTGGGAGGAAGGGGATCTATATAGAGGGTTACACAAGATACCCAACCAAACTCTCGAGAAGTGGTTGTGATATGTGGGCATCCCAAAGGATGTTGTATATCTCAAGGCTTGGGAATCCTGGGATGTCAACAGACTGTTACTCAACCTATGTAAGATGTGGGATCACCTAAATAGGTTTGGTATATCTCCCATGGGGATTGGTTATTCCAAGGATGGATTCCTCACATCCTAAGAAGAGGGGGAATGGTATGTGGTTGAATTAGAGTACCTCGTGCATTCCTGGGGCGTTTTTTTCCAATGATAGGTTAGGTGAGCGTGTTTCTAGACATGAACACTCCTCCAAATCTATTAGAAGCTAAGATAGTATAGAATTATCCCTTTTCCAATGAATCAGATGGATCTTGGGGGGAATATTTCAATGAAGGGATCTCCCAGGAGGATGAGGAGGTTGTAGACACCATAGAAGAATTTTTTGAATCCCTCATTGTGAGTCTCAACTTTTTCACCTATGTTTCTAGGTCCTCGGGCTTTTTCAAGACTCCCTAATTGAAATTTCTTTCATGTAGGAGGAACTTTTTCAAGGGACCCTAACTGATGTGGATGGAGGTGGAACCACGAGTGTGGTGGAACATGATCTTGACCTTGCATCTCGGGAAAAAGTGATCATAGGGTCGACCAAAGTTGAGGAAGTTGAGGTAGCCTCCTCGGAATCCTTGGAGACCTCAATCATATATAGGGGCCCACATCCCAGTATCCCAATAGAGAAAAACAAAGAGAAAGATACTCCACCACTTGGATTCCGTAATTTTCTTGCCTTACAGAGCCACATCTTTTATTGCTTGATCTGGTTTACTAACAATATTTCTATATGAATAGTGTTGGGAGTAGTGTTATCTTTACTATGGGGCATGACTAGGGGATCCATGATCTCTTTTCCAATAGGGGTGTCAGTCCATACGAATCTGACCACTCAATCTGGCTAGGGCATGGCCTCAAGTGATCAGTCAGTTGTGGAATCTGGTGACCCTACTAGATGGGCAATACTCGGGGCTAGAAAGGGAAACATCTTCAAGGTGGGTAAAAGTGAGTAAAACCAACCTCACAATATGGATCTCATCCCATATGAAAAAATGTCAGAGGAGGATCCTATCGCTGGAATCTCGGCATCATTTCTGACGTACGAACCTACAAATCCAAAAGAGATGGATGAATCTGATCCTGATGTAGCCGAGGAGAGTCACATGTTCCAATGAAGACAATGAAATTTCATCAATAATTTCATTTAAAACACATCAGAGACACAATGGGTGAGTTGGGTGGGGTCACTTATCCACTAGTTTCACAGTCTATGCACCGAAGGGGCGGATGCTCAAGGTCTCTATGTGTTAATATGTGACAAACATGATGAGAAAATGCAGGAAATTAGTCAACATATGGATTATACCTAGTTATAAGATAATTCCAATTGCATATGAAAGATCCAGGAGGTTGAACAGGAGATCCAATTTCTATAATAATAGTTAAATGAGCATTCCTACTTTATTTCCACTCAATCATAATTTTTCATACGATTTGGGGTCTAGCTGGTGGAAGTCCAAGAGTAGCTGAGACAGGGGTCACGTCGAGTAGATGATCTCTGTGCTGAAATAGACTAGGCACAGATCAGGGCTAATGAGCTCTGCTCAAAAGAACATGAGGAAGAATGGGAGCTCAGAAGGCAGAATCATATCCAAGAGGCCATGAGTGAAAATGTAGCAGAACTGAAGTGCTCTATTGAAGGGGCAGACCTTTAGGATGACCCTTCCAAAACTCATGATAGGCTCCAATGTGTGGGTTTACTTGTTTCTATCGTAATCCTTGTCTTCTTTGAATCTTTGTTTTCATGGACACATTCTTCACCGGATTAAATTACCACACTTTGATCATATATGTGAAACAATTAATGATTAATCACTAAACTCACATGGCTCATGTCTAGTATGAGAAATAATGGAAAACCACATAATAGTTCACTCTGTATGAGAGTGTCAGATAACCTTCAAAAACTAAAGGTCTTCTATTATTGATTTTCCACCAAGAGTATTCAAGATGAGAGGGGTTGTGACTGGAGAATAAGTCTCTCAGAGTAGCCACCTTTCTTCTCCCAATGTGCTCTAATGCATGAATGGGATAATGTCAGGGGAGTTGGAATCAATCCAAACAAATGGGAATGGGAAATATGAATTATGATTACCTATAATTTGGAACATAATATAGGTGACATAATAATATAATACAACTATTGACCATGTTCAAAACACAGCATCCATATCTCTTAGCCTGATGTAGGGATAAAAAAATGAAGTTTGGCCATTGATCAGGTTCAAAATATGGGGATTGTTTTGAAATCACATCCAAATTTTTCAAGAATGTTGGCCCAGGATGGTAGTTGAGCCATCTCCAGGCACCATTCTGTTAGGTTGTCCCTTCAGACATGTAAAAAGATGAGTATCTAAGTAAAGGGGTTTGAAAAGTGTGGATATGGGGTGATGGAATGTGAATATGGATTATGAAACTCTTGGAATAACACCAACATAGATTAGAGAACATTAGGTTAATCATACTGGTATGAACAAAAAACATACCCATCTTCTAGGGGAGCATCATCTGAGATGCTAGATGATAGAAGAAGATGAAAACAATGCTGTAGGTGACCAGCATCGGGAGAGGACCCCTCAAGTGAAGGCCTAGGATGCCTTGCAGATTTATATCATGCAAATGAGGATGATGAACACATAGTTTAACATCATATGGTAAGGATGACACATGATACAATTTTTTAACATCATGTGATCAGGATGGGTCCTACTGTTTAATATCATGCGACTAGGAAATTGCACATAGTTTAAATTCATACTACATTGACCCTAGAAAATAGTTTAAATTCATGTTTTATGGACTGATAATGTCTATTCCTAGAATATTTTTGTGGAATGGGGAAAATAAATCCAATGTGACTGAGCCAAAGGATACCTTCACATCACACAAGTACCAAGGAACATACGTGAATAAGGCATAAGTGATATGGTGAGGAACAAACCTAACATGAATGAGGGTCAAGGGAGTTAAACTACACACTACATATCCAAGTAAAGATCCAAGTTTAACTTCAAAGATCTTGGACTGAGAATCCCTTGTGTGGCTTGACCACATTGGTACCCATCCTACCAGAACTCCAAATCCCACATGATACATACTCGATTTAGGAAACATGGAATGATAACGGTGTTTACCTAACATGTGAGAGTACACATTAGTGGTGAAAACAAGATTGGAATCCTTCCATGATACAAGAATGTAGAAAAGAGTTATGTTGAGTCTTCCATGTTCTTGAGGAAGAGGAGACTTGTAGGTAAGGGTCGACAGTTGACCACGTTCTAAACAGAGGGACCATAACCATACCAATCAAGAGTGGGGGAGAGAAAAAGCAGGATCAGCTGTTGAACAAATTCAAAACACAGGATCAGTTTTTTATTTATAGAGATCCATTGTGGTGTTAGATTATGATAGGATATGAGCTAAATATGGCATGAGACCATAATTGTTAGGGGTTCTATCTAGATCTGAAAGATGGTGGAAATCTGAACCCAGAAAGACTTGAGGTGTGGAACAGGTGTATCAGGGAGTGCCGATCAAACTTAGTCTTTGTAGATAGTTTAAATTTGTATTTCTTGGAACATGGAATGAAGTTTAAATTTTATATTTCATGGACTATAATCTCTCAGTTTAAGGTCATAGAACTCATTCCATGCTTGCATATAATTTTAAGTTGTGATTCTTGGACTTTAAGAGAAATGATCATTCATAGGGATATACGCCGCACACAAGGGATAAAACTTGAAACAAATAAGGACCAAAGATCCAACGTACCACTTAGATACCATAAGATGAAATGTATAGAGTTTAGATTCAGGGAGATTGGACCGGGATAAAGGCTAAGAGGCTGAGGGTTTAGAGAAACACTACCACAAAACGGTCCAAGGCCAGCGCCACCCTTTATCAGCGCTAACGAAAAGGCACTGATAAAGGGGGGTACCTTTATGAGCGCTAAAAAAAGCACTGATAAAGGGAACCTATATCAGTGCTGATAAAATTACCCCTTTATTAGCACTTTTTTTAGCGCTGATAAAGGTACCCCCTTTAACAGCGCTTTTTTGTAGCGCTGTTAAAGGGTACCCCTTTATCAGTGCTTTTTTTAGAAGCGCTGACAAAGGGGGGTCTTTATTAGAGATTTTTTAGCGTTGATAAAGGTACCCCCTTTAAGAGTGCTTTTTTGTAGTGCTGTTAAAGGGTACCCCTTTATCAGTTCTTTTTTTAGAAGCGCTGATAAAGGGGGGTCTTTATCATCGCTTCATTTAAAAGTGCTGATAAAGGGTATACTTTCAAAAAAATCATTAAAAAATATATATTAATATTTAAATATATATATATATAGTTATATTGATATAAATATAATATATATTTTTTAAATATAATTTTAAATATATTTTAGATAAGTATAAATATACAGTTACAATTAATATATAAGATATTTAGTAAAAATGTCTTATAAAAAATTAAAAAAATATTTTTAATTAATAATTTTCTAATTATTATGGAGTAATAGTTATTTGATACTAATTTGAAGACTAAAAAAATTAAAAAGAAATTAAAAAAAGATCCAAAATATGTTGAAAACGCAACTTGAACTTCAAACGGTCATAAATTTTGATCCGAGTGTCTGTTTGAGCTCTACCATATATCAAATCGAAGTCTGTGATGAGATCTACACCCTTGTGATTTTGTGAATCCCCGTACAAGGTTTTTTCGAGGCCAAAAAAGGCCTATAAGGCCTCTAAAATTTAGTTTTTAGTCGGGATACCCTGATTTTTTAACATTTTGTGGATTTTCAGCCTCGTTTAAGGGGGTATTATTGGCTTTTTTTGGTGGTGACTAAATTTATTCCAAGTTATTAAATTCATATTGATATTATTTCTTTAAAATTTTATCGTTTTTTAAAATTTACTACTATTTATAATCAAATATATAACAATATATACATAATTTTTATATATTCAGACGTAAAAATTTAATTATAAATATAAATAATAAAATATATTTACATATAAAATATATTAGCTTTATCTAAATAATAACTAATATCCATTTTATTTAAAATACAAATATATGAATATTTATATACCTATATATTAATCTAACTATATATATATTAATATAACTACATATATATATTAATATAACTATAAATATATATTAATATCACTATAAATATATATATTAATATAACTATATATATATATATATTAATATAACTATATATATATATTACTATATGAATAAATTTAACTATATATATATAAATAAATAGAGATATCATGAAATGGAAAACAAATCAAAATAGAGGAGTGGTAAGGGCTTAGGCGCGCAGGGGGGGATGTCTCGAGTTCAAAACCTGGTGGAAGAAGGGGCTCACGTGCGTGGGTGAATTTGGGATATAGCACTGATATTGGGTGGGGGATAGCACTGATAAAGGGTGGAGGGGGGTTCGTGGGGGTTCGGGAGGTGTGGGAAGGCGCTGATAAAAGGGGGGCTCAAGCGCTGTAAAAAGCCCCCCTGAGATTGCCAGGATTTTTTAAAAAAAATAATTTTTTTAACTTTTATCAACACTTTTTGGAGCGCTGATAAAGGGGACCCCCCATTTATCTACACTAGATTTAACAGCGCTGTTAAAGGCCTTTTTTAGCGCTGATAAAAGGGGTATGTGTAGTACTGTAATTTGCAGCTCGACCCAAAGATGAAATGTCTGGGAATCTCTACATATCCCATAAGGATAGGAATCAATTCATACATAGTTCTTGAACTAAATGTGGAACAGATCCAACACTGGTAGGGGAAATACCCTTTAAGGAGGGAACTGAGGAACCTCATTATTATCTTGAGTCATCTTAAAATTGTTCCGGGTATAACTGTAGTTTAATTTTGCGCATGGAGATCATTGTTTCTTAGTTAACGATCATAGAATTTGGACCATGAGGGATGATATATGATATGGGTGTGTGTAGTTTGGTGTTATAATAAACCCGATATGAATGGGTACAAGAATGACTAATTCCACATAGCACATCCCACAAGAGATTTGCATACTTTTTAAAGTCATGATTCTAGGACTATAGGATCCTAGTTTAAGGTCATGGAGTTTAGACCTGGGGAAGGAAGCTCCCAAAAATATGAATGTGTGGTGTGGAAGAGTAATGAATTTAACATGAATGAGGACCTTGATCTAGGGAGGCTTGTGTGCCCCAAATAGGGCCTAAGGGCAAAGGGAAAAAAGAAAAGTGGACTTGTGGTTGGGCCCAAAGATGAAGTTTTTGGGCATCACTATGTATCCAATCTGGATGGGAATCAAGCCACACGTAGATCTAGGATCCCACACAGTTTAACATCTAGTGCTAAAGATGTTGGTGGGCCAATGTGAAAGAGGAAGAATTTTGTGGTTAGACCCAGGATTAATGATCTAGGCATCACTAACGAACCCATGAAGATGGAAGTCAAGCAACATATAGTTCTTGAGGATAAATCTCCCTACATAGGTCTAACCCATACATAGAGAGTGGGCATTAATTTTATTTTTACTTTTTTGTTCTTCATCTTTTTTTGAGTGGCTAGACCAAGATGGGAAACTCGAGTATTCCTACTTATCCTATTTTGGAAAGATTCAAGCCAAACACAGTTATTAATAGATGGCATGGGAGATGACCAATGAAAAAGGAGATTTCCTCTCAAGAAAAAATACCAAAATGTTATGCCATTTTTCATCATGTGGCAAGGATGATGATGTCATATTTTAAGGTCGTGTGATAGTACTGGTCCATGTAGTTTATCATCATGTGGTAGGAACACTGGTTTCTACACTTTTTATTGTCATTCATCTAGGATGATGATTATAACTCAATTTATCATCATGTAACTAGGATGTTGGTGGAGATCAGTGGTCCTAGGGGGAGTATAGGGCATGACAACCATATCCCAATGTGAATAAGGACCGTGAAGGCCCACATCACATTACACACCCCATAGGGAAACTCGGTCCAAGAGGACAAAATATTGAATTTATGGCTAGGCCCAAGGATAAAATATATGGTCATTCCTTCATATCCCATAAGAATGGGAATCAAGACATGCATAGTTATTGAACACAACATAGTAGATGACTAATGTCAAAAGTGATGTCTTCTCTAATGAGAAAATCTTGATGGTGTTGTGTAGTTTAATTTCATTACATCTTGGATTGTCCAGTTCTTAGTTTAAGGTTTTAGAATTTATACCATAGGCTCTTAGTTCAAGGTTATAGAGTTTGGACCATAAAGGGTGGGAATCTATGATGGATATGTGCAATGTGGAGGGGTGATAAAACCCAACATGAATGGTGTAGGAGGCCCCATTCCACACAACACATTCTTAAGAGAACCTGCATACAGTTTAAATTCATGATGCATGGACTATAAGGTATGGGATATTAGAAATAAGGGATATATTTAGTATAGCAGGAACAACTCGATGTGAAATTGGGCCATTGGAGGCTTGTGCCACATGAAATATCTTCAAGCAGAACCCATAGACTGTTTAAATCTGTAAGGCTTGGACTTGGGTGCCCAAGTCAATGTCATGTTCCTGGGATTTGGGTATGTGCATTTTAAGGTCATGTGAAAGGGACCACCAAAGATATGTAGTTTAACATCATGTATCTTGGATGTTGTACTGATCTTAGATTAAGGTCAAATAATTTGGACAATTAGGTGTGATTCCCAAGTAGATATATGTATCATGGAAAGGTGACGAACCCAACGTGAATGAGGTCTAAGAAGGCCTCTCACCACACCACATATTCTTGAGAGGGTTTTGCAGCTCCACCATGTGGGTAGAAAACCTGCCAAGACTCCTAATCCCACGTGAGTCATGCCTGATGTGTGAAACAGGGAGTGGTTTCTAGATTTACCTCTCACATGGAAGCACACAATAAGGGTAAGTAAATTTCAAGTGGGAAAGTCCTAATGATAATGACCTTCCCACTCAACGCACATAGATGCATGAAGGGGTAACACCAAGGGTTTTTTGGTTCCACCAAAACATAGGGAGGTGGGAAAGAGGTAAATCAAGGCTTCTGAGATCTGAATCATGAAAGGGGTGACTGATGGGTAGGGATAAATGTTTTCCAAATTTGAAACACAAGATCAATAACTTCAACAGTTAGAGATAGGGCATGAAAATGAATAATCGATTGATGACCATGTTTGAAACATAGGATCCTCTATTTGTTTCTAGAGATCTATTAGGGTATTGGCCTGAGATGGGAGGTGATACCAAGATGGCATGAGACCATCATCGTTAGGGGGTCTATCTGGATATAAAAGATGGAAGGGACCTAAACCTAGAAAGACTCGAATTATGTTAATGTCTTAGGGAAGTGTCTCTATTTAAAAAAACACCTTAGGTTTCAAGACCCAATACATCAGATCATATCAGTGGTAGGATGCATCTGGACTTAGGGTAAAGGACTCTGATATTGTAAATAGTTCAAGGTAATATTTCTTGGACTATATTCTCTTAGTTTAATGTCATATATTTCATACCATATGCCTATTTTAGCATCATGTTCTTGGGATGATGAACATTTAGTTTAACATTATATGGTACAGAGGATAGTTATTACATATCTTAAAGTCGTGAGACTGGGACTAAATCCATTACATGGTTTAGCATCGTGAAACTAGGATGTTCTGCCCCATTCAAGAAAATTACTACTTGATGAATTTGGAATCGGTTGGAGGAGTGATGTGTTCCTCATCCATAGTGACCATAGAGTATGCACCATTGGGATAGACCTTCTGAAAGATGTATTGTCCTTCACACTTAGGATCCAATTTTTATGGGTTCCTTCCATGTAACATTGGATTTCGGAGATCCAAAACTATATCACCTTGCAGGAATGACCGGAGGCAAACCATTTGTTGAAAGATATAGCTATCTTGTTTGGGTGCCTCTCTTAATTATGCAAGTCCTAGACCCTATTCTATTTGAGAGTTTATAGTTCATCTATACATACCTTGGCTATCATTTTTGATGTCTACTAATCTTAGATGGCTATTCAGAGTGATGGTTGATGAATATAAATGGTATGGACTACCTCTATTCCACACAACATGGAATATGGGGTCACTTAGGTGGAATTACGAGTCATTGTCCAATAATCCCAAAGGGAGTCGGGGAACTTTTCTGGTCAAATTTTTTTGTTCTGGCCCACCATCTTATACAAATTATTAGAGAGGGTTTTGTTAAACACCTCAATCTATCCATTTTTTTTACATGATAGTGTAAAGAATGGTTGGATCGAATGTTGTACTTAGAGGATAACTTATTCAGCTTAGCAACCCAAGATTTGGTGTCGTTGTTGGTGAGAGTAGCATGAGGGAATCTGAATCGATAAATGATGTGGGGTCATGAATTATAAGACTGATCAGGCCTTTAATTCTTTGTGAGGAATCACCTCTGCCCACTTGGAAAATAAATCTGTTGTGGTTAGAATGAACCAACACTGGCAGGATTTTGCTAGTAGATAAGGTCCCAGGACATCGAGTCCCCATAATGAAAAGGTCCAAGAATGGTTTGTAGTATGGATAGTCTATGGGGGTCGATGTACAAATTTGGCATGAATATGACAAACATGGAACCTCTTGGAGAAATCAATATAGTCATGGACCATGGTGGGACAAAATTAGCACAACCTTTGAATATGGTAGGAGAATTTCAACCCTACCTGATTAGCACTACAAGACCCAACATTAACTTCCTGCACAACCTGAAGAATATTATCTCCTTGAATCCAATGTAGGATAATTCCATCAAACCCATGTTTGTATAGAGTCTTCTTGAGGTTAAGACCACTCTGGAGGGGGAACTATGCTATGCAACAACAGATTCGATCATGCTCAACTATGTCTAGCAGTAGAGTGATATGCTAGAGATAGTCGATGAATGGAGTTGTACACTAAAATATTTATTCAGCTGGAGGGGGATCCAGAGGTCCCAATGTGGAGGCACTGGTGGTCAGTTGGTTTCCCTGCTTGTTTTCATCATCATACGAACAGGCATGGGTAATGTGGTTGTTTAATGTGTATTGTTTGGGTACCGGGAACCCTTAAACTGGCCTCTAGAAAATGAAAAAAATAGTTGTAAAAGATCATCACATGGATAAACAATTCATCACGTTCAGGCTCTATAAGGTAGGCAGCTAGATTTTCCAGGGGATTAGCTCTACCATTCTATTATCTAGAAACATGAGTAACCTATTGTTGAGAAGGGAACTAGCCCATCAACTAGAATGTGTTCTCCAAAAAGGGTGCGAGCTCTGGGTTCCTAATGACGTAGTCATCGATGATCTACTTGATTACAAGCTTGGAGTCTCCTTTCATGTGAAAGATTGGAACATAAATATTGAGAGCCAGTTTGAGACCAGTGATGAGAGCCTGATAATCTACCTCATTGATCATGTATCATTTGGACAGAAAGAATGAATAAGGAAGAACATCATATGTGGTCATGATGAAGACAATTCCTAGGAATAATCTATTGAGCCTGGGGTTATTGATCCTCCTGTAGGTTGGGCTCAGAGAGGCACCATCAAAATGAATTTGACAACATGGCATAGTATGGTCCACTGAGAGTATGGCCTTGTCTAAAAATTCAAGATCCAAAGATTGCTCTATGGGGGTTGGATGGGCGGCCATAAAGTCTTCCAAAGCTCAAACCTTGATGGCATTTTTTGGAATGAATCTGATATCAAACTTCTAAATAAACACTTCCCAATGAGCTAGATAACCTTTCAACATATGTTAGTTTAGGATATAATTTATCAGATCCACACAGGATGCCAGCTGTATCTCATAATGCTATAAATAGTTTCACAACTTCTGCACCACAAAAACTAATGTGATTCAGGTCTTCTCGATGTGAGAGTATCTGTAATCTGGGTCGAGGAAAATGAAACTAAGATAGTTTAAACTATTCTCCATACCTTCATTATTCTTATGAGTGAGAAGTGTGCTAAGGGATAATTCTATGGTAGTCACATAGAGGACCAAAGGATTCTTAGAAATGGGTGGCATCAGAACCAGAGGATGTAGTGGATATTTCTTGTTCTCCTTGAACATGGTCTGACACGCTTCCTCTCACTAGTAAATAGTACCTTTCTTCATTATTTGGGAAAAGGGATTACACATTCCATCCAAGTTCATGATGAATTAGCATATGTAGGAAAATTTTCCTTGAAATCCTTGTATCTCTCAGAGTTTTCTCGGAGGAGACATCTGAATGATGGCCTTGATCTTCTCTTGGTAGATCTCAATGCCTCTATATTGGAAAAATAAACTGAGAAAATTTCTAAAGGTAAACGTAATATCACGTTTCAATGGGTTAATATTCAACTACCGGGAGTGAAGGAAGTCGAACACTTTCTAAAGATATATAATATGGTCCTAACACTGGCGGTATTTTACCACCAAATTTTCCACATATCATTCCAAAAATTTCTTGAGGATCGGTTTGAATATGTGGTGCATGGATAGCTGATAAGTAGATCCTACATTCTTCAGACTAAAAGGAATCACCTGATATCAGAAGGAACCTTATGGTTCTCTAAAGTTGGAGGACTTTTCATATTCAGGGGACATCCAGATCTAATTGTATCCAGAGTACCCATCCATAAAAGGGAGAGATACTGGAACCTAGTTGTTGCATTGATCAACTAATCCACCACTTGAAGGGGAAAATAATCCTTTGGAAAATGGCAGTCGAGATCCTTGAAGTCAATAAAAACTTTGATCTACATGTTCTTCTTCCTAACTGAGAATATTATGGAGATCCACTTGGGATAATAAACTTCCTTGATGAAGGTGGATTTGATTTTCTTATCAACTTTGGCCTCAACCATGGAACATTGAGAGGGGTGCATTTTTTTGGAAGGCTTCTTGAAATCGTGATGGCTTGTGGGGAGAATAAGATGATGGATGACAACCTTAGGGTCCAATCCAAGAATTTCCTCATAGCTCCAGCAAAAAAATCATGGTGTATCTTTAATAAGTCAACGTACTACTTTGTTCCCACAATATGCATGGATGTACTGATCAGTCTTGGCCTCAGATCTACCTAAGTACAAAAATTCACTTGAACCAACTCATCAATGTTGGTGGATATGCCTTCTCCAAATGAAGGAGGAGCTTCTTCCAAATCCTCTTCATCATCTGAGGTGGGGGAATTGGTGGAAGTATACGGTTTATACAATCCAACTGATCCCAAAGGAACACAGGTTCCCACTTTGGAAAATATGAAGTCCTCACTGGGGAACTCTTGCTCTGTTAAAACCATGGTAATGGAATATTTTGACCCAATTCCATTTGGCCTTAGACCGAGGGGTCCATGATTAATGTATAAGAAATGGTGATGGGTCGGCTTGTGTCATGTCAACCCTTCTGTCACGACCCGCCCTCGGGGTCCGTGCCGTGACTACCCCAAGCCCGCCTTCCATAGGCCAGGGGCTGGCGACTAGCACCAAGGCGTAAATCCCGGTAAAAAGGGAAGGCATTGCCTTTGTAAAGTAAACAAACACCACAGAGTAAGCAAGCGGAAAGTAAACACTAAGCAAAAGCAGAGTACAACTGAAAGTGTGAAAAAGTAAATGGGCCAGTATACAAACCCAAACTGAAAGTAAAGTACAACTCGAAAGGGAAAACAGCAACTGAAAAGTAAAAGCCGCTACACCGAGCTGTCCACCGGAAATCCCACCTGAAGGGTGGGTACAGATAGCTCCACTGCTCCACGGGTCCCGCCGTCCGCTCCGAGCACGTTCCGCCCAGTGGTCCACCTCCAGGTACCGTCCTGCTCTGCAAGCCTCAGCTAAGATCAACGTTGTCCGTCGTCTGCAACCAACACAACGTAGTGCGGGCAAAGCCCGTGCAGGGGTGAGTATAAGCTACTCAGTAGGGACCCCGAGACCCCTGAAGGTCTCTCAAAATCCCCAAAGGATAAACCATGAAGAAAGGTACAATCACGAAGTAACAATCGACACTGATTAGGTATATGCCCATACATAGACCTAAGTCATCAATTTCAAATACGCTCCAACCTCCGAGCCCAAGTACAACTCAATCCACACAGGAAAGTAAACGTATTCCACACAGGAAAACAAAACGTAATCCACACAGGATAGCACAACACAATCCACACAGGAAAGCAACAGGATTCAGCTCACACAGGTATACTTCTTCAAAAGACGATAAAGATGATCTCTGATCCATCTAAGTCGTCGGACCCACGAAGGATCGATAGGTAACTAACCCCCGCAAAAGACCCACACAGGATCGGGCCCACGTAGGACCTGTAGGCGCTGGTTCACACAGGACCGCTGAGCGCAAAGACCCACACAGGATCGGACCCACACAGGATCGGGCCCACACAGGACCTGTAGCACTGATCCACGTAGGATCGCTGAGTGCTGTAGTCGTCGTCGTCGAATCCACACAGGATCTCTGTACTGTCGTCGTCGCAGTCACAGTAGCAGTAGTAGCAGTAGTAGCAGTCACAGTCGCAGCCAGCACTAGGGTTCCCGCACACAGCAAGCTCGTTCAGAGGGTCCGCTCCACGAGCCGAGAGGCTGATACATCAACTGTCACAAAGTCCAGAGTTGATGTATCCAAAAGTTCCGTATCGTCAACAGGAACTCAACGCAACAGACGGCGCGTCGATCGGACGCCCGGTCTGAGAGTTATTGGCATTTTCGTCCTCGGGGCCCGGTTGGTTTTTAAGGCAAAACCAACCCGACCGTACTCCACCTGCGTCCAAACCTCGGGCGGAGTATGCCAAAAGATCCGTCTCACTAAGAGGAACACAACGCGGCTGACGGCACGTCAATCGGACGTCCGTAGCTCAAGATATGAGCGTTTCCGCTCCGAAGGCCCGGTTGGTTTCGTGAACGAACCAACCCGGCCGAACTCAAAGTAATCTGAAACCTTGAGTGCGATATACCGAAACGACCGTCTCGATCCAAGGATCGCGTTGCCGCAGACGGTTCAGGGATCGGAGGTCCGTGGCTCAAGTTATGGCCAAAAGACCTAACTGATTCGAAACGGGGGGGTCCGGGTCCGGGCCGACCCGGCCCGGCCGGCCGGCCGGCCGGCGGCGCGGCAGCCCGGCGCCGCACGGAGGCAGCGCGCGGGGGGGGATCAAGCCCCCCGCTTGATTGAAGGGGAGGCGCGGCTATATGTCGCGCCCTTTGTTTTAAAAACGCCCCCCCCCCCCCCCACGTGGGGGGCCTGCTTGTGCGGAAACCGGGGGGCCGCCTGCCCCCCCTCAAGAAACCGCCCTCCCCAATTAAATGGGGGGGGGGGGCTTTATTGCTGGCCGGGGGATTAATTTCCCCCGGTTTGACCATCCGGCCGGCCAGCTGGCCGGCCGGTTTTCTCCAACGGGACCGGAAAAATCCGGTCCCCTTTTCGGCTTCCGACACCGGCGGCCCGGCCGCCGGTCTCCTCGTTCCGCCGCGGCCCGGAACCGGCCGCGGTGTTCGTCGTTCGGCGCGGTGCGACGGCACCGCGCCCCTCCGCCGCACCTTGATTTCTTCAACGCGGCGCGACGGCGTCGCGTTCTTGATGATTCTTCCATGGCGCGGCGCGACGACGTCGCGTAATATAATCGGACGATTAACCGCGTGGTGTGACGGCACCACGCCACCTTGTTTCCACCCGCAAGGTAAATCAACAAGAACGATGGAGGGGGTTCGTCCGTGTTCATGCGGTCCGGCCCCCCTCACGTTAAATAATAACACAACTTAAAAAAAATTCAATAGCCTCACGTTAGACATGCTAGATCCACGATCAAGAAATAAATAATTAAACAAAAAAAATCAACAACCCCTACCTTGGGTATAGGTTCGAAGATTTGTCAACGTCCCGCGGAAGACAACGTCGCGGAGGTCGGGCGTCACGGTAGTCGTTCGTCAAATCCGATGACGAAGAGGTGCGTCCGATGAGATACGTCGTTGGCGAATCTTCGTATGCCGACGAAGGGAGTCCGAGGAGGAAGCGGCGTTCCCTCTCGTTGACACGGAAAACGAAGAAGAGAGGAGCGGCGTTCTTCGTCAAGTTGAGCGTTCTTCGTCAAGTTGAAGAAGGAGGAGGGGGAGCTCTCAAAAATCCTCACAAGTTGGCTAAACAAAACTAACCAAATAAAATAAGGTTCCTCCTTATTTTATTTACCAAGCCAAGGAATTCAAAACTTAAAATTCAAAAACATAACACTTAATTAATTATACATGTCATGTGTAATTAATTAGATGTTAAGTTAACAAACTTTTAAGAGGGAGAGAGGGGAGTTTAAGGGGGAAGATGAGAGGTTTAGGTTCGTGTGGGTCCCACCACACTTAATCCTCTCAAGGGAGGTTAAGTGGGTGTGGGTCCCACCCCTAACTCCCTTTGAGAGGAGTTAACCTACAAAAGTGAAATAAAAAGAATTCCACATTTTTTTATTCAACTTTTTATAATTCTCCCAAAAACTAACTTTCGTCCCGCAACAAACGCAACTTCTGAAAAGGTCTCTTTAAGCGAAAATCGGTGCTGCGAGTTCATTGGTGCCCTCAGATTTCAATTCCGAGCACCGGATCAAAAGTTAGGAATTCCCGCTCGTTCGTTCACTGAACGTACCCGAGCCAAACTTCGGAAATTGATTCCCGGCACTCCGGGCCTCGGAATCAGGTGCCGTCTGAAACCGCGCTCTTGTAAAATTCTAAATAAAATTAAGAAAAAATTTCCCTTGAATTTTACGGGTCTTTACATTACTCCCACCTCAGGGCTTTACGTCCCCGTAAAGATACATCAAAAACTAGGGAAACAAAAGAGGGTACTGAGCACGCATCTGAGCCTCCCGCTCCCATGTGCTCTCCTGGAGATTCCCGTGCTGCCATCTGATGCGCACAAGAGGAATCGATCGCCCACACAGGACCCGCTCCTGTCGATCCTCTATCTCCACCGGAACCTCCGTAAAAGTCGCCCCATCATCAACGTCAACCTCTCCATGGTCAATGATGTGCGTCGGGTCGTGCACGTATCTCCTCAGCTGAGACACGTGGAAGACGTCGTGCACCCGGTGCAACTGAGGTGGTAGAGCCAGGCGATAAGCCACCTCGCCAACCCTACTGAGGACCTGGAAGGGTCCGATGAAACGCGGAGATAACTTGCCGCCTCGGCCAAATCTCCGAATACCACGTCGAGGTGAGACCCGCAAGAAGACGTGGTCGCCATCCTCGAACTCTAGTGGCCTCCGCCTCCTGTCAGCATATGACTTCTGCCGGCTCTGAGCTCTCCTCATCCGCTCCTGGATGACCTGGACCTTCTCTGTCGTGGCCTGGACCATCTCCGGTCCCACCAGTGCTGACTCTCCAGGGTCTGTCCAGCACAAAGGAGATCTACAAGGTCGGACGTACAACGCCTCGTACGGTGCCATCCTGATGGTGGAGTGGTAGCTATTGTTGTACACAAACTCCACCAAGGGTAGGTGGTCCTCCCAGCTACGACCAAAGTCGAGGACACATGCGCGGAGCATGTCCTCAAGAGTCTGAATGGTCCTCTCCGTCTGACCATCTGTCTGAGGGTGAAAGGCTGTGCTCAGACGTAGCTGCGTCCCGAACGCCTCCTGTAACCCCTTCCAAAGCCGGGAAGTAAAGCGGGCATCTCGATCGGATACGATAGATGATGGCATGCCGTGGAGCCGCACAATCTCCTGAACGTAGAGAATTCCCAAGCTCTCCACTGAGCCCTGCTCTCTGATGGGTAAGAAGTGTGCCGACTTGGTGAGTCGGTCAACAATCACCCATATGGAGTCGTGACCTCTGGAAGTGCGTGGAAGTCTAGTCACGAAGTCCATAGATATGTCGTCCCACTTCCACTCTGGAACCTCCAAGGGCTGTACCAAGCCTGCTGGTACCTGATGCTCTGCCTTCACCTGCTGGCAGGTGAGGCATCAAGAAACGAACTCTGCTACAGCCTTCTTCATGCCCGGCCACCAGTGCTGTCGTCTGAGGTCCCGGTACATCTTTTCCACTCCAGGATGTACCGCCAAAGGAGAAGTGTGAAACTCTCTCAGCACTTCCTCTCGCAAAGCGACTGGTACCATGGTACGTCCTCTGAAAAGGATGTTGTCCTCTACTCCAAGGGAGAAACCATCAGGTGCCTGTCCCGAGGATATCTGTGCACGCCGTGTCTCACAGTCAGCGTCCTCACGTTGTGCCTCTCTGACCCGCTGCAGTAGTGGAGGAGTGACTGTGAGAGACTGAAGGAAGGCTGCTCCATCTCTATCCACGAAGGATATCTGCAAAGAGGCTAGCTGCTCCGTCGCCTCCTCAAGTAGCTGAATGCCTGTCCTCCTGCTAAGGGCATCGGCTACTACGTTCCCCTTACCAGGAGTATAGACTATCTCAAAGTCATAGTCCTGGAGAAACTCGAGCCATCGCCGCTGTCTCAGGTTCAGGTCCTTCTGAGAGAAGATATACCTGAGACTCTGATGATCAGAAAAGACTGTAAAGCGCTCGCCCATCAGATAGTGTCGCCATGTCTTCAGGGCGAAGACCACTGCTGCTAACTCCAGGTCATGGGTAGCGTAGTTCTGCTCATGCAGCCTCAACTGACGTGATCCATAGGCGATCACTGCCCGCTCCTGCATCAGAACACATCCGAGTCCGGTCCCTGATGCATCGCAGTAAACTACGTACCCTACACCCTCCTCGGGCAACCTCAAGATAGGTGTGCTAGTCAATCTCTGTCTCAGCTCCTGGAAGCTCTGCTGACATCTGTCAGACCACACGAAGGGTTTCCCCTTCTTCGTCAAAGCTGTGAGTGATGCCGCAACTCTAGAGAAGTATGGCACGAATCTCCGATAGTATCCAGCTAGTCCCAAGAAACTCCGAACCTCAGTCACGCTCCTGGGTGGCTCCCAAGCTAACACAGCCTCAATCTTCACGGGATCCACTGCAACTCCCGCCTCAGAGATAACGTGTCCCAAGAAGTGGACCTCACGTATCCAGAAATGGCACTTCGAGAGCTTACCATAAAGCTGGTGATCTCGGAGTGTGTCTAGTACAACTCGCAAATGATAGGCGTGCTCCTCCTCTGTCGAAGAGTAAATCAGAATGTCGTCGATGAAGACCACGACAAACCGATCGAGGTATGGCTGAAAGATCCTGTTCATGAGAGCCATGAACACTGATGGAGCATTGGTTACACTGAAAGGCATAACCAAGAACTCATAGTGGCCATACCGACATCTGAAAGCCGTCTTCTGCACATCCTCGTCTCTGACTCTGAGCTGATGATAGCCTGACCTGAGGTCTATCTTCGAGAACCACCGTGCTCCCTTGAGCTGATCAAAGAGGTCATTAATCCTCGGTAGCGGATACTTGTTCCTCACTGTCACCTGGTTCAGGCGACGATAGTCAACACAAAGTCTCAAGCTCTCGTCTGCCTTCTTGGCGAACAAAATCGGGGAAGCCCAGGGTGAAACACTGGGTCGGATGAACCCCTTGCCCTGCAAGTCCTCCAACTGTACCCGCAGCTCTCGAAGCTCGGCGGGGGCCATCCGATATGCTGGAGTGGATATCGGAGCTGTCCCGGGGTACAGGTCAATATAAAAGTCTACCTATCTGCGAGGAGGTAGTCCTGGAACGTCGTCAGGAAAAACGTCCGCAAACTGATCCACCACTGCAGGAAAACCAGGACTCCGCACGTCAACTGCTCCAAGGATAAGGCTAGCCAACTGATGAGTGATGGGATGTCCTCTCCTCCATGGAAGTCCATCCTGTGCTGCTAAGGCTCCCTTCTCGCCGGTGAAGGTGAACCTGCTCCCGTCGGTGCGTACACATCGCACCTTGCGCCTAAAACAGTCAATTTGTGCATGGACCGTAGATAGCCAATCCATGCCCAAGATGACGTCGTAAGGCCTCGACGCTGCTACAAGAAGATCCCAGCCGAAGCTCTCGCCTCCTAGAGTAAGCTCACACTGCCGGCACCAGTGCGTAAACGTCGAGTCTGCTCCCGTAGGAGTCTCTAGCCGTAAGGATCGAGCCAACGGCTCTGTCGGAATCTCCGAGCTCCGAACAAGGGCAGCGGCTATGAAAGAGTGACTCGCTCCTGTGTCTATAAGAACTGCAGAAAGGGTGGAATAGACACAGATGGTACCTCGAATCATCTCGGGTGCGCCGTGGTCGTAGGCCTCTGCTGCCTGGAGCTGTGCCTGTCTCTGCCCGCCAGCTCCCTGTGGTCGGGGTGGACCTCCTGGTGGTGGTGGTGGCAGAGCCTCAAAGTGTCGCCCACCACCGGCTGCTCGTCCAGCTCCTCTGCCTCGTCCACCTCCTCCCTGCGGACCGCCACGGTCGACCCTCTGCCTCTGCCTCGGTGGTCCCTCAACCGTCTGCTGCTCCTCGGCACGGCGGGTCGGGCAGTCACGAGCCATGTGGCCCTGCCCGCCGCACGAGTAGTACTGTCTGCCTCTCGAAAGACTGGCTCCACGCTGTGTGCCCCGCACTGCTGAGCCAGTGTCCTGAGGTCGTCTGCCCGAAGGTCTGGTCTGTCTGGACCCCTGAGTCATCCGTCGACTGCCTGCTGCAGATGACTCTGCCACGTGCCGCCCTGCGGTGGGTCGCTGCGCTGGTGTAGACTCAGCAAGGAAGCTCTCGATCAGAAGGGCCCACTCCAGTACTCCTGTCTGAGTCGGTATGCTGAGGGAGATCAGCGATGCCCTGATCTCGTGTCTCAAACCCTGCTCGAAGGTCCGGGCCCGGAAGAATGGGTCTCGTACCATGTCGGTCGAGTAGCGCGAGAGATCGGTAAATCTCGCCGAGTACTGAGCGACCGTCATGCTGCCCTGCCGCAGCTGTAGAAGCTCCTGGATACGCACCGCACGAAGGGTGGCTGGGACGAACTCCGAGCGGAAGAGGCTCTCAAAGTCCGTCCAAAGTAGAGATGCCTCATCATGCACCTGGAGCATCAAGCTCCACCATCGTCCTGCTGCTGCGTGTAGTAGGCTCGCAGCGAGGATCACCATGAGGTCTACTGGTGTCCTCACTAGCCTAAACACTCGTACCACTGCCTCCAGCCAGTCCTCTGCTGCCTGGGGATCCGTCTCCCCACAAAACCTGGGCGGTCGCTGGCGCTGAAACTCATGCAGTGCGCTGAGGCGACGTGCATCGTCAGCGGCTGCTGCTGGAAGCATCGGGGGCTCGGTGGGTAGAGCTATCGCCGGTGCTACTGCTGACAAAGGGCCCTGCACCGAGGCCTCGTCGCTCGGTGGGCTGTCGTCACGCTCGACTCTCGGAACCCTAGCTGGTTGCCGTCGTGGGGCCATCCTGAAAAGGAAACAGGTGCGCCACGGTCAGAACAGTATACCTGGTGAGCTGATATAAGTAATCACAAAGAAAACTTGAAACACACACGCAATCAATGTTTTCGTGCATTAAGTCGGAAATCAGAAGTCAGGGTCCTGGTGTACGGATACGTCGGCCACCGCACCAACACTGGACTCCCTGGACTGATAACCACACTCAATACGCTAAACATTATTGCTTCACATAGAAAAGATCAGAGTTCGCGGTAGAACCGAACTCCTCTGATACCAATTTGTCATGACCCGCCCTCGGGGTCCGTGTCGTGACTACCCCAAGCCCGCCTTCCATAGGCCAGGGGCTGGCGACTAGCACCAAGGCGTAAATCCCGGTAAAAATGGAAGGCATTGCCTTTGTAAAGTAACAAACACCATAGAGTAAGCAAGCGGAAAGTAAACACTAAGCAAAAGCAGAGTACAACTGAAAGTGCGGAAAAGTAAATGGGCCAGTATACAAACCCAAACTGAAAGTAAAGTACAACTCGAAAGGGAAAACAGCAACTGAAAAGTAAAAGCCGCTACACCGAGCTGTCCACCGGAAATCCCACCTGAAGGGTGGGTACAGATAGCTCCACTGCTCCACGGGTCCCGCCGTCCGCTCCGAGCATGTTCCGCCCAGTGGTCCACCTCCAGGTACCGTCCTGCTCTGCAAGCCTCAGCTAAGATCAACTTTTTCCGTCGTCTGCAACCAACACAACGTAGTGCGGGCAAATCCCGTGCAGGGGTGAGTATAAGCTACTCAGTAGGGACCCCGAGACCCCTGAAGGTCTCTCAAAATCCACAAAGGATAAACCACGAAGAAAGGTACAATCACGAAGTAACAATCGACACTGCTTAGGTATATGCCCATACATATACCTAAGTCATCAATTTCAAATATGCTCCAACCTACGAGCCCAAGTACAACTCAGTCCACACAGGAAAGTAAACGTATTCCACACAGGAAAACAAAACGTAATCCACACAGGATAGCACAAAACTATCCACACAGGAAAGCAACAGGATTCAGCTCACACAGGTATACTTCTTCAAAAGACGATAAAGATGATCTCTGATCCATCTAAGTCGTCGGACCCACGAAGGATCGATAGGTAACTAACCCCCGCAAAAGACCCACACAGGATCGGGCCCACGTAGGACCTGTAGGCGCTGGTTCACACAGGACCGCTGAGCGCAAAGACCCACACAGGATCGGACCCACACAGGATCGGGCCCACACAGGACATGTAGCACTGATCCACGTAGGATCGCTGAGTGCTGTAGTTGTCGTCGTCGAATCCACACAGGATCTTTGTACTGTCATCGTCGCAGTCACAGTAGCAGTAGTAGCAGTAGTAGCAGTCACAGTCGCAGCCAGCACTAGGGTTCCCGCACACAGCAAGCTCGTTCGGAGGGTCCGCTCCACGAGCCGAGAGGCTGATACATCAACTGTCACAAAGTCCAGAGTTGATGTATCCAAAAGTTCTGTATCGTCAACAGGAACTCAACGCAACAGACGGCGCGTCGATCGGACGCCCGGTCTGAGAGTTATTGGCATTTTCGTCCCCGGGGCCCGGTTGGTTTTTAAGGAAAAACCAACCCGACCATACTCCACCTGCGTCCAGACCTCGGGCGGAGTATGCCAAAAGAACCTTCTCACTAAGAGGAACACAACGCGGCTGACGGCACGTCAATCGGACGTCCGTAGCTCAAGATATGAGTGTTTCCGCTCCGAAGGTCCGGTTGGTTTCGTGAACGAACCAACCCGGCCGAACTCAAAGTAATCCGAAACCTTGATTGCGATATACCGAAACGACCGTCTCGATCCATGGATCGCGTTGCCGCAGACGGTTCGTCGATCGGAGGTCCGTGGCTCAAGTTATGGCCAAAAGACCGAACTGATTCGAAACGGGGGGGTCCGGGTCCGGGCCGACCCGGCCCGACCCCCCTGGGTCGGCCCGAACCGGGTCGACCCGACCCGGGTCCGACCCGGCGCGGCGGCCCGGCGCCGCACGGAGGCAGCGCGCGGGGGGGGATCAAGCCCCCCGCTTGATTGAAGGGGCGGCGCGGCTATATGCCGCGCCCTTTGTTTTAAAAACGCCCCCCCCCCCCCCACGTGGGGGGCCTGCTTGTGCGGAAACCGGGGGGCCGCCTGCCCCCCCTCAAGAAACCGCCCTCCCCAATTAAATGGGGGGGGGCTTTATTGCTGGCCGGGGGATTAATTTCCCCCGGATTTGACCATCCGGCCGGCCAGCTGGCCGGCCGGTTTTCTCCAACGGGACCGGAAAAATCTGGTCCCCTTTTCAGCTTCCGACACCGGCGGCCCGGCGGCCGGTCTCCTCGTTCCGCCGCGGCCCGGAACCGGCCGCGGTGTTCATCGTCCGGCGCGGTGCGACGGCACCGCGCCCCTCCGCCGCACCTTGATTTCTTCAACGCGGCGCGACGGCATCGCGTTCTTGATGATTCTTCCATGGCGCGGTGCGACGGCGTCGCGTAATATAATCGCACGATTAACCGCATGGTGCGACGGCACCACGCCACCTTGTTTCCACCCGCAAGGTAAATCAACAAGAACGATGGAGGGGGTTCGGTCGTGTTCATGCGGTCCGGCCCCCCTCACGTTAAATAATAACACAACTTAAAAAAAATTCAATAGCCTCACGTTAGACATGCTAGATCCACGATCAAGAAATAAATAATTAAACAAAAAAATCATCAACCCCTACCTTGGGTATAGGTTCGAAGATTTGTCAACGTCCCGCGGAAGACAACGTCGCGGAGGTCGGGCGTCGCGGTAGTCGTTCGTCAAATCCGATGACGAAGAGGTGCGTCCGATGAGATACGTCGTTGGCGAATCTTCGTATGCCGACGAAGGGAGTCCGAGGAGGAAGCGGCGTTCCCTCTCGTTGACACGGAAAACTAAGAAGAGAGGAGCGGCGTTCTGCGTCAAGTTGAGTGTTCTTCGTCAAGTTGAAGAAGGAGGAGGAGGAGCTCTCAAAAATCCTCACAAGTTGGCTAAACAAAACTAACCAAATAAAATAAGGTTCCTCCTTATTTTATTTACCAAGCCAAGGAATTCAAAACTTAAAATTCAAAAACATAACACTTAATTAATTATACATGTCATGTGTAATTAATTAGATGTTAAGTTAACAAACTTTTAAGAGGGGGAGAGGGGAGTTTAAGGGGGAAGATGAGAGGTTTAGGTTCGTGTGGGTCCCACCACACTTAATACTCTCAAGGGAGGTTAAGTGGGTGTGGGTCCCACCCCTAACTCCCTTTGAGAGGAGTTAACCTACAAAAGTGAAATAAAAATAATTCCACATTTTTTTATTCAACTTTTTATAATTCTCCAAAAAACTAACTTTCGTCCCGCAACAAACGCAACTTCCGAAAAGGTCTCTTTAAGCGAAAATCGGTGTTGCGAGTTCATCGGTGCCCTTGGATTTCAATTCCAAGCATCGGATCAAAAGTTAGGAATTCCCGCTCGTTCGTTCACTGAACGTACCCGAGCCAAACTTCGGAAATTGATTCCGGGCACTCCAGGCCTCGGAATCAGGTGCTGTCTGAAACCGCGCTCTTGTAAAATTCTAAAGAAAATTAAGAAAAAATTTCCCTTGAATTTTACGGGTCTTTACACCTTCTTAGTGGAACAGGAATGTATGGTGTACAGTTGTAGCCATAGGGAAAACATCCTGAAAGTGACAGGAGTAGGGGGTTCTCGAATCACTCGAGCATGTCCTCTCTAGAAGTATGAGGTAATCTTCTGTCGTTCCTTGTACCTAGGAACATTTCTCCCCTTCTTATTGGAAACAAAGAAGTAGTGTCCCAAGTCTGGAATTGTGGACTCCAACTGATGAATCCGGATGATTAAAGCATCGTCCATGTCTGTTATTGGGTCATCCATAGTGGTAGTATGTTGAACCTCATTTTTCTGAACTCATTTCTCACTGTTATTGTAATAGTCAGAATCTAGATAAAGGGATTCACGATAGGTTAAAGGAGACGCATCACCTTGGATCTTGCCCACTCAACCATTGAAGAAGTACTTGAGGCATTGGTGATATGAGGAGGGAACTGTAGAATGAAGATGAATCTAGGGTCTACCCTTCAGCACATTTTGTGTGGTATCCTGTGAGATAACCCAAAATTTAGTGTTTGAAACTAGGATATTGTACTAGGTATTAAAATAGAATCTTCTATATGGCCTCTTCTCGGTCCCTTCATAACCTTGTATCTTCATGTCAGAGAGACTCATATTTACTTCATTTAGTCCTATCTTGTTGAGCATCCATGTTGGGATAAGATTGATCTCAGAACCTATGTCGACTAGGTAGTGATGGACTTATACTCCATTAAAATGGCTAATGATATATAGAAGGTGGATATGTCCCTGTATGGGGGAGCCCTCATCTCCTCCTAAGAATGATATGATGACTTGGAATTCTCCTCACTCGACATCTTTAGCATAGAATACCTCCACAAATGTCAACTGTATCTCAACCTAGAGAGGGATTCTCAAGGATTTTGCGAGGGATGATCACATGTATTATGACAAGTGGAGGGAGTCATGAATAGAGAGATTTGTAGGAATTATATCGAGGTGATTAATCACATCATACTTCCTTCCAAGGTGTAAATTTATATAGGTTTGAGGTTTCTCTTTGGAAGGAGATGTGATGGAAGTTACTGATCAAACCAATAGATTATTACTGGTGCTAGAAATTTCATGCTACTCGTCAGCTAAACCGCAAAATATCACTACCAAATAAATGTCAGATGGATAAGGCTTATATAAAACTAGACGTGCCTAATAACGATAAAGACGTTACTGCTCCACCTGGTCTAGTAGAAGATCTTCGGTGGCAGTGAATCTGACAAGATGGGATGAGAGGATTGTTCCTATTAATCTCTATGCTAAACCTGCTACCTAGTCTTTGTAGCATGTACAACTTGGCATGAAGTGCTGACTTGGGAATTTTCATGATTCTCATATCTTCATCTCCTTCAATGATGGTGTTGATCAGAGACATTTAGAGGACTCGTCTGATACTCTTTGTCATTAGGGGTCATGTAGGGATCCACCAACTTGACAGTACTCACAGATACGTACTCCTATTCATCATCGAAGGAATATTCCAATACTAGATAGACTCTGGGGGAGAACCCTGTCTAAAGTGGTATGAAATCGTTGAGAGTGTGGTATGGTATTAGTGCTGATGGGGTGGCTCGCTTTCCCTTGCACCGCTAGAGACTACTCTTTTGATAGGTAGAAGGCTATGATGTGGATGCTAAATCGGATTTCAAGGTAGTAGCTGGAGGAGGTGAAACAACTTTTGGAGGCTTAGAACAATTCAAATGGGAACATATGACACCAAGGGTATGATTGATTTCTCTATGATCCAACAATTCATCATATTTAAGAGTCCCATGAATGGGGACTTATTTATACTCACCTTCTCTATCATTTTCAGGCTTTATGGAGATGCATCCCACCTACACTGATGTAGGGACCAATATAACCAAATTGTTATCTACCTAGCACTAGATCTTGTCCTTGAACACATAGCATCTCATGATGAAATTCCCAAGGATCCTATGATAAGGTAAGTAGTTAGGGTTATTAGTGAGATCAGCCACCTAGGTTTTCCTACATTCTAAAAGCCTCAAAATTCCATACTACATGGAACGTTGAAAATGACTGGGAACCTGAGTCTCATTGAATGAGTAGGTTTGGTTTCTCCTATCTTGGAAGGAAGCTCTAGGATCCTTAAACTGATTAGGGGAAGGATCCTGACTAGGGTTCATAGCCTGATTCTTTCACCTAGGAGGTGGTGGTACATTACGAGGTGGTGCCTACTAATTCTTTGTTGGGAATTGATAACCCTGAAGTTGATCCTGAGTTTGTTTCCCTTAGAAAGGATATGGATGAGGCTCTACTAGTAAAAACTATAGTGACATGGGGACCTATATCTATGTGAGTATAGTAGTATCTACCTTTGATCTCTTCTTGTAGAAGCTGGAGGAGGTCATGGATGCACCTTCTTAGCTTACTGCAAGGCTTCGTCTAAGCACTGGTCCTTGTCATAGAAATCCTAAAAACCACTTGGGAATTTCTAAGTGATTAGGGAGGGGAATATATCAGTGTTAATATTCCTTACACACATCATCAATAGCTTCTCTTGAGTTAGTGGAATATCAAGTGAATACGTGAAGCCCTTCCACGAGGCAAAGAAGTCTTCAACTTTTTCATTCATCCATTTCTTGCACTTGAAGAGTTCGAAAATACTTTTCTTGCATGTGGTGGAGATGAACTAGTATAGAAACTACCAAAAAAGATCTTACCAACCAGTAAAAAACCCTATGGGTTGCTGGTTACACCATATGAATATTGTCCCTTCCAATGTCTGCAAAACCATCAGAGTTTGGCAGCCTCTTGTTATTCTAGAGTTCCTAGCATGGGTTGGCACCCTGAGATTATGGGTCCATATATTTTATTAGGTCACCCATAATGTTTAAGGATATGAAACAAGTATTCCTGAAGTTTGGGGTGCTTTCATAACATCTACCCATACTGGATACGGCTTGACATCAGTTGGGATTGTCACTTATCGCATCTCAAGGGATTCAAGGAAAGTAGTGAGAGTGGATGTCATATTGTCTTGGAAAGAATTACTATCTATAAAAACATTACTAACCACTATTGTATTGGAAATATAATCAACATGATAGGTGGGTGCACCAACTTGTAGAAAAATTGGTCAAACAGCTAAAGGAACCCCTAGAGTGGCTCATAGAGATGCATGAGGAGCGGACCGATCTTGATCTCAAGGAGGGTTATCATAGTGATCGAGAAGATACAGAAACACATACCATGCTTTCTTTCCATTTACTTCGGTCCACCCTATCAGGATACATGGGATTTCCAAGATTGATGGTAGTAAACTAGACGAGAAGGACATGTGGCTGCCCCTACTACCCAAGAGGAGGGATATAATTTTTATGGGGATCACCATTATCTAGTTGTTTCTCTGTATGGTTATTAGCAAGCATCTCACCAATGGGACTCATTTGATTTGTGATCTTCTAGAGCCATGGGGTTGGGCCGAGATCAACCTCTGTCTCTTGCACAACATCAGACAAGTCAGGTGGTTTAATGTTCCTGACCTGTCCTTTACCATTGTTGGTTTTCTTACTAATGGGAAATGAAGTGAAGGGTTCTCTAAGGCCATAGTCCTTCCTTTTTTGTTGATTAAGGACACCTCCATGGTCCACCTGATGCTACACTACCTTAGGGAGTGGGTTTTATTTTTCAAATCACAAGTCAGCATCCCCACCTCTGTTTATCTTGAGGAATACCATGTTCACTATGGTGGTTCCTGGAAGAATACCCTCGATATCTCCATGTAATTCATCTTTTCACAGGATATGACTGAAGTGGAGGGTAGCTTACTACCCCTAGTACCAAATATGAACATGTAGGGTTGCCTCTTAAATAATTTTTTGGTGCATCATGAATCTCTGAATGCATCATTATTAATGGTTCAGGTGGTGGTCGGGTGATACAGGGTGTTGGGCCACCAGAAGTGATGTCAACTCAACCACATGGCATTATTGTTTTATTTCATAGAAATGCTCTCGGCTCTTTCAGAAGACCACTTGACAATCACAGAGGTGAAAAAATGTCACCCAGATGGTTTAGTGAACGTATGTAACCACTTCTTGGGTGAGGGAATCTGGAATGTCGAATTTAGGAACTAAAATCGGCCAAAACATCTCGGACAATTGATCTATAATGACGGTGCCCCCCAAGATTCCCTATTTGGGACCTGGATCTTGGTTTCCCTATGCTCTAATTGGTGTTGTTTGAGAAATGGGAATCAACGCAAATATGGACTGTTGGGGTAGTGGAATGGTCATGGATAGACTTCTATATGCACTAATTGATCATTGCATGTTGGGACCTCTCTTGGAGGTAGTGTCAACCGCATCATCACATATATGTAGGATGGGGTTCTGACCACTACCTCAAGTTCGAGGGTAGTGGAGGTCATCTATAGGTCCACTAGGTTCACATGATCTATCATATCCCAGAAATATTCTACATGATCTCTTATAAATTAATAGAATGAAGTTGGTGATGAAATAAATGACTACACCACAATTCCTTAGAAGGGATCCAAGTCTTCCTCCCCTTGCATGTACCTGTGAATGGAGTCAGAGATCTTATTAAAATCACTTTCCTAGATGACATATTTCAAAAGATGGGATCATACCCCACACTCTCATGCAGAAGTCTGAGGGGAATTATCCATCATCAAGTCAAACTTAGATCCAAAATATGATAATCAAACAGGATTGACAATGACTTGTAACTTCTCAGAGTTATTCTATTTGAGGATATGGTTCTCCCTTATACCATACGATGGTTCTTCGAGGAAGATAAGTGCCTCGGCATGAGGATTACCTTTGTGCATGTTGGTTCTCGGGCAGGGAGGACCTCCACTTAAGATGGAGTAGATATGGGGAGGACCTTCATATTGGTTGTTGGTGGACCAGGGTGGTCCTCTGCTTTGGTGAGTTGAGGTGCGAGGGGAGACCTTGCATATATAAGTGGGAAATGGGGAGGACCTCCATGTGAGAAAAAATGAGTATAGGGATGACCTCTATACTAGTTTCTGGATGCACTGGGAGGAACTCCACTCTGGTTGGGTGTATTATTGGGAGGACCTTCAAACATACCAGTGATAAAGCAAGGAGGTCATTTTCATTGGTCAATGCTATTGTGGGGAGGACCTCTTCTTGATATGGGGATGGTGTAAGGAGGGACTTTGCATTGAATTTCTATGACATAGGGAGGGCCTCTGTATTGGGAACTGTAGTCACAGGAAGAACCTTTGAGATAGATTTTGATGAAGCGGGGAGGAACTCTACTTTGATCAATGTAGGAAAAATGGGGAGGACCTCCATGTTAGCTGTGACAGTAGGGCGGAAATCCACTCTGGCCATCCATAATATTGGTAGGGACTCTATAAATGATTTCATCATCACTGGTTAGACCTTGACAGATTTCAGTGGTTCTAGGGATCAAAAGAGTCAACCTGGCCAGTCTCTGAGGTAGCTGAGGTCTTAATTCTAATCGGGCATTGATGATTCCCAGCTCTACGATGGCAGGGATCTGGTGGAATGTGTCGGTGGTGGAATGGTCCACAGAAGATATGGGAGGTAATTCCCCCTAATGGGAATCCACCTAAGTATAGTCCAGATGATGTTTTTGAGTCATCTGGATCGGATCTGATGAAGCAAGGGTATATACCACCTGTTCTTTGGCCAAAGGGACTGGTCATTGGTGGCATTAATGAGCCCTATTTAGATCCCTCCTAGGAAACTCCCGAGTATTGGTCATTTCTAGGGTGAATCGAGCATCTTCTACCGCCTCAGCATAGGGGATAGAATCATAATAAAACTTTGGGGAGACTCTCCTGAAGTGGTTGGTCATTGGAGTGGAGAGAAGTGGATCCCTATGCGGCCCTTAGGGTGGCTTCATTAATGAGGAATAGAAGCCTCGATGTCCTGGTGGGTCATGTACCATATGTGAATGACCCCCATAATGCTCATACCAGTGTACTAGGGTGTCCATACTCCTCCTATAGATGATTTATGAGGGTAAGACAGGGCGTGGGAACATATTAGTCATAGTTGTGACTGAAGTTTTGGTGGTGGTGGAGTCATACGGGATCACCACATTGTTGTTTCTCTCACCCTTGTGTCTGTGGGCAAGGGTTATTGGTTTCATATAGCTTTGTTCCTACAAATCAAGAAGATTTATCTATCAGTATGGATATCAAGAAATCAATTCCCAATTCCCCAGCATTATCCAAACTTCCATGGCTGGAGAGAGATATCTACACCGATGATGTCGCGGACTAGAATGCCCAATGATTAACTACTCCAATCTAAGATGTGTTTCACACTAGGCCTAATATTTATTTTTTGGTACCTAGTTCTGGACATCTGTATCTAGTTACATTATTATCTATCGATATAACATCTCGAACGCAACTAATATCCATAATGAGTACAAAAATTTCACAATGGGTTCACCATTTTTGTTTCTGATGCTTCATCAGGGGTGTACCTCCTCATGTGTTATCATCTATTGGCATGAATATTTTGCCCCTCATTACTGCATTCAAAAGGTGGGAATCATCAATCAGTTTCTCAGTGATATATTCCCCTTGATCGAAATAGGTCAATGGAATATCTATTTCTACTTCTATGGATTCCTCCTTGGAATTTTTCTCCTAGTCCGAGTCTCCCTCATAGATTAATATGTGGTTTGTGAAACTCATTCCTGGTACCATCTCTTTGTGGATGCTGATTAATTACCCTAATTTTTTCGAGACATTTTAAGAGGTATAACAGGGAAAAAACCTTCAGTCAGAAGACTAGTCATTTTGAGAATTACTGGCATGTTTGGATATTGTAACATTAGTCACCTATATTCTTTCTCATAAGAGGACTTCTCAAGGGTGCAGAACCCAAGGCATACCATTCTAGTCATGAGGTATCTTATTCCAGAGGCATGTCTTCCGTGTTTTTTCTCAAGCATCCCATATTTAACACGAGGTAGGATGCAAGTTTAACATTTTGCAGAGATGGAGTGAGACAAACCAGAATACCATATGAAGGTGGATTATAGAGGTATGTCCCTAGAAGGGAACCGTAGGAAGGTTTACCAAATTGATGTATTAAAATACCTATGGAGGCAGACCATGGAAGGTGTTCCTCTGAGAGAGAGGGTTTCACACCATGAAGGCAAATCTAGCCACCACTAAAGGTGGATCAAGGAGGTGCACCCCTATAAGGGGGACACCGGGGTTTCCCAAATTGATGGGATAGAATTACCAATGAGAGTAGACCTAGGGTAGTGTTTCTCATAAATAGATGGATTCACACCGTGAAGGGATACGTATCTAGGATGGTCGCGCCAAGGTTTACCATTTGGCAGGATTGAACCTCAAAAAAGTGTCCTACATACCCTACCTTGGATACAGGGATCAAAACCCATGTAGTTCGATGGATGGTGTGGATATTATGCATGATATTTTCCCTTATCAATTGGAATCATCATGGTTAGAATTTTTTGGGTTGTAAGGGACTTATGCATGTGTTATGACCAAGGTACTTCTAGGAGTAGTGATGATGGATGGGGATTATGTGTAGGAACAAACCAAATGGATGGTATGATTTCATTGGGATGTGGTAACCTGGGAAATAATTGAGATGGATATGGATGAAGTATTGGGGTGGAATGTATAAAGTGGATGGTTTTCTAGGGTTGTTGGTATTGAACCTTAGGGAGGTTTCCAACGAATCCCATTTGGTTAGGAATAAAAATCCACATAGTTCTAAATGGGGCATTGGGAAATATACCTAAGGAGGAGGTCCAAGAATGTGATTGTGGAATATGCATAGAATCTTCCCATTAATGTAGAAATGGGGTCTTACTCAAAAAAGTATGCTCGTTGGGGTGAAGAAATATGACATGATCACTGTTGTTGGAAAAAATCCATCAAGTTAACATTGATGCATTTTTGGGTTGATTGTGTTTGTTGATAAAGAGGGTTTCCTTGGTCAGTTTTAGAGTTCTATAGATATTGTTGAAAAACTATGTTGAAAATAATCTATGAAAAAGTAATGGATAATCTGGATGTGGTACAAAAATATTGTATTCAATGTGGCATCGTTTCCCAGTGTTTACTAAATTTTTGGGTCCAAAGATTAGAGAATGGAGAAAAGTGTTTTTGGAAAAGGAAGTTGCGAACAAGTGTTAAGGTGGTTTGGAAATTTTCATTACATCAATTTTTCAAAATCATTACATCAAAATATGGAAAATGAAATAAAGGCATGCGAGTTATGGATTTTCCATGCAAGATGAGGTTGCGCAAATGTGAGACTTTCTTGTTATGTGAGAAGTTGTGTGTCATGCGCCTAGGGTTTTCAAAATGACTATAAATATGGGGAAATCCCCCGTAATTATGAATAAATATCAACAATTAGATATAATCATAGCTTTGATCGCGAAAGTGGTAGAAAGTGACCTGCAAATGGTGAGTTGTGCAGAAGTTGTGTGTTAGATGGGAGTTGCATGCCAATAGTGAGTTGTGTGTAAAAAGGGTGTGTTGTGAAAGTATTGAGTATCGCGAAAGTTGGTTTTTTTTTAAAGGATACACTTGTGTTCAATTATTAATGTATTGTTCATTTCACCCTCATTTTTTGAAAAAGTTGCTCGATTCCCAGCATATCTCTGTTAAAGTGGAATTCATCAGTGGATGAATGTGGGACTTCAACAGAACACCTATTTTCAGTTAAGAATTTAGAATTCATGTAAATTAAGGGACCTATATGTCCATAAACAATGATTAGATCCCTTCTAAGGGTAGTGGGAAAAGGAAGAGGAAGACGGTGATCCTTTTCACCAGCAGTGATCCAGAGAAAGAGACATAGGGAGTAACCCTTGGGAATGTAGTGATCTGACCCTAAACATTATAAAGGTAGTGAGCCTGGGAATAGAAGTGATCTAGCCCGAACCATTTCATTGGCATTGATCTTTAGTGGAATTGGTACATTGACACATCCCCATCGTATTCTTCTTGTTCATTTCTCATTGAAGGTGAACCATGTGAAATTGTTGTGTCATGTGCATGGTTTAATTTATGTCCATACATGGTTACGGGAGAAAGAGAGAAGTGTGTTTTGTTTTACAAACAAACAAGATACAAAGGGGAATTAGTTTTAATCTATCATAACTTGATTCACCCCTCGCCCCTCTGGGTATTTGACCTAGTAGACCTAACAATTACTAACTTATAATCCCACATGAATCATTCTCAATGTGAGAAACAAGAGGAAGCAGTAGGCCTGACGGTTTCATTGTGAATTGTGTGTCAGCGAGAGATGGGGCGGGGATTACACGTGGAAGTGGCCCAGATAGATTTCATTCCATATGAGGAGGATCTAATTTAATATGAGGAAGATATAACTCACATGGAGAAATGTGGTCATGGAAAATTCCTGAGGAGAAAAACCCCATGTGCATTGCACAGTGTGAGGCTATTGTTTAACGTCATGTGATGAGGATGATGACGTTGGGAAGATTTACATCCTGTAGCACGAATGAAAGAGACTCACTCCTTACCCATTGGGATTGCATAAATTATTCGCATATACCCTTAGGGAATATAATGAATTAGTAATGATAGGAGGAGAGGTTGTGGAGGAGTGGTCGATCGTGGTTCTACATTGTTATCCCTATACTAAAATGAAAGGGTAATTAGCATACCTATGCAAAAAAAATAAAGAGGTATGGAATCAAAATAGAATACAACATAAGAGGGACCAAGAAATCACAACATAAAATCCTAGAGGACTAATCATAAGAGTGTATCATGAAGTAGAATTCCTCATAGATAGGGTATTCTCCAAGCTTAGGTGCTTCTTGAGGTATAGGGTCTTCTCGAAGCTCGGTGACCCATCCTCAGTATAAAGTCAGGAGTTGGATAGGGGGTGCTTAATGAATCATGAGTTCTTTGCAAAGCCTCAAATTCCTCAAAGATACTCCTTCCTCTATAAAGGGTATATACCTTTGTGAAATGAATACCCACCATAGGTGGAGCTAATGAGAAACAAAGGAAGGGTAGTTTCATAGTACTCTAGTACCTTGGGTGATTCATTGTGTGGTTAGGTCCATTTTGCCTAGGATCATCTCCATTTGGGAGATCATAAGTTTAAAGGTAAGGGTATCCATGCCTTTGAGGTGGAGGGAGATGGATATTTATAGGATACATCCTTGCTCAGAGGTATGCCGAGAAGAAACATGGGCTCCATGAAATAATTTCTCTCCTTCTAACTTATGGATACATCCATCAAATACCGTCAGGGTGGATGGATCTCCATGAATTATCTTCATGATGAAGACCCCTTTGGATTATTTTAGGGCTTTTTGAGTTTGGATTCTATCCCGAACAGTTGTTCTCCTCCTCCACTTATCCTAGGGCACATATTTCTATGCCCACACATACTAATAAAAGACAATCCATGGGAACCCTACTTTGGAAAAACCTACCCAAGGATGATCCAATATCACCTATTTATTTCTTTAGAAAAGATAATAAAGAGGCACCCTTCTTTTTCATAACCAACCCCATTATATAATAAAGGTCCTAAAACCTTAAACTTTTGAATATAATCAACACTTTGTATTTTAAAGGGGTTTTCTTTTTTAAATTAAAAAAAAATTAATATAATCCTAGGGCATATTAGAACCATTTAATCTCATGAAATTATCATTATCTCATGTTTTATACCTTTTTGTATTAATAATACCGAGGATTTAGTTTTATAGTCCTATTACATTCACAAAATAAATGTGTCTACACCACAATTATATATAATTGTTCATACAACCCACAAGTTTTTTTACTCACCCAAAAATAGAATCCAAACATATTCAAACATATATAAAGGAATATTATGCATGAGGTACATAAAAATTTCATGTAAAGGAATAGAGTTACATGAAATTGAAAACCCTCACATGATTCAGCCTGGAGTGATAGATAGACCACCCCTCTCCTTTTTAGAACAAGTCATAAGCAAACATTCCAGTGGGAAGTCTGACCCCAAGTATCTCTCCTTAGATATAAATTATTAATGAGTGAATTAAATCCATTATATCACTAACTCCTAATATAAACAATCTATATTAAAAAAATATTTTTGATTTTACAAATCTAAAAAACCAAAGTCAATATTGAAGAAAAACAAAATATTATAGAGTCGCTCATCGAATCTAATACAAGGATCTATATCATAGAAAGAAATTATAATATAAATAAAGAATACTCAATATTCACATTTCACAAACAATTTATTAAACATGAATATTAATTGAATTGAGAAAATAAATAATAATTTTAATTTATTTTACAAAATATGAAATAAAAATATAAACTTTTTCTTATTTAATTTAGACTTAACAATTACCATTTTATAATTCCGAATGCTTATCATTTCAAAACAATTATAAAATATAATAAATAATTTCAAAATTAGTATTAATTTTTTTATTTTTATAAAAATGGGAAATCCCTAGATAGCCCACCTAATAATCCAACCATCATAGAAGATAGAGGCTGATCTCAAAGGTTTCTCGAGAGTGGAATAGGAGGTAAAGAAGGCCTATATGTGTTTTCTAAAGTACAAGGATCTTAGTGAAGAACTAAGGAAAATATTCCATATAGGGAAACATGGTAGATAGTGTTCATATTGAAAAGAGTCATCATGGGAATTCATCAACTGCCTGAAGATCCTACAGTGTAATACCCCAGTTCTTATCTGAGTTTAATTCTGATGCATGAAAAACTGGGAAATGGGAACTATTTAGTATTTAAATGGGTGTTTTCCTCACATTACATTGACACTCAATCTAATGTTTATTTTTCATCATATATTATGTTGAAATTCAAAATAATGTTAAGTGGGCCAAAAATGGTACTCTATATTCTATGGAAACTAGCACAAGTTATATTATCCTTATAACATATTTCATGACTTTCACTCTACAAGATGTTAACTACCTAACATTATGTCAAGTACTAGTGTAAGATAAATTATCGTATAGGTGCATCTTAATGGTTTTACTTGAGATTAATTTAACTGATTATCATAATGTCAAGGTGGATCACTCGACCTTACATTATTATATAAAAAATGTCATGTAGTGTAGTCTAGTATATGTTTCCTAAAACCCAATCTTCAGAAAATAGTGAAGTAAATATCACTAATACTTAAACAAAAAATATTTGAAATCATTTATGGGTTTAAGAGATTATATAGTGATCTATGGGATAAAAGACCCATATGATGCTCAATATATCTTCAAGAATCATACAGAAACTGATGAATAAAGAACAGTGTATCTATATAACCAAAGAAAATTCCATTATCTTACTTTATTTTTCTTGATGAATATCATAAAATCAAAAAACATAGGCTTACTTCTGCTATATGTAAATCAACAGCCTCAATATCATGGATTGAAACCTCATGATTCCCATACACTAAGAGGGGTTCTAGCACCTTCACTATTCATGAGGAATGATTCCATGGGAAAGATGAGATCTTTATAAAATGTTACATAAAACTAATTATCATTCCAATAGGATGGGTTACATCCCTTTATATGTCCACCATATATACTCCTCATTTAAATAAATTGTGTTGGTCATACGTAATATATTAGGTGCCAACTCATGGAATACATGAATTACATCCTGTTTGGAGAATGAACTCATTTAATTAATATAAAAGACCTAAATAATCCATTAATAATACATTAAAACTAATATAAACCATGTGGGGATGATGTGGTGGGAGCACCATCTATATGCACAAAATATATTGGTTGTAACTTATTAATGGGTTTCATTGCAAATACACCATAGTATATTGGAACCAACATATTCTAAGTCTTGGGATTAATTAAATTTTTGCACCAATATTCCCTTAAGTAATATACATCATTTGAATATTATTTTAGGAAAAATAAAATAGTAACCCCAAGACAATCCTAATTTTTTACTTATATTATATAAAACAAATTACCATGAAACACACCATGATGTGGTTTTCTACAGGTCATGGTAGAATACAACTCTATCAAATATCCTCATCAAAATACCATGACACCATGATATAGTTTGGTTGTATTACCCATTTTTCTTTTAAAAAACTTGATATCCTTGACCATAGTTCCTACATATCCCATATCAAATAAATATTTTTGAAATTCTTTATCACTTCATCGGTCGACAATTGTGTTTTTTATGTCACGGTAGATAGTAAAGATATTAAACATATCTCCAGTATACCATTGCATGTATTCTAGTCATATTCCTAGAACCACAAAAACCAAAATTATGTATTTTGACTAACCACAATGTTTTTTTAATTATCTATAAAAACACTTATAAATTCACCTAACCATTATAAAAATATACATAATTCTTTCTAAATTTAAATATAATTAATTTAAAGGGTATATATCCTTGTTTTCTTGAAAAAAACTAACCTATAAATTATTTATTGGATTTTTTAAATAATATACCCTTTTGGTTTTGTAAAGTACCTTTTAATATTAATGTCAATTATATTTATTAAGATTTTTTAACAAAAAACTTTAGACATCATGATCATATTATTTATGGTGATTTCATTGAACTAATATTTATTTACACTTAGATCACATGAGTCATGATCAATAGAGAACTTTGTGTAAAATGAAAGTGCATTATGAAAATTAAATACACTAATATTTATACTTAGATTCAAGTTAAATCCCACTAAAATAAATAAATTCTTCTTCTATATTTTTAGGAAATATAAACATCTTAATTATCTTAATGATTTGTCTCTTTAAGCTTCAAATCCCCCTTTAAATAATTTCTCTCTCTTTGGTAAACAACACACTTCTTTATATTTTAATCTCTATATTATTCAAAAATATACTCTTTTTTATAGTATTTTGGATATTTATCTCCGTTTAACAACAAATAAAAAGAGTTATTATTCATGGATATTGAATAATAACACTTGATAACTGATCTTGTTTATTGATAACCATTGTTGGAGTGATAAAATACTTGTGTAATATTTAAAAAATTAATGTACAAAAACAATGAATAATGTGGGGTTATTATCTAAGACAACAATTTTATAAATATGGTTGAACTCTAAGATTCAATTGATTCTTCTCAAAACTCTCCATTTATAGTGTCGTTATCATAATAGTCAAACTTGGATCTTTTATAGGCACATATTTCGATTTCATAACTCCCTATTCAACTTTATCTTTATTAAAGAGATATATGATATCAAATTTATTTTTCCTCAAATAATGTACTATTTTTTATATAAATTGATATCTTTTTAGTTATAATATTAAATTATAATATGAAATAAATACCACTTTAATAATTTCTTCAAGTTGTTATTTTAACCATATAAGTTAAGAACAAGCTTGAGTAATGATAATTTTTTATGCTTACATAGTCCTCTATTAGAATAAAATATTCTTCAAGAATATAAAAAGAAATAAATAACCCACCAAGTTAAAATACACCTCTAGAATTTCACTTTATATCATCCATTAAATTTACCTAATCAACATTATTAAATCCTAACAACTTCTAATTTTGTGTTCCTTTGTAGAAAAATATATACATCATTGTGTTTGTAATGTATAATAGCATTATCTTCACCATTATAATATGGTTCTACATGGGATAACATTGATATCTAGTTTCATGACATTTAGAAACAAATTTTGGGAAATATCATTAAAAATTAAATAAGATTATGATGATTTTCATATACTTCATGATGTTGGCTATTTTCAAATATTAATATTTTGAAAACATTATTCATGTGGTAAAATTTCATTATTACATTACTATCCTCTATATAAATATAATTTAGTACATAATTTATGTAATTAATTATGAAATAAATGTTATGTTATTTCCTTGAGTAAGATATTAACTAATGAAAATTTTTAACTCACTAATCCAAGAAATCATTAACAGTTACATCATAAACTTAGTAAACTCTTTAATTTCAATTTTATTATGCCTATAAAGAATTTATTATCCATATATAAGCATTATAATAATTTGGTCGTACTTATTTTACATATAAAAATTATGATCAACTCATCCATGATATAATTGTATCCTCTCAAAAACAATAGAAATCCTTAAATACCAAACTCTCAATGTTTACATCACTAATTCTAATGCCTTCTTCGATCGACACATCATTCTCTAATTTTCATGTATAAGAAATCCACCTAGCTATTTTATATGAATAATTTAATTAAGGAAACTATTGAGGAAATATGACCTTAAATGTATTCATTATATACTAAATCTTATCTTAATTTTTATCACCCAATATAATCAAAATTTCAATAATCTAACCATGGGATAATAAAAATATTTATCACCAATGCCTTCAATCTAAGAGTATCCCTTACACCCAAATAATTATTTTTATGAATTAAAAATCTATCTTTAGTAAAACAATTTTCATAAAACCCATCTGGTTTTGATAGAATTCCATTCTTTTATCCAAGGAACCATCTCCCAAGTCTATTTTTGGTTTATTTTCTCCATCTATTTATTCATAGATATTACTTAACTCTTATCTTGATAATCCTTATAAAAAATGTTTAAATATATAAGTGATATGAGTGTGGTTTAATGCATGGAACCTACCCATAAAATTTATAACTAATATATTTTTTCTCTATTAAAATTTTTTCCATCGATTAAGACTCTTTCATTGATTTTCTAAAAAAAACATGTAACACTTTGAAATACTAAAATAATAACATTTTATTCAATAGAGTATGTTACATGGAAAACCTAAATTACAAGATAATATAACACATAAGGGATTTAAAATATATTTCATTTTGAATAAATTTAATTTCTTTGATAGTTTACAATACATTCAATAACAGGTTTCTTTCATAGCCTGTGTTATATACAAGACCAAGGTTTATCAAACAATAATATATTATTAATATTATTATTTAATATGGTAGTTATTTATTTTCCATTGGAATGGTGGATATGAATAGGATTAACTAAATTATGAAAATATATATTTTACACACATTTATCAGTTATATATTTATTATAAATAATTATTATTATTATTTAAAATAAAAATAAATGTTTTAAGAAAAACGGTAATTTCTTAAAATATGGTTTTGTCATGCTCGGCACACATAATTTAAAATTATTTTTTAACCCTTTTAGAAAATTTATTTGAAAAAATAAAATTAATTTTTTAATAATAATAATAATATTCTATTAGGTTAAATTTTTGAGATTTCTCTGAGACGTTTTATTTTTTAATGAATAGTGAAAATATATTGCATTTTAATTGAAAAATTCATTTTTTTTAAATAATTTTTAACATTAAATTATATTTTGAATTGGTTTTAAAGTAACATTAGTTCAATTTTATATCAATTAATCCTATTTAGTTCATTGGAGTAATTTACATATTGAAATTAGATATAAAAACTTTGTAAACTTTTGAACATTTTCACTTTAAAAATATCCTTTATCATCACGTTTGTAGGATTGATTTTAAATTAAATTTTTCTACTTATGCAAGTTGAATTTGTAAAAATAGATTAAATATTTTGAATTAGTATAAGTTATAATTTTTAATAAGGTAGACTTAATTTTTTTACCAAACTGAATATTGAATGCAGCAAAAATTAAATATCATGGTTGTGGTAAGAAAATGATTTACCGAGGGTTAAACTTGAATGACAAGAGTGAGAATTACCTAAAATATTATATAAATTTTATTTAATGTGTTAATTTATAACTTTTACATAAAACTATATGAAATAATACAGTTAAATTCCACTTTCCATTGAATAAGACCTATATAATAAGTTAAGTAAAGGTGAAGACAAAACATTATTTTATTACTTTTAATTTATATAAAGTTTTGGGATAGGGAAAAACAACATTGGTTCAGTTATTTATATTACATTTAAATTTAAATTATTTTTTTATTATAATAATTTATATTTATTTTTTATAGATGAATTAGTTACTTTAAATGCTTAAGAAATGCAAAAAAAAAACTATTTAGTTAATCATTAAATAAAATAAATGATATTAAAAGTATTAAAAGTGATGAAAATTGAATTAATTATTATGGTAAATATTATTATATTAATATAAAATTTTTCATTGGTCATAAAATAATATATTCTAATTCCATCATTGTATTTATATTTTTAAATTCAATTTAAATGAATAATGTCAAAATTGACATTAATGTTATTTTATAATAAATTATATTTTATTAAATGATTTAAAATTAATAAGAAAACCTATATTATAAAAAGTAATTTTTAAATGTTATTAAATATAAAATAGGTTCTATTAATGTACCAATTGTTCCTTTATAATGAATATATTTTCCCATAAATAGTAAAAACATTGTTAGTGCAGTTAAGGTTAAAGCGGTATTTTTGCACAACTGTGGTAGAATTAATTTTCCACACATATATGATTTTTATTTCATAAATTATATATCATATTTATAATCAGTGGGTAAAAATTATCTACTAATCCTCAATTTAATTTTTGTATTAATGGATAAATTACCATGGTTAGAAACAAGTTACGCTAATGAAAAACTAAAATGGTAAAAATAAAGAAACATAGAATTTAAGAAACAAAATGTTTAAAACATCTTCTTTATTGTCTCTTGTATGTTTATCAAGACCATATAATCCATAAAACCATTAACTATAAATCCTAGAGAAACTTGGGGTAATATTTACTTCCCAATATTGAATACTTTTGGGTATTTACTAAATTGTCACTCCTTCTAAACTATAAAAGGCCATTCAATCCCCTCACTTATTCACACCTCTAAATACATTTTAATTCTCCAAAAACTACCCAGACAGCTTCTCAAATTCACTCCCCTATTTATAAAATACTTATTTTTCGTATAAATAAAACCTTGTAAATCTTTAGTACAATCCTAAGGAGGATACCTGAAAGAGAGGTAATGTTCTTCAACAGGTGTCTTCATTTTTTTTCCTTCACCACCTCCTTTAATTATTTTCAAACCATGATCATATAATAACTTAAATAAATTTTATATAATAATATATTGTTATGTTGGGGTTAAAAAATATAAATCACACATGCTTTCATCAAATGGTTTATGAAATTATTATCTGTTTGTACGACAGACTACCGTCTTACGGACTGATATTGTTGTTTTTTCATTTCCAAATATCAAGGTTGGGTATGATAATGGATAAAAGTATATATATGATATTTATAAAATATTTATACCTCTTTAGTCACTATATCACATATATATTTTTTACCTTCCATTTTTTAGGATACATGATAACGTAGCTCATGTGTATGGAGGACAACCCTCTCGCGAAGTGATGTGATTCGTCTTTCACTAATGCTTTAGAAGGAATGTGATAAAGATAAATTTAATAATTATATGTGAAATAAATGAAATAATTATTATATTCATGACATATTAACCATTCTTTAAATATAATATATATCATTTCATTTCATTCCTTTACACTCACGTAAATATGATTACATCATTCGTGTAGGTGTAGACTACCACCTTCACGAAGCGATGTGACTCTCTCTTCATCACCACATCACATGGAAAATATATATATATATATATATATATGTATATAATAAGTATTATATACCATTATGATAATTAATTAAAGGTATAATATTACTTACCTACTTTTCATAATTATCATTGAAAAGGAAAATGTTACTTCTGCATACATACAGCGTGTCATCTCCATAATCATAAAGTACATAATATTTCATAATCATCATTCATCATTGGTTTAAAAAAAATAATTGATGAATAAATATGATAATTATGTAATTATTATTATTATAGAGATGATATAACTATATAATATTCACAAGATCTAAATATTTCTTCATGAAACATGCATGAGAAAATAAGGTAGTTAACACCTGAAACAGTGAAAATAATGAAAGGTTATTAACGAATGGGAAATTAGATGTTCTAAAGGGATAATATATGATATTATAAATATTAATATTCTTATTTAATATTTAATAAAAAATTTAGAACCACTATAGAGGATTTTAAAAAAATTCAACCAAAAGGAAGTGTGAGGTAACGAATTTCATATCAATTTACTTTCCTTTGAGACATATTTCTTTTTATGGACCAATTCACTTTTACATGGGTTATATACTGCCCCATTAACATGTAATATCATGATTAATTCCTAATACAAAGAATTTTAAGTTTCTATTTGAATTATTTCATCCAAGGTTATTTGACTTGAAAATTACCAAGTGTTAAAAGTAATTGAACAATGTCACTTTTTTGTGATTGTTAACTTTCTCTAGAAAATATATCATTATAATAATCATTTTCCATTGGAAATTAAATTTATCTTAAATATTAATTTTCTAATTTTATGGATATTATTATTACATAAATTGTATATCATATTTACATATGGTGTTTACTTTGAAAGTTATTTTATTAACTAGGGAAATATTGATAAATATGTATCCTTTACTCAATATAAACATTTGATGATAAGGCATATTATTTCATGAACTAAATACATTATTCGATATATGAGGAATACTTAGGACCTAAAGTGGTGGGTGCACCTCTAAATTATATATCCCATCGATGCATCGGTAGGTTTCATGAGACAAATCAAGTTAAGCTATAATTAAATCGGTTTTTACCTATATTTTAAACTGTCTTCTAAAAGGCCTTGAGGGTAGAGGTATCATGTTCCTGAGACATGAAGTCCAATAATTAATCATTTCCTTCATTAAAATTTAATTTATCATTGTCCATGATATTTTCACTATGATGTTATAATTAGATACATTTCATTTTTGGCTTATGGATTAAATGGAAATTTTTTCTGTTATTTACCATTCCATATTGATTTTGTCTTATCTAGTAATTTAAATTAAATGAGTTGTCTATTATTTACTTTTCCAAATTGATTATTCCTTATCCAGTCATTTAAATGGAATGTGTTCTCAGTTATTTACCTTTCTATTTTGATTATGGTTATTGATTCATGAAAGATTGCGCTATACTTAACCCTTACTGAGAATTTGAGCTCACCCTAATTGTGTTTCCTTTATCAGGAATCCATGAAGTGTACTATGTTTGATATTAAAATATATTATAGAAGGAATAATTTTATGCCTAAAAAAATTATGTTGTAATTTTGGAATTTATATTTTATAGAAGACTGAAGTATAGATCTAATTTACTGAGTATACTAAACTATTTGGTCCTTTGGTATGTGATTATTGTATCTTATGCTAATGTATTGGTAATAGAAATTGGATTCATGATATTGGGGTCAAGGTCTCTATAGTTTCTATCATATTATGTTTTTATGAATCCTTAAAAACTATATTTAGGAAAACATAGATTAGGGAATATAACCCCATATTATTATTTCAGAATAAGTATATAAGAACATATTAATGTTTTGTAAGTAAGATATTATGTGTCTCTTCTAAGAAATAAATACTTATATAAATACTATAAGAGAATGTGTTTCTAGAACATATGTACCAAGGGGCAATAACTCCTAAAAGTTTGCATTGGTCTTGACTTGATCATCACCTGGTTCATGACAATGGGCCTTACAGTGCACCTGGTTTGACACTCATGGGCATATGATTAAGATAATTTACGTTTTTTACAAACCAATATAAAGGATTAAAATAGATAATTATAATGAATGACCTATGTGAAATCATATATCAAGTATGTATTTATGTTTAAATAAAACAGATAATGTATTTATGTGTGGGGATTCAAGAATTAAGTTGTAAAAGTATTTTTACCAATTGTATTTTGGTTATAAGAATCATGAAACATATATAGATTGTGTAAAATTTTAGAAGTGCTTGTGTATTCATTAACATAAGAGTTATGTATACCATCATAGGTTAATTTTTTTAAGATTGATCAAAAAATTTAATTCTTAAACTCCTCTTTTTAGATTTTATTTTATGGGAGTCTGCAAATATTAAGGAAATGTTTGAGGATTTATGAAAAGTATATATTTTAGTGGAAAATATTTGAGGAATAATAACATTTCATTTTATAACTATAAGTTCAAAGGTATTGATAAACTTTAGGAATTATATAATCAATAATGAAATTTTAATAGAATATGAACAAGATTATTAGTCTTTGAAAAAAATGTTGCATTGAAATCCATAGTAAAATAATTTGTTCAATGATCAATTTTATTTCAAGGATGGCCATCATAATTTTTATTTTTGTAATGTTAGAGGAATTATAATAACAAAGTCTTACAAAAAAGGAAAACCCATCTTGAATAGAAAGGCCATGGGGCTTGAACCCATGACTAAAGGACAATAATGGATTTGCACCTACCATAGGCATATGTGATGTCCTAGATAATATGTTGTTGTTTTTAAGTAAACTATTTGAAAAATAAATATTAATGATGAACCAGTGGTATTAAATTTGAGGTTTAGAGATTAATTTATTATATTGGATAACTAGTTATAACCATATTGGTTTTTAAAAATATTTAGGGAAATATGGAAATACATGTCACTCTTTTATGGATCTTATGATCCATTAAAAGTGATTTTAGTTCTTCGAGAATAAAATTCATTTTTAGATATTCATTTCCCAGAGTAAGTGATGAATTTAAAATTGATAAAAGTATAACTAAAAGGTGAAATTTTTATTATGAAATATAAATTTATCAAGTAATTACATTTCCTTATATCCTTAGACATTAAAATAATTCCTCAACTTTTGGAAAATAATCTTGAACCAAAAATTTTATCATGTTATATTCATATCCAATGAATAAAATAGTATTTTAGATCATCATAGAATTATGGTTTTGAGGTCATTAACATTCCATTAATAATTTAATTACTTTTGATCAATGACCTCAATAACTCTATAAAATTATATATTCTTTTCCTCCATGTACATATCTTCACTTTCCACCAATGTTCTCCTACTTAGAAACCTAGATATGTGTTATTCTATATGACCTTTATACTTCCCTTTTTTTATTATTTAGGGGATATTTTATTAACTCTTTTCTAATGTGAATTTTTCAACAATGGTATTTCTAAATTTCAAACCCTTTATTACTAAGATAAATTTTAAATGGAAATGATGCAATTTATTTAACATGGGGAGAACGTAACATCCCAAAATTCTAAAAAAATAATATTTTAATAAATAGTGTATGTGACATGAAAACCCAATATTAGAATTGAATATAACACCCAAAGACATTAAAATATATTTATTGTAGAATAAATTTAATTACTTTGATATCTTATGATATACACAACAATGAGTTTCTTTGATAGATTATGTTACACAGAATACATGGTTTTATTGAACAATAATATATTATTTATATTATTATTTAATATGATAGTTGTCACCTAGAAATAGGAATTTAAGGTATGAATAGGATTAAATAAATTATAAAAATATATACATTATACACATTTACTGGTTATCTATTGACTATAAATAATTATAAGAATCATTTAAAAGAAAAAGTAATGGTTTCGAAAAAACTGTATTTTCCTAAAACACGGTTTAGTAGCGCTTGGCGCACATAATTTAAATTTATTTTTAAATAATTTTAGAAAATTTATTTTAAAAAATAAAGTTTTTTTTAAATCATAAAACCAAATTATTTTAGGGTGAATTTTTTGATGTTTTCTGAGAAGTTACATTTTTTGATGAATAGTAAAAAAATACCAAAAAGTTTCTTTTATTTTTAATAATTTATAATTTTAAATTATATTTTTAATTTGTTTTAAAGTAAAATTAATTCAATTATTTATTAATTAATAAAATTTATTTGATTTGAATTATCAAAATTTTAAAATTTGATATAAAAACTTTGTAAACATTTAAACATTTTCACTTTAAAACAGCGCTTTCTCATCACGTATATGGGGTTGATTTTATATTTATTTTTTCAACATCATTGAGTTGAATTTGGGAAAATAAATTCAGTATTTAGAATAAGAATATTTTATAATTTCTAATAATCTAAAATTATTTTTTGATCAAAATTAATAATGAATATAGTAAAAATTAATTACCATAGTTAAGGTAAAAATTTATTTATCAAGGGGTTAAACTATAATGATAACATGAAAAATGACCAAAAATATTATATTAATTTTTTTAATTAGTTTATTTAGACTTTTTACATCAAATTATTTGAAATTTGGAAATTCCATTCTAGTTTCCTTTGAATATTACCCATATAATAAGTTAATTAATGAAAAGGACAAAAAAGATACTTTTTTTACTTTAATTTTTTTTAAAGATTTGGGATAGGTGAAAAAATTGGTTTGGTTATATATATTATTTTTAAATATTAACTATATTCTGCTATCACAATGATTTATCTTGAATTAGAGATTAATTGGTTACTTTAAATGCTTAAGAAATGCCAACACTGAATTTTTTTATTTAATAATTAAATAAAATAAATGGCACTAAAAATATTTAAAGTGAAGTAAATTTAAGGAATTATTCTGTTAAATTATTTTTTTGGATGAATATATCATGTTGAATATGTATTAACATAATATATTTTAATTCTATTAGTGTATTGATATTTTTAAATTTAATTTAATTGAATAGAATCAAAATTCATCTTATTGTTATTTTATGAGAAATTATAATTTATTTAATGATTTAAATTCACTAAAAAACATATATTCTAAAAATTTATTTTTAAATGTTAATAAATATTTAGCTATGTACTATTAATGGACCAATATTTCTTTTCTAATGAATATAATGACCCTAAATCTCTGTCATCATAGTTAAGGTTAAAGCGGTGTTTTTGTCGGCATGTGTTAGAATTAATTTTCAACACACATAGGATTTTTATTTTATAAATATGATATAATATTTAGAATAAATGGGTAAAATTTATCTAATATTCCACACATTAATTTATTATTAATGGATAAATTACCATGGTTAGAAAACTAATTACCCTAGTAAAATGCCAAAATGGAAAAAATAAGGAAACTAAGAATTTAAGAAACAAAATGCTTAAAAAATGCGTTTTATTGTGTGGTGGTAGTGTATCTAGAACATATGATCATTCCAACACATTATTTATAAATATTGGATCCACTTGAGGTAATATTGGACTTCAAATAGTTAATACTTTTGGGTATTTATAAAAGTGTCACTCCTCCTCAACTATAAAGGGACACTCACTTCCCTCACTTATCTATAGCTCTCATGCCCTTTGGGTCATCAAAACCCTACAATAATAACTTCCCAAAATCCCTACCCTGATACTAGAAGCCTTATTATGGGTATAAATAAAACCTTCAAAGGATTTAGTGAAATGCTATGAAGGATACCCGAAGGAGAGATAATGTTCTTCAATAGGCGTCTTCATTTTATTTCCTTCTCCACCTCCTTCAATTGTTATCAAACCATATTGATATAGTATCCAAAATATGTTACATATAATTATATGTTGTTATATTAATTTTATGACATAAAACCATGAAAAATTCCATCAAATGGGTTACAGAATCATATTTTCTGTGTATGGAGGACTACCGCCTTACGAACCAATATAATTCATTTCTTCCATTTACACCTCTCAAGATTGGGTATAATATTGGATATAAAGTATATATATGATATTTATAACATATTTATACCTATTTAGTCATTATATTACATGTATCTTTTTAATTTCCAATCTATAGGAGACACGATAACATTTCTTGTGTGTACGAAGGACTACAACCTCATGAAGCGATGTGATTCATCTCTCACTAATACTTCATATGGAAGGTTATAATGATAAAAATAATGACTATATATTATATAAATTAAATAATTATGATATTAATTAAATATTTACCATTATATAAATACAATATATATCATTTTATTTCTTTCCTTTTCACTCATGTAATGATGATAACATCGTTCATGTACGTGTGGACTACCGCCTTCAGGAAGTGATGCGACTCTCGTTTCCTCACCACACCACATGGAAGATATATATATATAATTATATAATATGTTATATATAATATTATTAAAATTATTTAAAGGTATAATATTACTTAACTCCTTTCCATAATGATCCTTGATAAAATGAAAACGTTACTCAGGCGTACATACGGACAACCATCTCTTTGATCGTAACAAACATCATTTTTCATAAACATAATTCACGATTGGTTTTAAAAGAATAATTTATAAATAAATATTATAATTACTCATTATTATTATTATGGATAATATATATATATATATAATATTTTCAAGAACTGGATCTTTCATGAGGAAACATGCATGAGAAAACAAGGCAATTAACTCCCGAAATAATAATAAAAAGATTATTAAATATTATTAACGAACAGACAATAATATTTTATAAAAGGATAATATATGATATTAAAAATGTTAATATGGTTCTGAAATAATTTAATTACATGTTTAAAACCACTATACAGGTGGTTAAATCACCTTCAAGAAAAATTAAGTGTGGGGTATGGGATTTTGTCTCAATTTATGTTCTATTGAGACTGATTTGATTATGAATGAATTAACTTTTATATGGTGTATATACAAATACTTTGACATGAAATATCATGATTCATTCATACATCATGTAATTTTAAGTTTCAATTTGAATTATGTCATCTGAGGGGATTTGAATGGAAAATTATCAAGTGGTAAATGCTATTGAACAATATCACTTTATTTTATGATTGTTAACATTCTCTTGAAACAATCACTTTCTTGTAATCATTTTTCATTGAAAATTACATTTCTCTTAAATAAAAATTTTATTTTGTGATGGATATGATTATTTCTTAAACGAAATACAATTTTTACATATAGAATTTTCTTTGAAATTTATCTGATTAATAGAATAAATATTGATAAATCTATATCATTTACTCAATAAGGATATTTTTTGATAAGTCATATTGAGTCATGAATTAAATTGATTATTCTATATATGATGAATTCTTTCAACATGAATTTATTGGTGGGTCCCAAATTATATGGACCCTCTATGTAGATTTAGGTCTCATGAGACAAATCAAGTTAAGATAGTATTAAGCAGGTTTGTACCTATAGTTTAAACCATGTTGTGAATGGTATTGATAGTAGAGGAATCATGTTCCTGAGACATGATTTCAAATAATTAAGCATTTTCATCACCAATGGTTCATTTTTTATTATCCATGATATTTTCACTATGATATTATCTCAGGATGCATTTCATTTTTATTTTATTGATTAAATGGCATGTGTTTTTAGTTACATACATTTTCATATTAATTATGTCATAAATAGTTATTTAAAAGGCAAGATTCCTTAGTTATTTAACTTTTTATATTGATTATGTTGTATCAATTTATTGAAATGGAAGCTGTTCTCAGTTATTTACCTTTACATTTTGATTATCTTTATTGATTCCTAATAGCTTCTGTAATACTTAACCCTTTCTAAGCATTTGAGCACAACCTTATTTTTCTTCATTTCTCAAGAATCCATGAAGTGTACTATGCTTAATATGAAAGTATATTCTTGAGGGAATAATGTTTTTCTCAAAAAAATTGTATGTTTTGTATTAAAATGTAATATAAGACTCAAGTGTGTATCTATTTTACCGAGAATAATAATTTATTCAGTCCTTCAGGATGTGATTCCTTGTATCTTATGTTGTTGTAATTTAGTAGGGAACAACTTTGTAATAATGGGGTTGGGGGCACTACAAAACAAACCTAAACTACCATAGTCATAATCATAAATTCTCACATATACCTAATTACTTATCTTTAGTTCTCCCATAGATAGATCATTTATGACACCCTTACTTTATGAGTTTCATAACTATTTTTCTTTTAAAAATATGTATTCATAAAAATTGTTATTTTCTGACTTTAAATGATTTTTTCAAGTATATATTTATTGAATTTATAGGATTTTATCTTTTAATAGTGTCCAATAAAGATATATACATCCCTTTATGATTCAACATTTTATTGGATCTTATTTTATTTAGAATAAAACATTTACTTATAAATATTCTGATGAATGTAAACATAGGATTTTAATTATGACATATATCATTTGAGTTCACCTCATTTACAAGAAATAAAAAAATATATAGTGATGATGTAGAATACTATCATGACCACTTTTTTTAACTTCTTAGGTAGTTCATTCCCTAATAACATCATATATGTCATATGTTTAATCATTTGATTCCCCCCCCCCTATATAACCAATTTTTTTATGGAGTTCACACCATTATATCTTTATTCCCTATCCCTTATTTCTTTATTTAATCTTTCACTTTTCTATTAATGAAATTCCTACCATTTTTTCTATATTTTTTAATTTTCTAACATACCATATTCATGATGAACCAAAAGTTTTAAATAATGAAATTAAAATTTTCGGTTTTATGAGTGATCAAAATCATTCATTACATATTGTTATAATCATCAATTAAGATTATATAGTACCTTAATCCATCAATATTAAATATAGTGATTGACTCAAAAACATACACATGTATAAATTTAGGTAATCTTATTAACCTTTATTTCCATTAACTTTTATTTATTCTATATAATAAATATTTTTTTTGGAAAACTACATATATATATATATATATATATAAGAGTGTGATCTCATATATTATTAGTAAATTCCCAATGGATCTAAATTTCACAATTTCTTACAAGGATTGTCGGTTTACATTTCCAAGTGATTAGTTCCACAATCTATTTTTATATTATTTAGAAAGAAAACACATGTATTCCTCTCCACCCATAAGGTATTGATTTCCCATATTTCCCTTTCCTTTCATATCAGATCCCCATATTTTTTCCTTTTACAATACATTAATTATTAGTGAAGTGGATTGAATAGACTAAATCACACAATTGACCTAAACTTAATATATTTTGACTAGGACATTCCATCACCAAAATAGATTCCCTACTTATATCTTTGCCTCCAGTTTTTTCCTTTTATAATCTAATGGTCTATAAACATTCATCATTTCCAAAATACATAAATATTTATTTTTAAAATATATTATTCAATATATTATAATTTTCCATCAGGTATGAATTACAACCCTTATCAAGATTTTAGACATAATCTTAATTACTTGTATTTAGAGTAATTTATACAACTAAAATTGTCTCAATCTACTTATTCTTTACTATATATGTTATTTCACATCCATAAATGGTTGATAATTTTGTATTTATTCAGTATAAAATAAACATTTCTAATTTTGAAAATAAGAAAACCTATTTTTAATGTCCAACATGCTATATTCTCTTTTGTTTGAGATTTTAAATAAACATTCTTCTTATTAGGTGAATTATTTTTCTTATTTAATTAAAAATAAATATTTTTTGTTTATATAATGCAAGATATAAAAGTTATCCATGGAAAATTGAAATAGAAATGTTTAAATAAGCTAATTTGTGTCTATTCTCATGTGTCTTGGAATATCTTTTATATATAAATTACATGTTCTGATAGAGTTACTTTTTTTATAATAATAAATTATAATTTAAGGTGTATTATTATGGACCTTAAATGGTATAACTAATGATTTTTGGGTATTACGAAAATCTATCTTCCTCTTTTAAGTTGAATGTTACTTCTGTTATTTTATTTTTATGGTCTTTTATTGTGCATCAAACACCAATCATAGAATTTTTTAGTAACTTAATTGATGTTGTTGAAATAAGTTAGCATGATTATTTTATGATTCACCATATTTCTCCTTTTTCCTTCTTATTTTAGGAATTGATCAAATTACCTGATGTCATATCGAGGTTCATAGATAATTTTTTATTGATGAAACACAAATTTACAAAAAAAACATTATGTAATTAAATGAAAATATAACCTCCATTTTAATAATTTTATAGTGAATATAAAATATTTTGTATGCTTGGTGAGTTTTATAATAAATATAAAATTGTCAAATTATTTTGATTTTAAGGTTTAAAATTATTTATGATTTGAATACCAAAGGAAACCTTAGTATGTGTTTTTGATTTATTCTATGACAAGAGAAAGGAAGAAAGGAAGCCTATCCACATGTGATAATAAAATTTTTTGAGTATTTGTTAAGTATTTTATAGAGATAAAAATTTATATGCATTGGTGTACAAGTGTTTTGAGTTACTTGAGCTAACTATTATGTACATGGTTTGAAATTTTTTATGTATATATATGTTTTTTCTATAAATAAAGTGTTTTAAATTATGATTCTATTCAATTCTATTATTACACTTATTTTATGGACTCTATAAATTCATATGAACATCTATAAAAACATGAAAATAACAACACATTATTTTAAAGACACGAAAAAATTTCTAAGTGTAGACACTGATAATTTTTGAGTTAAGACATAAGTGTTCTACCCTAAAAATATTTATTTTACCAAATGTTCTAATCTTGGAATAAAATATTCTAAGGTTGGAAAAATTTTCTCATGTTCACTTATAGATTCCTAATTTATAACTCATCATCCATTATTCCACTTAATGAAACATGGAACCCCATATACAATAAATAATCACTCTATAAAAAATGAAGAACAAAAAAAAAGAGGATTCATGGTTATTAATATAGGTAAGGGATCATGTAAAACCCATTAATGTTCATAATGAGTCAAGATAATACTGTATATGACCTCTCTATTAAATTATAAAATGGGTGACCCAACTATCCATGTATAAGATAATATTGAATAGTCAAAAAAAAATTAAGGATCATTATGACTGAGACCTATATTTACCAAGGCTTAATGAAGAATAAAAGAATCCCAGAAACTTACTATTAAAGTGGTGAAATATCATGAAAAACTTATTTCAATATGATTTGAATCCTAACACCTATTTATAGTTTTATGAAGATATAAATAGATTTAGTATTTGTGATAATAATAATTATAAGAGGCTATCTCCATGTACATAGATTAATTTACTTCATGTGTTCAATTTTCTTCATTTTAATTTCATTGTTTATTTCCCTATATAATTATCGAATCCATTTTTATACAAGTTTAATTGAGTTATTTAATTCTAATGTGTGATCCATTAATTTGAACCTCATATTATATTATAATTTCCATTTTTTCCACTCTAGTTAATAAGAAGATGGTAAGAAGGATTTGGGTCAGCAGACATCACTATTCATCTCTAGTTCTATAGCATTATACTTAATTAATTACATGAAAAATAAATGATTCCATATACTTATTTATCAAGTATAAAGTGAAGTTTTGGAGGATTGGGGTGGATTTTTCAAACGGTCATGATACATGTGAAATTAGGTTTACATCTTCTAAATGGTTGGTTCAGTGAAAGTGACAAGAACTCATTCACTTGTTTAAGGGGTGAGCACTACCACTGAGCAAAAGAATAGAATAGAAACAAATACAAACTATTATAGTATATTGGTAATCATATGTGAAGATAGTAATGGGTCAAAAAAACATATTATTTGTTTAGTGGTGGTTTTTTAGCAGCATTTAACTAAACCGCTGCAAAAAAAATTAACTTATTTTTTGGTGGTTTTTTATAAACTGCCACTAAATTTTATGTTTCTACTAAAAAAACATAATTCCCACATTCCCACCCTTATTCCTATTTTTTCCCCGATATCTCCTTCCCCTGACACAAAAACCTAACTCACCAGTGCTCCTAATCCCTCCTTCATGCCCCACCTTCTCCCTCGAGCTCCCCTTCTCCCTCAACCCCAAACCCTAACACCACCCCCTCACCAATGCTCCTAATCCCTCCATCACCCCCCCCCCCCCTCGAAAATGACCCGTAGTACCAACCCCCTCATCAGTGCTCCTATGCCCTCTATCACCTCCCCAACCCCAAACTGTACCACCACCCCCTTACTGGTGCTCCCAAGAAATCCATTTTCCATCCCCCCCTCGGTTCTCCTGAGCTCTTATTGGCATTGTAGTCATAGACCCAAACCTATCTCCCCTACCATTTTAATAGATCGTGTTTCCATCCACACCCAAGCTCTCTCCCTGTCATTTCCTTCGCTCGATCCCACGCTGGAGATGAGGTTATATAGATTTGATTTATCTTTTATTGAGAATCTGACAATGTGGTCATTTTTTTGGTGCATTTCCTATAATTAATTTTTTACTTACATTTTTAATGTTGAAAATATCTCTCTACTATGTATACTAAAGATGAATATAGAAAAATATCTCATTCTAGTCTTTATAAACTATTTTCTTATTTTAAATACATAACAATATTGGTGCATCCATTTAGAATAGTAGATTTTTTTTGCAATAAAGATTGAAAAAAACAGTGGAGAATAATATTTCCATAATTTAATCTTAATTAGATATTCAACAATCAAATAATGAATAAAATTATAAAATGTATTACTAGTTTATTATACCTATTCAAGTTAGTATTGATAAATCCGTTAAAGAAAAATTCAATTTTATTAATTTATACATGATCAATTATAGAAAATTAAGGAAAAATGAACTCATGGAATTTAAGATATAGAAGAGAAAATTATTGAGAAGATTAATGAGTTTGAATTTCATGTGGTATGTAGTTTTGTATATAAATGACAAAGTAAAATAGTTTTGGTAGGTTTATATAGTGATATAAAGATAGATATAGATAGTAAAAAAATAGGAAGTCCTTTTCCAGACTATGTATCATTAGTTGATGGAATGGTAAGTGTATTGAAAAGAATATAATAACCTTCATTTATAATATAACTAGTATTATGTCCATGAAAATTCATGAAACTATTCAAATTTCTTCCAAGTTATCTTTTAATGTATTATTAATAAAAATTGTAACGTCATTGTAATCAATATAATGATTAGAGTTGAATGATGATAATGAATTTAGGGGGATATCTATGAAAAAAGTAAACATATTGAAGACTAATGGTGACAGATATTGAACATTATGCAATAGGAGAGTCATAGATTAGAGACAAAGATGAAACAAAAGGTAGAGGTGGAGGCAAAGGTTGATGCAAGAGGCAAGAATGTGATAAAAACGATGGGTCTTATTTATAGACACTCTACAAATAAGGCGACCTAGGGACTCGACCCCAAAACTGGCACCCCAAACCCCAAACCCCCAACCACCATAGCCACCTGCATGGGGTTGAATTGAAGAATTTGGGAAAAAATTATTGAGGATTGTAATTAATCATGGGAAATAATTGAGGTCTTTGGAAAAAAAGTTATTTAAAAATTGAATCTAATCAATTTTCATTAACATATTTACTATTAAATGGTGATAATTAATTTAATTATATAATATTTTATATACATATTCATATCTATTCTAGTATTAAAAATCAATGGAAGTATTTTTAACCATTACAATGATTAAAATAATCAAAAAAAAAATTTAATCATGCCATAATTCATAGTAAAAACCAATAGTTATATGTAGGAAAAATGAAACTAGACATTATAAAGGATATTAAATTCATAATATATCATTGTAGTTGGATTAAAACTACATATTACAGTGTTATTAACAAATAAAGAATAATGTTCAAGATAATTCATATTGAACATAAGTTGAGAGTTTGAAATTTCAGTGGTAATCGAAACTGTACATGATAGACTATTGAATCTAACATATAGTAACATTTTTAAATGTATATTATACAAAATCATGAAGATTGAAGGAATGTTAAACATGAATATAAATTCTATGTGACATAATCTACATTTGTGCCGTAATTTTATGATTATATGTATATATTTTTATTACTGACAATTAATCAAATGAGCATTGGATATAGTAAAAGACATGGAATTGGGTAATAATTTAGTGTTTATCATATTGAATAAATAAAAGAATAGTATCCTAAATGAAAAAATAAAGGATGAAGATGGTTTAATGGATGAAGAAATAGAGAAATCATTACAAAACTTCCCAAAGGTTCCAGTGAAAGAGTGTACGTGTGGAAATCTCTAGTGGGGTTGAACCAAAGACCCATCCATTGCTCCTAGTTATCTAATTCATTAAGGTTGACATTATTCTGATCCAGTTGAGGCTCCTCATTGTATTTTCCCAGAAACATGAAATCAGACTTGTTGTGATTTCTGTCGTCTAATGACATCTACCATATTTAATACACTACAAATAAAATAATGTAATTAATGAATCCGAGGAACATAAACAAAATTTGGCTTCAAAAACTATAAATTTAACCACAAAGTGACATAACCACCTCCCCATTATTATCCATGAAAGAAAAATACTTTAAGATTATGATAATATATTAACAAGACAGTAATGGATCCAAAAAAGTGGAATAAAGAAAAAAATGATGTTGTCTTCACCCAATAATGACAATAATAGAATAAAAAGAGAATAAGGGTCCCAGTAGAGAATTCACGTTATTAAGAAGATTAATATCATGATTGAATCCAACATAGAGATATGAATAGCTAAAGTAAATAATCAAAAATGGAATGTAGAATAAGCTCACATAGAAAGAAGTGTAGAATTTCAAGGTACCAACTTCATTTGAACTGATATGTTCCCATAGAAATTATTGTTCTACTATGTGAACACAACTCCTAAAATCAAAATAATCCATGCACTGGAAATATGAAGAAGGAAAAATCTCAGAAAATAGCCATTAGAGAAAAATGAATTGAAAATTAGAGCATGCACTTACACATGAAACCAGGAACAAAGTGAAGATATATCTCTACAAGAAAATTTCCAAACAAATATTCAGTACAGAAGAGTGAATGAACTTATATATAATGAAATGATAGTTCCAACGTAATATAAGGGGACTGCTACAAGGGGTTAAATAAATAATCCAATAATATTAATGTCAACTATTATATTTAAAAAATACTGAGATGTACTTTATGGAATAATATATCTTGTAAAACATAAATAACTAAAGAGGAATGGAGAATCCAATAACATTATACTTTTAAATCGATAGAACATGTCGTAACATAGTATCTATCCATTGTTTCTCCTTGATTGATCGGTTGGTGTATTAACACATTTTCAAGTCACTAAAAAAAATATAGTTTTATCATTTCATGCTAATTGGTTTTAGATAAAAACTACAAAAAAAATTGTATTGGTAAACTTAAATTAAATGAGCTATTACTAGGTCTTGTTTATAATGGAATGTGTGTTCCTATATATGTGTTTTCATTTAGTGACATTATTACACATAGAGGAGTATGTGAATTTTCCATTAAATGTATTCAAGGAATCTTTATGAGAGGATTATCTTTTTTTGTAATAAAAATAAATCCATATAGAGAATCAATCATAACTTATGAAAAAAATTCAAGTAAATATTAATACATCTCTTCCAACTAGTTTTTTGTTGTTGCCATAGTAGTCTCAGCTGAAAGTGATGTCAAATCCTGGTGACAATTGTAGCAAATAGGTCCTCTAAAATTATCAATAAAACAATAATGTTAAATTCAATTGTTATATTAAGAAAAAAAATGATATGTACTTTAGGGATTAGTGTATATTGTGAAGGAAAATAGTAATTACACTATACATATAATAAAATAAATTTATAAAAACATCAATGAAAATTACAATGATTCTGTATGAATTAAATGGGACGAATTGTGTACTGAATGAATTAAGTTAGGCATTCCTAAACTGCAAGATTCTTTGATGTGGTGGATGAAATCAATATATGTCCTGGAAAATATTATAGATTAAGAAAGAGTGGTCGATCATAATAATTACAAGTCATGAATGGATAATTGCAATAGGATATTATCATAATATTATTTTAAAATTTTATATAAATCTGGAATTACAAAATCCTCATGAGAAGGGAAAAAATTCAGGAGAACACACCTTTTGTAGAGCCCTGGTCAATAGGGTCTATGAAGAAACAAAGTTGTACAAAAATGGTGGCAGACAGAACAAAACGGATCCATAATTCCTACTTTGTGAATATAGATAAATTGTATTGTAGTAGTTAAATTTGGTATCAATAGAGTTAAAGGAAAAACATTAAAGTGGAGTAGATAGTAAGTCAACTATGAATGTAATCAGAGACATTTATAAAAACGTCAATGATAACTACATGGAATATTCATCAATGAAAGTGTAAAAATTGTGTATTGAATGAAATAATTTAGGCAGACCTAAACTGTAGGAAGCTCTAATGTGGAGGAAAAATAAATATCTACCATGGAAAAAATTATAGATGGTGATATATTGGAAGAACAAAAGAAGAATAGGGTGTAAATAGTGAAACATAATAGGAGATGTATTGTAATATTATTTGAAAATGAAATATGAAACTAAAATTAGTAAATCTTGAATGGAATGGAAAAAATTTCTAGGAATTGAGGAGATTATTTCACAATATTAGAACATACCTATTGCTAGATCTATAGGCTCTTTGAAGATGGTATCGGTGATGGTAAAGGGGTTCAAGGATTTAGTAGTAATCGGAGGTAAGGATGGAGGGGTAGTTTTTCAGTGGTAACCCGAATGCGGTGGTAGACGGATTAGGTGTTGGTGGTCGAAGCTAAAGGAACTTATAAAGGTGAGAAGGCAAGAATCTATGTTCACCGCTAATCAGAAAACATTCGTAGAAAGATGAGAAGAAGGAGGATACAGAATTAAGGGTAGTCTGAAGTAAGAATGGGGGAATCAATTTTCACATGTAACCTCAAAATGGTGGTACACAAAGGAGGTGTAGGTGGTCGAAGATGAAGAAATAGTCAGAGTAAAGGTCATAGTCAGAGGAGTCGGAGGTAGAGAACCCAAAGACAGAGAACCCAGAGGTGCAGGAGGTCGAGGCGGAGGTAGAGCAAACGCAGCAGGTATAGATGATGGTGGCGAAGTTCGCTGAGGCGAATGAGGAAAAGGTGGAGGACCCATAGGTGGAGTATCGTAAGGAGAGGAGCTAAAGGAGGATAGATTTATCGATGGAGAGGGATTAGAAAGGGAGGCCGAATCCCTAGGAGGTGGGGAGGGAAAATGTGAGTGGTCTTTTTCGAGGGATATAGAGAGATTCGTTTTTTGGTGAATTTGGAGTGAGGAATCCATTTAGGAGGTGATGTGGAACAATAAATGGGTGACACATAAGTAAGAAACAACCAAGTTTTAGAATAGATACAGATATCATTTTAGTAGGATTAATAAATCAGAATATTCTTTATTAATCACACTCTTAAAGATATGAAATTACCTTTATTTTCATTTTTTTAAAGAAAATTTCTCTCTATTAGTTTTCAACATGATAGATTTAGTTAGTGTTAAGTTTTATTGATATGGATAAAGTTAGTTATTGGTGTAATTTTTTTCAAGATTGATGTTTTTTAGTTGTTTTTAACTATTAAAAATACCTCAATTATTTTAATTAAATAATTATAATTTCTCACAACATTATTTAATCATAGTCTCTTATATTTTTCTCATAGTGATTACAAGTTCCTCACTTAGTTAAGTAGATATTTACCATTTATCACAACTTTTTAAATCACATTGTGTTCATTATTTAAGGGTTTAGTGTTTATAATGTTTTAACAAATGATTATGAATTCACTTTATTTTAGTTTTAGTTTTTCTATGCTTTAACAAAAAAAATCAAAGTTTTTATAAATGATGTCTATGACTATTTATCATATGATTATATAAAAGCTTGAATGATTTGTATATAGACAAGATTCATGGTTAAGAAAATATGATTCATGCTTGCATATACATATTCATTCTTATAGAATCATATACGATGTTTATTCATATTTTTCAAATTGTAGGGTCTATAAAGTGTGTGAGGGATTTATAGGGTGATAAGAAATTATAATGAAATGTAATTTTAATTTTATATGATTTGGTTAAATTGATCAATTTTCATTATAGTTTCCCTAAATAGGGTTGTATAGGTCACACAATCATCACATGTTCTACACAACCCAATTAGTAATTTGTATTAATTCATAAAAAATGGAAAAACACGATCAATATATAACTTGGGTATAACACTTATGTGTTTTAATTTTTTAAAATATTATGTAGGAACATTGTGATATTTATGGATAAAACCTGGATTACCATTCTAAGGAACACACCTTAGTATTCTATGGTTTTGGAAGAGTTTTTAGATTTTTCAATTTCCAATCGATCTATTGATGGGAGAATAATATTTTTATGTCTTGCATATAAAGTTACAAGATGGTTGAATAGAGATGAAGTTTATAAACACTTTAAATTGAAGCAATTCCCTACTCAGAATTTGTGTTGGATTTGGTATGGATAATCGAATGTTATAGAAAGTTTAAACACTAATTTCAATAGACAGAATGAGCTCCCAACTTCATCCACAATGGAAAATGATATGAAAAACCTTATAAATGATGCATTAAGCATTTTAAGACACCAACATAAACCTCAAAACAAATCAGAACAACCATTTGAGGGTGCTACAAATAGAAATTTGACAAGTGATGATTTTGAGACTATAGGAAAACCATATCAAGATTGTAACATATCATTGGATCCTCCTATTGATTATTTGGAGAATAATGTAAGAGAAAACTTCACTGAGAAGAAAAATGTGTTTCATGGTTTAGTTGATTATTTAAATCAAGATATGTTTATTGGATGTTTGAAATATTCAAAACATTCTTTTCTATTAAGGTTTTTTATATCAAATGCCTATGTGGAATTAAAAATAAGGTGATGTCCATAATATTGGAATTTTTGCGTGATGCATTTCATAAAGCAAGGATCCCATATAATTTTTATGATATGAAAAATTTGTTAACAAGCTTGGTCGGAATTATACAAAAATAAATGCATGTCCTTATGATTGTATACTTTATTGGGGAGAGGATTCGAGCAGACAGGATTATAAAAAAACTTCTTCTTCAAGATGGCACTCAATGGGTGATGTTAGAATTCTGAATCAATATACTACCGTAAAGAAAAAGAAAAATAACACACCTGTAAAGGTTTTGTGTTACTTTCATTTAAATCCTCGATGAGAAAGATTATTCATTTCATCAAAAACTGCCAAACATGTGAGGTTCCATTCTATAGATAATAACAATAATGGGTAAATGAAACATCCAAGAGAATCAAAATCAGGGAAGACATTTGATTTATTGTATCTAGATTTATCATATGAACCTAGGAAAGTTCGATTGGGATTAGATGTTGATCAATTCAACCGATTTGGGACTTAGAGCAATAGTTATAGTATTTGGTCAGTTTTTTTGATCCCTTACAATATGTCTCCATGGATTTGTATGAAATAAACGTCTTTTATCTTTTCAATGATTATTCCAATAAATACAATTCTTGCAATTGAATATACTTACAGCCTCTAATTGAATAATTATAGAGAAATTGTGTTGGTATATATAATGTATCTTCTATAACAATGTCCAAAAAGAAATCTGCACTAATGTGGACCATTAGTGAATTCCCTAGACTTGAAAATTTATCTGGTTAGAAAACTTACACGGGTTTGGATTATCCTATTTGTAACTTTGATTTTGAGCTTGAATGACTACCTCATAGAAACAAATGTTGACTCTTGTTTCATAGAATATTTCTTGATACATCTCATAGATTTCTATTGAACAAGTAAAAATTCAGTGGTTCTATTGATCATATAACACCTCTAAAGTTTTTTAAAGGTTCAAAAATATTGGAACAACATAGAAATGTCAAAAAAAGAATATGGTAAGTTGCATCATTTTAATGATAGTGTAAAATGAGTTCGAAGTGCGTCGTCAAGTGAAATCAAAATGAAAAAATGGAAGAAAAAAGTATATTTTTCAAACTTCCATATTGGGGATTAATTTATTACGTAATAATCTTAATGTTATGCATATTGAGAAGAATATTTGTGACAATTTTATCTTTAGATTGCTTAATGAGCATGAAAAATCAAAGGATCATCTCAATTCTCGTAAAGACTTACCCATAATGAATATAAAGCATGATCCCTGGACAGATGAGAATGGAAAGTATTCTCCAGTAATTTTTTCAATGAAAAATAGGGATAAAGATAAATTCCTTCAAATTTTAAAACATTTTAAGGTGTTTGATGGGTATTCAAGTAACATCTCAAGGTTTTTTGGCATAAAGAATCATAGGTTACATGGATTGAAAAGTTAGGATTCACATATTTTGTTATTAAAGTTACTACCATTGTCATTGCGTACATTATTACCTGAAAAGGTTACTGTCGCTATACTCCAATTTTACCCATTCTTCAGACAACTATTTGGGAAAACTCTCTAACTAATTGATCTTGAAAAACATCAGGAGAGATTTTTAATGACACTTTGTGCAATGGAGATGATATTTCCTTCATCATTTTTTTCTGTCATGATGTATTTAATTGTGAATTTGGTTGAGGAAGATATATTAGGATTCACCATACATTATCGATGGATGTATCCAATTGAGAGATACATTATTTATATTTTTTTTAATTAATCAATTCATATCACTTCATTAAATACATAATTATGTTTTTCTATTTTATTTCACAAATATCTTGGGAATTTAAAATCACATGTGAAAAATAAAGCTTAACCTGAAGGCTCTATTTCTAAAAGAAATTTAGAAGAGGAGTTCCTTACATTTTGTTCTAGACACTTGGATTATATTGATACAATATTCAATTGAGTTGGACATGTTTAAGACACATCGACTCAATCTAAACTACATGGGAAATAAAAAATCTTTCCTTTTGTTGGCCGATAATTTGGGGGGAGATCAAATGATATACTGATAAAAATGGAATTATTACAGGAACATAGATATGTGCTTATGATTAGTGAAAATTCATATCCATTTATTGAAGAGTCGAGGATATAAACAAAGAGAAAAATGAGAGTCCAAACATGAAATGAGAAAGATATAAAAAATTTAACAAAGAGCTTGTAGAATGGTTTGCACAATGTGTAAGTTCATAAATATTGAAATCAACATGAATATTAGGTTGACACATATATTTTATAAATCTAATAATTTATATTTCTTTTCATAGATCATGAATACCGATACTCGAGTTGAGCCTATAGAATACTTTAAGTTTCTTGCTCAAGGTCCTCTAAAACGTGCTAAACAATTTGATGCTTACAATGTGAATGGCATTAAATTTCATAGATTCAATTGGTAATAGGGTTTTCAAACATATAATAGCAGTATATTTACATTTTTTGAAATGGGATATTGTGGAAAGTTGACTGAAATTATCTAATTAAACTAACATGAGAATTTTTCAGATGTTTTATTCAAATGCAATTGGGTCGATATTATCAAGGGTGCTAAAAGCGATTCCTTACAATTTATTTCTATAACTTATCTCTCTTTATGGATGTCAGTGATCATGAATTACATGATCCTTATATCTTATCATCGTAAGTGAAAATGGTATATTATGTGGAAGATTTCATGGATGAAGGGTGGAGTGTATTTTCTCATGTAAAATAAAGAGACTTGTATGATATCGGTGATGAAGTGGAATATTTAACCTATAACATTGAATCCCAACAATATTAAGAAGTGAACTTATTTTTTCCATCATGATAATGAAAATATTATTCTTGCAAGGGTGGGTGAAGCATATGAAGTAATGATTGAGAAAGAAAATGACACGATTGAAGGAGAAAATGAGTGTAGGTGAGGTCATAAATTCATTTCTCAACCACTTATTTTATTTATGTAGTCATTAATTTTCATATCTATGTATATTTTTTTGTTAGTACTATTAATCTTTTATCATTTCTATTTTTCTACATAATTTTTTGAAATCAATGTTCTAAAGTTAATTTTATTTGATTAAATGACAATAATCTCAAGTAGTAAGTGTCATATTAATGCCAGTATACTCTCATTTTATTTTCCATTGATCATACTGATAGATTATGATCCATCAATCTCCCTACCTATTGCATCTAAGACACCCTATGCTTTCCCCCCTATATCATCTCTCACACAATCCTTTAACATCCCATTAATATCTTAGCCAACACCTCCCCATTCAGCATCCTCAACAGTGAGAGAGAGGGTCACCACTCTTGGTTCTTCAAAGAGACATTGGAGGGTGAAAGTTCTAAGTAAAAATATTAATATGAATAAATTTATTTCTATTTTTTATTCTACTAACTATTTTTTCATAAAAGATTGAAACACTTCTACTCTGGAGTGAGATTTGAAAAGTTCATATGTCTAAAATTTAATTGGACTAAATATATTTATCCCATTTGACTATTATGGGGTCCATATGGATGATGTTGTAAGATTATTTGGCTAGATTCTAGGCCAGCTAGTGGTGGAGCAGGTTACCCTTCTGATTACGTATGCTGATCAGAGGTATATGCCATCATCTTAGAAAAATTTAGTTTTTGATTCAGAGGCAAAGTTTATTTTAATACATTGTGGTTTAATTTAATGACATTATGTTATTAAATTATAATATTTTCAAAATGAATCTCTTTGTAGAAATGTTTTTATAATTTCCAATTCCTGGTCTTATAGCACGAAAGTGGACATTGAAAAATTTTGGTAAGAAAATGAAGGATTTAATAAAGAGATTATGGAATGAATTCAATGAAACTTCATTGAGCATCCAAAAATTGTATGATAAGGTACCCAATGGGGTATTTAGATAGCAATAGAAATTTTTTGTTGATAGTCATCGTAATGAGAAGAATTTGGTATTTAAATAAATATTATTATATTAATCTCATTTTATATTTATAAATGAATATGAAAAGGAGGTGACATTTTATACATTACTATTAAATTACATGTTATATATTTCAGGATGTTTCAAGGAATAATCCATCGAGTTGAGCTAAAAAATACTCCCTCACATTGGCCGGCCAAATATATTTTCCAAAAAACTGATTAACTCTGATAATATTTTCATTAGTTTAAATTTTTATAAGACAATATTATCTATTCAATATGATAAATTACTGATTTAAATTTTTTTAATGCAGTCATGAAATTTAGGGAACTAAGTCTCTCTAACAGAATTGTGGTTTGATATTCATAAAAAAATCTGATGGGGGTTATGTTAAAGATAATGCCAAATAAGTTTGGGTATGAATTCATTTTTCATTATAATAATTAATTATCATTTATCACTATGTTAATATATATTGCTTCAAATATGACCAATATTTTATTTATAGCTAAAAATTAAAGAACAATGTGATGAAAATCCCACAAAATCCTTATCATCCTCCCAAGATAACCTAGTTGGTAAAGTCCTTAGGAAGGAGCATCACGGTCGATTGTGCGGGGTGATTTTGAGACCATTTCCATCTGAGGTCTTTAGCAGGCCTTCAGGGATTGAAGCTACATCTACTCTAGGTTTTAGTCACTCCTTACCTCTATATTCTCAGAGTGAGTTTGATACTCTGAAAATTACAATTTAGGAGTAGGGGGCATAGATATCCACTTCGTAGAAACTATTGGTTGATATATAACATAAGATGATTGGATATTTCTCCTAGGATATTGCATCGATGACTGGTGTTTAGAAGGTAAATCACACAACTTCAAAATCATTTAGTTGAAAAAAGTTTATTGGTTTTAATTTTAAATATAAATATTCAACACTATTTAATTTTCAATATAATTGTCTTTTAGGTGTGACTAGAAGGAAGTAGAGACGGAGATGGAGAAGCTGATGAGCAGAGTTCATCTTCGTGTAGTGATTAGTGGAATATTTGATCTCATAGACCAATATGGAAAGAGAGGTTTTGTTCATGTATAATTTTTTGGCATAGAGTGTTCACATGACATTTTCATGATTTCCCATGATTGAAGAGGCTGAAACCATTTATATCACATTTTTTGGTATAACTGTATGGTGGAATTTTATGGTTCATGTAAATTTATATACTTGTTTATATATGATTACTTTCCTTTAAACATTTTTCAGGGGATTTTGTATATGAATACGGTCTAATAAACTATAGATAAATATATAGGATTATATTGGGCCTCTTAAGCTCATAATATGTTCTCTTTAGCTCTATAGGTAATTTGAATTTTTTGGTGACCATGTCACCATAGTTAGAGGGTACTATATAAATTGAAAAGAGATGTCGGGTGGGGTCTGGATATGAGACTTGATGTGGTTATCCTTTGTTGGTTTCCCTAAGGCCAGTCTAATATGTATGAGAGGATTAATTCTAGTGAAGAAATGGGTGAGATGACCATATTGATCAAGATTCATGAGAAACACCCTCATAAGTGTGGGTTGAGGCTTAATGCGCATAATGAGTGGGATTAGTCCTTTAGGATGAGATGATGTGTGATTGAGAAGGTTTTTAACCAGGTGGAAGGCTTAAATATCTTCCTTAAGATATGGTAAATTGAACCCAGGTGCATGTCATGGGAGTTGTTCGATACATGGAATCATGTTTCCAAGGGGTATAGAGCATGATAGGTTAGGAAGATACCTGGGTAGTAGGAACAGGAGAGATAAGGGATTTTGTATACTTGGACTAGGACCTGGTTCTGGTTATGGGAAATTGTGGGTAGTGGTGTGACCGATAGGTGACAGGTATGAGATCATATCAATGAGCTTACATCATGATGGATATAGTGGATCTAGTTATCACCCTAATGGGAAATACATGCTTTGAGATGAGGGGTTAGGTCTCAAGTGGCTAGCACCATGGGATTTTTTAGAGATCTATGTGATTGGAAACATTCTATATTTGTTATTTCATGTGTGTGATTTTGTGTGCTTATGATAGGTGATAGACCTGGTGGTGGAGAGGGTCATGAGGCCTCACCTCTCTATGAGTGATTTGGAGCTACCTAAACTACCAGGGGTGAGATGGATTACTTATGTTCATGAAGTAGTACCTTTCCTTGTGTAGTCTTACATTGGGATATTGGAACATTACTTATGTAATATTGGGTTGTGATAGTGGACCATACCGATTTAGAGGTTTGGTTCATGGTATAATGAGATTCATGGATGATTAAAACTACCTTGATTAATGATGTAGTCGGTTAGAATTCCTATGTAACATTTTAGCATGATCTTTTAGGTAGTTATTCAAACACTTATATGATTCCCAACCCAAGTCTTGAGGTATGCACGAGGTAATGAGTACGATGGCACAAGCTGAGGTGATGATGGGATTTTGGAATGAAATCAATGTAGGTATGATAAGTTAAAATAGTGTCCCAGTTAGTAAATAATGACTTAATGAAAATAGATTCTTGGTATCCAAGTTAGAAAATTCTATTCAGGATCTTATATGATATGTTTATTTTTACCTTGTGCATATAGGTATATGATGGTGTGTACTAAGGAAACTTTCTGAGACCCTACTTAGATGTTCCCGCAAACCCAACATAGGCACACTGGTGTGTATACAAACCTTATTTTTATTTTTTACTTTCAGATCATAGGATGTGTAGGGGATTGAAATGGAGCATCTTGGCAGGTAGTTGGAGGCAGGGTAATATGGTATGGGGGTTTTAGTAGGTCCAATATGTTTATTTTTCATCTTTTTCTTATATTTTATATGGGATATGGATAGTGGGTGATGTATGTATTTTTTTATAACCATGTATTTTCTTGTTTTGTTTCATTCATTATGGAATTATGTTATTTATTAATGTGTACTCTGGTTATAAGATATATACATTTTGGTATAACTGTATGGTGGAATGTTCTAGATTATTTAAAATGGGAATGTGTAAATATTATCTATGCCTTTTTTATGGAATGTTTATTGAATTGTTTGTTTTTTTATAGGTTTTTTTTAGAGCATTAGATTCTGTAGCTGGATATTTTTATAAATCATTATATAGTGGTGGTTTAAACTGCAATTAAATATGTCATCTTTTCATGAAGGTTTAAACTGCCTCTACATGATGATGTTTTATTTTTGGTTAGTGGTTAAAACCACCGCTAAATATTCCATACAATTATTTAGTGGTGGTTTTCTTTATTTTAGCAGTTGTTTTGTGGTAAAAAAATATTTAGGATTTATCAGCGGTTAAAAACTCTTTTAAATCATCATCATTTTTTTGGTTGGAAAATCACCGCTAAAACAAAGAAATCCATCACTAAATATATGTTCTATGATACTCACCACAAAACCACTTCGGAATGGAAGGTACTTCCATAGGTTGGATTCCAATACCATATTTAGTAGTAGTTTTTTTATACCATCGTAGATACATTTGGCGGAGGGTTAAACAGCCAAAAAATGGTGATTTTATTATTGTGGGTATCTAGGTATAATTTCATTAAATATATCAACAGAGATTGATTTACATGAGAATTTATATTTTAATGAATATTTAAGAATCAACCCATGGTATTTTCCTTAAGGATTATTCACCTTTCTCAACAAATTTTTTATTTCATAATATTCTTTTTATTGTCACTATCCTCATCATTCAACCCACAAACCTAATTCTTCTATTTTAATATTTAAAATTATAATAAAACACAAAAACAATTAATAATGAAACTAAGAGTAGTGAGTGATCTTTAATACCTATTCTTGTGACAACCCAACGGTCTTCAAAAATACTACATTCTTTAGAGAAATTATAAATTTTATTTTGACCATCCCATGATAGGTGTTTGTAAAAAATAGAACCATTTATAGGGAGGCTATGTTTTTCACTCATTAGTATTTAGTAATTTGTAAATATTTTATTTAAAGTCTTATCTATTTATTTTTTCTAATTATTGGTTCCCCATTTCATCTAAATAGATCGTGAAAATCAATCACTCTTTGCACGATTGGATGAGATTATTTCAATGGTTAATGATATAATAAAAAAATTAAATCTCTAACCAATATTATAGTCCACAATGGAATAACCAAGAATCTTTTGATGGTAATTATCAATGGGATCGATACCGACAGTATCCCATTCTAGTGATCAAATCTGGATGGGAGAGAGGGAATACAAGAATAAACTAAAGTATAACTAAAGACAATGTCCATACCAAGAATATTCTCAATATTTACCATTTCAATATTCTAATTTTGAATCATATGCCCATGATTAGTGGGAATAGAATAAGAAGTATTGTGAATATATGGATACCCTAAAGAAGAGGTTGACACAGATCATCTTTTCCCTCTATAGGTAGAAGAGAAAAAAAAGAAACACTAGAAGAAAAGAAAATCCCACAAGTATCTGAGGAATACATCAAAGAGGTTGAAGAAAAATTGGACAATTCTCAATTAACTAACATTATTAATATTCTAAAAGATGTGAATTTTAATTATAGAACCAACACTAAGTCCCTCTAGGAAGATCAATCATCCATTGGCACATATTTTTATAATTATATATAATTTGAAATTTTTGATGATCATCCTTGTTTGGATTTCAAATACTCAAAATATGTGTTATAATATGTTGTTTTGGATGATAATAAATAATACATAACACTAGAGGTGTTTGTTTTTGAAGAAAAACTAGAATTTTCACTACTTCCCAATAGTATATTCTTTGAAGTCTTGAATAATGAGGTAGAAAATAAAACTAATACTTTGAGGGAGATTACAATAATTTATGAACTCAATACCCTAGAATATTTCCCAAAATGAAGTCTATGAGTCTATGTGTGATATGGAAATTTTTGAAGAAATGATTGAAGATCTTATTCTACAACTTACTGAGGTTGATAGAAAATATGTTGAAAATATAGTCTATCAAGTTGGAGTGTTTGAGGAGTTCCCTTACATGCTTCAAACCCCATTTCATTACATATTTATAAGTAAAATAGGGGTGGACACACACAACATGGAAATGGGTTACCTCTAAAACAAGAACAAGTGAGTAAATAAAATTAAATAAAATACAATACTAGGGTTTATAACACAAAATATCCATCCTAAAATGGATTGGAAATGAATACTACAACTATATGGTAGTAGGTAGTAAAAATGAAACACCTAATAAGTAATAATATAATATTTATTTCTTTTTCATTTATTTTAATATTCTTAGTTTTTTTATAAAAAAATTCTCATTTTATTGTCTGAACTAATAGGTTTTCAAGGAGGGAAACAATTTTTATATACATTAAATATCAACAGGAGCACTTATAAATTTTTCTATCCCAATAAGTCATGTATTATATCTCTATGATTTTTCATATGAGTTTTCCATCATCATCTATGTTTAAATGAAATATAAATCTTAATTGAAAGTGAGTACAATGTATAAGATAAGTGTTTGGTGATATTTTAGCCTACTATTATATTAGATATTATTTTTGTTTATTATTTTTGGTGTGTTTTCGTGATCTTAAAATATTTTATATATCATTTTTTATCACTTACTCTTTGTTGAGAAATTTTGAAATAAATTTTTTAAATGATTATTGATATGGTTTTTTCGTTTATTTTTATTTTCTAATTTAAAATATTTACATGATTTTTTACTATTTTTAAAAGTATTTTCCCCTTGGATGATTTTAAAATTTCATTCTCATTATCCTAAGGGGTACTCTAAGACATTTTGGAAACTTATTGCTCATAACTTACTTTTATTCAGAGAATTTCAAGATTTGTGATTATAGATATAAATTGATTTAATTCTCGTTAAAAGAATTTTAAGATTGATAAGTTTATTAATATTATTAAGGAATTAATTTATATTATCTCTTCATTATCCTTAATACTGACCTTTAACATCAATCCTTGTTAATCCAATAGATACCATGAATAGACTATTTATCTTAAGCTATATTAAAAGATTATTTTTCTCTTATGTACAATCAATCTAAGTATTTTTTCATGATTATTTCATGTCCAAATATGGGGGAGGGATTTCATGTGCATTTTTTGGATTCATTACATATTATAGGTTAATATGGTGGAAGTGTATTTATTTTTAGAATTTAAAAACTCGATGGGTATGACAAACCTTCATTATATGCATTTATCTTCTTATTCTGATTAAAAAGAAAAAAATAAGAAACAAAATGAAAAAAATGTTTATAATATAAATATATATGGTGAAAAATAGAGAATTAGGATTGCATTTATGATTTATTTTAATGAATCGTGGACATCGTCAATAAAATTAAAGGAAATTGGATAAGATACTCTTGTAAGGTAAATTGACTAAGGTATATTTTATTGTGTTATTTGAATAACCATGCATTGAATTTAGAAGTAAAACTCTCCTAATTTAAGACTTTTTTAAATGTTTTCCCACTAACCCTTATGCTAAGAAACTACCCTTATAAAATCCCTCATGATTATCACATATTATTTTCCTTATTATGTGTAGAATCTAGAATGTTAGAAACTATATGGAAAACACACATATCTTGATATTGAGTATAACATTGAAAAAAAATTAAAATTTTGAGAGAAATATGAAAAAATTATTTCCATGGAATTCAGGTCAAAATATAAGGCATAGATAAAAATAATAGTTTTTGAGTTTAGGAATTAGAGGTGACTGGATAAAAGGAATTTAATTTTCATAAATTAATCATGATAAAAAAATCATTGGAAATAATTATAATTTTTCTCACCATAATCTTTATTGCACGATTTGGTTAAGATATAGATAATTTCACAAGAGTGAAATTATTAGGTGTGGGGATGATAAAACACAAAGTTTTATTATTTTTAATATTAAATTCATAAAACATATTCCCATATTTTTTATAATTTTAGGGAAAATATCATATCTTTTGTATGATTTGTTTTTATTTTAGAATAATAATCAAATATAATCATTGTTATGATTTTAGTGTTTAGGTTTTTTATGATTTAAATGTCAAATTTAAACCTTAATATGTATTTTCGACTTATTTTATGCTATGAGAAATAAAGAAAAGGAGTCAATCCAATAGTGAATATGAAATGTTCTAAGAATGGGTGAAGTTCTCTATAGAGCTATAATTATTTTAAGCACTTTTACACAAGTGTTATGACTTAACCGGGATATTTTACTGTATAGAAATTTAAATTTTCTAGTACCGTTAGATTTTTCTAAGTAGTAAATTGAGTTATTCCATGGTTTTGCTTTATTCCATGAGTAAAATTATTTTTTGAGCTTTATAAATATATACACTCATCCTTATAACCATGTTAAATTAGAACACATCAAGGTATGACAAGGGAAAATATTATAATTTGTGGAAATTTAAATGTTTTGATTCTAGAAACTCGTATTCCTCTATGAAATTATTGATTCAGCTAAATGTTCTTCCCATGGGTAGATTCCTTGTATTTACCTACGTCACAACTAGTTCTTCGTCATGCATTATGATAAACCATGGATACCTATTCACATGCAATGATTACTATTAAAAAATAATGATGAATAAAAATTAAAAATATTTTTAGAAATTGATGAAGAGAAGGAACCACATGGAACCCATGCCTGATCTCAAGGAGAAAAGATAATACTTTTTACACACTATTTATCTATATTAAGAAAGGGGTGAGAAAACAATCAACATAGAAGATGATCATCAAGGTAGAAGAATGAGAAGGATCATTAGATCTAAGACCTGTGTTTTCTAAGGCTAGGTGGAGAATAAAGGAATATCATAACCTCATTATCCATGTGGAATAATCTCGTGAAGAACCAATTTCAAAATTGTTTCCTTACTTACATAAAACATAGTTATAGGAAGCTATAAAAAGAAGTATGGCCTATGGGAATAAGAATTATGAGAAGCTAGCTCTCTAGACTTAAATTATCTTCATTTATATATTTTTTATTTTATTTTAAATTATGTGTTTCTCTTCTTGTATCATTCTCTACTCTATTTATATAGAGTTTTAATTGAGGTTTTTAATCCTAATGTATGAACAACTGTTTTTTTCTATGTTTTGATTATCATTTTGATTATCATTTTTTTCAAATCTAGTTAAACATATGGTTCTAAAAAATATTCGGTTTAGTGTTCATCACCCTTCATATATAAATATATATATTTTTAATTCCCTTAGTTCATGAATAATCAATGTTTATCCCTACTTAGTTATCTAATATATGGGGAAGTAGTGGTGTTTAGATAGATGGTGGATTAATAGTTTTGATCAACGTGAAGGGGGTATACATATTTGAAATTTATAATTGAGATAATGTTCAAAGAACACATCCATTTAGTTGAGGTTTGAGATCTACCATTGAAAATAAAAAATAAAAGACAACTACATACTTGTGGTGGTGGTATGATGATAATCACATCAGAATATTGTAAAGCATAGAGTAGTGTATTTTTATTGAATCTGTCTATTGAAGTGGAGTGTATTAATAGTGTATATTTTCAAGAATAATGGAAGATTATACTTGTGTATTTTCCTTAAGGAATATTCTCTTTTATCACTAAATTTTTTTATTAAATAAGTTCTATTTCAGTGTCTCTACCATTTTCATTCAACCCCATAAGACTATTTCAATTGTTTTAATTTTTCAAATAATATAAAAATACAAAAACACTTAATAGGGACATTAGGACTAATAAGTAATCTTTAAGTCCTTTTTTATAGGCAAATTTAGAACATTTACAAATATTTCTTTTCTTAAGGAAATTATAAATGTCATTTTGACCACTAAATGAAATGTGTATATAATTGATCATATATATTTTCCTTGTATGAAAAAGTTATCCGTAAATCTCTCTTATATATTTTCACTTCTCATTCATTATGGTAATCAAACATAAATTTATTATTCATTCCCCACTACTTTATTCTTAGGTTTAAATAGCTTCTATAAGACTACTTGTTTTATAGATTTATGATTATCAACATTATCCTTAAATTCATCATTCTACCATATTTTTATATGTACAACATGGAATCATGTATCAATAAATTTCATTCCTTTTATTTTCCATGTATATAGAGACTTATTCAAGATTATATTATCAGATCCCGTATGAATAAGGAAAATACCGGATGGGGGTGAGTTTCAAAACATAATATAATCAGACTAATTAAAATAGTATAGTGGAATTCAGTGGATAATCTAAAATAATAAAAAAACACTCAATATTATAGTGATTTAAGAGTATAATATATAAAAGTAAATAATATTAACATAAGGATTTTGTACTAGTTTTAATTAAAGTGATCAAACATCTAATCTTCACACACTCTCTAACTCTATGAGAGGTATGAGAATCCACTATAACTTCACTTTTAAAAGAATTTGAAAACCCTATTATAAACATATCTTTTAACAAATCATGGAATGAAAAAACACTATCCATTTTCACACATGGAGGAACAATTGAGACTCTTCCTTTTTCACTAAGAGGTAAAACCCAAAACTCATGCCTTTTTCCATAGACAAGGAATAACCTATGTGAACTTGTTTTTTGAACAAGTTTTCAAAACTGAAACTACCATACCAGCGATTCCATTTTTAGTTATACACTGTTCATTTTTTATATTTATTTTTATTCATATCTTTTAGGGGGGTTTCATTTAAAATTGAAGGTATGGGGAAAATAGGGCCCAGTTCATGGTTGGTGTATAGTTGGAGAAAAGAGTGTGACAAACCCAGAAATCAATACATGCTAAAGAAATGGAACTAGAGAACCCACATAGTTAGACCCATGGTTTATAAAACCATGTTACCAAACCATTCACCCCTTCCTGGTAGATTCAAATTCACTAACATGGTTAGAACACGATTTGAAAAACCATGTGATCAAACCATGTGGCATACCCAAGTTTTAAAATTCTTTAAATTTATAAACTAACCTTATCCGAATTTAACCCCTTAAATCCCCTAGTTTTCCTATTACCAACCCTTTTATCCCTATTTGTTCCATCCCTCTTCTCCCCTCTCTTATGGGATCTAATTTTTTAGTGATTTTTTACCAAGATTCTCTATTGAAACCTCAAGTAAGTGTATCCTCTCCCTTCAATTTTGTTTCTCCTCCCTCCCTTTTTATGTATCCCCTCTTCCTAGTGGTTGTGACAACCTATGGATGGTAAAATCCAAATCATGTGGCATGTTGATTAATGTTTATGGTTTTTTCTTACTTCAGTAAGATCGACTCTCCTCTTGGATTGTTTTTTCCAACCGATTCTTGGTGGTTTAAAAAGAAAAGGTAGGTGGTTCCATGTTGTTCCATTGTTTGAAAATTTAAATATTCTTGCTCCTAAATCTTACTATTTACATAAATTTTGTTGTTTATGTGAATGTTTGGTTTCAAAGGTATTTTAGTGTGTGAAATTTATTGAAATTAGTTTTTCCTTTAGTATTGGTTAGAAACATAGTGCTTCGGTATATAGTTTTTTGGAATATGTGAAAGATGATTTTTATGGCTTGAAAAAAGGGGAAATAGATGGGACTAATGGGTATATAGGAAATAAGACTATGAAAATTATTCTAGATGAGATAATAGGTCTTATACTATCCTCCATAAGAGGATTACGCTATAATACTAACTAAACAGAATGTGTCTTGATGGTTATGGTTCAAGCATGGGGATAGATTTGTAGATATATAATTTGAGAATGGAGTTTATGAGGATATTAGGACCCCACTCACCTTATCTACATATGTATTTCCCTTGGTTCTTATGTTCTGTTTTTACTAGATTACCAGTTATTCCTATTTTATTCACATTTTTAGTAATGTTTAAAGCATTTCAAAACTCAAACAGTTTTTCTTTATTTTAAAAACTTACATATTTATTTTTCTTATAATTGATTTTAATAGAACATTTAATTGGATCCTACTAGGAAAGTGAGATCACACCTTTTATACACCCAAAGGGTTTGTAGAGATATTATTTTTTTAATACATGGGTAAAGGAAAGGCTTCATATGGAGGCCAAGGGTACTATTTTTAGTGTTATTTTGTCATAAGTTTTAGTAGTGACATAAATGGTGGTCGGATTTTGTTTCGCAAAGATATTAGAAGGTATTTTTTTATCAACTTTTCTTTTTTTATTCTTAATACTAGGCCTTGGATGCAATTTATAAAATTTTGTATGAACGTCTTGAGATAGATTTTCATTATCATTTATTATTATAATGTTTCATATTAATATTGATTATCATCTCCCAAAGTATTTCCCCAATAACCATGTATAAGTTTCTAGCCCATGGGGATTGGGAAATTCATTTTCTCCATTTCAAGGTCTAGGACGGGTTCTAGTTTGTATGCCAACTTATGATGGTTCATGAAAAAATGGTATCAAAGGGTGGTTTCAATTTTAGGACTTATGGGTTATGGGACCACTATGGTTCCATTATTCTACTATGATAATGTTACTTATATTAATTAATTCTCACATAGTTTTAAAATACCTTAGGAAATTGGTGTTCTACAGATACCCCAACTTCTTCATCATAGACTTTATGGATAAAATTCTAGTATACTTGAAATTGGTAGAGGAGCATATAAAACATTTCTGGATCATTCTGGGAATGTTGAAGGACCATCATTTTTATATTGAATTATCAAAATGAAGTTTTTGGATTTATAAATTCAATTTTCAAAGTCATGTGATATCAGAAAATGAGGTTTCAATTGATCCAAAGAATGTCAGGCTAGTGATGTTATGGGAATATCAAAGTATTGTTTTTGAAATGTGAAGCTTTTTTTTCTTAGTAGGATATTATAGGTTATTCATCAAAGGCTTCCCTTGACTTACCTCACCTATGAAGGATTATGCCTTAAAAGGGGTAAGGTCTTCTTAGATCACATAATGTCATGTGTATTTTGAGGAGATTAAGCAGTTGTTGACATATACTCATGTATTGATCTTACCAGAGGCAGGTCAAAGTTACATGACCTATTGTGATTTTTCAGACATGGGTTTGGGTTTCGCGCTTATGTAGAATATCCATGTTGTGGAATATAACTCTCTTAAACTCTGGTCACATTAGAAGAACTACCCAATCCATGACCCTAACCTCACAACTGTGATGAATAGCCTCAATAATATACACCACTAACTTTTTGGGAAAATGTTTACAATCTACTCGAACCATAAAATCTAGAGCTATATATTTTCTTAATAATATTTGAACCTGGGGTATAGATGGTTGATAGAGTATATTTAAGGGTTTGAATTTGATATTTACTACACCTTGTGTAAAGGGAGTGCAGTTATTGATTCCAAAAGTAGGAAGATTCTAAATCATACTTTGAAGGAGTCCAATAATGATTGGAACCTTATAGGGATTTTTCCAATATGAACTTGGAAACCGAAGAAGAGAAAGGGGGTATTTTTTTCTAGAATATAGTTTATTTCTTCTCTTCTAGAGTTTATCTGAGAATAGAATACAATGTATGAGTTATTTCAATGTTCCTATCAGATTATAAATGGTGGGGAGGTAACTAGTGAATGGTCTTCGTAACACCTACAGATTTTCTTAATTATTATTTTTAAATTAATTTAATCATTTTTATATTTTTAGTTTCATGAAACATTGAAAATAGTTTATTTTATATTAAAGCACTTTGTATGGCTTGCATTATACACAACACCAAACTAATTTTTCACTATACGCAACATAAATTTTTTTATTTCTCTACACAGAATACTATGATTAGCATACATTATATGCAAGAATATCTTTCCTTGATGGATTGCATAAAACATAAGACCGAGTGTTACCAAACAACAATATATCATTAAAATATTATTATTTAATAAGATATAATATATCCATTAAATTTATTATTATTAGATTAACTAACTTATGAATATATATAGTTGAATTCATTTGATACCTATTAATTAGAAATGAAAATATTAACCAAATAAATATAAACAGAACGATTTTATAAAAGACTATTTTTATGTGAAAAAAATGATTTATCTTAATAGATTAAATTAATTACTACTAGTGAATTAAATTAATTAAATTTATATGTTATGTATTAAAAAAAATATTTTTGGCATCCATCCAATGAATTTTATAATCATAAGATAAGGACAACCCCAATATTACACATAAAAAGAAATATTCTATAAAAGTTGTTGTACCTTCTTTTTAATGGAGAACCTATTTTCAATATAAAATTTTGAACTATTATAAATCTTATATGTCAAAATTCACTTAATATTTTGAAGATAAATATAAAAATTCTCTTAGGGTGAATTTTTTATTTTTTTCTGTGAAGTTCCATTTTTTAATAAATAGTGAAATATACTGAATTTTAATTCAAACATGATTTTTCATCTATTTTATTTTTAGGGTTTATAATGAACCATAATTTACAAAAATTGATATTAATTTAAGGTTGAATGATATTCAATACAAAATATAAAAAATCTTTAATAGGACTGTATAGTTATATTGTCATTAGAAATTGGGAAACATAAACAGCTGGTTTATAAGATGTCTTCATTATCTTCCACTTATTTCACCATAACTATACCCCTTTTGACATATCTTACTTAATACCCTTATTCATGACCAAGGAAAAAGAAACATATTAAAGGGTGATATTATATGATTAGTAAGAATAAATAAGGGAGATATAAATCATATTATAATCATAAGACATAAGAACAAAACATTTGAAAATATTATCCTATATATGAAAGATCGTGATATCATGCCATGGGATAAATCCTAAAAGTACATAAGAATAAATGAATGTAATCCCAAAATACATAACATAAGACATGAAGTTTGGTGTCATACACATAAGAATAGAAAATTAGTTTAAATTAGTCAGGAATTGTTATTAAGACCATCATAGAGGACAAAGCCCATTACTAAACTGAGTACACTCCTCATTCCAGCCCAATATTACTTAACAAAGATCATTTACCCATTACAGCCATGTCTATATTATGAGATATTAATATTTACCTAATTAATTATAGGGATATATAATTCCCAAACACCACATTATGAAATAATTCTTACATGTTCCAAAAAAACATAAATCATTCATCATAGTATGACACAGGGAATAAAATGGGTTTCTTAAACATCATTCCATCATAATCCATATAAAACAGCTAGATTTAATAAATAGAATTACATCATAAAAACAATAAAACCATTGTAATAATAGATATAGAAATATAACCCTATTTAAATAATGTAATCTTATATGGAAAATAATTTTAATAAAATACTTGATATTAATTCTTGAGGAAAATATCCTTTCTTCTTCAAAAACATTTTCTCTTCTCAAAATGCCTTGAAATTTTAAAAGAAAAGAATTTATTTGAAAATAAACTTAAAATCTTGTAAATTAATCTTCATGGAAATAAGGTATTATTAAAACATAAAAAAAATTCATGCCATATAATTTATAAAAACATTATCCTCATACATTTTCTGGAAAAGTCAAAAAGTGCCTCATATCGAATAACGACAAAACATTCCTTTCATAACTTTTAATAAAAATAAAAAAAAGGGTAAAATTGAATATAAAAAATTGTATAGAAATATAAATAATATTACATACTTAGTAAATATGGACATGGATGATAAATATACACCCATAAATACTTATGTATAAACAATCTCGGATAATATTGAGATTGTAAAATTATCCATCACCTTAGGTCTAATTTAATTTATATGTATTAGAACATCATGTATAATGATTTAAATAATTTAATTGACTTATTTAAGAATAATAGTAATTTTATGATATCATATATTTTCATATTATCAAACGTTTGTTAACAACATTTCATTATTTCTTGTTATTCGGGTATTAACTACTTCATTTTCTTATGCATCTTTTGTAGAATAAGTTATGGTTATCCTTCATAGGTCATAGTTATATCATTAAAAATGATATTAACATAATATATATCATATTTATTCATTATATACATTTATTTGATCATTCATTAATTAAGATCAGGTATAATGAATCGCATCGCATCGTGGAGATAGTAGGACGTACGTACGCACAAGCGAGGATATCATTCCCATATTTTTTGAATGGTATTGAATTGGATGTATTAAGATATTTAAGAATTAATGTGGTGGTGAAAAACATATTACACCATGGTGTGGAGTCCATAAGTCATAAAAACGCACGCGTGGTGATTTTATTTTTAGTAGGATGGATAGATGGTGGAATATGGTTTATTCATAATTATAACAACATATAAGTATATAATTGATACTATAGTTATTAATTTATAATGAAACAACTCATAAAGATGAAGTATAAGAAAAAAATAAGTTTGAAATAATCCGTAGAGGATATTACCTCTTCTTTGGTGTGTTTCCTCTAAATCTCCTTTTAGAGCACTTGTGTTGGTTTTTCAAAAATACCATACTCTATAAAGTAAATAGGGAAGTTTATATTGTAAAATTTATAGGGATGGACAATATTGAAGTATCAAAGGGAAGTGAAGAGGTGATGGAGGAGTTTTCCTTTTATAATTGAGATAGGGTCACTTTTGGGATTTCCAAAAATACTAATTTATAAAAAATAAAACCCCATCCAAAATCCTTCAAAATGTCCCAATTTAGAAGATGAGATGAGATAGGGTTGTAATCTCATTAACAAATAAATTTTATAAAAATTTTATTTCAATTTAAACCTTATCATTTTAATTAACACTTAGTTATTTTATTTAATATTTAACTAGGGTAATAAATAATTCAATATTAAAAGGGTGAAATATTTACTTATTTGATGTAAATTAGACCATAAACAAATAATTTTGAAAATTTTATACCATATCATAATTATTATTTATTTTTTAAAAAAATTATGGTTTTTAAATAATTTAAAAACGTTATTTTGATAAACAATCAATAGGGTCAATTTTGACACTATTCAATTCATTGATTTTAAAAAATATTAAGATAACAATTTAACTTCAAAAAAATATTTAATTATATTACTAAGAGGTCAAGTTCATTTATAAAATTTATTATACATATTAATTATCCCAAATTTTATTTATTTTAATATTTTTAATAACATTTATTTTTTATCTCTCTTAATAAAATAATTACTACATCAATTTTGTGTGATTATTTAATATAATTATTTTATAAATGAAAATTAATAATAAAAATTTATGATGAAGATAAATATGCTATATTTTATGAGAATATTTTTATTCAAATTTATCTTCTCTATAATCAAACATTTAAAATGTTATACTTATTACATTATGAATGTCACAACTTTAACATCACATTAAATAAAATAATATAATTGTCACAATCTCTTCTATAAGGCTCCAAATGGTCAAAAACTAAACCCTTGGATTTTTATAGTCGAGATATACATGACCAATAATATTTTTTCAAGTGTTTGGGTCCTTTTATGGTTATTATAATTTTATTAAAAATAAATTTATTGATTTCTTATCAATTAATTAATTTTTACATAATCAAAGTATAATCCTTTAAGGTAATTATTTATTTCCAAAAAATTAAAAATAAATTACCTGATAAAGAAAAAAATTATCTTTCAGATGATTATTTATAATATAATTTATCTTATGTATAACCTTATATAAAAAATTATGTAGTTATTAAAATTTGAGTAAGACATGTTTAATTTTTCTTCAAATAAAATAAAATAAGCATCATAATCTCAACCAAGTTGATTACAAAGGACACCATTTCAACCGAAGTATTATTTAAGTCAAAAAACACTCATAAAATGATATAAATATAACTTTAAGTTTAATTTCATAATAGCATTCTTACCTTTAATTACAAGATTTACTCTTTTACCGTATTAATAAAAATTACTGAAGTTACAATTCATAATGCCCAAAAATAAAATAAAAATATTTAAATAATTTCGACCTATTAATTCCAAATATTGAACCAATTTTTTAAAATTCAAAACACATAAGCTTTATTAATTAATTTAAAATCATTCCCATTGTCAGAAAGAGAGAACAGGTTTTTAAAAGTTAAAACTTTGCAATAGATTGAAATGTTTTTTACATCTAAATTCAAGGTAAAATTAATGTTAATGGCGTACATTATATTTAATTATAAAAATATATTATATTTATACTTTAAAACCCTTAAATATTATAATTTAACCATATAAATTTTTTCGATGAAAAAAGTTTTTTTTCAATTAAAATTTATTGTATTTTTACTATTTATCAAAAATTGAAAGTTATCAGAAAAATATTAAAAATTAATACAAAGTAAATTTTTATATCCCACATAAAAAGAAAAAAAAATTCATATAAAATTTCTTAATTTTTAAAAATCATTATTTAAAAAGGTTTCACCATTAAAATGCGGAAAAATTTCCCTTTAAAAAATATAGGTTTTTATACATAAAATATGGTTTATTCATACCCTATGATAAAAATATCTATTTGATTATTATAAAAAATATTTTATTAAGTATATAAAATATATATTTATGTAATTTCATTTACTAATAGTAATTATCTCAATTTATTAATACAAAAAATACAAATCTATAATTGATTTATATTTTTCATTAATAATTGGTAGCGAATGACTTCATCATGCATTTTCATAAGTTAGTTATATTTATTCCTGATTACCTAATGTCTAGGTTAAAATGTTCATTATATACCAAGGGTATATTGTGGTTCATTTAGACTCACAATTTCATTCAATGAAAGCTATTGAAGAATTAAAAATATTTAGAGAACATATTTCATGAAAGCATCTGAGTAATACATTATACACCCCTAAAACAGAATTTCTCCCTTGAAATTCGTCACTTGGATACAAACAAATGAGTATATATCTCCCTCGTCATATCCTTAAGTTCCCACGTAGCTTCCTCAAATTAGTGGTTCTGAAATAAACTTTAACCAAGTAAGTGGTCTTGTTTTGAAGAAATTTTTCACTACGATCCAGAATCTCTATCATTTGTTCTTCATAAGAAAGATCTAGATATAGTAGTATGAATTCTAAGCTTAGTACATGTGAAGGATCAAGTATGTACTTTCTTATTAAAGATATGTAGATCATATCATGAACTTGAGAGAGATTTGGTGGAAGCGTCAATCGGTAAGCTACGTTCCCAACACGATCCAGAATTTCAAAAGGATCGATATACCTAGGGCTCATCATTCCCTTATTTACAAATCACATTACTCTCTTACCAAGAAATATTCATAGAAACACCTTGTCACCCACTTCAAACTCTAGTTCTTTTCTTCAGTTGTCAGCTTAACTTTTTTTTCGACTCTGATATGCTCTTATCTTTTGTTGAGTAGATCTGACCTTTTCAGCCATTTCATTTACATGATCATGTCCTAATAGATTTCTTTACCCAACTTCATCCCAGAAAGTTGGATTTCTGAACTTATTTCCATAGAGGGATTCATAAGGAGACATCTTAATACTAAATTAAAATCTATTGTCGTAAGAAAATTCCACCAAAGATAGGTGTTGATCCCAATAACCTTTGAAATCCATAGAGTAGTCTCTCAGGATGTCTTCTAGAGTTTGAATTTTCCTCTCATACTGATTGAAAGTCTAAGGTTGATAGGTAGTGTTGAAACTTAACTTTGTATCTAGTGCCTGCTGAAGACTTCTCCAGAACTTTGAGGTAAACCTCAGATCCAGATCAGATATAATGGAAAGTGGTACTCCATGAAATCTTACCACTCCCTTTACATATATCCTAGCAAACTGATCAAGAGATAAATCCTATCTAATAGAAATAAATTATGCTGACTTTTTAAGGCAATCAAAAATAACCCATATAGTATTATGTCCTTTATATGTTTTGGGAAGTCTGAAGACAAATTCCATAGTGATGTTTTCCCATTTCCATTCTGGTATGGGTAATGGTTGTAACATACCCTTAGACTTCTTTCTCTCAGCCTTAACATGATAACAAACCAAGCACCAAGAAACATATTTATCAATATCTATTTTCATTCCATCCCAGCAGAAATACTCTTTCAATTCCATGTACATCTTTGTGCTTCAACGATGAATAAAGAATGAAGAACTATGATCCTCATCAAATTGATCCTTTTTTAATTCCAGTTTGGGATGAATACAAACCCAATTCCTAACCCTTATTATTACATCATAATCAAGGTTTAATTTAAGAACATTTGTCACCTTCTTTTGTAGCTCTACATCTTCCTTCTACATCCCCTTAATCTTCACTTGTATAGATGGTTGAACATTCATTTGAGAAAGATAATATTTCTCCCCTTCCTTTAAAATTTCAAGATCCATTCTTTAAAAATCCATAAATATTGGATCTTTTTTATCCTTATCATAGATAGGCTAGCATGGTCCTTTTGAATCAAAGCATATTCCACCTTATTCGCTTTCCCAAGTTGGTAATGTATTGAGTAGTCTTAATCTTTAATCAACTACAACCATCTTTTTTGGCACATATTCGACTCCTTTTGTGTGAAAATATACTTTAAACTTTTATGATCAGTATAAAAATCACACCTTTCACCATAAAGATAATGCATCCACATATTTAGTGAACATATTACTATAGATAACTCCAAATCATGAGTGGGGTCATTTTACTTATGGTTTTTCAATTGTTACAAAGCATAAGCTATCACCATATCATTTTTCATGAGAACATATATCTACTCCTTTTTGGATAAATCACTATATATCACAAACCTTTCTCTACTAAAAGGTAGTGTGAGCATAGGTGCACTGGCTAACCTTATTTTTAGCTCTTTGAAATTCTCTTCACATCCCTCTATCCACATGAACTTAACTCCCTTCTGATTCAACTTGGTGAGTGAATTAGATAATCATGAAAAATATTTCCCAACATGTTGATAATATCCATCCAACCCAAGAAAACTTTAGATATTAATTAATATTGTTGGTCTCAGACAACATTAAATTACTTCTATTTTTCTGGATCCACAGATATCCCCTCCTTTGAGATTATGTTACCCAAAAATAAAATATTCTGAAACAAAAATTCACACTTGTTAAATTTTTCATAAATCCCCTCCTTTCTCCAGGTCTTTAGTACAATTCTCAAGTGATCTTCATGTTCTTACTTGCTATTTTAATAAACAGGAATATCATCTATAAAGACTATCACAGACTTATCAAGATAGTCTCTAGAGACTATTCATTAGACCCATGAAGATAGTGGGGGAATTAGTAAGACCAAAAGTAATAAATATACATTCATAGTGCCCATACGTTATACAGAATGTTGTCTTTGGTATATCATCCATACTAACCCTTAATTGATGATATCCTGAATGAAGATTAATCTTGGAGAAGTATTTAACTCTACGTAGTTGTTCGAATAACTCATCAATATGGGGAAGAGGATATTTTTTCTTGATAGTGATCTTGTTATGTTCTCGATAATCAATATAGAATCTCATTGATCCATATTTCTTATTAACAAACAGAATAGGTTCACCCTAAGGGGATGCACTAGGGAATATGAATCCCTTGTTAAGATTCTCTTGTATTTTCTTCTCTAATTCCTACAACTCAATTTGGTTCATTCTATAAGGTGTCTTCAAAATAGTCATAGCACCCCGTATGAGTTCTATTGAAAACATAACATCACAATTAAGTGGAAGACCTGGAGATTTTTCCAAAATGATATCATCAAACTCACGTTCAATGGGTGTATTCTTAATTGAGAGTTTCTCCCCAACCATTTGAGATAAATAACTTTTATTTATTAGGATCAAGATCCATAAGATGGAATAAATTTTCACTGGAAGGTCATAATCATCCTTTCATCGATAGATGATCATATATTGATCTGGAATATGAAATGTGACTTCCCTTCCCTGAAATTGATATGGTATCCATATAAATAATGTCAATGCATGCCAAGAATCACATCAACTTCCACTATAGGAAGGATCATAAGATTTACAGGAAGTAATTTCCCACAAACTTCAACTGGAGAAGAATTACACACTTTTGATGCAATCGTTGTGCCATTAAGAGTTGTCACAACTAACTGAACATCTAATTATTGAGGTAATATATTGATACCCTTAGAAAATTCATCAAAAATAAAATATTGGGAGGATCTAGAATCAAATAAAACATTTTCAACTTTATAGTGGATGGTAATTTTACCTTTCACCACATCATTATTGTACTCCACATCATCGATATTGATCTCATGTGAATTGCCTTTGTCTTTAGCCTTAACATTTTTCTGATGTTGAGCATCATCAATAACCCTTGGATTAGTGAATTGATTGGAATAATGCCTGGTTTCCTTGAACTTGTAACATTGAAGTATAGGAGGTGAATTATGTATATCCTTTTCTCCATTCCCATCATTAGACATATTTTTGCAATAACTTTGGCATTCAACTGCTTGATGACTCTATTTTCCACACTTAAAACATTTAGTAGTCTCTTTAAGATAATTTCCTCCATGTTTCTTTCCACACAGTTAGCATAAGGGAAAACTAATCTTATTTTCAGTGTGGTCTTTATAATTTCCCTTGAATTATAGTTTTTTCTTCTTATCAAACCCATAGGATTAATGGGTTACTCCAATCTACATCTCAACCTTGAGAGCACATCGAATGATTTCTTCATAGAAATTGAAGTTCCTTATGGATAATTCCCTTGGGAGACTTGGTTTTAAGACACTGATGAATCGATCAATCTCACTCTTAGGTTGGATAATAATTCTACAAGAATACCTTATAGTACTTGTAAAATTTTCTTCATAGGTACAAATATATTTATCACCCTTTTTCTTAAGTTCAAGGATCTCCTTCTCCATCGTTATTCAAATAATATGAGGAAAGTACTCATTGAAAAAATAAGTTCTTAAACTCATCCCATTCCATGGATTCAATTTAATCTCTTTGCCTTGTATTCTGGGTAAGGTTACACCAATAATCAGATTCACCTTCCAAAAGATATACTTCTAAGATGAGTTTATCATGTTATGAACACTGGAGAACTGAAAATATCTTTTTAGTGGTACTGATCCATTTTTCATCCATTAATGGATCAGAATACCCATTGAAAGATGGTGGACACTATCTCATGAAGGAAACAATAAAATGTTGTTCCCTCCTTTTCTCCTTTAGAAGTCCCACATGATTCATATATTGAGAATGTTGTGTGATCATTGCTACAAAATTTTTCATTCCATCTCCCATAACAGTTGGTTGCTTAGGGGGACAATCTTTGCATTGCTCGTCGCATTCGTAATTAACGTGGTTCCTTCGGGTTCCAACCGTTGACTAAAACCAAGAGGCGTAGTGTGAGAAACACTAACCATAATGGGAAAACAACATAATCAAGAATAAAATTTCAATTTAGGAAAATGTATGTTTTATCCTAGGTTATTCATGATCATTTCCAAAACTCTAGGATTGTAACCTATAGTTTGACATATATTTTGGGTTCTTATTAAGGTTTTATCATCCTAGTTTCCAAATTTTTACTATAACTTTCCTCTGATACCAACTATAATGACCCATAATTTACATACATTGATATTAATTAATCTTTTAAGAATATTAATTACAAAATATAACAAATCCATGATAGTACCATATAGGTATAGTTTCCTTAGAAACTAGAAAACATAAACAACTGGTTCATAAGACATCTTCATTGTCTCCCACTTATTTTTTCATAACTATACAACTTTTTAGTATATATTACTTAATACACTTCTTCATGACTTGGAGAAAAGAAACATATAAAAGGGTGAGTTCAAATTATTAGTAAGGGTAAATAAGGGATATATCAATCATACCATAATCACAAAACATAAGAACATAACATTTGAAAATATTATCCTATATATGGAAGATTTTGATATCATGTCATGAGATAAATCATGAAAGTCCATAAGAACTAATGAACATAATCCCACAAGTCATAGCATAAGATATAAAGTTTTTCTCATACACATAAGCATAAAAAATCATTTCATATTAGTAAAGGATTATTTCCAAGACCATCATAGCAGACAAATTCCATTAATGAACTGAGTTCACTCCTCGTTTCAGTCATGTCTTACTGAATCGAGATCATTTACCATTACATACATGTCAATATAATGATATATAAATATTTACCTAATGAATTTTAGGGAGATATAGTTCCCACACATCTTATAATTAAATCATTCTTATATGTTCCACAAAAACATAAATCATTAATCACAGCATAACCCAAGGAATAAAATGGGTTTCTTAAACATCATTCCATCACAATCTGTATAAAAAAATAGATTTCATACATAAAATTCCATCATAAACACAATCAAAAAATTGTAATAATAGAGATATAAATGTAACCCTATTTAAACAATTTTATCTTAGATGGAAAATAATTTTAATGAAACACTTGATATTAATTCTTGAGTAAAATGTTCTTTCTTCTTCAAAAACATTTTCTTTTCTCAAAATGTCAGGATATTTTAAAAGAAAATAATTTATTTTAAAATAAACATGAAATAGTGTAATGGAATCTTCATGGAAATAAGGCCTTATGAAAACATAAAAATTCATTCATTTCGAATAATTTAAAAAAACATTATCCTCGTACTTTTTTAGAAAAAGTCAAAAAGTACATCATATCGAATAATGAAAAATGATTCATTTCATTCCATTTAATAAAAATTAACCCATTGGTAAAATTAACATTAAAAAATTTTATATGAATAGAAATAATATTATATACTTAGGAAATATGAATGTGGGTGATAAATATACCCCAGTAAATACTTTGGTATAAACAATCTCAGATAATATTAAGATTATGAAATTATCCCCTACCTTAGGTTTAATTTCCTTTGTATATATATCTGAACCTCATTTATGGTGATTTAAATGATTTTATTGACTTATTTTAGAATCATAGTCATTTTTATGATATCATATATGAAAATATTATAATTATTTTGTTAATAACATTTCATTATTATTTGTTATTCGTGAATTAACTGCTTCATTTTCTTATGCATGTTTTGTATAATAAGTTTTGGTTCTCCTTCATATGTCATATTTATACCATCAAAAAATGATATTGACATAATATATACCATATTTATTCATTATTTACATTTATATAATCATGATTTAATGAATATCATATAGAATTAATCACATCGCATCGTGGAGACGGTAGGTCATACGTACGTACGAGCAATGATATCATTCCCATATTTGGTGAATGGTATTGAATTGGATGGTGTAAAATATTACATAATTAAAATAATGTTATAATAATAATATATAGTTATTATTTACATAATTATACCCATTCGGGTAAGGTAGTGGTGAAAAAAAAATTACCCCACGTGGAGATGGTAAGTCGTACGTACACACACGCGGTGATTTCATTTTTCGTAGGATGGATATAAGGTGTAATATGGTTTTTTTAATAATTATAATAATAAATCAGTATATAGGTGGTATTTTAGTTATTAATTTACAATTAAAAAACACATTAATAGTAATTATAATAAGAAATAAGTTTGAAAGAATCTATAGAGGAGATTACCTCTTCTTCGGTGTGCTTCCTCTAAATCTCCTCTTAGAGCTCTAGAGTTGGTCTTTGAAGAAAACCAGAAACTCTAGAATGTAACTAGATAAATGTAGAAGTTAATAGGTCAAGTTATTTCCAATATTGAAGGCTCAATGTGAATTTAATAGGTGAGGTAGGAGACACCCTTTCATAATTCAGGTGAGCGGCACTTTTGGGATCTCCAAAAATATTAATTTATAATAAAATCAAACCCCATCCAAAAACCTCCAAAATTTCCCAATTTATAATATGAGATGATATAGGGTTGTAATATCATAAAAAAATATATTTTAGAACTATTTTTTCAATTTAAACGTTATCATTTTAATTAACACATAGTTATTCTATTTAATTTTAAACTAGGTTAACAAATAATTCAACATTAAAAGGGTGAAATGTTTACTTATTTGATGTACATGAGACCATAAATAAATAATTTATAACATTTTATACCATATAATAATTATTATATATTTTTTGAAATTTTTTTATGATTTTTAAATAATTTAAGAAAACATTATTTTGATAAACAATCAATATTGTCAATTTTTATACTATTCAATTCATTTATTTTTAAAAATATTAAGATAACATATTAACTTAAAAAACTATTTTAATATATTAATAAGAGATAAATATAATCTATAAAATTTATTATACATTTTAATTATCCATATTATATTTATTTTAATATTTTTAATAACATTTATTTGTTATCTCTATTAAAAAAATAATTACTACATCAATTTTGTGTAATTATTTAATATACTTATTTTTGAATAAAATTTAAAAAAATATTATGATAAAGATAAATCTAATATATTTTATAAGAATATTTTTAGTATAATTTATCTTTGGAAAAATACAACATTTAAAATTTTATACTTATTAAATTATGAATGTGTCAACTTAAACATCACTTTAAATAAAATAATATAAGTGTCACAATATCTTCTATAAGGATCCAAATGTTTGATAAAATGACCCTTGGATTTTTATGGTAGAAATATAATTGACCAATAATATGTTTTCTATTTATTAGGTCCTTTTATGGTTATTATAATTTTAATAAAAATTGTTTTACTAATTTATTATCAATTAATTAATTTTTACATCATCAAAGTATAAGCTTTTAAGGTAATTATTTATTTCCTAAAAATTAAAAATAAATTAACATGATAAAGAAAAACATTTTATATTTAAAATGATTATTTATAATAAAATTTATCTTCTATACAACCGTATATAAAAACTGATATAACTATTACAATTTGAGTAAGGCGTATTTATTTTTTATTTAAATAAAATAAATTAAACGTCCTAATCTCATCCAAGTGTCTTCCAGAGGACATAATTTTGACCCAAGTATGATTTAGGTAAAAATACACTCATCCAATGATATTAAGACAAGTGCTAGGGTAATGTTATAATAGCATTGTTACCATTAATTTCCATATTTACCCTTTTACCATTTTTAAAAAAAATTACAGAAGTTACTATTCATAATGCACAAAAATAAAATAAATGTATATAAATAATTTTGAACTACTGATTCCAAATATGGAATATATTTTTTTAATTTTAAAATAAATAATTTTAATTAATTAATTTAAAAATATTTTCATTGTCAGAAAGAGAGAATGAGTTTTTAAAAGTTAAAACAATGTCAAAGATTGTAAAAAATTAACATCTAAATTCAATGGAAAAAATAATGATAGTGACATACATTATATTGAATTATAAAAAAATATTATATTTATAATTTAAAAACATTCAATATTATAATTTACCAATATAAATTTTTTCGCTGAAAAAACTTGTTATCAATTAAGATTTAGGGAATTTTTAATATTCATAAAAATTTGAAAGTTATCAAAAAAATATTAAAAATTCATCCAAAGTAAATTTTTCTATCTAAATTCCAAAGAAAAAAATTTTATATAGAAATTATTAATGTGTCAAAATATTAATTTAAAAAGGTTTCTCCATTAAAAGAAAATAAAATTTCCCTTTTAAAAATATAGGTTTTTATACATCAAATAGGCTTTATTCATACTCTATGACAAAAATATACATTGGATGAATATAAAAAAATATTTTATTAAGCATATAACATATATATTTCATTGATTTTACTTACTAATAATAATTATCTCAATTTATCAATACAAAAATTCAAATATATAATCAATTTACATTTTTCATAAATAATTGGTAGTGAATGACTTCACCATACATTTTCATAAGTTGGTTATATTTATTTCATCTAACATAATGGCTAGATTAAAAAAGGTTATTTTATAATAAGGTCATCTCAGGGTTCATTTAAACTCACAATTGTGTGCAATACAAGCTAATGAAGAATTAAAAGTATTTAGAGAAAGTATTTCATAAAAACATATAGGTGTTATAGGGATAAATTGTATTTTAAATTGGATTAAAAGTTTAATTAAATCATATTTTTATCAATTAACCCAATTTAGGTAATTTTTACCAATTTTAAAATGAAATTGGATATAAAAACTAAGCAATCTTTTCATTATTTTTACTTTAAAAAATTGTATTGTCATCCCATCTACAAGATTAAATTTATTTTTATTTTTACCACTAATATGATTGGAATTTAGAAAAATATATTCCATACCTGTAATAAACATAATTTATAATGTCTAATGAGGTCAAAATATTTTTTCACCAAAAATATTAATGAATATCGTTAAAAATAATTAATGTGATTAAGGTAAAATTAAGTTGAACAAGGGAATAAACCATAAACATAAGGGCCCAAATGACTTATACACTTATCCAACACCCATTTTCTTGACATTATTCATTCATTAACCTTACATTATGGAGTTTTTTTGGTTCTTGATGAATTTTTTTAGGTAAAAACATGGGTACAGCTAACATGTTTTAAAAAATACCTAGTGAGCCATTCCCCCGTAGAAAAGGTCACCACCTCTCCTCCTTCCTAACAACTCTCAAATCACTTAGGCTCGTCTAATATATACCAAATAAACCTACCAAAACCCTTAAATTCATACTTGAATCCCACTTTTTGGTATAAAACAATCCAAGTAATCCCTTTGGTGAGAACCAAAAGGAGTTACCTAAAGAATAGGTAGCATCCTTTCTCAAGATCCTTTAAATTATTTTAAATCTCCACCCCCTATGATATCCTTATTCCACGATTATACAAAAAAACTAGTATACTCAGTATTCTTAATTTTTTTATGATAATTTTTATACATACACTTACACGCACTTCCATCTAATGGGTAACAAACATATTATTTATGTGTATGGCGAACTACCACCTCACGAAATGATAATTGTTTATTTTTTCTTTACCACATTTTAATGTTAGGAATTATGATGGAAACACTATTTATATATGATATATAATACAATTATTATGAATTTAATCTTCTGTAATTATTTTACAATAAATATATTTATACTTTCCTTTTAGTTTAAACATGATAATTTTGTTTGAGGAAGTGTGGACTAGCACCTCCTCAAAGCGATGTGATTAGTTCACACTCTACATAGAATATATTAAGGATGGGTTTAGTGAACTTATATGATATATATATAATATAATAAAGACACTATAATAATTTTATATATACATATATAAACCTATATTTCATTTAATTTCTTTATTTCAATTTGATAATAAAACAGAAACAACATTCATGCGTGCGTACAGCCTACCAACTCCTTGAACGGTGTATTCAATTTAATACTTATATACTAAATATATTATTATAATAAACATATAATGAATATAAATTATATTTATATAATGGTTAAAATTTTGTAATTCATGATATAATTATAAGGACCAAATATATAACAATTAAGACACTTGCAAAAAACAAAGTGGATATTACCGGAACTCAAACCTTAACAAAGAATCTTTAACAAATGGGTAATATAAATTCATAATAAAAACATATATGGTATGATATATAATAATATGGTTCTATTATATATTTATAATAAACTTCTATTTATTATATAGGATGTTTTTATGAGTACTACAATAGTCGTTACACAAGGTAATGGAATTTCATCTCCCTTTTTTATATCTAGGAGATACCGGCCATGTTCACCACTCTATTATATTATCTGATGTATATACTACCCATGAATGTATTATATGATTATTATTCTTAAATTTATGGGTATTTACACATCCATTAAATAATATTTCTTTCATGTGGTTTATGTTTCAAAATTTACCAAATTAGTAAAGTAATTTTGTCTCAATTTACCCTCTTTGAGACACAATCCATGTCATACACCTATGTTTTTTCATGAGGTTTATATACTACCTTCAAAATGTTATATCATGAATCTATTTAATTTCATTATATTTGAAATATTATATCATGAATCTTTATCATTTAATGATATTTTAATCTTCAAGTAATTTAATTTTCTTAAATGGTTAGTATCGTTCAAAGTTACCAAGTGGAAAAAGTTTATTGAAACAATATCTTCACTTTTTAAGATTGTTCAGGATAATGCTTCCTTTGATGAAATCTTTTGATCCATCTCTCAAGAACACACATGTAATTTTTTATCATCTGTATATTAATGATATATTAATGTATTGGTACCATTATTGCACTCTTTGATACATTATATAGTTAAGAAAGTGTTTTTCATGAAAGAACGACTTTACCCACTCTTCGATCGAAAATTTATGTTCCTCCAAACAATTTTTTCCAAAAATAAATGTATCCTAAAATATTATAATATTCTCCTATGATCTTTAAAAGAAATATTTACCCATGTTTTAACTTTAAAAAAGGGTGTTTATTAAAAAACTTAATCTTCTTGTCATTTTCTTATAAAGGAACTATTATAAACATTTTATAGTGAAAAAGGAATGTTCGGCATGTATGGATTAAATGATGTCATGATCTTCATGACCATAATTCCCTTAAATCTTCCTTTACAAGATTACAAAGTTATTTTTATTAAGGAAATTTTTTTCCTAATATTCTAGAACTTATTATATTTTAATTGTTTCTCAATGAAAATTGTTTTCAAAAGTTTTTTATGTTAAAAAATTATTTTAAATGATTTAAAGGCATATTTTATAAGTTTTCAAAGTATTTTCAAGAAAAATGGTTTTCAAAAAATTTCAAGATTCATGTATAATTTTACAATGGAAATTTTTTTCAAAATTTTTTAAAGCTAATTTTATAAGTTTTTGAGGAAAAATATTTTAAAAATGTCTTCAACTTATTTTATAGACTTCTAGTAAAATGGTTTCAAAATTATTTAAAGATTTATTTATAAGATTTAAAAGAAAAAAATTTCAAAATGTTTTGAAAATTTACTTTAAAATTTTTCAAGTTTATTTTCAACAAAATGGTCTACAAAATATCTAATAGTTTAAAAATAATTTTTTCAAATAAAAAAGGATATTTTCATCAAAAATGTTTTTAAAAGTTCTTTTAAAATTATTTCCCATCTAAGTTGACATTTATTGGTGTTACTCATGCCTTTATGGGGAAATGATTCAATGTTTCCATTCATATTATTTCCTTTAATGGTTTATGTTTTGAAGTAATGATTTTTATAGAACCTATTTCTCTCTCACGGGTTATATTCTTTTGAAACCTTTTTCTTTTCACGGGATATGATTTTGATAAGATGATTATGAAACTTGTATATTTTTTCTCAAGTTATGATATGATTATATGTTTCTGATACCCATTTCATTTAATGGGTTATGATATTATTACTTATGATTTTATGGAACATGTATGTATGATTTCATTATGAGATGGGTGGGACCCATATCTCCCTCAAATGCGTTGGGTAAATATTAAGATGGTCTTGGGAGTGAACCTAGACTAATAATATGGTCATGGGAGTGAACCATGACAACCAAGATGGTATGAGGAGTGAACTAGTGATACTAAGATGGCCATGGGAGTGAACAATGACTACCAAGATGGTATGAGGAGTGAATTTATACTATTAAGGTGGTTATGGGAGTGAATTATGACTACCAAGATGGTATGGGGAGTGAACACATATTAATAAGTTGGCATAGATAAAAATGTCTTAACAACTGTGGAATTCAGTATATATGCTTATGTGTCTACCAAAGTTCCATGTCTTATTCATATGTTATGATTTAATGGATTATGTTATTTATTCCCTTGTTATTCTTGTCTTATAAACATCTAAGATTTATTCCATTATTCGTGTTTATGATCTTTGATAGGTAGTGTATGATCTTATAATGTCATGATCACATTCTCAAACCCCAATGCTCATGTTTATGCTTACATGTTTCCCTTGTTTACCATTAGTGAGAATATGATCTCAACCTTTTTATGTTTCCTTCCCCAGGTTATAAAGATATGTATTAAGTAAGATGTGTCTAAAAAGTGTTATAGTCCTGAAGAATCTGGTGGGAGATAGTATATCTCTCTTATGTACCGGTGTTTATGTTTCCATGTTTCCAAAGGCACTAAACTAAAACTATATTTGGGTGTCTATTTGTATAATGTTATAAGTATTCCACAAAAGTTATGTAATGTATATATATAAAGAAATGTTTGGTGTATTATTTGTCTCTTGATGGACTTCTTCTCTTTAGAGGTTGTTTCGTTATACCATTTTCCATAAGGAAGGAAGTGATATAGGATTTTTGTCAATATCAGTGGGTTTTAGATCATAGTTACACCAAGATATCCTATTATGTGTGAGTAAAATTATTGTGACTAGTCATGAGACATGAAATTGCTAACTTTTTTTCTCAGTTTTATACTTGTTAGAAAGTTAGAGAAGAGAATCAGAGACCCTGTGTCTTACACCAACCCCTTATTATTCGTAATAGGAAGTGGGATGGGGTATATATGGATTTAATCATCAAGTTACCCTGTACATATTGGGTAATGAATTCAATTTGTGTGGTTATTTATTTTTTGACCAAATCTACCAATTTCATCTTGATCAAGGACAATACCAGAGTAGAGGAGTTGGGCAGGATGTAGGTTCGGGAGATCATGAGGCTACATGGTGTTCCATCTACTTTATTTATATAAGGAACCCTTTTTTCACCACTTAGTTTTGGGAAGGCCCCAATAAATAAATTGGATCACAATTCAAGATTAGTGTGGAAAACCATTCCCAAATAGATGTCCATATAGAGCCAGGAAACTAGATCTGGGAAGATATGCTCCATGCCTCTGTGTTTGATTTAATATGATCATGGTATAACCATCTTGGATTGGAATAATTTTCCTATAATAACTACTTCCAATACTCAATCAAGATGGCTCCCTTTGAGGCTCTATAAGATTATCCTTTCAGTCCCCTTTATGTGGGATAGAAGTGGGAGAGACTTCTTTGGTGAGATCAAACATCATACAAGAAATGAATTGAAATATCTAGACATTTGGGTAGAATTTAATGATAGAACAAATCCATTATAGGTAGTACATCAATAATTGATGTTGGCCCTTGTAATTCTGAGTAGGTGACTAGGTTTTTCAAAAGTTAAATCCTCATTTGGCCCACCATTGTGTTGGGAATAAAGGGAAGCTTACTCTGAGCTATGTTGAACCTTTTCAGATCACTAAGAGGATCAGTAAGTTCATATACCACCTATAGTTTCCTTCTTAGATTATTTCTATTCATGGATTTTTCCATATATTATTTTTTAATAGGTATAACCCAGATCATTCTCATATGTTTTGTTTGGAAGATCTTAAGTTGAAATATGATGTGTTAGTGACCGAGAATCTAGTATGAATTATTGATTCCCCAGTGAAGGTTCTTATAGGGAAATCTATTCTACTATTTTAGGTCATATGTTCACTTGGGAATGATGAGTATGATATCTGGGAATGAAAGCCTTGGGTAGAAGATTAATAGACTCATTTTCTCTCTTATCAGATTATGGATTGACTTTTTGAGGGTGGAAAGTGACATGGTGGGGAGAATTATCACACCCACTATTCTATTTCTAGATATACATTGTTAATTTATGGTCTTTATTTTTTTCATAGATTTTCGAGTATTTTCTCATTGAAAATTTATGTTTTTTAGGTAACATAGGTCGGTGCATAGTTAGCTCAAGGTGAGAGAAAACAATGCACCAACCTCATAAAACCATTCATGTTAAAGTAGTGGCACCAGAACTCCTACGCAGTTAGGTACACTATTAGTAAAACTTTGTCACCAAATCTTGTGTCCCTTTCTGGTGGATATAGAGGTGCTTGTATGGTTGGCACGCCATTTTTAAAATCATGTGGCCCAACTAGTTTTTAAAATGATTGAAATTCCTAAACTACCCCTAAGTCTCCCATTCTTGACCCTTACAAATCTAGGTACACCATCCCACTTCTCCCCCCCCCCCTCTTGGATCTATTTTTTGGGTCTTTTTTACTATGATTATACAAGGAAACCTCAAGTAACTGTATCATCTCCCTTCACTTTGTTTTTTCCTCCCCTTCTTAATTTTCCCTTCCGCCTAGTGGTTGTTATGACCTATGGTTAGTCAAATATGAACTGTACATCTTGGTATTTGATGTTTATGGTTAGTTATTTCTTCCATGCATTCTCTTATCCTCTTTGATTCTAATTTCCAACTAATTATTATAGGTTTAAAAGGAAAAAATAGGGGGTTTCATGTTGTTTCATTATTTTAAAATTTAAATATAATTTCCCCTAAATATAAATATTTTCTAAATTGTGTCATATATGTGAATGGGTGGTTTAAAATGAATTTTGGTGTGTGTTAAATGTTTTGAAATTGATTTCCCCTTTGGTATTGGTTAGAAACAAAGTTAGTCGATATGTACTAGTTTAGAATATGAAAAATATGATTTTTATGAATTGAAAAATATGGTAAAATAACTTGGGAGTCCTAGATATATAGACTTTCATACTAGGGAAAAGTGTAGTAGATGAGGTAATAGGGATTCATACTGTCCTCCCTATTATGATTATGCTACAACACTAACTAAATGAAATGTGATTTGATGTTTAGGGATCAATAATAGGGACAGATCTATGGATCGATCACCAAGAGTATGAGGATCCTAGTTTCACACTCACCCTAGCTACTAAGGTATTTCCCGTGAATATTTTGTTTCATTTTTACCTTATAACAAGTTATTCATGTTTTCTTCACTTTTCTTGAAATTTTTATAGTAATTCTAAAATCGAACTCTTTTTACTTCTTTTAAAAATTGGCATTTTTATTTTTCTTATAATGGCTATGCATGGAACATTTGGTGGGATCCCACTGGGAAATTGAGCTTGTACCCTACTACACCAAATGGGTGTATTTAGATCTTGATTTTTATGAATCAAATAAAGTAAAGGCTTCATATAGAGGTGGGGGTACTCTTGCTAGTTGAAATTTTTTATAGGTTTTAATGGTGACATAATGGGTGGTTATCCCTTATGTCATGAGGAGATAATGGGATCTTTTTTGTCCATTTTTCATCTTTTTATCTTAATAATTGACCTTAGATGTAATGTATAAACTTATTTGTGATATTTTTAATATATTTTTGTTATGGATGATTATTATAATGTTTTATATCTATGTTAATTATCAGAATGGGAAAATAATTCCAAAAGGAGTTACCTAATACCTAGGAAATAGTTTTCATCCTATGAGGATCAGGAACACCCTTAGGTCCTTATAACAGGCTAGGTCGAGTGTTGTTTTGGATTGAAACCCGATCTGGTTCATGGAAGAGATACAGCCTTTTAATAGGGGCACAACTGTGTGTGAGTTTTGTTACAAATGAATAAATAGTATGCAACACATATGATAATAGAATAATAATAAGAAAAAATAGATACACTAGTGAAAGATAAATAAGGAGTTGTTGGTATAGGAATAAGAAGATTCTATATTTTAGAAAAGTCATAGAATGTTGAAACCTTGGGATAACTAGCAATCCTCAGCAATCCAAAATAATTGAAAAAATATAGCTCTCAAACTTTACAACACTTCAGTAAATCCTAATTCATGTGTTTCTACTTGACTTATTTGGCCTTTATTTTTGGAGGAATTAAAATGTATAATTACTTCAACATAATCTCCATAACACTATTTACATGGGTGTTTCCAAAATATTATTCTTATCCATCATCATTTAGAATAATATAAACACAGAAATATAATTGTTACTTGAATATTGAAATATCATGTGTATTCTAAATGTCTCATTATTTCTCTTACATTCCATATAGAGTTCACATATTTAACTTAATATTTATCAATTATCCTGATAATTCATTCCTTTTCAATGTATCCTTGTACTAAAACTTAACAATTTTTTTTCTTCGTAACAGAAATTTCACATAGCATCCAGATAATACATTGGTTATAGTGCATTGTTAACCTTATTGAAATAACATATGAGACTCTCATCCAATAAATTTTTTATCCCTCTATTAAAATAATTAAAAGCACTTGGAATGTCACCATTAAAAAAAATTAATTTATAAATTGAATAAACAAATAGAATAATCCAATAAATAGAAAAAAATAGAAAACCCAAAACCATTATAAAAAATAGTGTCACAATGATAATAACATTGACTTAACCTCATATTCTTTATCTGAAACTCTAAAATGTTTTGGAACTTTGTATAATAAAGTTAATTTATTTTTTTAATGAATCATATTCCTCTTATGTCATGAAAATCCTAAAACACATATACTAATTATTATACCCTTTGATTTCTGATAAACAAAAAACACGTGTACTAAACATTTCATATCTCTATAAGCAGTTCTGTATGCATCATTTTTTTTATCATTTATTATCATATAACTAATATACTATAAGAAAATATACAAGTTTCATTATATGGTAAAAAATTATTCCTATATTTCATAAGTTTCAAGAAAAAAATTGGTGCATATGGTAATAAACATACTATGTAAAATGGAACATGTATTTCTTTATATATTCTATATACTGCATTCATGGAATATAATCCATTCTCTAGTATAATTTTTAATTTTCAATTACATTTAGTAGAATATGAATATTTTTCATGTGTCGTATCTCGTATACTCATTGTCATGGGTGGCTAAGATTCTAATATTTCATGGAGTGTACGATACATATTTTAATAATTTTCTCATAATGTTACTTCCAAAAAACAAACATCTTAAGAATTATTTCAAAAATATAAGATGTGTTGGTTGGAGTATATTACTCAAGAGGGGAGGGGTGAATTGAGTAACTATAAAAATTTCTGTAAAAATTATTTCTAAAAAGGTCTCCACAAAGATTAAATACAACCCAATTAATCAAAGTTATACTGTTATAAGAGTTTGACTATTTAAGTAACTTCTTAGAAGATTGAATAATTCTCAGTAATCTTATTTTTTGTTATTGATATTACTTTTGAAGTTAGTCTACTAAGATAAGATAGTTATAACTTCTTTCTAATACTAACTATCAAAGTGAAATTAGTGATTTATGAATTATACATTAAAGCAGTAAAAAAGAGAAAACTAAATTTAGCAGCACAGCGCATATGAAACAAGTGGTTCAGTCTCAAGCTGAGACCTAATCCACTCCACGTGGTGATCACCTACCACCAAGCAGTTTATATAATAAACTTTGATCCACACCCTGGATCGGGGTTTACAATAGTACACAGATTTTCGAGGTCACACAGGGACCTCTTCCACAGTTCTTTGTGGGTATACACAAGAGAAAAAGAATGGTTGAGTAAGGATATCTTGTATCCTTCAGTTTAATGTAGGAGACAGAATGTGTTGTTCTACAGGTACACACTCTGATCGAAAGGTAATAAACAGAAACACAATAGAGCAGAAATGTGGATATGGGGTTAGAAGTGATCTGAGTGTTAGTCTTTACAGCTTTGGACTTCTTGAGATGAATCAGATGCAGATCTTGAGTCCTCATCTGTAAAATAGAGTGTCGCAATTCAGCTTGTGTTCATCATGAGGTTCAACAGAGAGAAGATGTTCTCTAAGATTCAAATATGCTCCATGTGTTCTTCAGTAGTGTCAAGTTTCATGATGTAGGCCTTTCTTTTGAAACTTTCTCTAAGTGTGTTCTTCGTTATCATGCTCACGACCTTGATTTTCTTTTTTTATCGCTTTTTATGATTCTTGGACACACATCGCTTTTATCTTGGAATGAATGTGTTGGAGCCAACAGGTTGCATTTATTATGCACCTTGTACCTCGTACTGTCCGATGATATGTCTACAAAGAAACATTAATTATGTCAGTTCATTAAAATCATCAAATATGACCATTAGAAATTAAATTGAAAGATGAAAAAACAGTTTAAGAAATGGTGTCATAGTAAGTCATGGAAATGGTGTCTCTTTCACACTATGTCTAGATTGATCACGGTGTCCAAGTGTCACAGTGTCTCATGGTTACGGTGTCTTGTGGTCATGGTGTCTCATGGTCATGGTGTCTTGTTCACGATGTCTTTTTCACGGTGTCTTGTTCACGGTGTCTTCTTCATGGTGTCTGCTTCGCGGTGTCTGCTTCACGGTGTCTACTTCATGGTGTCTTGCTTCATGGTGTCTTTCTTCACGGTTTCTGCTTCACGGTGTCTGCTTCACGGTGTCTTGCTTCACAGTGTCTTGCTTCACGGTTCCAGAAAAACATAACCAGTGGCAGACTCACGGTGTCTCAGTCTTTTCAAAGTAACTGTGTTCAGACATAAGCAATGATGATAATAGAATGTATTAGACTTAATCATTTGTCAAAGAAGGTATTATGAGAGTAGATCAAGGATAGTATAAAGTAATTAAACTGAATTTAGAGCAATTAAGATCTCTAATGGTTATTCTTAAAGCATGAGAATACTATGAACATTAATACACATGATTTTATATAATTTATAGGAGTTAACTAGGTTGAATAAGATTTTTTATCATTAAAACATTATTAATACATGAGGAGTCCAACAAGACATATTTCAAGAATTTAAGTATTATAAGTAGAAACTGTAATCCTTCTCATTATTTATAACACTCTATGCTTAGAGAAAATTCATAAACCTAAGATTATTTTATTTTGTGAGGCTTTCATTTCGTAAGACTTTCAATAATACATAAGAAAATATAATTTTATAAAAAATAAATCAAAATAGAATAAATAAAATAATAATTATTATTATTATTATTAAAAAAATAATAAACAACATAATAAAAGAGTGAATAACTTTTAATTAATAAAATATAATTAAAAAGTGTCAAAGAGAAACTTCAAAAATCTCCCCCATTTTGATAATTACAAAACTAAGTATAAATCCAAAAAAAATCACCCTTTTTGTAATTGATCGAAAATAAAAAATATAATAGAACATTCCCCCCAATAGAAATTAAAAATATAATTCATGATTAAAAAGCTAAATTCTATACCTAAAAATTACAATATAGATTACAATGCTTAAAACATAAAAACAAAATATTATTGTTACATCATGTCCAAGAAAAATTAAAAAATCTAATCATCTTATCATTAAGAAATTTAAGAATAAAATCAACATATAATATTCACAAATTAAATAGTAAAAATATTAAATCCCCTTAAAAACATACATTTTAAAAACATACTACTAAAGAATAAAATTATAAGAACTAAAAAAATCCCCTTTAATTTAATCATCCTCTCTTTCCAAAATGATCAAAATATTTCTTGTGCCTCTATGAACTCCTATAAAAAAATACATTAAAAACTATATAGATCCATTAAACACGGTTTATTGATATTTATTAAAATATATATATATATAACTAATTTAGAAAATAACTAAAAATCATAAATGTGAAACCCCTAGTTTAAAGAACTTTATTACTTTATGGATTATATAATGATAGTGAATGTTTGGGTTAATAATCAAACAGATTCTATAGGGTTTCAATAGTTTTGCGATGCATTTTTGAAGGTTCATGTTTTGATTACGATTATTAGAACTCATGCTTAAGTCTTCAAGATACCATGTGATGTGTTTGGGGGTCATGGGGTAGGTGAACAGTTGGAAAACTATTTAGAAAAACTGTAGATCTAACTGTGTGACTTAAAATATTTTGGAATAGATCAAATTCACCTAGTTAGCACATATTTTTTCAAACTGTGTGGCCTAGCTATATGATGATATTTTAATTGTATGTAAAATGGATTTAAAACCTAAAAATTTCTCAAAAACCATATTTATTCCCCCGAAAAACTAGGTTCTCAATTTCCAGGGTAGCCTTATGTGATTTTCAATTACCTTCAATATCTAGACATGGATTCTGATGATTCTTTGAGATTTCAATGATCGAAAAAAATGTTAGGACTTCAATCTTTCATCCCATCTTCGATATGTTCGTTTCCTCTAGAACAGAACTCTAAATTATAGTTTTTATGTTTAGATATATGATATCGGACATATTATAACAAATATTTCATATGTTTCATTCGAAAATTTGTTTTTAAGGGTAAAATATTTAAGATCTTAAAAAAATATTTATTCTAAAAATATCTGAGGTAGGCGGTATTTCCCTCCTTCCACTTTTCAATAAATTTGGAAGATTTCATGCCTCTATTTGATTCATGTTTGTTAAAATAAAATTATATTATTAATTTCTCTACAAAAAATCTCTTAGAAAACCCTTTATTCATTATTATTATTATTGGTTTTTTGGATGTGGGTAGCACCTCATGGGATTAAAATTAAAGATTTTTGGAAAAATAAAGATAATTAATGGGTGTTATATTCATGGATTGGGTTGTGTGTGTTCTTGTTCATTGGGAAATAGTATTATGGACGGAAAACACCATAATCATAGGATCCTTTTGGGAGGTTTAGGTTATTAATAAGTGTTTGTGTGTGTATGTGTGGTTGGATACATGAAATTAATATGTATATATTCCATAGATAAACTATTTTGAAAGGACCTCGAACAGAAGTCTCCTTAACCATGAGATCATTTTAAAAATTCTGGGGTTTGTACAGGTTTTTTATTCGAATTAAGGAATTGATGTTTGGATAAACTATTTATGCTAATTTTAAAAAGAAAATTTTATTTTGGGAAAACTATTTTTGATCACCTAATTTCTAGTATAAAGTTGTTCAAGTAAAATATTCTTATTAAGTTATATTTTTATAAACAATTTTAACCTTATTTTGATACTCCTCCTACAATTTTATAAAACTATGAGCTAACATGATTCCAGTATTCGTGGACTGAGGGAAAAGTATCCTTCAGTTTATTACAGGGTTGTTATACTCACCCCTGGATATGTGTAACATCCCAGGTAAATAAATAACATGACATTTTTCATATTTATTAATATTTGTGAACTAAATATTAATTCTACTTTAAAGGGGACACTATGTTCGATGGTATACCTGATACGTAATGATGGGTTTCTTTGAAATCTTACATTGCACACTAATAATGTAATATTATTATTTTAAATGGTAGTTAACACCTAACCATTGTAATAGTGATAATGAACAGAACAAACTACAAAATGATTATATATGTTTGTTAAATGTTTTTACATTTATCCAATAAAATTTAGAGGCCTAAAATGTGAATGAATCTAATTTTAAACATAATTTACTTTAAATTGTTGATTTACCGCCTTTTAATGAAGAACCCTCTTTAAATATAGTTTTGGTCACTTTTATATGTTCCATTTGATAAAATAAAATTCTTCTTTATAATTGGGACATCAAAATTTACTTTGGGTAAATTGTTTGGTATTTTAATAATAATATTCATTTTTTTTATGAATAGTGAGAAATAATGTATTTTAATTCAAAACTGCCTTTTAATATAATTTATTTATATGGTTAGATTAGATTTTAAATTTGTTTTTAAGTGTAAGTAGATTATATTTTTAACCTTTAATCCAATGTTGGTCATTGGAGTTAAATTTACTTTTAAATTATACAAAAACATGTGTCAATCTTTTGATAGTTATTGTTTCTTAAAAACACGCTATTTGTTTTGACAACGGGATTTAATTTTAAATTAATTAATCCAACTTCTATATTTTGAATTTGGTAAAATAGACATAATTTTTTTATTCTTAATATAAAATATATCTTAGGCTTAATTTTGGGTATTTTCCTGAAAAACTTCAATTTTTGATGAATAGTGAAACCACTAAGTAGTAGTTAAAAATCCAACTTTTTCATTTAAATGAAATTTTACCACTTCTATGAATTGAATTTAGAAATTCCAAGAAACATTTCTTTCATTAGTAAGTAAAATTTGATTCAATAAGACGAAAATAAATTTTGGTGAATAGTAACTTTTGACTTTTATTTACCGCGGTTAAAGGTAAATAGGGTAATTCAAGGTAAAAGGAATATTATAATAATACAAAATTACCTTAACACTTATCCTAAACTTATTGTATGAGTCATGGCTGACCATCGGTATCCTTAGCCCAATTTTGGGACCCCATGGAGCCTCTTAAGAATGATAATGACATTTTATTTTAATTAACTTAAAGTAATGACAAAAATGACATTAACAAATATCTTTTAGTATATCAATTTTTACATGGGGTAATATAAGTCATATTTTCGACTATGAATAATAATTGTAAAGATAAAAATATTTCCTACATTATGGTAATTTTTTTATAATTTTTAGACATCAAATAAATTAAATTATATATGACACAATAATGATGTAGTATTTACCTCATTAATAAATGATTTAAATAAATATGATTATTAATATTAAAATAATATCCAAAACCAGTCCAATTCTTATTTTATGATTTTATTTCGACCATGACTCATATTATTTTTGACTTTAACTAGTTTTTGACCTTTAGAAACCGAATATCACTATATAATAAAATAATATTTTCACACTTTCCTAAAGAGCCCCTCCTCCCCCTTATAAAAGTACACCACTTCTAACACATTCCACACACCTCTTAAGTCCCTTGGCTCATCCAACCCATTCCCAATTAATCTCTCAATATACCCCTATTCCTCCTATAAGCCTAATCTTAGGCATAAATCACTTTAAGAAGTCCTTTAGGTACAAACCAAAGGAAGTTACCCAAATTAAAGGTAATGCTTTCCCTTAAATTCTTTTGTTTTATTTTTTTTATTTTGTTTTATTTTACTTCTAAAACCCCCTAAACACTTTTTATTACTTTATTTTATAAAAAAACCAATATTCTAAATATACTAGGATTTTTTATGAGAAGTACTCAAACTACACTTACACACACCTCCATCTAATGGGTGTTCAACATACTGTTTCTGTGGATGGAAAACTAACGCCTCACGAAACAATGATTGTTCGATTATCTCCTACAGCCTCTCATGGTGGCCATTAAGATGGCACTGTATTTATATATGATATATATATTATGTTTATATTTTATTTATGCTTCTGTATTTTCCATTTATATCATTATTTTATGGTTTCCATTATGTGTAAAACACGATAATTTCTTTTGAGGAAGTATGGACTACCGCCCCCTCAAAATGATATGACTCGTTAATGCCTTATGTGGGATGTATAAAGGATGGAATTAAGGATATTATATATTATATTATACTGAAATTATAATATACCTATGTATCATTATGTTTTTATTCCATTAAAATACAAAATAGAAATGAATGTAGTGTTCATGTGTACGTACGGCTTACCGTCTCCATGAACGGTACATTTCATTTCTTATCTTCAGATGTTATGTAATGTTATAAATAGATATATATATATATTGGATATATAATATATATATGATATCTAAATCATTTATATCATTCTGGAGATAATATAATTTTGACCACATGGAAAAATAGTAATTATAACAAGTTCATTTTTTACTCAAGTTTCGAACATCGATAAAATATCCATTATGAACTCAAATAAATAACTAATTGTTATATCAAGGTAATAAGTAATATAAAAGGAATAATAAACGTTAAAATGTTATTAATAAAGTATAAATTATCTTAATTTTATTATTCCGGAATAACAACGAACATACAAGACAAGTCGGACTTGAGGTAAGGGGTTTCTTATCTCACTTTTAATTCCGTGAGATTTCCATTGTTTGCCAATTATTTATTGCATGTGGTGTATTTTTTACTTCCTTTTGATATATATTATCATGATTATCTTTATATTCATGTTATTCTGTGATTCAATTTTTGGTTATTAAATTTTGTTCATACGACTCGATTGATTACAACGAAGTAAGGGTTTTTCATCTCACTTTTATTTCCGTTAGATTCATGCTATATTGGCCACTATTTCCTTTTGTGTGGAGTATGTACTGCCCCTGATTGTATTAATTTTTTAATATACTTTAATGTATGTTTATTTACATCTTCATTGTATGATACTTCTTTCATGGGGTGTGTGTTTCATAAGTTACCAAATCGGTAAGGGAATTTCAAATTTCAATTTCCACTCATTGGGATTTACTTATTCTTCATTGATTATTTTACTCCAAGATTATGTATTGATTCACTATTTATTATTTTTGTAGTAATTTCCACTCCCCTTTCTATGTATATACTTTTGATACACATAATCACTCCATTGATAAATTCTCAAGTCATCGATAAGAACTTGATAAGATTAATTTTAACTCAATCTTGATTTATTGAGTTAAAATCCAATTCATTGGTGTTGTTTTTACAAGAATATGTTTGAATTTCCTCTGATTGATTTACACTAAATATCCAATCATATTTAGTGTATTTTTATTTTTCACACATAATTATTTCCTTGATTTATCCTTAACCTAATGATACAGTCTTTATAAGATATTTCATCTCAATTTACATTCCATTGAGACTTGTTTGTTGTTATACACCAATTCACTTTTATATGGTGTATATAATGTACTTTGACATAGTATGTCATGAATCCCTTTATTCTCATGATATTATAAAGTTTTTATTACCTCAAATATTTTTATTAGAGTGTCTCTCTTTTGGTTAGGAACTCTAGCTAAAATATCATTTTAAATGTTTTAAATATTTATTATTATAAATCTTTCTCATTAATGTCCATGTTTTAAATATGGTTTTAAGGATCTATTTATATGGAAATTAATGTTTTAAAATTAAAATTAATTTTAAATGTTTCAAAGTGGTATGGGAAACTTTGATTCAAAAATCTATTTTTAAACGGCTTCTTGACAAATAGTGTGACTTTTAAATGTTTTCATGAAAAATGATGTTTCTCTCAAATAGTTTTGATAATTATTTTCATCTATGTCAGCATCCTTCATTATTTTCAATTGAGGTTGATATTTTTCAATACAATCTTCCATATTGTATTGAATGAGTTATGTTTGACTGTGGATGTGCTATTTTTTATACAATTCATGGTTTGTGGATAAAGTATTGACATTTCGTATGCTAGTTTTAATACGAATGCTTATGTTATGTTTCAAAACTTTCATATGAGGAATTAATTGGACTTAGTAAGTGATGGGTGGAGCCCGCTATAGCTTCTCGATGCATCGGTAGGTCTCATGAGACAAACTAGTGTCTTGGAACAAGACCTTGACAAAATCTTATTTGTAGTCTTGGCACAAGTCCTTGACTATGTGGTTATGATGTCCGGAATTATGCATTCCATCATTATGAGATTATCAATTGATATTTCATGTGGTTATTAGACTAGTAGAATACCCATGACTGTGTTTTATTATGGAATTATTTACTCAACTCATATTCCTGCCATAAAGTTTTCATGTTAATTATTTGTAAATCCATGTGTTTTCAATTATTCACCGTGCCTAATTTTTATGTTATCTTCCACTGTATTTATTACTCTTACTAGAAATTTGAGCTCACCCCTTTCTCATGTTTTATTTTCCCAGGATATGACGAAGTTAGTTATGAGTGACTTGCAGGAATAATCTTGGAAGCTTGGATGATTCTAATGGAATAAATTAGGGTTCTTTTTCTTTTCAAGTTATAGTGTTGAACTTATGAATGTATCTTGTTTCCAAGACTACTAAATTTATCGGTCATTCAGGACATGATTCCATGTAATCATGTCAGTGTATTAAAATAATGCATTGGCTCATGGATTCTAGGGTCGGGGCATTACAATATGAACCTCGTTGAATATGTAGACATTTTCATCCATGATATAGGAAAGGGACAAGTTTTGTACTCCACTAGTGTATCACCTTGATAGTGGTTTTAATGGATGTATAAAGATAGAGCATGGATTCTTATTTGGGTCTTTCAGTTTATATTTATTCCACTTTGGTTCCCAATACTGTTTCTCTGTAGGGGACTTAGCGATTTTGGTTCTTTTATTTTGTATTATTACTCTGATATTATCTTGTTTATTATTTTAAGTTATTGGATATAATATCATGCATCATTATATAGTTGTATATTTCATTACTAACGTGTTTTATTCATATTGGTTCTTGTGTATGGTTTTTTATGTGTATTTAAGGGTAAAACATCCCCCCCTTCATCTGTTCTTATGTTAAACCATCAATATTTATTTCTAACCTTTGGTGTCTAGGGAATGTCACCAATAGTTAGTAACACCTCCAACCCATCCCAAGATAATGAGTTGGTCAAGAATGTTACAAATGGTATTACAGGTAATATTCCTTGAATAAATATGGTAAAAAGGAGAAATAATGTTTTAGGACTTGAAATGTATAGAATAAAAAGATATAGCTATCCTTTTATGCTAAAATTCAAGTTACCAGGGAAAACCAATTACAAATGGTTTTCTAAAACACTTTTAGGCATATTTTCAACTCAACATCATGGATTTAGTTAAGGATTATTAGGTTTCATGTATTATTGAAGAGACTTCCTACTAAGAATTCATTGTCAAATTATTATTAAATTTTGATACTATGATATTGTAATTGTTTTTCTATTCTATATTTGATTAAACTTGGGATAATGTATCTATGGAATTAATTTTAAATTGTTCATGTGGTTTTATAATGAAAATTATACTAGTGAGGAGAATGAGAATCTAAAGAGAGGGTGCAGTATAGAATGTGGTTCAACCTAAACCACATGGGAAGAAGCAGCTTGTTTAGAGTATTACATAAGAATTCCATTTTATAGACAAGGGACCTAAAGAAGAGAAACACACTCATGTGAATCAATAATAAGAGTTCTTTAAGTTTAATCTACTAAAATTATAAGGTGATTTAAGACTTGAAAAATTTGAAGTTTTGATGAGTAGGATAATCAAAAAATTTCAATCCCTCAAAACCCCAGCTGATTTAAAAGTCAATCATGTGATGTATATGCCAGAGGAATTGGAACTATAGTGGTGTGATTAAACTATTCAAGTAAATATGGATCTGAAATTTACTTTGGAAGGGTTTTAGAATCAATTTAATAAAAAAATTATTCAAAAATTTTATGGCTAGAAAAGATGGTGGATTTTTTCTTGGTTAAATAAAGAAATATGTCAGTGATAGAATATGATGCTCAATTCACTCACTTGGTTTTCATCACACTAGAAGTAGTAGCTAGTGAAACACTAAAGTCTCATATATTAAAGGAAGGACTACAACCTGGGGTATGCTACAATGTAGTTATGTTCTACCTTCAAATTATACTAAAATGGTGAACAAGGATCTGGTCGAAGAGAGAGATCTAGCATAAAATACTAGTGGAGGGGAAAATTTTCTTCATCTATGTGTGGGTGGGAAATCTAGTAAAAAAACAAACATAAGAGGGAGGGATAATCCTTGTGAAATAGAGAACGAGAGAACTAGTCTACTAGATCATTCTCTTATCCACCACATCATAGAAATTAGCTTGGATGCATTCGATGTGGATCTCTTCAGCATTGAAAGAAGGATTTTACTATGTAGCTAAAGAAGAGTCACAATTGTGGAAAAAATAATATTAAGAAGTATTTCAATATACCCCCAAAGTAAATGGAAGAATATGGCTCAACTCAGCCTCAAGCCTTATATACATAGATGGAACAATCTCATCAGAATAGTTCTTACCCCCAAAATTAGGTGAACTAGGATAATAACCCAATGGTCTAGTAAACAACTTGGTAGGGGAGAAAGAAATATTCTATGGGGGGGTATTGATATCTATAAGTATCAAAGAAGACTATTTTTACTAAGAATCCACATACCTATATGGTGAATGGTAATATCCTTTTGAACTCAAATATTATTTATGTTTTGTTTGATACTGGTGTATCGCATTCATTTTTTACTTGTATGTGGTTACATTTTTGGGATTTCATTTTGAGATGATGCCTCACATCATGCGTATTAAGACACATCTCGGGTAGTGATAATGGAGAGGATTCAAGTGCCTAGAATTTTGCATTACCATTGATACAATACAGTTTCTCTAGGATCTAATAGTCCTAAAGAAGGATATTTTTTATATGATCTTTTGAACGGAGTGTAAGGTGTAATTTAAACCCAACATTGACTACTATTTGCACAATATGACTTTTACATACATTGATAGAATATTTCATGTATTCAAGGGGGTTTAAATATTAACACAAGTAGAGTAGGAAGATTAGTAATAATGTATTGAACCACCTCTGTCCAACTTCCAATATAGACCTTTGGTGTTTCAGATGAAACTGATATTAGGAATCTTCCAATTATAGTTAATTGATACATATACATCTTTATGAATTATATATAAAGGTTACCAACTCCATGGTTAATTAAATTTACTATCACTTTTCTAAAGCGAACTAGTCCTATTTCACATCTTTCATACATAATAGCTCCAATATAATGGTACTAATTAAAGGTCCATCTCAAAGAATGAGAAAAAAAATGTTTCATCATACCTATCACATTTAATTGTGATGCTCAAGATGTATTAATAAAGAAAGTATATGGTTCACTCAGATTATTTATTGATTATCATAGACTAAACTAAGTTATGGTCAAGAATTGATATCCTCTTCCATGCATTAATTATCAATTTGATCAATTGAATGAAACCAAGTGTTTCTCTTAGATTAATCTATGATCAAGATACCATCAACTCAGAGATAGTAAATATGATATTATGAAGACAAAATTTCAGATTCAATATAGTCATTATGAATTTTTTGTTATTCCCTTTGGTCTGATGAATTCACCTGCAATTTTCATGGCTCCGATGAATTGAATCTTCCATAGGTGCCCCAATTTTTTTTTGTGGTTTTTTTTTTGATATTTTTTTTCAAGGACCATTAATGAACATCAAAATCACATATATATTTTGTTGACTGCATTTCTTTTCCAATTACTTTACACTAAATTTTATAAGTCTGACTTTTAGATTCAAGAAGTTCATTTCTTCAAGAAAACATTTTTTGAACAAAGAATATCATTTTATCCTATGAAGATCAAAGTATTAATTTCTTTGTAGTCTCCAAATAATTTTTTTGATAATTGATTTTTCTAGGATTGGAAATAAATTATCATCAATTCATTTGGGTTTGTTTAAAAATTTATTCTCCAATGAATGGATTGAAAATTAATGTAATTCCATTCAAATGGGATGATAATTCTTATAAATCAATTATAGAGCTTAAATATCAAACACTTCAACACCCATCCACATTTTTATAGAAAAAATTTATGTTTATTTTGTTTATTGAGATACATCTAGATTTTGTGTGGGTAGTGTTCACATATAGTGATATCATGTCCTGGTTTATAGCTTGGGGTAGTTGTGAACAGATGAAAATAATTATCTAACACATGACCTGAAATTAGAAATATTGGTATATTCCTTGAATATTTAGATCCACTAGTCATCAGTGATTATAAGAGCTTGAAGGATATATTTTCTTTGTGAGGCTTATACTTGAGGCAACAATAATGGATGGAGTACCACCTAACTTTTTACATCAACTTGATGTATACACATGAGAAATGGAATTATATGGAAGGATATTTAAGTATTAAGTCTTATAGTAAAGTGGTTGAATAGGTTCATGACTAATGGAAATTGATTAGTTTCATTGCTGATATTCATATGGACTACATCGAATAGAATAAGAATTCAATTTTCTTCTCAATCACTTTGGTTCCTTATTTAATCAATTTGGTTAAAATGTATCAATGATCAGATCCAGATTTTATCACCAATAGGACAAGAATAACTAATGGGGGGTCTATAGATGGTTAGATTAAGGATTTGGAATCGATATTTCATATTCAATACCGAATCATGGTACCGCATTCTTTCCAGGAAAAAATTCTTTCATCACGTCACTATTCAAAATAAAGGATTCACCTAGGTATTCAAAAAGTGTACAAAGTGATGAAAGATCATTTTTAGTGGTTAGGTGAGAAAAGAAAAATTGTAAATTATGTTATGAAATTCCTAAATTGTCAACATATAAAGTATGAGAACCAACATCCATCTAGTATGCTAAAATATATGCCAATACCTATTTGGAAATGGGAGTATGTTGTTTTAGAATTTTACACCAATAAACTGTAAATGATTTGGAAACATGAAACTATTTGAGTGATTGTGTATCAACTTATCACATCAGAACAATTTATCCCACCAAGACAGTACAAAATGGAGAAATATCTAGAAAAGTTATATATTTTAGAATTGGTTAAGCTACGTTGAGTACTAGTTTCTATCCTCTCTGATAGGGATCCTCAATTCACTTCTTAGTTTTTGTTTACCTTACAATAGTCTCTTCAAACTGAATTGACCATGAACACAATATATCATCCTAAGACTGATGGTAAATAAAAATTCACAATTTATAAATTGGAAGATATGATTTGGGAATGTTTCATGGACTTTTGTGGCTAGTGGGAATATCATATATCATTGGTTAAGTTCTCATACAGTTACTGTTAGTAGGACACAATACATATGACCCCATGTGAGGCATTTTATGTCCTTCTATTCCATTATCCACTTTATTTCTTAGAAATGGGAGAGGCTTCACTAACTAGACAAATCCATGTCCATGAGACTACCAAAAATATCCAAATGATCCAGAAGTGGATAGCTACAAATCATAGCTGAAATAAATCATATGAAAATAATCATCATCATCCTTGACATTAAATTTGATTCATCGTGTCACTTTGAAAGTTTTATCGAGACTTGGTTGTCATCGCATGGGAAAGCAAGGGAAATTGGTTCCATTGTATATTATCCCATTTTAGATTTTGGAATGGAATAGTGATGTAACTTATAGGTTAGTCTTATTATTGAGATTCAATGTTTTCTGCAATGTATTTTAAGTATCTCAACTAAAGAAGTATCAATCAGGTATGATTCATGTGATCAATTTGGATCATGTTACACTTGATTCATATGTGATGTTTATCCATGAACTAGTAAAAATTCAAGATATATAAGAGTAGACTATGTGAGTGAGATCTATTCCTTTGGTAATAGTATGATTGAACCATGAAAATTTGAAAAATGTGGCTTGGGAATTATAAAATTTCATTCCAGACGAGTTGTAAAACATATTCCAACTTTATAAATATGAACATCTCAATGGTGGGGTAAATATGACACCCCTAGTTTGAGGTATTTCCATATTTTATATCTTATTTAAAGTTAGGGAATGTTATATTTAATACTTGGGAAGTTTCTGGAAGTTTTTAGAAGCATTTTTGAAGTGCACAATTTGATCGTGGTTAATAAAAAACATGATCAAGTCACTAGGAAGTCATGAAAAGTATTTGGTGATCACTAGGTAGGAACACTGTTGGTTCATTGTTTAGAAAAAAAATGTAGATTACTATGAATTATGGAGTATTACATGACAAAGCTTATTTTTATGGATAGATCATGGTTTTCCAAACTGTGTGTCCTAAACATTCAAGGGGATTTCAATTATACATAAATTTGTTTTAAAACACTAAGCTTTCCTCAAAATCCTCATTATTCTCTCTCTGACCTAGGATATTTACTTCTAAAGTTTTCCTAGGAAATTTTCAAAGATATTCAACATCCAAACACTAATTTCACTGATTCTTCAAGTGTTCGATCATAAAAACCAAAGGTTGGGACTTTGTTATTTTTTCCCATATTGGATCTACTCTATTCCTATTGAATGAAACTCTATATCTGGGCTATTATTTCAAGATATATGATATTATAAAAGTTATAGAAAATATTTCTCAGGATTCATTAGAGGAATGTATTGAAAAGGGTTAGATCTGTAATATTGTAAGAGGAATATTTGTTCCAAATGAATGATAGGTAGGCATATTTTCCTCTTTCCACTTTTTTATAATATGAAAACATTCATAGATTTGTTAGATTACTGTTTTTTGAATGAAAATTTTATTTCCCAAAATCTATTGAAACTATACTTGGAATCCCTCTTCCTATTCTCGTTCTCAGTTTTGGGGATGTTTGTAACACTACATTTGATTGAAATTTATGGTTTTTTAAAAATTAAACTTTTGGAAAATCAAATAGGTTTAATTTGTGTTAATAGCATGGAATGGGTTTCATGTGTTCATTTGTATCATAAAATTGTATCATCCACTTAATTAAATAAGATCATAGGACTATTTTGGGAAGTCCAGGTTATTCATGTGTGTGTGGGGGGTGGATATATGAAATTAATATGCTAAGATAATTTAAATAAAATATTTTTAATGGATCATGAACAGAATTCGTCAAGATCATAGGACTATTTTGGGAGGTTTGGATTTTTCCTGGTAGTCTGAGTGGAATCATGGAATTGATGTTTGGATAAACTATTTATGATACTTTTAAATGAAAATGTTTTTTTGGGAAAACTATTTTAAAACACATGATTTATTCCTTAGAACTATTTTATTAAAATATGATTATTTATTTATAATTTTATAAACTTCTTTAATCTACGTATTATACTTCTCCTTCTATTTTATAAAATAAGGATAAAACATGATTCTAGTCTTGGTGGCATGTGGGAAAAGTCTCTTAGGGCTTCCTACCAGGTTTTTGTACTCACCCCTTCATATGAACCTTAGTGTATATGTATAATTATCGTATGTGATATATGAAAGGCATAGGTATCATACTTCACTAAAGGAACACCTTGATAGTGGTTTTCATGGATGTTCAAAGATAGAGGATGGATACCTAGTTGAGTCTTGGATTTTAGAGTGGTGCCACTTTGATTCCCAAGTTTGTCACATTGGAGACTTAGATTTTTTTAGTTATTATTTTTTCCATTGTTACTAAAATATTATTTTTTTTATTCTTTTTGGTTGTTGGATACTATCTCATGAATAATTATGTAGTGTTATCTTTCATTTATTATGTGTTTTCCTCATATTGGTTCTTGTGTATGGTTGTGTACAGGTGTTTAAGGGTAAAATCCCCCCCCTTCAGATATTTTGTAAAACCCTATTCATTTATTTCAAACCACTACTGTCATGGGAATGTCACCTAAGGTAAGTACCAACTTTGATCTATCCTAATATAAGGGGTTGGGTAGGGATATTATAGATACATTCTAGTAAACTATATAATAAAATAGTAATAGCATATGTTCTTCCAATAATAATAGCCACATAGTTTAATGTATACCATCATATCATATAATAAAATTTTAACGATACATATGCTGGCCAAAAAAAAATTGCATGGGAAAGAATACCAACTTAGGTAAACTAGTTTTCATTAAGATATTTCAGTAATCCATGATATATAAGAGTTATATTTTTAAGATCAAAAACAAAATTTGATAAAAAAATCCTTCTTATAACCAACAGATTGAATATATTGTAAAAAACAATATGATGGATAATGGAGAAATGATCAACACCAATTGGTATATTAAATACAAAAAAAATTACCCTTTAAAAAGATTTCATGTACATATAGGCTAATATCCCATTAAAACCAAGTTATTTCCTATTTTTATTTATTCTTGTTCTCTTTTGAAATCTCATAAATCCATCAAAACATTTACATCCAATAGTGAGCTTAGATAAATCTTCCTTTAAATTTTTTACCTCAAATACAACCTTCTCATTTTCATTTTAAAAAAATTTCAAATCCTCACACACTTTTTCATTATATTTGGAACTAGTATTATTGGATTTCACATTCTCTTCCCTTAAATTAAAATTTACTTCTTTTATATTAGAAATTTATTCATCAATATTTTATTGTCTTTTTAAAAAAAATTGATCCTTTTTCAAATTCAGGTATATATCTCTAATAGTAAAATAATTACATTATAACTCATGAATTTTATTTTAAATAATTTTAACACTAGGATTAGAACAAGAAAAAACAACATTAGAATCAAGATCCATATCATAACTAAATAACTCATCCATATAGTATATTAAAAAAATATTTCCTGATTTTCTTATAGATTATATCAAACCAATTTAATAACAACATTGAGAAGATAAAAATGATATAATACAATATTTATAAAAAAATAAAGGTTACCAGTTTCCTTCATACTTCTAGTTTCAATCCTTGACATAGATTCTTCACTACTATTCCACAAAACCAGAGTTATCTTGTCTTTATTTTTGAATTTCTTATCTTTCCTTTGATTCTTCTAGCTTGGGTAGTCTAGCTTCTTATTCCTTTTCCTTCTATATTCACAACATGTTATATTTGAACTGTTTAAAGGGAAATTATAGATAATTTATTATCATCATTCATGTACTTCTTTTTCTATGTCGATTCTTCTTAATGTTCGTATAAACTCCATCCATAACCTTGGTTAGCCACTCTTTTCCATTAATTGAATAACCTGGATCATTAGAAGAACTATATAAGGTAATAATAGTTTTAAATGAAATAGATTTATTATTCACAAAGCATCATTCTCAATATTTTTCAACTCAATGTCATAATATATATGTGATATAAAAATATCATTATGTGTATACTCCTTGAAATTTATGATTTCATCAACGAAAACCTTCATCACATATTGTTTCTTTGGAAGAAATATAAGTGCTCATTCAACCAAGATAGTATTTTCAAGGGATTCACTAATTTCACTCTTTCCATTTATAATAATCATGGATATTTGGAATATATAGTCACTAAATTATTGTTATTCTATCTTGAAATCTTTACATTCATCTCATAGCATTGAAATTTTGGTTCTCTTTAACTTTTTTTCCATTATGTGTAACTTGGAAAATTCTATAGATATCATGAGAAATATTACATGTAGTTACCTTAGTAAACATAGAACTACTGATATAAAAATATAAAATATTTATAACTTTATAATTCAAAACATAGTTTATTATATCATTTCCAGTTAATGAATCCATGGTACACTCGGTTAGTTTGTATGGTTTTACTGTGATAGTCTTGTAATCAATGATTTAGTGTTTAAGGTAAGATTACATTCAAGGTTTCCAATATCCATAATCATTACCATAAAAGTAAGGTGATATATGAGGAACCCATTTGTCATTATGATTGAGACCAACTATCTATAATTTCATCTTCCCATAAACAGTTAACTTTATAATAAAAGGTTATTAACAAAATATATCCAAAAAGATACAATGCTCTTCTACCAATTTTAGGATCTTTTATTAACATGAAAAATACAATAGGGTGTTAATTGTAAAACATAATATCATTAGAGTAATAAAAATAGTATAGTTTAATTCATTGGATAAGCTAAAACAATTAAATGCACACAATATTTCATTTCAGTGAGATAAGAGTATATTACATAAAAGTAAATAAGATAAAACATAAAGATTTTATAGTAGTTCATATTAATGTGATCAAATATCTACTCATCATACACTCTTTACCACTTATAGAGGTATGGGTATCCACTATAACCTCGCTTTTTAAGGGAGTGAAAACCCAATTACAATCATTTCTTTCAATGAACCAAGGTACAACTAAACTCTTGCCTTCTCCACACTTAGATGAACAACTCAGACTCTACATTTTAATCATCTAGAGGTACAACCCATAACTCCTTCCTTTTTCCAGGGACAAGGTAAAGGAGATATATTCCTTAAAATATTATATATGATATTGAGTCTTTTATAAAAAAAATTATTTTCATGCATATTGTGGTATATTATTCTATACCGTTGCATTAGTAGTATTGACTAGATACCCAGTCCTTCTACCACCTATGCTATAATTTATTCCAAAAAAAATTCATAAGATGAAACATATAGGGGTTATAAATTCATATTACGAATGCATAGATTGTCTGTAATATTTATTCATATATCGTAACATATGAATAAATGGGATAGAAATTAAGGAGTTTCCTTGATTTCCTATATAAACCACTAACATGGGGTGGCAGTTTGTGTGCTTACATCATTTTTTACCAAAACTCCCAAAAACCAAAATCTCTCTTGTTCTTCTTCCTTAGCACATCAAGGCTCTATAACACCACTAGTAAAGTAAAATATCTTATATGACGAGAGATTCAATTTGGCTTGTGAATACACTATGTAGGTGGGATTATTCCTTTTCCATTTTAGTGATCTACATCAAACATATCAAACTAATATCAAGGGGAGAATAGGAATAATTAATGAATGGTATGTTTTATAGTATATATATATTTTGTCTTTATACGTAGTTTTATTTATCTTGCATAAGATATCCTCAGACAAGGTTTTAAATAATTTATACATCATATCATAATCAATATTCGATTCATTTGAAACCCTTCAGTGACATCAAAGGGACCCCATAAATCAGATTTCTGAAATATTTCTCAAAATGAAGAGATCATGAAAAATAGATTAGTGTTTTCATATTATTTAAATTCTATTTTCAAAATAAAAAAATATTTTACCTTTAAGTAACTGGGATTCATAAATTTAACCAAGGAATTAACCTTGCATAGAGTAGTTTGCATAAGGGTCCTCTCTCCTTAACCTTACATAAATAAGTTTTCATACGGGACATCTCATAATAATAATCCCTTATATCATGAAAATGTTGTTTCATAAATGTTGTGTGGTGGTTTTAAAAGTTGTGTAACGGTTACAACAAGATACCTTAAACTAGCATAATGAGTTTTAATTTAACTTTTATATATAAGATTTATATATAAGGGCCACCTGATCTACCTCTATGTAGTGGGTTTTTAGATTATTTGTGTAAAGGTAGTCATTGAATTAGCTTTACGCATGAAAAATTTATGTAAAGGTAATGTATAGAAACCAATACTTTTCATACATAAATATTACATATTATTATATGAATATTCATTAAAAAAACTATGATTTGTACCAGAACCATAAATATATAGTTTCTTTGGAAACTTTGATACATAAAAAAATTATTCATAATAGATCTACATTCTCTCCCACTATGTTATTCATAAATAGCACCCTTTAAATACATTTCAAACTTAAAACCTTTCTTTATAACCTGGGGAAATGATACATAATAAATAGTGATCTCAAATGCTCATTAATGATTAATAAGGGATATATCAATGATCAATTACACCTAAAATGACAATAACAGTATGAGAACATGAGATTAACATTTTAAAACCATACCAAACAGATCATATATCATAATTTTGATTCATAGAGTAAATCTTGGTAGTTCATAATAAATTAATCACAATGGAATAAAATAATATGGGCCTTAGGATCATAGAATTAGTATAATACACAAGTTTATGGTATAAACGTAATCAAATAAAATAAATTATTTAGTCAAGTATCACTTCCAAGATTATCATAGTATATTGGGTTCACTCTTGATTTCATAATATCCATAGTCAGGGTTCACTCCCAATACTATCATAGTAGAAAAATTCCCTAACTGAACTAGTTTCACTCCTCATTCTGAAACTTATTATCTCAAGAGATGTATATATTTAAAAAATGAATTGGAGGGATATATAATTCCAAGAACTCCCATAACATAATCATAATCCATTCATATGTGTTCCAAAATATCATAAATCATTCATCTTATATAAAAACCTATTGAAAGAAACAAGTTTCATAAACATTTCAACATTTCATTATAACATAACCCATCAAAAATAAATGGTTTTAATCAATAAATCATAATAATAATAATAAATAATCTAGAGATAGAATAAGTATAGTATCCATGGATCATATCCCTAGTAAAGCATAAGTAATATCAAAGTATTTTATCATAAACGAAACTTCCATTAAAATATCACTAGTGTATTTCTTGAGGAAAATAATGTTTTCACTTGGAAATCAAGTATTTAAAATAAAAAAATCCCAAATATTAAGGAAAATAATTTATTTTTATATAAACTTGGAAACTTGGAAATTGATCATAAATAATTAAGAGATCATAATATTAGGAAATTCTATTCATTTTGTGTATGTTAAAACAAATATTCCTTTTATATTTTTTATAAAAAATCAAAAGTGCTTAGTTCAAACAATGAAAATAATATTCCACTTAAATAATTATTTAAAAATTATAAAATGTGAAAAAATTAATTTAAAAATTCACATGATTGTATTAAAAACATTATTGAATTTTATTTTAAATAAAACATGGATATGAAATAAAAATTATTTTTGATCGAAGAGAGAAATAAAATTAGTTTTCCTTAAAAAAAATCATTCAGTATATTGAGAAATTTTAGAGATTAAAATGAAATAAGAACTTTTAACCTCCATAAATAACAATAGAATGATAAAATTCATGGAATTATTTATAGATGATTTATAAAATTTCATCATCAAAAATATAATCATAAACAATCCCAATATACAATGAGATTATAAAATAAATCTATTACAAATTTAATAAATTTAGAATAAAAATATCATGAAAAGGTGAAGCTTTGATGGATATGTAAATCCAAACAATTTTCATTAAATGAATAAAAAAATACATTCATGGGTGGTATATACACCACATAAAATAAACAAGTTTCAAATATGGAAAGTGCATCATAGAAATTAGTGAGATGAAAATAGGTTTCCAAAAGTTTGACTTGCTTCAAAATTTATCTAACTTCCTATATAATAAATTCAAATTTATTATAATTATTTTAAATAATCATGTACATACTTATAATATCATATATTATCCACTTATAACATTTCAATACCAATGTATTAACAATTACTTATTAAATTTTTTGTTCTTGAGTGTTAATTGTTTCATTTTTCATGAGAATTTTGGTTTGATAGTTCTAGACCATGAACTTTTATCAAGGTTTCATAATATATAGAATGTTAATATTTATATAAATATCATATATATTCATTATTTATATATTTATAATCATCTATAGATGTTATAGATAGAAAAATTAATTACATCGTTCATGAAGACAGTAGGTCGTACATACGCATAAACATTATTTTCACTTTTTGATGGATAGAATGAAAGAAAGGTAAATAATACTTCAACTTTAAATAATAATTATTATATTTTAGGTTAGTATGTGGAGTATGATATACTCTATAATACCAAATGTAGGATCGAAATAAAATAGATACTGAATGAAGTATCTAATAATGCTCAAAATACAAGAGGGGGGTTAATTGTATACTTTAAAAAAATACTTTGGAACTTGTATAGATGATTATGTTTAACAAGGTTAAACATGGTAATTCACAAAAACTCTAGTTCTACACACTTTCTAGATTCCAAAAATATGATTCTGAGAAAGTGATTCTGGAAAAGATGGTTCCAGAAAATGAAACTTCAAGAAAGTTTACAAAGATAAATATTCTAAATTAAAGCATATAGAATCATATGAAATTAGAGTATACAAGTATAAGGAAGTATAATATAGTTATACTTTCCTCAAAAATAAAAATGTAGTGGAAAACATTAAACAACCCAAGTAACAAGTAATAAAACTTTTCGACCAAAGAGAAGGGTATCCAACAACCTTTGATAAAGGACCCTTGATTTATACTTTCAAGAAAGTCTGTCTTACCCACACCAGGGTAAGCCCTCGATACAAAGATCAGAATCTGTCTAGATATCCCCGAAATCCCTCAACTTCAAGGTAGTCGGCACCTTTTTCTTCTTTAGTGAGGAAGTCCTCGAACTTTAAGGTAGTCGGCACCTCTGTCTTCCTATCCTCGGAAGTCCTCGAATGTAATCAGCAACATTCTGAGTCGCACGAAGAAAATCTGAACAAGAAGTTCAGTACGCACAAATCATGAAAGTATCTCTCTATAAATAACTTCAATAGACTGTAATCTATTGATTCATAGAATAGTTATTAATATCTTTCAAATGAGATTCTATTTATAGGCACAGCTCCAACGGTCGGATCCCTCCTCCAACGGTCATATTTTTCTTTGAATTTCAGAGGGACCTTTACACATGTCACTCAATCAACAGTTAGATAGTAACTGAATTCACAACATCGTTTTATAACAAAAACAAGTGTAAGTAAAAATATGGTTACATAACCAAAATCAAATATTTGGAATGTAAGCAAATAAAAGTTCGGAGTCTAACCAAAAACACATTCGGTGTCTATAATGGAAAGATATTTGGAGTTTGTTTTCTAAAGAATTTAGAACCAGAACTATATATAATTCCAGAGTCTGAATTTCATGGAAATTTGGAATCTTTATTCACAAGAATTAAGAGTCATAACTTACAAAGTTTAGAGTCTGAATTAATTAGAATTCAGAGTCTAAACTTTCAAAGTTCAGAGTCTGAATTCATTAGAATTCGGAGTGTGAACTTACAAAGTTTGGAGAATGAATTCACTAAAATTTAGAGTCAGAAATCATAAGAGTTAGGAGTCACAATTCAGAGAACTTAGAGTCAGAACTTACAAAGATCATAGTATGAATTAATTAGAATTCAAAGTCAAAACTTTCAAAGTTCAGAGTCTAAATTCATTAGAATTCGGAGTCTGAACTTTCAATGTTCGGAGTCTGAATTCATTAGAATTCAGAGTCAGAACTCATAAGATTTATGAGTCTCAATTCAGAGAACTCAGAGTAAGAACTCATAAGAGTTCGGATTCTGAATTCAGAGAACTCGGAGTCATAACTTAGAAGAGTTCGGAGTCTGAATTCAGAGAACTCGGAGTCTGAACTCAGAGGAGTTCGGCGTCAGAATTCAGTGAACTCGGAGTTAGAATTTGGATCTTGAAAATAGAATGTTCTTTTTCTAAGTATTATATGATTCTGAGGATTTAGATATGAAACTAAATTTTATATTTATACAAGATAATGAATAATGAAAAACATGGTAAGGATAAATTTCCTTGGGGAAGGAAAATTTTCCTTATGAAAGTAAAACACATGGTAAAATGAAATTTTCCTTGAGAAAAGGTGTTTGTGATTTTCAAAACATGAGGATTGGTAAAGTCATAAGTAAACCTTATTGACTCAAAAATCTCCCCAAACATGAAGGAATGTAAAATTCATAAGGAAACCTTATTGACTCAATAATCTCTCCCTTTTTGGAAAGCACAAACATCCTTACGAAAAAGAAAATAAGGTCTTAGAAAATATTTTTATAGACTTTGAAAATAACACTTATCTCCCTTATCATATGGGAAAAGATGAATATGACTAACACCCCCTTAGGCTTTGGAACACTAAGGATCATATTCTAGATTTCCGAAATGAGATTTTTCATTATCTTGAGTATGGAAATATCTGTAATGAAAACTCCCCCTTCGTTAAACTCCCCCTTAGGGATATTTCTTCTTTACTTAGTATTCTTTTTCCTTTCTCCCCCTCTGTGATTTTCAAAAAGAATTTGAGGGAATGTAAAAGAAATTATAGTACCTGAAAGATTTTTAAAACACATCCAAAAGATAATAAACCAAAAAATTCATTATGATTAAAAAGAATTTGTACAAGGAAGAAAAATACAACAAAAGATCGGATTGAAACAAAGTTATCCTTCCTTTTCCGTCAGCATCAACTTCTTGACTATAGTCTTCAGATTTTTGAGCTCCTTATGATCTTCCTCTACTTGCTTAAGAAGCTGATCCTGATCCTCATCTTTCTTCTCTAAATCCATGATTCTTTCTTCCTGAGACTTTAGAGCCTCTGCCTGAGCCTTCAGGACTTCTTCCTGCTTGACAAGATTTTATTCTATCTCAATCTGAAGATCTCTTTCTCTCTTCCAGCTTTGAGCAATAGAATACAATTTCCCATTCAGATCCTTCACTACTTGAATCTGAGAATTTTGTTCCAAAGTTAACTTTTCATCAAAACTGGTTGTAAGATCTTTGATCTTATCATCTTCAGTGTCAAACTCATCCTTGACTCCATCTTGGAATTCATCAAGTTCTCTCATGTCTTCAAATTTATTCTTTTACTAGCTAACCATTTTCTTACAATAACTTTTGTGGGCATCGTAGTTAATGAAGAAATTCTTGAAATCAACCTCAAGATGGACCCACTTGTCCATCACCATGGACACTGAATCTGATTTCTGATTTAGTGTGTGTTGAAGCATCTGGAATCTAGAGTCTATGCTTGGGAAAATCAGAATGGTTCCAACCATCTTCTTCAATGACTGGACAATGAAATCATGTCCTAGAGATGATGATTCCAAATCTAAGACTTTTCTAGGTGAGGGATATTTCTCTAGCTCAAAAACTTTCCTCTTTGAAGATCTACCAGCTTCCTTATTATTCACAATAGCTTTAGTCGGTGCATCAAAAACCACAAGTTTCCCCTTATCAGTTCTCGGAATGGATTCCTCATCCGGAGATTCATGTTCACTGTCATACATCTGAACAATTCTATCTTCATCTATCTTCCCCTTCTCAACTCCTACCTCAGAATCTTTAGGATGAATAAAATGATGATTAAAACATTCTTCCTCAGAAATCTTGTTCACTTTATCTTCAAATTTCTCATCCTCTTCTTTCTGATCTTTCCCAGATGTAGCAAGCTTTAAATATTATTCTTCTGAAGTTCAGATTGACAATTTCTCGGACGGACTTTATTTCTCATGGAAGTCTTCAACTTGCTTTATGAGATCTTCGATGTCACCACTACTTTCTTTTTCTTACACTTCTTCCACAAATTTTTCTACTTCAATAAGTTTCTCTTGGTCTTTTTACGGAGTCACAAATTTCTTCCCCGGAGTCTCAGGTAAAGCTTCTACCATAAAAGATTTTGGTACTGGGATATTCTCTGATGCTTTCTCAGTATCCCTCAGAATGGATTGAACAATATCAGTCTCAGACATCTTCTTCTTTTGTTTCTTTTCTTTAGTTTGATTCTCAAGCTCATCTTTTGTCTTCTCTTTTAAGGATTTGTCTTCAGCAGGATCTAAACCAAAACATGGATCCCCTGCTTTCTTATTTTTCTTATCTTCCCTCCATTTTTCTACAACCTCATCTGTATAGGATTTTTGTTTCTTAGGTTTTGGAGGTGTGGATTGGTCTTCCTTAGATTTAGGGATTTTTCCTTCCTCTTCTACTTCCTTCAGATTCCTCTTCTTTCCTACTTCTTTCTATGGTTCAACCACTTCTGGATTTTTCAGAATAGCTTCAAATACTTCCTCTGGTAGGTCATAAAATTCTATAGAGTCTTTAGAAAAACCAATTTTCATTCTCTTCAAAGTATCATCACTGACTATCATGACTTTTCAATTTCTAGGTTTTCAACTGCAAGGTATTTTAAAAGATTCTAAGCACTGAACAATAAACTTAGAAAGAATGGTCAGGTACATGATAATCTGAGCCTTCAGATTTCCATTATTGATATTCTCATTCGTAATCAAAATATTCTTATCCAAATTAACCTTCCTCAGGTTCACCAGAAAATCTAGGATGTACATATCACTCTTCTTCAATGTTTCCTTGTCACCTTTTCTCAGAATGACAAATCCTTGAACCCATAATTCAAGGATCCGATTATTTGTAGAGAGGTGAGAAATCTTTAGATTCTTGGAATCAGTAAGACCAAGGAACTCCATATATTTCACCTTTACAAAGCTTCCTTTGACATATGGAAACTTGTGCGAACCGAATTCAGCTTCCCCTTCATATGTAATACCAAATAAGTCGGTTTCCTTAGTATATGAAAGAGCATAGGTCTTTCCATATCTTTTGAAGGAAAACTTATCTCTTCCTTCTTCCTTAAAGAAACTGACTGATTCATAAAACTCAATTAGAAAATATAGATACACCAAATCTTGAGCCCCTGGATTAGATACATAAATGCTTTTATATCCATTCAGCTTAATGTTTTTCGAGATTATAGAATCATACTTGTTGAAGAAGTTCAGATGCACCAACCTTTCTCTATATACCTACCACTCTGGAATTAGCTTGATAGTAGACATATATTTCTGACAGGATTCTTCTACAGACATTTAGATTTGAGAAACCTCTTAGAAGTTCAGAACGGGCTTAAGTAGAGAGGCAGAGCTTCAGCACGCGAGAGCTTGAGATTCGATGTGGGACTAGTATCGGGGGGGTCCTTTATATAGGTGTTTGATGTGACGGTTCATCTTCCAAACTCAATCCAATGGCTGAAAATCCTTCTGATCAGATCTGACGGTTGATATGATAGCCACAAGAAAATATTGAATCTGGTCTTTTGAGGTTTTAAAAGAAAAATGTTCGGATTTAAGGAAAAGATAATCTGAAAATTTTAAAAACAAAAGAAACTACCAGCAAATAAAGGATGATTACAAAAACTCAGGAATGGAAACATACATTTCGGATTTCTAGGAAGATAATTTGAATTGAAAAAAATTAATGAAGAACTTTTGATTCTGAAAATTTGATTATGAAAAATAAATTTGAAAAGGAAAATCTCCATTACGAAAATTTTGAGTACGAAAATCTTCATTAAGAAAATTTTGAGTATGAAAATATTCATTACGAAAATTTTGAGTTTGAAAATCTTCATTATGAAAATTTTGAGTACGAAAATATTCATTACGAAAATTTATGAAATCTTAATTATGAAAATTTAAGTACGAAAATCTTCATTACAAAAATTTTTAAGTACAAAAATATTCATTACAAAAATTTTGAGTATGAAAATCTTCATTACGAAAATTTTGAGTACAAAAATATTCATTACAAAAATTTAGAGTACGAAAATCTTCATTACATAAATTTATGTAATCTTCATTAAGAAAATTTTAAGACTACGAGAAAAAAATTAGACTACGAAAATTTTCATTACGAAATATTTTAAAAAATCTGAAAACTAAAATTTTTAGAAAATATTCAATACAAAAAATTTGAAAAAAAAACTAACAAGAAAATGAACTCCCCCTATAAAAAGGGGTTTATTTCTATAAGTATATTGATTTCAATAGAAAGTTAATGAGGAAAATTACCTTACTGTTATTATTCCTAACTTCTATTTAATGTATTAAAATCTATCAGAGGGTAAAGATTTTGTGAAAATATCAAAAAGTTGATCTTGTGTTCCGATAAATTGAAGAATGATATCTCTTTTTTTTGTGTGATCACTAAGAAAGTGATGCCCAATATCTATGTGTTTTTCATGAGTGTGATGTGCAGGGTTTTTTCTTAAAGAAATGGCACAAGTATTATCACACAAAATTTGTGTTTTGGTAAAACTCATACCATAGTTTGTGAGTGTATTTTCCATCCACAACACTTGAGCACAATAACTTCCAGTTGATACAAATTCAGCTTCAATATTGGAAAGTGCTACTAAGAGTTTCTTCTTGCATGACCAAGAAACTAATGAATCTCATAAGAAATGACAAGTTCCATATGTACTTTTTCTATCCATTCTACATCCACCAAAGTCATAATCTAGAAAAAAATTTAAAACAAAATCATTTCCAGAAGTATAAAAGAGTCTTAAATCCATGGTTCCCTTTAAGTAGCGAAAAATTCTTTTCACTACCTTTAAATGAGATTCCTTAGGATTGGATTGATATCTTGCACATAAGAATACTGAAACATTAAGTCTGGACGACTAGCTGTCAAGTAAAGTAGACTTCCTATCATACCTCTAAAAGATGTTTGATCTATAGGTTTCCCAGCTTCATCAAGATCAAGTGTATTTGAGGTACCAATGGGAGTACTAATACTTTTAGTATTTTCATATCCATACTTTTTAAGAAGATATTTAATGTACTTATGTTGGGATATATAGATTCCTTCTGGATTTTGAGAAATTTGGAAACCAAGGAAAAATGTTAACTCATCCATCATACTCATTCCAAGCTCAGATTTCATTAGATCCTCAATGAAATTAGTTAAAGATTACTGATTTGAACCAAATATAATGTCATCAACATAGATTTGAGCAATAAAAACATTTTTCTTATCTTTATTTATAAAAATATTTGGATCTGCATTTCCCTTAATGTAATTATTTTGAAGAAAAAAATCATGCAAGTCTGTCATACCAAGCTCGAGGGGATTGCTTAAGTCTATACAAAGATTCGGTAAGTTTAAAAACATGTTCAGGATGTTTTGTATCTTCAAAACCAGGAAGTTGTTCAACAAAAACTTCCTCTTGAACATAACCAATAAGGAAATCACATTTCACATCCATTTGAAAAAGTTTAAAATTGAAAAAAGCTGCAAAGGCAAGTAAAATATGAATAGATTCATGTCTAGCTACTGGAGCATAGGTTTCTTTATATTTTATTCCTTCTTGTTGATTATAGATTTTAGCAACCAATCTAGATTTATTTCATACTATGATTTCATTTTCATCAAACTTATTTCTGAAGACCCATTTTACACCAATAACAGAGGTTTCCTTAGGTCTTTCAACCAAGGTCCAGACTTTATTCCTTTCAAATTCATTTAGCTCATCTTTCATAGCTTTTATCCAATCATCATCACCTAAAGCTTCAATAGTGCTTTTTGGTTCTAATTGGGAAAGAAATCCAATATGTTTTACTTCATTTCTTAAGGAACTTCTAGTCCTTACAGGTTGATTCACATCACCAATGATAGTATCACTAGGATAATTCTTTAGAAACAACTGATTTTGGTTTTGTAAAACTTGTTCATCAACATAGGGTAGGAAATATTCTGGGGTAAATTATTTAGAAACATTTTCTTGGGAATCATCCTTATCAGAAGGATCTTCTAACAAAGGTTGATAATCAGTTTTTGAAAACACATCTGAAGATATAGGTTTGGGTTGTTTAAAAATGAAGGGATCAGTTTCATCAAATTAAACATGTACTATTTCTTCAATAGTACTGGTGTTTTTATTGAAAACTCTATAAGCCTGAGAAGTTGTGGAGTAACCTAAGAAAATTAAATCATTAGATTTTGGTGAAAATTTGTGTAGATTATCTTTAGTATTCAGAATGAATACTTTGCAACTAAAAACCTTGAAGTAGGAAAGTCTAGGTTTTCTACCATTCCATAACTCATAAGGAGTTTTATTAAGAAAAGGCCTAATTAAAACTCAATTTATAGTATAACAAGAATTACTCACAGATTCAGCCCAAAAATGTTTGGCTATAGAATATTCACTCAACATGGTTCTTGTTATCTCTTGAAGAATTCTATTTCTTCTTTCAACAACACCATTCTGTTGAGGTGTTCTGGGTGCTGATAAGTTATAAGTAATGAATTTTCTACTAAAAAAGGTTTCAAAATCAGAATTTTGAAATTATCCTCCATGATCACTATGAATAGTTATAAAAGGAAGGTTTTTCTCATTTTTAACTTTGGCTCTAAAACTTTTGAAATAAGAAAAAACATCAGATTTCTTTCCTAGAAAATATACCCACGTAAATATAGTGTAATCATCAACTAAAAAAAATACATAATACTTTCCTCTAATGCTTCCAATTTGTGTTGGACCAAAAAGATCCATATGTACTAACTGTAATGAATCAGTAGTTGAGACTTCACCAACTGATTTAAATCTTGATTTATGTTGTTTTCCATATTGACAAGGATCACAAACTTTTGAAAAATAAAATCTAATCTCGGGTAGATCCTTAAATAATCTATCATTTGAGAGTTTTCATAGGTTTCTAAGGTTACAATGTCCTAACCTTCTATTCCAAAACCAAGAATGATCTTCCATTACACTAAGGTAAGGTAAGTCTTGGCTCTTAAGGTCTTCTAAGTTCAGTGTGTAAACATTCTCTTGCCTATGGGCAGAAAGAATAAATTCCTCCTTGGAATTGTGTACTAAGCACTTGTCATTCCTATAATTCACAAGGTAACCTTAATCACATAATTGACTTATGATAATGAGGTTTTTCTTAAGACTCTTAACAAACAAAACATTTGAAATCAAAGTTTTTCCAAGAATAATGATGTTACCTATACCAATAATTTCTCCCTGAGCATTATCTCTGAAATTTGATTTTCCTCCTTTCATCTTAATAATCTTTTCAAAGTAGTTTTTGTTACCAGTCATATGTCGGTAATATACACTATCTATTTACCATGTATTTTTGTTGGTTCTTTCTCTATTTTCCTGAAAACAAAAGAGTTAGACTTTCGGAACCCAAAATTTCTTGGATCTGGAAATTTTAGAAAGAAAAACATTAGGCACTCACGTTTTCTTAGAAAGATAGGCTTTATGAAATCCTAAAGACTGAGTTTTGTTTAGGGAACAATTTTTTGCCCAGTGTCCACCACACTGACACTTAATGCAGAAAGGAGCACTTTGAGGAACAAAATAATTGTTACTAAAAATTGGTTTTGAACTAGTATAACCAAATCTATAATTATTCCTTAGAGGTCAGATTTGAGAATACATCTTATCAAAATATTCTTTACCTTAGGTAAAGTTTGACAAACACTTCTCAAGGAAAAATTTTCAGATTTCAGTCTGATAACTAAGTTATTTTCTTAAAAAACATTATTTTTAGAACTAGAGTTAGGATTGAAAACATTTTTCTTTGAAATTACATTTTCTAGATCTTTTGAATGTTTATCCTTCTTAGAATTTACTTCCTCAAGGTTTTATGAAATAATTTCAAAATCAAGGGTTTTATTATCAAGATTTTTAGAAAGATCCAATATTTCCTTAGTAAGTATAGAAATCCTAGAATTTTCCTTATCAAGCTTCTTGTTGAATTTACAATTATCATTCTCAAGAAGCTTAGAAATCCTATAAAATTCTTCATAGGAAGGTAAAGTATCATATTCATTAAAAGAATATTCTTCATCCGAAGATTCATAGTATTTATCATTACTATAATTTGCATTCAAATAAACATAGGTCATTGATTCAGAATTGTGTACCTTAGCCATTAATCAATGATTTTCAATAGGTATTCTGGCAATTAAACCAAGATTCTTCTATCCAGAAGATTCGTAATCTAATGATTCATCAGAAGAGTAACCACCACTAGCACTCCAGGTGTCATTATATTTCAAGACTTTCTTAGCTTTATCTTTGTAGTACTTCTTTCTATTTCTCCCAGAATACTTTTCCTTTCTTTATTTTCTCTTAATCATAGGACAATCAGGTTTTATATGTCCAGCTCTCTTGCATTCATAACATGTAACTTCTGAATCATTCTTATCTTTCCTTTATTTATTATTATATCTGTATTGAAAGTTCTTCTGTCTAACTATCTTGTTCATCCTTCAAGCAAGATTGGCTAGTATTTTCTAAAGATTCACTTCCACTAGATTCGGATTGTATAACAACCTTCTTAGATTTGTATCTTGTAACTCTATGAGGAGTCTTTTCTTTCATATGATTTGAAGTTGTAGTAAAAGAAACATTGCCATTCCCATTCTTCTGATTTACATTATCAGAATCTCTCTTCATTCTAGTCTCATGTTGAAGAAGAGTACCAAAAATTTCATCAGGAGTAATCTGAGTAACCTTTCTATTTTCATAAATAGCAGTTCTCTTGGATTCCCACTCATTAGGCATGATGTCTATGATCTTGTCCACAAGATCTTCATCATATAATCATTTCTCACCCATGGATTGTAAACTATTAACGATAGTAATAAATATCTATTTCACCTTATATATGGGTTCTTTATAAGGAAAGAAAAAACCATGATATTTAGCTCTGAGCATGGATCTTCTAGTTTCAATGACTTTTGAAGTTCCAAAGTGTGTAACTTCAAGTTTATTCCAAACACAATTTGCTACTTCAAAAGATGAAATTTGGCTATATATACATCTAGTCATGGAACAAAGCAATGTATTTCGTACCTTATAATTCAGTTGATATTCATGCTTTTCATGATTTGTGAAAGTACTAACCTCCTTGTCAAGAATTTTATATCCTCTAGTAAGTATAACAAAATTTTCTACTCCAGTATTGATAATAAATTTATTCATGCGATCTCTCCAATATTCATAATCATTACCATAAAAAATAGGCGGCCTTGTTGGATTTAGGTTGTTAATGGAACCAACATTGATTCCTGCCATATTAAAGAAAACTGTCTCCACACAAACTTGTTAGTAGTAAGGTTATGTAAACAAGTCAAATATTCCTCAGCAAGGAAAATGCAGAACAATGAGAAATTGAGAAAGGAAAACTTATATGTGAATATAATAATTTCATATACCTCCTATGATACCAATTGTTAGTTTGGTATGTGGAGTATGATATACTCTATAATACCAAATGTAGGATCAAAATAATATAGATACTGAATGAAGTATCTAATAATTCTCAAAATACAAGAGGGGGTGAATTTTATACTTTAAAAAAATCCTTTTGAACTTTTAAATAAGATTATGTTTAACAAGGTTAAACAAGGTAATTCACAAAACCTCTAGTTCTACACACTTTCTAGATTCCAGAAATATGATTTCGAGAAAGTGATTCCGGAAAAGATAGTTCCGGAAAATGAAACTTAATAAAATTTTACAAAGATAAATATTCTACCTAAAAGTGTATAGAATCTTACTAAATTAGAGTATAAAACTATAAGGAAGTATAATATAGTTATACTTTCCTCAACAATCAAAATGCAGCGGAAAACTTGAAACAAACCAAGTAAAAAGTAATAAATCTTTTAACCCAAAGAGAAAGGTATCCAACAACCTTGGATAAAGGTCCCTTGATTTATACTTTCAAGAAATTCTATCTTTCCCACACCAGGGTAAGCCCTCCATACAAAGATCAAAGTCTATCTTGCTATCCCTTCAAGCCCTCGACTTCAAGGTAGTCGGCACCTCTCTCTTCCTCAGCAAGGAAGTCCTTGAACTTTAAGGTAGTCGGCACCTCTGTCTTCCTATCCCCAGAAGTCCTCGAATGTAATCAGCAACATTCAGAGTCGCACAAAGCAAATATGAACAAGAATTTCAGTACACACAAATCATGAAAGTATCTCTCTAGAAATCACTTCAACAGAAAGTAATCTCTAGATTCATAGAACAGTTATCGAGCTCTTTCAAATGAGCTTCTATTTATAGTCACGGCTCCAACGGTCAACTCCTTCCTCCAAAGGTCATATTTTTCCTTGAATTTTAGAGGGACCTGTACACATGTCACTCAAACAACGGTTAGTTAGTAATTGAATGCACGACATCATTTTATAACAAAAACAAGTGTAAGAAAAAATATGGTTACATAACCAAAATCAAATATTCAGAATGTAAGAAAATAAATGTTTGGAGTCTAACCAAAAACACATTCGGTGTCTATAATACAAGGATATTCAGATTCTGTTTTCTAAGGAATTCAGGACCTAAACATTATAGAATTCCGGAGTCTGAATTTCAAAGAAATTCAGAATCTGGATTCACAAGAATTCAGAGTCAGAAATTACAAAGTTCGGAGTCTGAATTCATTAGAATTCGGAGTCTAAACTATAAAAGTCCGGAGTCTGAATTCATTATAATTTGGATTCTGAACTTACAAATTTCAGAGTCTAAATTAATTAGAATTCGGAGTCAGAACTCATAAGAGTTCGAAGTCTCAATTTAGAGAACTTGGATTCAGAACTCATAAGGGTTCGTAGTCGGAATTTAGAGAACTTGGAGCCAGAACTCAGAAGAGCTTGGATTCTAAATTCATAGAACTCGGAGTCAAAACTCAGAAGAGTTCAGAGTCTGAATTCAGAGAACTCGGAGTTAGAATTAGGATCCTAAAAACATAATGTTCTTTATCTAAGTATTATATGATTTCAAGGTTTTAGATATGAAACTGAATTTTACATTTAGACAAGATAATGAAAAATGAAAAACATGGTAAGGATAAATTTCCTTGGGTAAGGAAAATTTTCCTTATGAAAGTAAAACATAGGGTAAAATGAGATTTTCCTTGATATAAGGTGTTTTGGATTTTCAAAACATGAGGATTGGTAAATTCATAATGAAACATTATTGACTCAACAATCTCCCCAAACATGAAGGAATGGAAAAGTCATAAGGAAATATTATTGACTGAAAATTATATAATATATATCATATATATTAATAAAATATATCCTTATTACCATCTATGTAAAGCAGAAATGAAAAATGAATCACATCGCTTCGTGGAGGTGGTAGTCCACACATACGCATGAGCGACGTTATCATTTTCCAATATATTAGTGGGTAAGAAGTAATATATAATATTATAATTAAATAAGAATAAATATATTGTATAAAATTTAAATCCATAATAATACTCACCCATTAAATATGGTGATGGAAAATAAATTGTATCTCTACGTGGAGGCGGTGGTCCACACATATGAACGAATGATACTTCCACTTCACATTTGAGAGAAAACAATGTGAATAATGGTGGTTACATAGTCATAATAAAATTTAAACAAATTAATGATACTGAATTTATGATTTTATAATGATTACCACATATTTATAAGAGGTAAAATAATAAATTATTTGAAATATTTTTGGGTAGGATGATTACCTCTCTATCAGTTGGCCTCTTTCAGATCCTTTATTAAGAATCCTTGTAATGGTATTTTAAAAATAAAAAACAATAATTAATGTAAAGGTAATTTAAAATATAATTGGGTATTTTTTACCTATATCTATCGAAGTGGTGTAAATAAGAGAAGGTAGGGGTGTCCTTTTATAAATGGGGGAGAGAACACAGATGGAATTTCTTAAAATATTAAAATATAATAATTTCATACTCAAGAAGAATGCCTCAAAATGGATATAAATTTTGAATATTTCATATTATGAGGTCTAAATATGTCCATAAAATAGTATTTATACAATTTTAATTGGGAAACATACACTTATCTCTTGGTTTAACCCCCGGTAAACCCGTTTTACCCATAACTATTGTAAGGACCCAACCCCAGTTACCCGGAGTCAGTGCCTTATTTGATTATGTTGGCATACATACAAGGAATATGAATCCTGAAGGACCAAGTAGTTTAGTATTATTGGAAACAAGATATGTACATAAGTTCAAAATTACATTTGGAAAGGAAAAAACACTAATTTATTCCACTAGAGTCATCACGTCTCCAAGATTATACTTGAAAGTCATTCATAAATTACTTCTTCAAGTCCTAAGAAAACGAAACATAATAAAGGGGTGATCTCAAATGCTCAGTAAGATTAATCAATATAGTGGAATATAATATAAACATTAGACATGGTGAATAATTGAAAACACATGCCTTTAATAATAAACTTGAAACACATTATGGCAGGAATATGAGCTGAGTAAATAATGCCATAATAAAACATAATCATGGGTATTCTACTAGTCGAATAACCACATGAAATTTCAATTACTAGCTTCATAATGAGGAAAGTTTATATTCCGGACATTCTGATACATTTTTTCATGGCCGAGGCTGACACGTCTAGTGAATAAGGCCTCGGCCAAAATCCATATCACATGGGAAAGTCCTTGTCTAATTCCACGTCTATTTGTCTCATGAGACCTACCGATGCATCGAAGGGATATAGAGGGCCCCACCCGTCACATAATAAGTCCAATTCATTCCTCATCTGATTGGGGATAAACATAAACAATATGTAAATTCATATTGAAACTATCATATGAAATGTAATTAACTTTCCCCAATTATTGAACATAAACACTAACCATTCGGAATAATATGGTGAATGGTTTTAGGATAGATCATCCACAAAAAATTTAGTCATAAACCATTCAATAAAATATGTTATATGACATCATAAATTATTAACCCCAACAATACATAAGAATCAACAAGAGTGTTTAATCAAACGAGAATTATCTTTTAAAATCATTAAGCAATTCTTATGATAAATACTCTTTTATTTTGAAAAGAAGAGTTCTTTTGGAAAAATCTTTGTATAAAACCAAAAGTAAAGTAATATAGTATTTCATGATAAAATTAGTGTTTCTATAAGGATAGTGGTTTCCAAAAATAGATTATAGCTTTCCCTTGAAAATAGATATGAATTTGAGAAATTTCCTTTTATCGGGATCGTATTTTTGGAAAGCGTTTTGAGAGCTTCTATTAAAACATGTAACAATCCAGAAAATAAGGAAGGATTATGGTTTGTAAACATATATTTGATACTCACATAGAACATATGATGAGTAAATAACAATACATAAGAATTACATCGAGGTAATTAGACAATGAAAGTATCCCGAATGAAAATGGAAGTTCGGGTGGAAAAACCCTTACAACAATGTGATTGGTCGAATCATATGACCAGAAATTAATAAATATCAAGTGAATAATTAAATAAAATGAATATAAAGATAATAATTTTATTATATATCAAATGGCAGTACACATATACCGCATACAAGAAATAAGTGGGGAATAATGAAAATCTCACATAAATGAAAGTGAGATGAGAAACCCCTTACAACTTTGTAATCAAACGACTCGTATGCCCCAAAAATTAATAATATAAAAATTACGTATTTAATACCATGAAGATAAATATATTCATGATATTTGAAATCAATGTTCAGTATACATACACCATAAAAAATTATTAGTAGTGAATATGGAAAATCTCACGAAAATGAAAGTGAGTTGAAGAAACCCTTACAACTTTGTAATCAAACGATTCGTATGCCCCAAAAATTAATAATATAAAAATTATGGATTTAATACCATGAATATAAAGATATTAATGATATGTGAAATCAATGGTTAGTATATATACCCCATACAAAAGTATTAGTAGTGAATATGGAAAATCTCCCGAAAATGAATGTGAGATAAACAAACCCTTACAACTTTGAAATCAAACGATTCGTATGCCCCAAAAATTAAAAATATAAAAATTATGGATTTAATACCATGAAGATAAAGATATTCATGATATGTGAAATCAATGGTCAGTATACATACACCATACAAAATTATTAGTAGTGAATATGGAAAATCTCACGAAAATGAAAGTGAGATGAAGAAACCCTTACAACTTTGTAATCAAACGATTCGTATGCCCCAAAAATTAATAATATAAAAATTATTTATTTAATACCATGAAGATAAATATATTCATGATATTTTAAATCAATGGTCAGTATACATACACCATACAAAAGTATTAGTACTGAATATAGAAAATCTTACGAAAATGAAATGAGATGAAGAAACCATTACAACTTTGTAATCAAACGATTCGTATGCCCCAAAAATTAATAATATAAAAATTATTGATTTAATACCATTAAGATAAAGATATTAATGATATTTGAAATCAATGGTCAGTATATATACCCCATACAAAAGTATTAGTAGTGAATATGGAAAATCTCACGAAAATGAAAGTGTGATGAAGAAACCCTTACAACTTTGCAATCGAACGATTCGTATGCCCCAAAAATTAATAATATAAATATTATGGATTTAATACCATGAAGATAAAGATATTAATGATATGTGAAATCAATGGTCAGTATACATACACCATACAAATTTATTAGTAGTGAATATGGAAAATCTCACGAAAATGAAAGTGAGATGAAGAAACCCTTACCTTAACTCCAAATGTGTTCCTCTCTTGTACTTAAGCTCCTAGAATACGAAATTATACTTGTTAATAACTTATTTCAGAACCTATTAGACATGTATTTAGTTTACCATAATTCTTTTTAGTTCATTTATGTCTTTATTGATAAGTTATTGTATTGAATTTCGTCATTCTGGAATGTTTGTTTCCTTTATTTTCATATTCGGTTCACTTGTTTTTAAATAATGAAGTTCATGTGGAATGGTTATAAATCTACAGGATTGGAATTATATATTATTAATGAACATAAATAATTGATAATGGTCATTTATATCATTTGGTTACATGTAATGAGGATAAATCATTAGATGACAACCACTTCGATTATTCGGCGGTATTTGAAATATTATGAACTAGTTTGGTCATATAACTTAATTATATGTACATATTCTGGTTCCGGAATATTAATTTAGTTATAAAAAATATATTATAGTCTTTTTCAACCATGAATATGGTTTCATGACCACTAATGAAGAAGAAATTGAAGAACGAAACTTCGTCGTCCACGAAGGTTATAAATCGGAACCTCATGGATGTCGATTTTGTTTATAAAATAAAAGGGAGGGAGTAAGAATATTTATGATGGTTATTCTATTAATAAGATATAAATGAATTATATAGATGTTACTGTAGTTATCATGATCATTTGGATAGAGTATGTGAGGAGAGAAAAATAAAAGATATGAAATTGAAAATAAAGAAAAGTTAAGAGATCCCTTATGAAAATTCGGCAGCCTAACGATGTCACTTAAAATTTCATAAAATAAAATGATGAGAAAAAAATGGTATCTCATCATATTGAAATCAATAGGACAGTAAGAAGAATAAATAAAATCAAACCCCAACATATGAGAAAGGAATTTCAAATAACTAACATAAAAGAAGTGTCGACTTAAAGAAGAGAATGAAGGATTCCCTTACCTTGTAGAATAACTCCTAGATCTTGAAGGATGGGACCTTGGGGGATTAGGGACACCTTGGGAGGACTAATAGAGAGTTAAAACCACCAGAGATTCGAGGATGAGGGATTTGTAATGAAAGAAAACGAATGGATGAGTGGGTATTTATAGAAAAAGAGATGTAATTGTTTTATAATTTCAAAGGGGCACCTCATTAGTGGTTTCTGTCAAACCATGGGCTTGCCCATGGTATTTTCCCATGGTTTAAGCCACTTGGGACACCTCATGTCATAAGTTAATATACACAAGTCGACCATACTTATATATTTAATTATTACATCATTATGATGTCATTAATCTACCGAAAACTCAAAACTATATTTTTACTATTCATGAAAAATATCATGTATTTTAGAAAAATCCCAAAAATTCACCCCTACTATTTTTTTACGTGTATAACTAAAAAGTGAAATCCATTTTTCAAAAATAATTTTCTAAATATTATTAATTTAATTTTTAAAGAAATTCATAGTTAATTCAAAAAATAACAATCTTGAAGTGCAATTACTTTTATGTGACATTGAAAAATTAATTAAGATCCCATTATCATATTTCCTTAAAAAATAAAACAATATTATTATTTAATATTCTAGGGTCATATTACTATTCATATTACCATTCATATTACTATTCATAAGGGTATGTTACTATTCACTAAAAATCAAGTTTGTTCTATCAGAGTCCAAATGACTTACTGATCGCAATTGTGTATGTCAGATTTTTGAAATTCACATCATAGGAGTGAAAAAATCTGTTTAACATGGCTAGGTTATAAAAAAGTTTTGTTTTTAGAGACTTAGTGATCTATTCATTCTATAATAAATCTATTTGAAAATTCTTAGGGCGTTACAACTATGATATCAAATTTTTACTGCCTTTACTATTATTTTAGAATAAAAATGAAAGAGGCCTTATCAAAAAAGATTAAATTATTATTAAAAATATTTGATCCATTTTTTCAAATTAAATTGATATAATTGAAGGATTATAATTTAAAATTAAACTCACAAAACATTGTGAAAAATAGTTTTCGAGAAAAAATGTTTTCTTAAGTATAAAAAACATTTTACCAAAATAAAACATGAAATTAATTCAAATAACCTTAATTGGATTTTTAATTATATAAAGAAAAAAATTATTTTAAATCATTTTAAAAAAATGAATCTCTCTCAATAAATTAAATGAAAAAGAATTTTTTGATAAAAATAATATTTTCACTATTCATTGGAAAATGAATCCTTTTATAAAATTTTCAAAAAATAAGCCTAAGATAAATTTGGTATGATGAGTTAAAAAATAAAATACATTTTTTAAAATAAATTTTCTAAATTTTGAAATAATTATTTATTTTATTTTCTCACAAATTAATAAAAACCATTTTTCAGGAAAAATGTATTTTTAAAGTATATAAAAACTTTACTAAAAAATGAGTACTTTATTTATCAATATATTTGTTGAATCTAAAACAATTATACATAATTTTAAAAATATGGTTATTTATATTAAATTAACTAATTGAATGGATATTTTATAACATTATACAATATTATGGTTTATTTAGACTTGGGGTTGTGTGTATCGCAAGCTAATGAGAAAATTAAATTTATTTGGAAATAAATATATCATAAAATCTTAGAGTGTTATATTCAATCCCAATTAAAATTTATTTTTATATTAAATTTATGTCCCTTTGATACAAACAAATTAGTATATATCTATTTAATCATTTCCTTAGGTTCTCAAGTATCTTTATCTAATTTTTGATTCCTCCAAAGAACATTAACCATGATACTAGTCTTATTTTGTACCACTCTTTCTCTAAAATCCAATATTTAAATTAGTTTTTATTTATATTAAAGATCATGATTCAGTGGTAAAACCTCTAATGTTTTTAAATTTTATTTATTATTCAGGTACTTCCTCAATAGAGATATATAGAACACATCATGAACTGGATAGAGGTTCAGTGGAAGTGTCAATTGATAAACTACCATCCTTACTCAACCAAGAATCTCAAAGGGGAAAATATACCTATGGATCAACTTTAACTTATTTTTAAATATAATAACCTTTATACATGGATATATTCAGGGGAATTAAGTCTCCCCAACTGCAAATTTAATGTTTCCCTCATGATTGTCAGTAAAAATTTTAATAGACTCTGAGCTGCCTTGATGTGCTGCTAAATGGCTCTGATTGTCATATTAATTTTCACAGTTACCTTGGTTCCTAATAGTTTATTTATCTAGTTTCATCCCAAAACATTTTATTTATATAATTATATCCAAATATGGCCTTATAAGGAGCCACACAAATATTTTATTCAAAGCTATTATTGTAAGAAAACTGAACTAGAGGAAGGTATTGATCCTAACTAACTTTGAAATCCATGAAACAAGATCTTGAAATATCCTCCTAGGTTAGAGTGGTTATCCCAAACAAACCATCTATATGAGGGTGAAAATAAGTACTAAAATACAACATCGAATCTAGATCACGCTGAATAGTTTTACATATCATCAAGGTAAACATTTTATTTTTATTAGATATAATAAAATGTGATTGTCCATAAAACCTTACCACTTATTTAATGTATATTTTGGAAAGTTGATAAAGAGATAAATCATATCTGATTGAAATGAAGTGTGATGACTTCATAAGGTGATCGACTAAAACCCGAATAGAAATATGGGCTTTAGATGTTTTGCAGATTCTGAAGACAAAATTCATGGTGATGTTTTTGTATTTACAATCTAGTGTGGGTAATGGTTATAATATATCTTTAGACTTCTATCTACCAACCTTAACTTTCTAAAATACTAAGAACCAAGATACATAATATAAGGAATCATTTTTAATCATTATATAATATTTATTTTTATGTCTATATTTTATTTTATTTCATCCAGAATATCTTTTAGGTTTTGAGATTTAGAGGATTAATCCATCACCCCTAAATAAATAAACATTACTTCAAAAAGTGGAAACTTCCGCTTAGTATCCATTCTTCCCACAAAACAAAACATTTATAACATAACAAGTTTTCTTTTCTTGACTTCCCAACTTTCATCTTCACCTCATCCTTGTCCCTACTCAACCTTAAAACCCTATAAAAAACTATCTAAAATGTGGCATGAGAACAAAAATATAAGTAAGGTATATATAAAAATAAATAAATAAAATTTTCAGTTTATGATTACTTAAAAAAGATTTTCATTTTTTAAAATTAAACTTTATACTTAAAATAAACATTTTATTACCCAATAAATCAACATTATACCCAAATACTTTAATAAAAAAGTTTATAACAAATAATAAATGAAAAATAAAATCGTAATGGTTCCTTTGAAATCATGAAAAGACTTATGAACGCCTTTACAAAAAACAGTTATACATTCTACATTTATGAAGTACTAGATGCTTTCCTTTAAACATATAATCACGAGTAATGACATGGGAGAACAACATAATGAACTTGGTATCATATGATCAAGGAAACATAGGGAATGTAGAAACAACAAAAAAACATGATATAATCATAATTCAAGGCAAACTTCCAAGAAAATGTCACATGGTGGACTGAGTAACATAGTGGATTAGGTTTACTCCCTAAATCTCATACATAACGTCTCAAGGGACAAAAGAATTATCCAATGAATTAGTGTGATATCTAGTCTCCCCCATAATAACATGTAAATGATTATGTTTTCCACAAAAAATGAAATCAATCATAAGTAATAGACATAAGGATTACCCGTGGAAATAAAATGGGTGGCATAATCTTATCTCGTATCATAATCAAATGAAATTTCATAATTAAGGCATTTAAGAAATGAACATAGGGTATGTATTACCTTATTAAAAGAAAGAAGAATAATATAGGTATATGTGTGAGAGTAATATATAAAAAATTTAGAATAATTAGAAAACTTTAAATATAGTTATGAAGTGATTTAAAGATAGAATATATAAAAGGGTGGTTTGGAGATATCACTTACCCCCATAACAAAAACATTTACAGATATCAAAGTATTCATTCCATTTAAAACGCAATTTGAAAATACTTTAAAAAAGGGAAATAGGGTTTTTATTTTAATAAAATAATACATATTATAAATAAATCCAAATATCAAATAATGGTTGAGGTGGTAGGAAAATTAATTGATGTTATATTCATTAAAATGAAACATTCCTTTTTTTCTTCTGTAAATATAGTCAAAACATTCCGTACAAAATAAGTATGAAGAATCATTTTTAAAACCTTTTAAAGAAAGTAAAAAAGTGACATAAAATGTTCTTTATAATTAATTTATGTCCATATAAATACATTAATAAAATAATTTTAAGAATATGGGACTGGAAGATCAATATTTAAAAAATAAATGTTTAAAACCATTAAAACAAGGTTTTTAAATTAAGTTCCCCTCACATAAAATATTAAAAAGATTAATTTTAAAAACAATTATAAAGAAAGTAAAATATGGTAAAAATTTACCTTTATAATAAATTTAATCATAAATAAAAAATTTCTTGAAACGATTATAATAAAATCTATTTAAAAGAAAATTATTTAGAAGGGAAACATTAAAAGATGATTTTTTTAATAAATTCACTTACCTTGAGTCTAACTCATCACATATGTTATAAATATTCCTAAATAATATAATTATATTAATAATTTACTTCATTAATAACCTTTTTCAATTTTTTATCCCTTTTATTTTATTTATTATCCACTTATATTTAATAACATAATCGTTCAATCTCATATCAGATGTTTTGATGATATTCGGGTCATAAGTCCAAAATGAATTTGGAGGGTTGAATATGGTAAACGAGGTCATTAATTAATCATATAAAAAATAATTATCATAAAATAGTTATCATTTTTATCTATAAATTTTTCTTTTCAAACCAACCATGAAATATGGTTATGAAAAATGAACTTTGTTGCAATCATGGAGACGATTGGTCGTACGTATGCATGAGTAACCTTTCCATTTTTCAATAATCATTATTGAAAGAATATATGTGTTATTTTATATTTAAATAATTATAATTCTATCATAAATATCATATTATTTCTTTAAATTTACTTATATATACAATCCATGTGATGCGGTAATGAAAAATGAATCACATCACTTCATGGAGGTGATAATCCAAACGTACACAAAAATGACGTTATCAACTTTCAATGAATAAAAAGGTAATAAAATATTGGATATATTAAATTTACATAATGATATATATTTGATTAATATAATATATATAAATTAAATCCATCATAATAAATATTCTTCAGAGGTGATGATGGAAAAAAATTACATCAGTTCGTGAGGGGGTAGTCTGTCGCACACATGGACGATGGTTTTTTTCAATTTGAGGGAAAAGGAGATGAATATAGGTTATTCCACTAACATAATAACAAATTATTATATTAGATATAATTATTTTATTATATCGTCATGTTTTAATAATTTTTTAAGGTGGTGGAAGTAGAAATAAATCAAAAATGATCGGTTAACAATGATACATCTTCTTCGGACCTCTTTAAGTTTACACCAAAATCCTTCCCAGGTGGATTTTATAAAAAAAAGGTTCTCTAGGATGTAGGAAGGTAAGTATTAAAGGTATTTAGTAAGGTATTTTTTGAACCAAAAAACTTTTTTAGTGTGTATAAAAGAGGAGAGTAGGTTCCATTTTATAAGTGAGGGGAGGGGGAAATTTGGAACTTCTTAAAATATTAAATTGATATGAAATAATTTTCATGGAAAAAAACCTCTAAACTGATATAATTAAAATATGTGATGTGTACGGGTAAAAATAATTTCATTATTATAAGAATTTTATAAGTTTATGTTATTTTTACCCTTATCTCTTTGTTTTAACCCGTGTAAACCCTTTTTGACAACTATCATAATAATAATGTTTTTACTCTTTTAGGGTCAAGATAGTTACTCTAAAAGAAAATTTGATAATAAATAGACCTTGTTTTATATTTAAAAAATATACTAGTCACTTGGGAGAAAATATTATTTTTATAAATTATAAATCATTTAATAATACATTATTTTTTATAAGATAAAATTAATGTTATTTTTTTGAACTATTCATCTAATTTGAATTTGAAAACAAAATTATAGAATGTAATTGGAATAAATTACATTAAAACCTATATAAAAATTTTTAGTAATCTAAAAAAATCATGGAACATAATAATTATTTAAAATTTTAATGTGATTAATATTTTTAAAATCATTTATTTTGTTTTAATATTAATTGAATATATATTTTGTGAGTGTTGTGTAGGGATTTAAGGAAATTATATAGTCAATAAAAAATATAAATAAATTAACACCATGAAAAAAAATATTATTCTAAAAATAATCTTTAATATTCATTCACAGCCTATTTTTTTCCTACGTGAACATATAATATAAATTTTAAACCAAGCGAGTGACATTTTATCTTTTTCTTTACTTAAAATATTATATAGTTCACTTTCAAGGAAAACTATCACATAAACAAATAAAAATTGAGACTAATTTGATATGGGTATGAATAAATTCATCCAATATGATTTAATATGAAAATTTCTGGATTTATCAATTAGTTTTAACCTAGGTTAACCTGATTTACCATTTTACCGTGGTGGTAGTTTTTTACTATTTTTAATATTCATTATGACCAAAAATTAAGTTGAAATTATTAAATAATAATAAATATGATTATTCAAAATATGGAATAAATTATACCAAATTAAATCTATATAAGTTTCATAAATTCATTTTATAATTATCTCATAGAGCGTGATGAAAATCAATTTTTTTGAAAAATGCATTTTTCAAGCAATAAATGATCATATATTAACTTGATGACTAGAAATAATCCTTATATGAATTTAAATTAATTTAAATATATATATATATAATATATAAATTTAATTTCAATAATTTTTTTATGGGTTATTTTAATTAATTATAAATAAAATGGTTCATATTTAAATTTAATACTAAATCCAAAAAAAATTGGACTTTAAATTAATTGATTTAATGAAAAGAAATGACAGTATTTAAAAAATCGGTATTTTTCACTATTCCATAAAAAATCAATCATTTTAGAAAAATCCCAAAATTTCACATTATGTTAGTTCTGATATTCTAGTTTAAAAAAATCATCCTATAAAGTATCATTTCTGAAAGTGATTGTAATTAATTTTATTATTTGTTCACAAAAATCAATAAAAACCATTTTTTCGGAAAATATATTTTTAAGGTATAAAATAAAATTTACCAAAAATATACTTTCTTAATATAAAACCTTAATAATTTTTTTAAAATTTTTTTTTCTTATTCCAACTGAAAATTTTAAGGTCTAGGTTATAAATTTCATGTTTAAATAGTAATATTTCAATAGTATATCGTGGTTTGTTTAAACATAGTGTTGTGTGTAATGTAGGATATCAATTTATTTAAATAGAAATATATTCCAAAGTATTATGGTGTTAAATTATACCTCCCTTAAATAAATTACTCCCTCTCAATTTTATCTTAGTAATCAATGGTTAAATATTAGAAAATAACTTTATTGAAAACCCTTATCATACTTAGGTATAATAAAACTTCTTTTAAAAATGGAAAAAAGGGGGAAAATAATGGTTACATAAAGTAAAACATAATTAGGTTACCATGTAAGGAGAACATTCATGGGAAGTTAAAATATAGACATAGTGGAGAAAACAAACACTTGAGGACTAATACAGAGTGATATAGAACATGGTTATAAGAATGATAATGACAACAAAACCATAAATCAAGTAGGGGTGAGGAGACCATCAATTAACCATAAATAAAGGTGAAATTATAACCTTTCTACATCAAGATCCTTTTAACAATTTTAAAGAATTAATTAACCATATATACTAAGAATATATAAGAATATACTTACCTTACAAGTATAATTTCACCTTCTAATCAATTTCCACCACAATTGCACCCTTTTCTCTAAAAGATGATTATTAAAGATGAAATTTTCAGGTTTAAAGTACTAAAATCAACTTCAAATGTATCAAATAATCCACAAAAGGATAAAAATTTATCCCTCATACCTTTAGAAATTAACTAAAAAACCTTTTATCACAAGGAAAGATAATTACCCAAAATAATAACCCTTCATATAAAGAAATAAAACATTAATCTCTAAATACATAACAATAAAACCCAAATTTCAACATATATATATCCTAAAAATTATTCAAAATGTTCCCAACCAAGTCCAACACACAAAAATTTATAAGGATTTGATCACGTATTCTTCCAAGATAAATTTAATGTTTACCTCCAAATAAAATCATTCACTCTTAATATCTCATACCAAAAATATGTATTCCCTAATAATAAAATCTATAAGATATTCATTTATTTGTATAAATAATTTTAATCACTATATAGAAACATTAAAATCATATATTCTTCCAAAAGATAATTCAATGGGTTTGAGATTATATAATTATATATAAAACCTTTCAAATAATTTAAAAACGGATATAAAGTTTCCATTATAATTTATTTATCTCTAAATAATTACATTAATAATATAATTTTTATAATTTTAACATAGAATATAAAAAATTGGAAAATAAATCTTTAAAACATTTAAAATGTGGTTTTTAAAGTAAAGTGACCCTCACGTAAAACCTTAAAATGATTAATTTTTAAAAACATTCTAATGAAATTAAAATATTTTAAAAAATTACCTTTATCATCCATTAAATCTTAAAAAAATTATTTAAAATTTTAGAAGAACATTTACATGGAAGAAAAATAGTTGTAAGGGAAACTTTAAAATATAATTTTTTTTAAACAAAGTCCCTAACCTTGAGTCTGAATCATCATGTACATTCTTTATATTCATTAATAATAAAAATATTTTAATTGTTTAGTTTATTAATAACCTTTTTAAATTTTATTATCTATTTTATTTTATTTATTGTCATATTATATTCAATTACTTAATCATTTAATCTCACATTCGACGTTTTGATGATATTCAGCTCATAATTCGAAAATGAATTTGGAAGGTTGAATATGGTCAATGAGGTCATTATCTAATCATATACAGAATAATAATCATGAAATATTAATAATTTTTATACTTAAATTATACTTTTAAAACCAACCATGAAATATTCTTATGAAAAATGAACTATGTTACAATCGTGGAGATGGTAGCTTTGTATGTACGCATGAGTAAAGTTTCCATTTTTCAACGATCATGGCAGAAAGATGGTAAGTTATATATTAAATTTCAATAATGATAATTCTATCATAAATATAACATTATTTCTTTAAATACACTTATATATACCATCCATGTGATGTGTTAATGAATAATGAAACACATCACTTCGTGGAGGTGGTAATCCGCACATACGCACGAACGACGTCATCATCATTCAATAAGTAGAAAGATAAGAGAATATATAACATATTAATTTTATATAATGATAAATATGTGACTAATATCATATAAATACATTAAATTTTTCATTATAAACTATCATGAGAGGTGATGATGGGAAAAAAATTACATAGATTAGTAAGGTGGCAGTTCGTCAAACACACAAACGATGGCTTCGTAAAATATTTGATGAGAGAGTATATGGATATAGGTTATGAAATTAACATAAAAAAATCTCAGTAAATGGGATATAATGATGTTATTTTATCTGAATGTATGTACAGGATTTTAAGTATGTGGATGAATAAATAAAAAAATCGCACGGTTAAGAATAAAACCTCTTCTTCAAACCACCTCTTTAGGTTTACACCAAAATCCTTCCTTGGATGGTTTTATAATCAAACCAATACCTCTAGGAAATGGTAAGGGAATTACTTAATGGATTTATGGTAGTATTTTATGATCCTAATAGATTTTTAAGTGTGAATAAAATATGATTGGAGGTTCCCTTTTATATGTGAGGAGAGTGGCATGTTTGTAATTTTATAAAATATTAAATTAATATAAATTATTTTTATTTGAAAAAAGTCTCTAAACAGTTATAATTAAAATAAAGGATAATTATGGGTCCAAATATTATAATAAAATAAATTTTTTTCAATTTTATATTATTTTTTTACCCATATCTATTTGTTTTGACCCGCGTTGACCCTTTTTGACAATTACGGTGATAACAAATTTTTTAAACTTTAGAGGTCAAGATAGTTACTACAAAAGAGAAATTGGAAATAAAATAGAAATTTTTTGATAATTTAAATCATATACCAATAACTAGGGTAAGGATTGTATTTTCAGGAATTTTAAATCTTTTAATAAAATATTATTTATTATAAAATAACATTAATGTCATTTTTTGAATTATTCATCTAATTTGACTTTGAAAACAACATGGCTACAAATGAATTATAATATATCCCATTTAAACTTATATAAATTGTTATATTTATCTATGAAATTAATTTAATAAAATTATTATTTAAAATTATTGTACTTTTAATATTTTTAATATTATTTATTTTATTTTTCTATTAGTTGAATAAATATTATGTCATCGTTGCATAAGAGTATAAGTTAATTATATAATCCCTAAAAATATAAATAAATTTCAATCATTAAAATAAATAAATTATTCTTAGGATAAACTTTATTATTCATTAATAACTTATTTTTATCCCTATGTGAATATATAATATAAATTTAAAAGCAAGAGTGTGATATTTTGTCTATTTCATTACTTGAAATATTATACAGGTAATGTTCATGGAAAAGTGACACATAAATAAATAAATATAAAGAATGAGGTGATAAGGTACTAAATACCTACATATAATAAGATTTAATATGAATATTGGTGTCCTTTTCACTTCTTTTTAACCTAGGTTAACCTGATTTTCCCTTTTACCGTGGTGATAAATTTTTAATATTTTCACTATTCATTATGACCAAAAATTAAGTTGAAATTATTAAACAGTATTAATTATTTTAATTAAAAATACTAAATCCATTTAACCAAATTCAATTTCTATAAGTGTCTTAAATTTATTTTAGAATAATCTCGTAAAGTGGGACGAATAAGTGATTTTTCCAGAAAATTCATTTTTTAAGAAAATGATGATCTTATATTAACTCTATTACTTTAAATAATAATTATATGAATTTAAATTCATATAAATATATATATAATATATAAATATAAATTAAATATTTCTTTATTAGGGGTTATTTTAATTAATTTAAATATATAATCTTTATGCACTTAAAAATAGTTTTTAGATAACTATGTTTTCAAGCAAAAAAAAACTTATACCAAAATCATCAAAATCATAGATTAAAATGAAATTAATTATATTATTATAGATAAAATGGTTTATATTTAAATTTAAGACCAAATCAAAAATATAATAATACTTTTAAATTACTTTATTTTAGGATAACTAATGAAAATATTTAAAAAAATCGATAATTTTGACTTTTCAAGTAAAAATCGATCATTTTAGAAAATTCCCAAAATTTCACCCTAAGTTAAATTTGATATACTGATTTAAAAAATTATTTTCATTTTATAAGTTAACATTTCTAAAATTTTCAGAAATTAATTATATTTTTTATTCACAAAAATCAGTAAAACTCATTTTTGAAGAAAAAATGTATTTTTAAAATATATACCGGCTTTACTAAAAATATAATTGATTCATATAAAATCTTAATAAATTTTTTAAAAAAATATATTCCTATTATTATCATAAATTTAAATTGATAGGTTATAACGATAATGTTAAAATAATAATATTTTAATATTATATCGCAATTCATATAAACTCGGTGTTGTGTGTAACGCAAGCTATCAATTTATTTAAGGAGAAATATATTCTAAAATATCAGGGTGATACACATACTATGAAATATATATTTTCATGTTTTCCCACTATAAATATTATTTTATATATCTATATATCTTTTTAACTTCCAAGATGAATAGATAATTAAGAACTATGACCTTCATCCAAGAGCCCCTTCTTCAAAACTAGTATGGATGGAATACATACACGGTTCCTAAACCTTATCATTCCAACACAACAAGGTTGAACTTAGGAACATTTTTCCCTTAATTTTTTAGCTCCACGTCATTCTAATTTTCCTATTTAATATTAACTTTGATGGATGGTTGAACACACATTTTATCAAGGTAATATTTCTCCCCTTCCTTCAATATTTCAAGGTATATCTTTTTAAAATCCAGAAATATTGGATTTGCGATCCTCATCAAACATAATCTTGAATAATCCTTCTCAATTAGAGCATATTCCACCTTGTTCACCTTACCAAGGTAGTAATTGATTGATAAGTCATAATCTTTAATCAACTCCAACTATATTTCCTAGATAATATTCAACTCTTTCTAAGTGAATATATACTTTAAAGAATTTTGATCAATTTATATGTCACACCATTCTCCATAAAGATAATGCCTATATATATTTAATGAAAAAATTATCATGGCTAAATCTAAATCATGATTTGGGTTATATTTATCATGATACTTTAATTTTCATGAGGCATAAGCTATAACTATAGCATTATGCATGATAATGAATATAATCCCTTCTTTGATACATCATTATAGATCACTAACCCTTCCCCACTATAGGGTAATGTGAGAACAGGTGTGCTGACTAATATTCTCTTAATTTACTGGAAATTTTCCTCACATTTATCTATCTAATGGAAAAAGTATCACTTCCCAGAAAATGTGGTGAGTGGATTATGAATCCATGATAACTTTTCAATAAATAATCGATAATATCTAGCCAAATAAAGGAAACAAAGAATCTTAGCTATAGTGCTTGGCTTGGGCCAATGTTTAATAACTTTTATCTTTGATAGATCTATATATATACCCTTGCTTAAGATTATATATCCCAATAATAAAACATTTTATAACCAATATTCATACTTGGTAAATGTTTTATATAGCTTCTCCTTCCTTAAGCTCTTCATTACAATCCTCAAGTGACCTTTTTTACTCTACCTTTATCTTGGAATATATAAGAATATCATATATAAATACTACCACAAACTAATCAAGGTAATATATGAAGACTCTATTAATTATATCCATGGTGATAACATGAGAATTATTAATACCAAATGAAATCACTATAAATTCATAGTGTCCATAACTCGTATGAAATGTCGTCTTGGGTATATCTTTACTTTTGAACCTTAATTGATAGTATCTCATTTGAAGATAAATCATAGAAAAATATTTATATCCTAGTTATTGACCGAAAAAATAGTAAATATGGGGTAGATGATACTTATTAATAAATATGATATTGTTAAGTTTCCATTAATCAATGTAGAGTCATCTTGATTCATCATTCATCTTAACAAAAATAAATATGTGCACCCTAAGGTGACACACTTGGATTAATGAATCCCTTGTCAATATCCTCCTAGATTTTCTTTTTCAAGTCATATAAATCAATTAGGTATATTCTATATGGATACTTTGAAATAGGTGTAGCACTGGGTATGATTTATATTGAAAACTTGACTTCATGATTTAGAAGAATATAAGGAAAATATTCTCTAAAAACATAAACAAACTATTATAAAATATGTATATATATGATGTTGGATTTCTATATAAACATATTAGATAAATAACCATTTTTATAAAGAATCAAGACCCAAAATATTGATTAAATTTCCATCAGAAGTACATTTTTATCATCTCACTGATAGAAAATCATAGGTTGGTTAGTAATATAAAATGTGACTTCCCTTCCTCAATAATTTATGTAGAAATATGTAAATAAATCCAATATATTCCAAATATGACATCAAATTTAACTAGAGGGAGAATAATGAGATTTTATGGTAGCACATTCCCACAAACTTCAATCGTATAAGAATCATATACTTGAGATACGTTCATCATACCATTAGGGGATTTCACTATTAACTCAATATCCTTTAATTGAGGTTTTAAATTGACATTCCTTGTGACTTCTTCTAATAAAAATAAATTCATATAAATATAATCAAATAGGGTACACCAATATTTTATCATACCTATAACCACCATAAATTTTGTTGGGACCAAGTTGGTAAGAAGTTGTTTCTTGGAAGATGGAGGAAGTTTTTCCTGTAAGTATTGTCTTTTTTTGTAAAAGAGAAATAAATCACCTCACTCTGAAAAAGTTGGTTATTATAATCAAAATCATAATCAAGAATATTGTACATACAATACTTAAGAAACCCCAATAGTTCATAAAGAAGTTTTCTGGAATAAAAGCTTCATCAGACTCACCTTGGATCTGAAATGAAAGGCTGAATCAAAATGAGGAAAAGTATCAGAGTCTAAATGGATTTGATGAAAACCTAAAAATTATTTTCTAATCTTAGAGTTCTCATAAATCATAAGTTTTCTAAAAAAAACTTTTGATGGTACACTCAATAAAGAAAGGGGTATAACAAGTACTTCCAATCAAATTGAAGTTTGGTTGGAAGTAAATAAGATGTTGGAAGGAAGGGAAGCTACAATACATTCCATTACTAGTCATATGATTCTATACCAATATTAAAAATTATTAATGTCATGAGGAATTCATGATACAATCTAAAATTTTTATAATAATAAACTTTGTGAAGAAAAATCTTTCCGATCTTATTTAATCGATGTGAGGTCATAAGAAGTAGAATTGTTTGTACGATTAGAAGTTTTATTCATAATGTGAGAAGACAAAGATGTTGGATTTCAGTCAAACTAATAATCTATAAGATACAAATATACAATGAAATATATTGGTAAGTAAATATTTTATTGTTGACATTGATCCTTTTGATATAGTTTACACCAATCATCAAAGTAATCCTGACATAGATCCATCAGATAGAGTGATGGTTGCAAAAGTTAATCGAAGGTAGATTTTTCTTGGGGGAGTTGTTATGACCAGTGAAAAAATAGAAGGTATAAGTTTTTGGTACTTATACAAAATGGGATCAGAGATCGATCAATAATATAGTCAACCATTTTCATCAGAAAGATCTATTTTGTTTTCAATTGGTTTAATATAAAAATAATAGATTTTATGGGCTTTTATCATTTGGGACAAGAGATATCATAAAACATTTGGTTCCAAATATAAGACTTAATGTGACACAAATACATTATATGAAATTGACAAAGATAACCTAGGAGCGGGCTAACACATATAAAAGTCATTAGATGCAATACATCATAAAATTAAGGATCAATAGTCTGAGGAAAAAAATAATATTATACTTATTTGAAGAGTTTTGTAAGAGTGTCATCAAAGGGGGTATGAAAATTTATTTGAAGAGTTTGAGGTTGGTGTTGAATAGTTGTTTAGGAATTGAATAAATCTTTATAATGTTCGATTGTGTGTATATAAAATAAAGATAATAGAATTATAAAAGTAGAAATAATTTTTATGGAATAATGGTATCAATGTTCTATATATAACCATTAGTTTGGAGCAAAAAAATGAGTTTTTTCGTTTAATATGTTTGGAGAAATGTAATGAAAAATTTGTTATTACACATATGTCTTCATCATAATGAAGAAATTGGAATGAAAATTGGAATTAGACTAAATAATGTTTAAGAATCCTTAAGTTTGATGAAGTTGTGAGAAGATGTGAGAATGTTTGAGAATAAATGAGATGAGTTGAGGAGTGTTGAATAAGTTAAATATGTATCTGAAATATAAGGCAAATTTAAGTTTTGGTAAATTTATTTAAGCAAAAAAAAATTTTAGAATCCTGCCTAACCCATTTTTTCCACACTAATAATAGGAGGATAGTACATTGTACTTTCTAAAACGTTTACTATTTATAGGTGAAGATAGAAGGTAGAGTATAGAAATATTTTAGAGATAAGAAGTTTCTGGATTGAGAATTCATGAGAAAGTTTTCCAAACAGAATATGAATAATAAGGAAGATTGTATTCAGAAAGTTATCAGACTGGACTGGGTTATCTAACTGGGAAACTAAACTAAGATTTCCAAACTAAGGAAGAAGCAGCCTAAAATTATTTTAGTGGTATTTTGGAATAAATAGATTTTGAGACTAAGGAATCAGACTGAGGAATCGGATTAAGTATCATTACGAAGTCCTGAGAAGTTCTTACCTACTGTTGGGTAGGAACGTGAAAAAATTATTTGAATATTATATTTATGAAAATTGACAAGGTATCACAGTAACATGTTTTAAAGTAATTGGATAAATTTTATTAACTTGTTACACAAATTTTTATGACATCATTTTGTGCTACTTAAACCACACGAACTGTTGTATTGAACATAGTGCTACACAAGTGTAAGGGAATATTATACTTGTTTTATTCATATAAAAGGATTATTTTCTAGTGGATTTTGTGGTATTTGATTTTTTTAAACCATACCAAGGACATATATACTCTTTTTGAGTAGCGAACCTTGTAAATTCTTATATTCTTATGGTTTTGTTATTGTTTTGTTTTCAAAAAAGTGATAACTCTTTAACATGAGGTGAAATTTTTATTAAAAATAAGTAATATTAAAAGAAAAATATATCACTGGTTCACCCCCTCCCCATCTTAGTGATACATTGATATTGGCTGGGAAATCTAAACTTTGTCAGTTTATCTTCAATCCCTTAGTAAAACCAAAATGGTAAGCATTATCGTTAATTATATTTGATCAGAGTTATCAATCATGAAAATTCACTCATAGGATTTCTAAATCATGACACCTTCTTTTAAATCTACAAAACCTTAGGTATGACCTAGTTCATTCATGGTAATTATCTATTCAAATCCTTCATAATGGTTCATAAATGAAATTTTAATTATCCCAAGCATATCCCCCAAGAATATCAAACTAGGTGCATAGTAAGGTCACAATCGTCATACACTAGAATTATGGATGAGATATACTCGATCAAATTTTTTATATTATTACCCCTATATTCATTTGTGTCAAACCCACATCCAATTTAAGTATCCAAAAAAATTTGTTTTGTTAGGAAAAACATGCTCCATTATTTACCATTACTTAGGGTGTTCTCTTATAAATGGGATTATCCTAAGGGTTATCATGAAATTTTTCTCATCCAAGTTTATAAAGGTATGTAATCCTTACTCTGATACCAACTATAGTGACCCATAATTTTCATATATAGTTATTACATCTTATAACATGAATATTCATTACACAACATTATGATTCATGCTAGAATCGTAAAGGTCTAGTGTCTTTAGAAACTTAGATACATACAAAACTTATTCCTAAGAGATCTACATTATCTCCCACTAAGTTATTCATAATTATCACCCTTCTTCTACATATCATACTTAAAACAAATATTTATAACCTAGGGAAATAAGCACAACGAAGGGTGAACTCAGATGTTCGGTAAGGGTAAGAAAAGGATATATCATTGACCATATAATAATAGCATGAGAAATAGGGTATGATAACATGAGCATAAAATTTAAAAACTATACCCATCATATCATAGATCATAATCTTGATTCATGGAATAAATATGGATAGTTTATAAGACATGGATCTTAAATGAATCAAAGAACATTATCCATGAGAACATAACATTAGCATAAGACATAATTTTTTGGAATACAAATAACTATATAAAATTATTTCCTTAGTCAAGGATCATTTCTAAAACTATCATAGTGAATTAGTCTCACTCTCCACTCCATTATATCCTTAGTCAAGGTTCACTCCCATGAAAATCTTAGCTGATAGATTCCCTTACTAAATTAGGTTTACTCCCCATTCTATCCCTTAATATCTCATAAGGTATCCAACTTTACCCAATGAATTAGATAGATATAAAATTTTGGTCCCACCCATAACATAATCATAATAGATTTATATTGGTTCCACAAGATCATAAATTATTCATCATATATCATAACATGTGGAAGGAAAATGGGTTTTATAAATATTTAAACCTTTCATCATAACATAACCCATGGAAAAAAATAATTTTCATAAACATCTCATCATCATCATAATAAAACATCTATATAATGAATAGGATGGTCTCCCTGGATCATATCTCTAATAAATAATATGTAACATCAAAGGATGTTATCATAAATGAAAATTCCTTTAAAATATCACTAGAATATTTCTTGAGGAATATACTCATTTCATTTTATAATAAAATATTTAATATAAAAAAATTCACAAATATTAAGGAAAATAGTTTCTTTGAAGATAAAATTTGATAATTATAAATGAATCTTTAAATTATTTAGTATTTATGATAGTAGTAAATTATCTTCACGTCATGTATGTAAAAAAATATTCCTTTTATATTTTCATTAAAAATTAAAAAGTAATTTGATCAGAAAATGACAAGAAGATTAATTTTAAATAATTATGTAAAAATTAAAACATGGTTAATATGACTTTAAACATTCATAGTATATTATTAAAAACATTATTGAAAAAAAAATTAAATAAAACATGGACCTAGAAGAAAATGAATTTTCGACGAAAGAGAGGAATAAATTTGGTTTTACTTAAAAACATTCTATATGTATCTTGAGTTATTAAAGATATAAAAATGAAATGAAATCATTTAAAATATTTTATTAACTACAAGAGAATAAAATTTCATCATCATAAACTTTATTATAAAGAATCCTAATAAACAAGTAGATTATAACATTAATCCCTTACCACTTTTGTAACGTTTGAAACAAAATATCATGAAAGAGAGAAACTAAGATGAATATTTAATTACTCATAATTCTCATGAGAATAATCATAAAATAAATTCACTTTTAATATATACACCTCATAAAATAAATAAGTGGTGAATATGGCATGTGTCTCATCGAAATAAAAGTGAGATGAAAATCCCTTGCATGGAGTTTTACTTTATTTGAATGTGCTCTAAAATCCTATATAAAAAAATTAACTTTATTATAATTAAATTAATGAATCATATAAATAATTATAATATCATATATTTTCCACTTATAATATTTCAACACCCATTTATTAATAATTCCTTAGTTAAATCATTATTTTTTGTGTTAACTATTTTTTTCATGAGAATTTTGGTTCGATGGTTCTCATCCTTGAACTTTGATAATGTATCAACAATATATAGAATTTTAATGATGATATAAATATTGTATATATTTATTATATATATATATAATCATCTATAAAATGTATATATATATTAATAAATTACACTATTCATTGAGACGATAGGTCGTACGTATGCATGAACGCTGTTTTCACTTTTTGAAGGATGTAATGAAAAAGGTAAATAATAATTAAAATTTTAAGAATAATTATTATATCATATATATCATATATATTCTTTCAATATAACCTTATTATCATCCATGTAAATTTAAATTTAAAAACCAATCACATCGCTTTGTGGAGGTGTAAGTCCACACATATGTACGAGTGACGTTATCATTTTCCAGCGGATTGGAAGGTAAGCAGGTAGATATGATATTATAATTAAATTATAATAATTATTTAATAAATATCATGTGTAAAAATTAATCAATACTAGTACCCATTCATGAAAGTGAGTGATGGAAAATGAAATATAATGCTATGTAGAGTTGGTAGTCCACACATACACACAAGTGATGCTTTCACTTCCCATTTGATAAAAAAGATGGTGAATAATGTTGGTTACATAATCATAATAAAATTTTAGTATATTTATGATATTGAAGTTATTATTTTATTGTGAATACCATAGTTTTATAGGAGGTAAAAAAAGAAATAATTTGAAATAGGTCAGGTTGGATGATTACCACTCCTTCGATTGGCCTTCTTTAGATCCTTTATTAAGGATATTTGGAATGGTATTTTAAGAATAAAATAACATATAATTAATTTATATGGAAGTTTATAAGATTAATGGGAAGTGTTTGGTGAATAAATATGGCTCAAAGTGGTTTAAATAATAGAATGTAGGGTGTCCTTTTATAAGTGGTGGAGTGGACACACTTAAAATTTCTTAAAAGATTAAAATATAATAATGTCATACTCAATACAAATGATTCCTAATGGATATAAATTTTAAATTTGGGATATTATGAGGTATAAATATTCCAATAAAATATTATTTATACAATTTTAATTAGAAAACATACCCTTATCTCTAGGTTAAACCCCTCCTGGTAAACCTGTTTTAACCTTAATTGTGTTAACAAATTTTTATTATTTTTACTTTTCATTTTGAAAAAAAATGAAAGTGGAATTATTAAAAATAAGGAATAAATTATATCAAATTCATTTCACATAATTGGTAGATGTTAATTTATAATTAAACCCACAAAACATGATGAAAACTAGTTTTCTCAAAAAAATGTTTTCTTTAGTGTAAAAATTTTTATAACAAAATCCAAAATAAAATTGAATCTAATGACCTTCAAAAGATTATTAATATAATAAATAAACTAATGTTACTTTTATATTATTATAAAACAAAATTAAACTTTGTAAATTATTGAAATGAAAATACAGTTTTTAATAGAAATCGGCATTCTTAACTATTCATTGAAAAATCATTCTTCTCATAAAATTCTCAAAAATTCACTCTAAGATAATTTTGAAATTATAAATTCAAAAATTAAGTTACTTTTTTAAAATAAATTTAATAATAGTGGAAAAATTAACTATATTTTGTTCTCATAACAATAAATAAAAACTATTTTAAAGAAAAAAATGTATTTTTAAAAGGACATGGTGACTATACTAGAAATTGAGTACTTTATTTATAAATATATTTTCATTATCTAAAAACATTATACATAATTTTAAAAATTTTGTTATTATTATTGACTCTTCCAATTTAAAAGATAGGTTATAATAGTATACTATAATATGGTTCATTAATACTTAGGTTTGTTTGTATTGCAAGGTATTGAAGAAGTTAAATTTATTTAAAGAGAAATATATCATAAAAAATTAGTGTGTTACATAATGAATTTCTAAAAGGTTTACATTAAGGTATATTAATTCGTATATTTATGTGAAGATTTGATGAAAAGGTAAATTTTGAATTACCTTCATATAAGAGGCATTACATATAAGTAATATCATGTGGAACTCTTTATATCATGCACTGCATAAAGGTCATGGAATTATACACTTATATAAACTATCGACGTAAGTGTAAGAGAAATTGTTCTAAAATATTTTTAATGAAATTTTATTTTTTTAAAAAGTATATAAATTTTTTATAAATCATTGTAAAAATTATTTTGTGATATTTTAATTTACAGGGAATTTATAAATTAAATAATTAATTATAAAAGGTTTCTAATTAATTAAATTAATGTTTATAAAATTATAATATTTCCAAGTATTAAATTTAAATATTTGAAATAATTTCTAAAAAATTATATGGAATTAAATATGATATATAAATAAAAAATATTTAGAAACAATGAGAAATGATTTATAAAGGGTTATAAATTATGAAATAAGGTTAAAATAAAAAATGTTTATATTTAAATTATGAATTTTCATAATTAATTATTTTTAATAGTTCAAATTAAAGGGGATTTATTTGGATATTATTTAATCCACATTAAAAGTGTTTTTATGAATTATATGATCATGGTTTGAATAATGTTAAGTATATGATATTAAATTATGTTTACATAATAGATGTTGAATTGTAAATGGTTTATAATTTATAAAATATCATATATTTAAAATGGAAATTCCATATAATGGTAAATATGAAAGAGTTCATATTGAAATGAATATAAAGGTTTTATATTCACTATTATAGAATGTCTATAATGTTAAAACTAAACATTATAAAAAATTATAATTGGATTTTATTTGTGAATTGGTCAAAAATTATTTTCTCAATTTTAAATATTAGAATCATTAATTTTTTTAAAAGGTTTTTCCTATTGTATTAATGGTTATATATTTTTTATATAATTAATTATGAATGAATTATTTTAAATATTAAACTAATTATATGATATATATCCTTTCATTACATGTTAGTTATGTTAATGAATTTATTTTTTCATTTACCTTGACCTCAATTTCTAATATGGGTTATAAGCTTGAATTTAAATGTTGAATATAGTTTTTTCATATAAAGTGTTATATTTATGATTAATTTGGTTCTATATTGAGAAAATTATCCTTGGGTAGAGATACTTGGGGTCAGGCTACCATCCTTTTTGGAGGATTTTTCCTTGTCTAGGACGGTGAATGGGGTTTGTTATTTGTAATTTTGGTCCTACTCATTAGGAAATTTATGATATCATATAACTATAAACTTTTAAATGAATTTTTCATGCACCTTAACATATAATTCATTCAAATATGTATGAATATACTTGAATTCTACTTTTGGGTGAGTAACAAAAACCTATAGATTGTGTAAACAGTTATACATCAATATGGTTTGAACATATTTGTTTTGTGGAGGGAAACAAATTACTATAAGCATACATATATAAAAGGTAATTAAAAAAGATAATATAGAGAGATTAAAATACCCCTAAAAATACTAAGTGTTGTATTCCTTCTAAAATATCCCTTTTCAAGACCTTGATCTTCCAATCGAGTAAATTATTTTGTAGTAGGTTACCCATGGATTATCTTATTTAAGGAAAGAAAGTAATGGGTGAAACTAGATCATCCTTGAATATGTTCTTCCATAGAAGGGTTCTTTTGTATTTATTTTTTTTAATCAATTTTTTATGTTTTTTTGGGTAACATTGTGACACACATGGTGTCAATAAATCATGTTTAACTCATTCATTGATCATTGGGTGGTGTCCCCTAGTTTTTTGTGTGTCATGTGAGGGTTTTTAGGAAATTTTTAAGCTCACTCGGTTTTTCCACGTCTTTTAAAAACCATTAAATACTCACATATAGGTCAAAATATGTTTTTGGTATAGTTATCATGGATTTCACATGGCTTACTAAAATATGCATCAAAGCCATGCAACCCATTAAAACCTAAATAATTCTTATTTTAAAAACCAGATTTAAGTGATTCCACCTCCCATACTTCCCCTGTCATATGGGTATTGACCAGATGGAACCTCCCACCCCCTTCTTTCTCTTTTATCGTGGTATAATTTTTGGGTGATGTCTCACTAATGGTTATTGATTATTCGGAATTTCTTCAACAAATATTTCCCTTTCCCATTCTCCTCTCTTCTCCTCCTAGGTTTCTTCATTTATATTTATTTTTCCCCAACCTTATAGACCACATTGGTTGATTTTAATATATATTTTTGTCTTAATTTAGGATTTTGGTTTCTAAAGGTTGTGAGTCATCTCTTGAGGCATGTTCTGGTGGATCTCATAGAAGGCGACATGGTTATGACGATTAAGGTATGTGTTTCCATTACATTTACTTTTATTAAAGGGTTCCATCATTAATTGATATTTTAAAAGTATTTTAGAACTAAATTAATGATTTATAAGATACCTAGTTTTGTTTTATCAAAGTTATTCCATGTTGTGTTGCTTTTTATTTTTTAAAAGATGGGTAAATTACGTAGTTCAATGTAACTTTTATTTTAAGTGGTATTTTATACATTCACAGTGATTAATAAAATTTCATTGGTAGTTTTGAATAATAAAAGTGATTGTTCTATGGTTATTTTAACCAATTAGGTTATATAAAGGGATTTTTTTCAAAAAGGGTTTTAATTATTTTAATAGGTTCCCATGGTTTTAAAATAATATTCTTTTTTTATAAAGGGGTTTCTATTACTTTTGTAAAGGGGTCCCCTAATTTTAATGAAACCATCTTATCTAAGAATGGGGTGTATTGATTTTAAATTCTTTTAAAGTATTTAAAACATGTTGTTTATCCTATTAAGTTATTCGTATTAAATTTAAGGCATTAATTTTTTGAGAATGTTTATGATTTTTTGGGGTTTTTGTGTTTCTATAAGTTACCTTGTTTTAAAAGGTTATTTGAAATATGATTTATAAATTGGTTTCTTTGATTATAATTTAGTTTTTTGTGTGATTTACCTTAGGTTGTATTTGGATTAAAAATGGTTTTTAAAGTGGATTCCCAAGACACATAATCTTTATGTATGAAGGGAATGCTTGATTGGCACCTTATGTGATTATATTTATTGTATTATTTTTTACACCATAGTTGAACCCCATTGGCAACTATCATTTATAATTGTGAGAATGTGACTAATTAAATGAATTATGAATCATGTTTTAATGTTTATTTTTTGGGATCTTTATCTAAGGGGTTGTGTTATAGGTGGGATGCCAATTTGATTTCTATGTTATCTTGCCTTTGGGTGTAATGCATGTCACATGATGATCTGGATTGTTAATAACCACCTCTTTTATTCATGATATGATAAACCCAGGACACTAAGTTGAAACTTCAAGGATTTTTCCATACTAGTCGAGGGTGATACCTAGTCCAGAAACTTAGTTGAATGTAATACTGGGCTAGGGGTGTGTTACCGATGAGGCTAGTGCGAGAAAGATTTAGATGATGAGTTGTGTGACCATTAACCTGTCGGCAATTGGTTCAGCATTTTCACATCGAGAAACTTATTCAATTAGTCCCTATAGTTTTTCCTTATGATATATATTCTATGTTGTGCATATTCATTGATGTTTTCATATGAGTTTCCACATCTTATTATGTTTCTACCTCGATGACTTGAGTATTTTTGATGGAGCATCATGTGGATGAGGCATACATTATGTGATTATTATAATTCATTTATAACTTAAAGTATTTTTATTTTATTATTAAAATACCTTGATTCCTTGCACTTTTTTTGAGAACTGTGTTTGATTTATATATTTAAAAAGGGAAATAGGAGGAAATTTTCAAATATAGTCTGTTTTTAAAATGACACTGAAATTTATTTAAACCATGTGAGGATCTATTTTCAAAAGTAATTCCTGAAATGAAAATAGATGGCTTAAACTAATTATTTAAAAGTGAATTTTTTAAAGATAAATGGTTTTGTAATTATAATGATTTTTTTCCATAATTTATCCTTGTTTCATTTTTTACAAATGAGGTGCTTTGTGAAATTATATATAGTATAAATTTTTTTACTTCTATTTTATATAAAGAAAATTAAAAATTATTTTTCTACAATTTATTTTCAAACTAGTGGACTTGGTTTCCTTAAAAATGGAATGTAATAGACTAAAGGTGGTATCTAACTAGCCTTTGTATCACACCCTCCATATTCACTTTGGTGGGTATGTAATATTAATGTATTTTTTAGGTTCCATGGTTATGTGTTGCATAATAGTTTTGTAATAATCTCTGTTGGGAAGTGGGTGTGGTTGGGTTATGGTGATGACTTGAGAGTCACATGGAGATGTAGGGGTTGTTTCCCATTTATTTTGACCTATTTTAGGTTGTGTGATGAATCAACCTTTTTTTCCACATGAATTTATTTCAGTTTAGTTTTGATTCCTTATTTTGAAAATGTAAAATTTTTCTGAAAATGGTTTCATTTATGGAAAATGTTTTATAAAATACTTGGTTATTATTTATGCTTATCACTTGTTTGATTGGGGTAGTTTTATTTTTTCTTATTTATTTTGGCATGGTTTTAAAATGTAAGAAGACCTCATGCTAGGTTTCTAATTGGAGACTTTGTTGATTATAGTTTTAATGAGGGTGAAATCATTCCTGATTGTTGTACTGTGATACAATAGTGTTTATCTCAATCCTAGGGTGATTAGAAACACACCTCGAGCCTTATGTAGGATTGAACTAGGTGATTTGTTAGGTAAACTCAGGTTGGGTCAATATAAAATCATACCATATAACTCTTTTTATTTTTTGGTTGATGGTAGATAGAAGTTAAGACCATTGTAACTTGGGTGGTAGGTCTGGGGAAGTTCTAGTACAGCTCTTCCTTATGTCAAATCTCAAGTATCCATGGGTTATTGGTAGTTTTATCTTGAGTTTGTGTTTTAATGGTTCTTTTTTCTTGATATATTTTGATTTTTTTGTTTCTAATATGAGTTTTATGAAGATCACAAGATATATCTTGGGAAAATTCTCATTTTAGAGTTAAACTAAAGTAAATAAAAGGGTTTCATGTTCAAGGTGTATATTTTTTTAAACTTTGTATAGCCCGTGCAAACGGTTTTAAACAATTATAGTGGAAATTTTATGTTTGGTGCATGATCTAACTAGTCATGAGGAAAACCCATGTGTATTGGAGAAAGTTAGGAATTATTGTTATTTTTCATCATTTGTTACTTTAATCCCCTATTATGTTTCATATGGTTTTTTATGAAACCATTAAATCAATGTATCATGATTTGGTAATTAACTTTGTTTTTAAAACCTTATTTAGGTTCTTGAGTTGTTTTTTGAATACTTTTTAAACTCTAAAAAATAATTTTTTAGGATTATGGTGATTTTCAAGGAAATAATTTTATGGGTTTGAATTGGTGAAATTCTTGAAACGATTCTTTCATGTACAGTTTAAAATGAAATTGGTGGTAAAGAAATGGGTTATTTTATTATTCATCTTTAATGATTTCAAGGATTTTTATAAACCTGTATTTTTTTAAATAAAAAGATTATCAAGTTAGGAATCTTTGAAATGAGATTTAAAAGAGAGTTTTGTAATCTTGTTTCCGCTGATTTGGGATTTTGTATCCCTTATGATGGGATTTGGGCAGATTTGATAATGTGTTGTGTTCTAGTAATGTTTTAAAATTTGGCCCCCAGAAAAGAGTCAACAATTTTAAAGGGAAATCTCTATGATGGTTTTTATGTTTATATAGAAGTAGCATTTCTAGTCTCAGACTCTGTTAGACTCATGATGGAATGGTGGAGCTTATTTCTCCTTGGATTGTGGATCACATTTGAGAGTTTCTAAATCAGTGTCTTCTAATGGTTATTGATTATCAAGGTTCCCAAGAGGTGATGGAGTGTCTCACTAAGGTTGAGGATATATTAGAGTCTCTAGGATCACCATAGTCCTATATGGTGGTGTGAACTTGTCTTTTATTTTAAGGGTTGTATTTAGATTGATAGAAGCACTCTATCCATGCTCACCTGTTTTATTCATTGTCTTATAGATATTTCAAGGTCAACTTAATTCAATGGTTTTGTCCGGAGAATATAAAAATTTATAAGGTGGTGGAATTCATGAGGGTCTATCATTGTGAGAATTCATTTAAAGACTATATTGATAATTTCACTACATGTTCCTTTCTCTATCAAGTTGGTTGTTTATGATTTGAAGAAGGTGTAGTTCTTTTCCATACATCTTCATCCGGATCTTGAGTCTATGGTTTTTCATTCTGGTCTAACTACCATCAAGGAATTGATTTTCAAGGCTATTGACATTGTGGTAATATTAAACTTAGGGCAGGAAATGCTTTGATGTCATCTGGTGTTAGGAAGATTGATTTGGTTAGCAAGAAGTAGAATCAAGTTGTGTTTTATTAAGGTAGGAATTTAGAGCATGTTAGGACTTTCTACCTGAAGGCTCTGAGGAATTATCATCGGTGTGGCCATATTATTCATCTTCAAAGGTTTTGTGAGCCAATATGACATAAGAAGAAGAAGTATCAGACACATAATTTTTCAAAATAGTGATATGAAGTGTCACTTCCACTTTGAGAGTCAAAAGTTAATTTGTGTTTTTTGGACCATTTTATTTTTTAATATTGCTTTTTTATAATTTTTCCATCTTTATTTTGTATACCCTACATTTTGTGTTGTAATGAATGAAAGATATTTGGTCTCATATTCATATATCTTATTTGATCATGCCTTTTTTATTTTTATACTCGTTTTCCTTATGCATGGTGTTGACTATGTTTTGAGTTTGGTTTGTTGAATTTCATGGGAATTACTTGGGTGTGAGCTAGGGTATCTAGGGTAATCTTTTGGTTTTCCTATAGATTATGATAGATATTGAGATGAAACTTCATTTTGCAATCACCATAGTTAGGTATTCCAAAAGTTATACCCTGAGTTATCGTTAATGTAGTTACATGACCTGAATTCATGACCATGTCATTCCATATTAAGGAATATTTATGTTGGGAGTGTTTCTTCTATTTTCGGGGGTGTGTTTCCTTAATTATCTTTGGTTGTTTCTTGAGTAAAAACTCTCTTTTATAGTTTTGATCTGGTTTCTTTTGGTTATTAGCTCTAGGGTTGCTTGGAGATGTTCATTATTTGGATATAGCTAGTTGATGTTTATCCATTTTAGATTTATTTTAAATGGAGTTTATATCTTCATCTATTCTTCATATTATTTCCTTTTTATCATGGAGTTTCTGTTGGGATTCTTTGTGTAACACACTGAGATTTTGTGAAATATTTTTTTCTAAATAAGTTATTCATTTCGATATTTTTTATTACACAAAACAATGATTTTAGCTTTAATTATATGAAATTATGATTTTATATTGTGTTGCATGCAACATTGATTTTAGTTTTCATTAAACACAACACTGAGTTTAGCTTGTGTTACACGCAACACCGAGTTTAAACGAAACATGACATATTATTAAAATATTATTATTTAAAATGACAGTTATATCATAGTTTTTGGAAGGGTAGGTGTGAATATAATTCACTACATTATGAAAATATATGCTTTAAATATTTATAAAAAGTAAATTCTTTGGTAGCTAATTAATTAAAAATTAAAATAAAAACTATTTGAAAATAAAGTAAATGTTTTTCTGAAAATTTATTTTTATAAAAAAACACATTTTACATAAATAAATTAAATAAACCACTTTTGGTGAATTATTTTAATTAAATTTTTATATTATATATTCAATAAACTATTTAACATTCATATTTTGTGTTTTATAGATAATATATAAGAATAAATCTAATTTTACACTTAAAATGGTATTTTTCCAAAAAAAAGTAGTTTTGTCACATTTTTGCATGATTGTTTTTTAATCTAAATTTTGAAAATTTTAGTAAATTTATTTGATAAAGTTAAATTCATTTTTTTATTTAACATTTAAAAGTTATATTACAGTTAGTTTTTTGGATTTTTTGGAAAAGTTTCATTTTTTAATGAATAGTGAATAATATAGAATTTTAATTAAAAAATACATTTTCATTTAATTTATTTATAAATTTAAATGATATTTAAAACTATATTAAAAGTAAAATTAGTTCAATTATACAAAAATTAAACCGATTTATTTCATTTTAATCATTTTCATTTTAAATTTTGATATAAAAACTTTGTAAACTTTTGAACATTTTCTCTTTAAAAACTTGCATTCTCGTCACGTGTACAGGATTAATTTTAAATTAAAATTTTACACTTCTATGAATTAAGTTATGAAAAATGTATTTCATATGTGAAATAAAAATAATTTATATAATATAATAAGTTAAACTCAATTTTTGAAAAAAAAAGAATAGTTAAAATTATAATAATTATTTATCACGGTTAGGGAAAAATGGGTTTTTCAGGGGTTAAACAAAAAATATAAGAGTTAAAAATAACCCAAAACCCATTTATGGAAATATTTAGAACTTATCCATTCTAAAATAAATATTTTTTCATTATTGGATCCCTATTACATGAAAAAAATATGGTTGGAATTCTTTCTTTCAAAAAATAACAAGTGTGTCACTCACCTCACTTATAAACGGTCACCCTTATTCTCTCCTATTCACAAAGACATTTCCAAATAACTTATTAAACTCAATAATATCATCCTATAAGCCTTATTTTTACATAAATCCAACTTAGGAAGGATTTTAGTTTAAACCTAAGGAGGATACCTGAATTAGTGGTAATGTTCATCGAAGAGCATTTTTGTTTTATTTACTCTTACAACTCCTTCAATTATTATTATAACACATAGACACAATAACCTTATTAAATTCCATATACTTATATGCTTTAATGTTACTTTCATTACCTTAAAACATTTCCAATTCCATCAAATGGATTACGAAATCATCATTCATGTGTACGGCAGACTACCACCAGGTGAACCATTGTCATTTTTTTTCCATTACCATCTCTCAAGTCTAGAAAAAAATGGATTTATTATTTACATATAATATTTGTGATATGATTATTCTTCTGGGATTATTATATCACATTTAATTTCATGATATTCTATTTTTGGGGAATACGATAGCTTTGCTCATGTATACGGCTGACTACCGCCTCGTAAAGAGATGTGATTCATTCACGCTTTACATGGAAGGTAATAGGGATGGGTTTAATGAAAATATATGATATATACGAGATAAAAATTATTATTTAAATATAATATATCATTTAACATTATTTATTTTAATTATATGTGAAAATGGAAATAATATTCATATGTATGCACGTCCTACTATCTCCATGAAAGGTGTATTTCATTTTCTATCACTAAATTTTATGGATTATTATACATAAATTTATACTAAATAAATATGATATTTATATAATCACTAAAATTATGGAGAAATGGATCAATGATCAAATTAATAGGACCAAAAATAACCAATCCAAACCTACATGAAGAACAAAGCGATTATTACCTGAAACGTAACTTTAACATGGAATTTTTAATTAAGGAGTAATAAAAGGTCATAATCAAATTATATATGTTATGATATATATAAATATTCTTATATAATATATTTATAATAAACTTACATTTATTATACATTATGTTTGAATGTTTACTATGTATTTTAATACTTTAGGTAAGGGATTTATAGTCTATCTTTTATTTTTGAGAGACATATGAAAATTCATGACTCATTTATTTTTTATGGTGTATATACTACACCTCAGAAAAGTTATATCATGAATCTAATTATTTTAATGATATTTAAAGTTTCATTTCATTTTATTCTTTTTTTGGGATTACGATTAAAAATATTACCAAATAGGTAAGGGATTTTTGTCTCAATTTTCCTTTTTTGAGATATATGACTACGTTATACACTAATATTCTTTTAAGATGTGTATATACAACCCCATTTTTCATCTAATATCATGAATTTATTTATCATAATGATATTTTAAGAGTAATTTCATGTTATTCCTTCACTGTTATTACAATTAAAATATACTAAAGAGGTAATTATTTTATGTTATAATCTCACTATTTATTGGTATTGTTTATGATTATGTTTCTGATGTTAAAATCTTATTATCCATATCTCAATAAACTCATTAATTTTATTATCCTATAGTTATTCATTATATTATCAAGTAATAGTACCATTTCCCCACTCTTTTAAACTTAAAATAATGGGAAAAAATTAACAAAATCCAACTTTATTTCTATTTTCGGTTAGAAATTTATTTTATACCAAAGCCATGTTTTCTAAAAAAATTCAAAATTTTTTTCTTATTCTCCTATTATTTTTAAAATAAATTTTTACCCATTTTTGTCATTTAAAAAAAATAAAGCAACCATTGTATAACTTTCCAAACAATGCTCGTTTGTCTTTTACTGAAAATGTTAAAGGAATCTTTGCTTTAACCTGTATGGTATGAACAAAACATCCATCATCATGATCATTATTTGATTTAAGACTTCATTTATAATTTTTCAAGGTAATTTTAAAAGAAGATTATTTTGAATATGTTTTATGTTTAAAAAAAGTCTTTTTTCAAAGATGAAGGATATTTTATTCAAGAAATGTTTTAAATTGTTTTTAAATATTCCATTATAAGTTTTTATGTTTATTGTAAAAGAAAATTATTTCAAAAAAATTGTGAATTTTTAGTTTTAAAATAGTAATTTTCAAAGAAATTTTATTTTCCTCAAAAACATTCCAAGTTATTTTTCTTTCAAAATCATTCTCTATCTAAGATGATATCCTTTGAGGTTACTTATACATTACAGAGTTTATGATCTAAGGATACCATTATTATTCTTTCTCTAAATGGTTTATATTTATGATGAAATTAGTTTTATAAAAAAGGTTCTCTTACATGGGTTATACCATAATAGAATTATTATGAAACCCACTTCTCTTCCTTGGGTTATTATATGATGAAATGATAAAATGATTATGAAATCTATCTCATTTCCACAGGTTTTGATATGATTACATGTTTATCAAACCAATTTTTTTTAATAGGTTATGTTTTATGAACTTGTGGAACGCATAAATATGGTTTTCATTATGAGATGGGTGGGACCTATATCACTCCCCAATGCATTGGGTAATAATAAATTTTATATGATCTTAGAGGGTACATGGGTGGTTATCCTAAGCCAAAAAAAATAGGGTACACGGGTCGTTATCCCAAGCCTGAAAAATAGGGTACATAGGCGGTTAAACCAATCCCAGAGTAGGTACATGGGTTGTTAACCCAAGCCTAACATGTTATGAATTTAATGGTGGGTATCCTAGACATAATATTTTATATACTTATTTGTACGCCACAAATCTATGTCTTATTCCAATTTTATGCTATATTGGATCATGTAATTTTATTTCCTTGTGATTCATAACTTCTTATCTTCCAATATTTATGTCATGACTCAAGATTGAGATATTTTTTATATAGGGTATGGTTTTAAAATATTATACTCATGTCTCATACACTTATGTTCATGTTATCCTTATGTATCTCCCTTGTTTACCCTTACTGAGCATCTGAGCTCACCCTTTCTTTTGTTTCATTTCCTTGTGTGATGAATAATGGTTATAAGTATGGTATGTTTGTGAAGATTTATAAAATGTAAAATATTTATGGGATATGTTGAATATCTTTCACCAAATTAGAAGATTGTGAACCTAGTATCCAAATACACTGAACTATTATGGTCCTCTAGAATGTGTTTGTGTAATGTAATGAATATTCATCAAAAATGATGTGATATATATGTATGATAATCATATGTTTTTATACTTTGGGTTGGTATATATTGTAGTTTAAAATCTTGTGGCCTCGATTATTCTAGAGGTGTTATTTTGTTTCATCCTTGGTCTAGGTCAATAATTAGAAAGCATTGTCCTTATATGTTCATTGGAGTTCCCAAATTTAAGGTAGACCAGAGGAATAGTTGTATCAATGTTTTGTGGTGTGAGGAATCCATTCTTAATGTTCATAGTACTTTAGTAGTTTATAAAATCACTTGTTATTTGAGTATTTTTTTCCGAAGTAATAGGTTGTTTGGTTACCCTGTTGTCGGTTCCTAGTTTGAGATTTGTATTTTTGGTTGGGTATTTACTCTTAGTGAGTTAGTATTATCCTTTACCTTACCTTAAGTTATTGATAAATTTATGGGAATCAACATTATAGTGGAATAAAGTGGAATTGTGGGTAGAATTTTTACACCCACTTTGTTACTACATCAAGTTTAATTAATTCATTATTCATTAGGTGGCATTCCATAGTGTTAGGGGTTTCATTTTAGGGCTTCGGAAATTTTTCATGCTAGGTGGTTTGAGCACAGTTTTCCCAAACTATGAAACACTCACCAATAGTTCAAAAATATACTTAATGTAGTGTTTTTATGGTTTGTACATGGTTTAGTAAACACTGAACAAAAACCACATATCCAATTAAAACGTAATAACTATTATTTTAAAAACCCAATTTATGTGGTTTCATCTACCATTTCTCCCTCTCTTAGTTAAGTATCAACCAAAGAAAGACCCCCACCCCCTTCATTATCCATCATCTTGGTAAACTTTTTAGGTGATATATCACTAAAGGTTAGTGATTCGTCATGATTTATTCATCAAATATTTCCTTTACCTGTTATCCTCTCTTCTCCTTGTATAATTCTTTATTTCTAATTCTTTTTCCCCAACCCTATAGGCCATATTGGCTAATTTTAATGTCAAGGGTTCTTTTAATTGGGGGTTTTAGTTTCTAAAGTTCATTAACCATCTATTAGGGCTTATTCTGGGGGAATTCCTCAAAGGTGACATAGTTACACTGGTTGAGGTGGGTGTTTCCATTACATTTCCTTTTATTAAAGCTTTTCATAATTTCTTGATCATTGAAAAGTGTTTTTAGACTTAATTAATGATGTATGTGATACATTGTTTTGTGTTATCAAAGGTCTTCCATGTTTTATTTGTTTTTCCTTTGTAAAAATGGGTAAATTTCTTAGTTCAGAATCACTTTGGTTTTAAGTGGTATTTTATTCATTCATGGTGTTTGAAAAAATCTATAGTCTATTTTACACAAGAAAAGTGATTGGTTCATGGTTTTTTGAACTAATTGGGTTTTATAAAATAAAGTGTTATTTTTGTAAAAATTGGATTCCTTATTTTAAGAGTTTCCCATGGTTTTAAAATAATCTTCATTGTTTATAAATGGTTTTTCATTGCGTTTATAAAGGGGTTTCCTGGTTTTAAAGAACTATATTGTTTATGAAATGGGTATGTGTATTTTAAAGGCTTCCAATGTTTTTAAAAGATGTTTTTGTCTGTCCTATTAAGTTGTTTTTTTGGTAATTAATCCTTTAATTTTTTGATTATGTTGATTATTTTTTGTGGTTTTTGATTTTCTATAATTTAGCTTGTTTTCAAAGGTAATTTGAAAGAGGATTTCCAAAGTGGTTTAATTGATTTTTTTTGGTGTTTTTTGTGATTAACATTGGGTTTTATTTGGATTCAAAAAAAATTAATGTGTATTCTAGGAAACATAATATTTATGTATAAATAGATGGTTCTGTTAGAATTTTATGTAATTTTACTTGTTTGGATATTGTTTGTGCCCTAGTTGAGCATCATTTCTACTCGTTGTTTATGCTTATGAGCATGTAATTGGTTAAATTAATTATGATTCATGTTTGTGGGTTTTAGTTAGGGGATATTTATCAAAGGGTGTGTATTGGAGGTGGGATTCCTATTTTATTGATATTTAATCTTGCATTTTGTAATTTTTCTTATCACATGATAACATTGGATTGATAATAACCACATATTTTATCCAAGAAATTGGGAACCTAAGCTAGTAATTGTGAAGTTTAGGGACATTTCCTTACAATTTGAGAGTGATAACTAGGTTAATAACCCTTATTTGAATGAAATACCTAGATAGGGGGTGATTTATGATTATGCATTTTTTGGTTAGTGTTGTTTTAGATATGATTATTTATTTTGGATTTTTTTTTCAAATTTAAGGAGACTTCATGTGGGGTTTTGAGTTTGACCTATTTTTTATCCATGTTTTAATGAGGGTAAAAAAAATTGAAGTGTTTTATTATGATTCCCTAGATCTTGTCTCTTACCTAAGCTAATCAAAAACACGCCTCAGTCCTTGTCACGGATTGGCCCAGGTGATGTGTCAGGTCATCCCAGTCTATTTCACTACATATACTTAGATGGGAAACCATTATAAAGGATACCATAGGAATAGATTTTAGTGAATATATATTTTGGATTTGGAAAAATATTTATCCTCTTAACTATTCAACATTCACAATTATTATTATTGGGATGATTCTCTACCTAAATAATTAAGTAGTGAGAGGAACACCCTGGTCGAATCATTTCTTAGTGAAATATGGATCTTGTCCTGCTAATTAGTATGATTTATATTTTAAATGGGGTCATCATTTTAGTGGTATTTTATTTAAATTAAATTCATATTTAATGTTTACAAAGTATGATAATCATCTCATAAATGATTTTGTTATATATAATTGGGATCATTATAAACCTTAAATATAATATAAATCCTCAAAAATGAAAAAATTAATGGTAGAAAATTCCATAATTGGTAAAGAAATTTGAGAATAATTCTGAAACAAGAAAAAAATTATATATATTGTAAAAACTTCTTCCAAATAAACCAACTAGTGGAGACATTAAACAAAATAATTATTATAACTATTATTAACATCAAAAGGATTCTTATAATGTCTCTATACTTATGTTGGTTACTATGGATTCAAAATTTCAAAAGCAATGTGAGACCCTCATTATCTTTCATATTATATATAACCTAAAAAAGGATCTATCAAGAGTAAGCATGGAATGAATGGTATAAACTATCTAAAATTATTTTTCATTAAAATATAATATAAAGAACCTTATTATCCACTCACATAATCAATTTTTTAGATATTTAAATGAATTATAGAGGCTTGGTTTACCTATAAAGTTTGTGTCAATAATATATTTCATTCTATAGTCACTGTCAGAAAGGTTCTAATAGTTTTTTATGAATTACAATATGAATGAACTCTGAAAAACTTTTCCTGATCTCCTCAATATATATAGGATTTATGAACATGATATGGTTGGTCTATGTTCAAGTACCATGTTGATGGTAAAAATGAGATGGGTAAATGTTCTAGATTAATGAAAGTAATAAAAGAATACAAGTGGAGCTTCCACTTCATGTATGAATATTATGGAATTTATTTCTTTATATTAATGGTATGTGATACCAATTGTATATTTTACAAATACTGTAAATATATATGACAGCATAAGAATAATCAAAAGAAATAAATGAATGATAAAGCATGAATTTTATATCCAAGTGATAGATCATAGATGATACTATATTAGAGACTTAGATAATTTAGGATGAGATGAATATTTCATAAGTTAAGTATTTTTTTCATTTTTCTCTTACGAAGAGATTGTAAAAATGGTTGTTTGAATTAAATGAGATGGAATTTAATACACATAGTTATGATTTGTTTTATTCTACAACATTATTTAATGAGACTTATAATGTCTTATTCTAGTAAAGGAAATCATATTGTGTTTGTTTATGGAAAAAATATAATAGGATGAATGAATTCATGAAAATTTTACATGATATTCTCAAAGTTTTGAGAATAAGAAAACTAGGCATATGATTTCTATGTTCTAAATTATAGTATAGATAGTTTTTTCAAACCATCAGAAGAAAACTTGGTTCAATAATTTTTCTTCAAAAATGAAATTCAAGGTTATATAAATATAAGGTTGTTATGAAGGAGGTGTAATAATTAAATATGATTGAATTATCTAAGATATACCAAAAGGAGTTTTTAAAACTCCAAGGAATGTACATGTTGAGTATGGATGTTATGGAAATTTATTTTTCAATTTTGAAAGGTATGTGATACTGAATGTATATTTTAAAAAGCGTTTTAAATAAAAAATAGTTAAAATTAAATGGAATATTGATGGATCTTTTAGTTTATATTCATGTGATAAAGTAAATATTTCCTACAACAAGGATTCTAATCTAAAGGATTTTATCACGATCATATTAATCTAAGTAAAAGATGGGTATCTTCATTTCATTTCACTTATGTGAAAAGAGATGTTTTTCTATAAAAAATAATTTTTGTGAACAAGTATGTGATGATTAAATGTACATACATGTATTATGATTCATCAATTTTTATACCATATTATGAGAAGAAGATATGGTTAAAATGGTTTTATCTAGTATAAAGTGTTTATCAAGATGTTTTTAAAAATATAAGGGAATGTGTTCCTGCCTACCAGTGGTGGTATATTTTGATAAAGTATTATTTTCAAAAGGAAATGTTCCAAACTCAAATAATACCATATAAGATATAGAAATAATGGTTTATTTGTTAAATTTTCCTACTAAAATGAAAATAATGTTATTTCTTGAAACAAAAGGATTTGTGTATCTTATCAAGATATTCTAAAAATAATATAATTTCTAAGAGGAAGTGGTAGTATGTTTGAACTAAGAGAAGTTAAAAATTAAAAAAAATAAAGTATAAAACAAATCTTCAGTTAAAATTTTTTCACATTAATACCCTAAAATGTTTAGGGTTTGTGACCATAAAGAAAAATATAAAGTTTTACATTTTGTTACGATAAAATTTGGATATCACTATTTCATAAAGGATTATTCTAGTCAAATATTAAATTTTTTTCACTCAATATCATAAATGAGTATTGGATATGTGATAATGAATAAAAATATAAATATTAACATTTAGTTGTCTTGAAAAGTGAAAGACCAAATTTCTTAAAGGATTATGCTAGTCTAAATAAAAATTGAATCACACTTGATATACTAAAAGTGTTTTTGGATATGATAGTAAAAAAATAAATGTAAAGTGTTTCATTATTTATCATTACAAAGTGGTTATCACTTTATACAGAAATATTTTAGGGTATGGTGGTAATGGGAAATTTAAGAGTTATATTTAGTTTCTATGTTAAAGTAATTTTCATTTTATCTTAAAATATTTTAGGAGGGCCGATAAACAATAATTTATGTAGTTACATTATTTCAATGAAACTTTTGATGGAATATGGTTCTAAGGATGATGATGATGAACTTAGAAAGAGTTATAATTTGGCAATAGAAGTTAAAATTATAACATTTTACGTTGTGAAGTTAAAAGGATTGAATATGTTCATGTAGTTCAATTATTAGGAATGGGAATCATAAATCTCACCATTTTTAAAAATTTCTTACTTATAGATGTTTCTCAATAAAGAGTTAGTGGGATTGTTTTTTCATATGGTCACATAAATATGTGACATGAATTATATATGATGTAAACAAAACTCATAAAGTGTAGCAAACATAATGCTGATCTATAATTTTTTCATATATGATATAATAAATTAGTGTTTATGTTGGGTTTGTTAAATATTATTATAGAGATTAATAATATTAAAATGTTTCATATTAAAGTAAGGTCTATTTTATCATTATTTCATGTTAGATACATAAATTTATATATCTATATATATTTCATGAAAAGTAGTGATAATATAACTCTCAAAGTATGTATTTGAGTTTATTAATAACCAATGTTCTTTATATAGTATAGAATATGAAAAAATGTTATGGTTATAATGAGTAATATTCTCAAATAGAAGTGAAAACTATGCCCATGAGGAACAAAGAAAATAATATGATTCTTTATGTGTGTTGGATTACCAAATAAGTATACCACATAGAGTGTCATAAAGATATATTTGGTATAATATGGGTGCATGGATCATATTTTTTCCCCAGTGCCTAAGGTTGGTGAGATGAATATAATGAGAACCACTATACTTGTATACCCTACTAACATAAGTCTATAAATTGACTTATCTAAAATGGGGTTGGTTGGTATTTATTATGTTGTCGGTTGGAGCATAACCAAGATGGTATTTTACCTCTCATATGATGAGTATGACATATGGGTCCTTGATTAAGATATATTGTGGGAGTGTGAATATAGATCTAGATATTATATATCTATCCATATAAGTTACATGTGATGTTTTATCATTAAGGATGAATTACATGTGATGTATTAATATATTAGAGAAGTCTACACTCTGATAATTGAGAACAGATGAGTTGGATATATGGGATTCATATGATTTATGTCGCTTGGTCACTCGACATATTGGATAATGGTGAGATATAAGAATTCATATTTTCATATGATAAAAATTGGAGTACACGGTTGTGACGTATTGAACTTGGGTTCCACCCAAAGGTGCCCCAAGCTTGATTAGTAACATGAACTCAAGCACATATTCCCGACTTCCATAGGCTACCGACTAGCAGCGAGGGCCTAGGGTGTGTCTGTGGGGAGAGGTTAACCTCATTACCAGTGTGTAGACAAATGTATAAATATAATAATAGGTAAACAAAAAAAGTAGAATGATAAACATATGGAATAAAATAAATAAACACTAAATACACTGGACATGTAACTTGTCATAGTGGAAATAGACATAAATAATAAATAACTGTAGCAACTAATAATAATATTCAAAGTTGATAACTGAATCATATATAAAATCTAATGACAATGTATGTCATGTCTCTACAAAACTGGAAAACATGTATACATGGAAGAAGACCATACATGTTATACAAAAGAGGAAAAATGAATCCAAAAACAATTCAATCATTTTGAGCTCCATCTCAGCCATCTACTACCAAACTCCATCTTAATGCAAGAAAGAAATATCAGGTGTCCAAGGTGGGATTTTTCCCTTTGTCAGAACCTACATACATGTAATTTTCCCAGGCACCAATGGAATCCTGGATAGGGTGTGAGATAAATCTCAATATACCACCACCAATGGAGTCTATATCATCAAGTTTATATAATATAAACTAAAATAGTGTACAAGTATTCATATATAAAATTAAAGTTATACAACAATAAAAAAACCCAGTACCTTCTTCATCCTTAGTTGGTGTCTGAACATGTAAACATTTCATTTATTAATTATGTTCTAGTTTATTTGAAAATTTATGTGAGTTATAACCATCACTAACATCATGTCAAGGTAGTAATAATAATAATAAAGGATCCTATATATAATAAGGAATCTGTGATGTTCATAGTGATGAAGAGGATCTAAGGTATCCTTAATGATAATGGAGGGATCCTACATCATCATATCGGTCATCCATTGGTAGACAAGGATTGGGTCTTAAGGTGGGTATCACCATTGAAAACCATCATCCTTGAATCAGAATGGAATCCATGAGTGACCAAGGAATTCCCACAATAATCCCAGTCTAGCTCAAGTATGAGCATTCCAATAATGATTTCCAGGTCCATATGAAATAGGAACCTTAAAAAAATTAATTAAGTACATGTAATACTCATTCCATTTAATAATTCGTTTAGTTCACTTTTTTTCCTTTCATTAGTGTGATAAGATAAAATTAGGCATACAACCATTTACTAGTTCATTTAACCCATAATCAATTCATTAGGTTCACTCTAATACCTTCCATTATTCATGGAAAGGGGTGTTATATACATGCAACCAAAACATTTAATAACATTCATTTAAATAGACCAAGTGATATGCATCAATTTACTTTCCATTTACATTTTAAAAGATTCATTGATTAATTAGAACACATAACATTGAAGGGTCAAGTGACATTATAATATATGAGGGAAAAATATTATAATTCATGATTCAATTTAATAAGTATGGATTACCATTAATGGGTTTAATACATTTCACACCCAAATGGATGTGTAGACAAACATAACAAACAACTAATGGCATAAATATGGGGAACACCCTACTTGGGGTGGTCGGCTTTGAGGTCATAACCTCCAAAAAGGGATAACATTTATTAAACAAGATCTATAACATGAGAACAATGAATATGAGTAAGGAAAGTGAATTTAATAGGCCACCCTCAATAAAATCAGCATCCAAACACCACGAAAATTTATAAAATGGTGAAACTTGAGGGATGAGTCATAAAACTCCTACCTTAATCTCATATGAATCTCTTCATCCAGTATCATCCTTTAGTTTTTTCTAGATCAAAAGAGATATGAATAATGGATCAACACCCTCAAAATAGGTCATATGATCCTAAATTTAAATAACTCCATCAAGGAGAAGAGAAATGAATAAAGGGTAAAAATGAGACGAGTGATTAGTTATGTTCATCTGATGTGAAAAATGGGGATCGAATTGGACTTTGGATCAGAGCTTGGGGTCAAAAACTGTCAAAGAGGGGTTTGAGAGCTCAAATTGGGATATATGAGATATTTTTGTCCACTAGAATTATCCAAGGAGGAAGGAGGGGTAATAAATCATATCAGTAAGGGTATTTTGGTAATTTTAACCAAGAAAAATAAAGGAACACATTTTGTCTACATAGTTGTCCAAACTATGCGCCTACCGTACAATATGTCTATACTAAAAACTGAAAACATTTCACATGGGCATGTGTCCCTGGGCACACAATTAGGGAAAACTGTGCACCCTACTTTACCCAACTATCTAGCCCCGCACTATTTGGAGAGACTATATGAGATGGGTCACACAGTTTCTATTAACTATGTGACCCAGTATTTTTCTCCACTGGTCAGGGTTCTCAGCTACAAAAAATCCCTAAACACCCCCAAAACCTTCATGAACTCATTAGGAATTCGTATTATGTCCAAAAAAATATTTATATAGAAATTTAAAGGATCCATACCTAATATAAAAATTAGGTTCTTACAATCTTCTCTGCTTAAAGGAACTCATCCCCTAGTTCACCTTCGAAGGGAAGTGAAACACTATCTGAGAACAACTATAGATACTTGACACGTACGTCAACCTCCCACTCATATGCCTCATCATGTACAGAGTCGTGCTTCTATTGAACCTGCACTAGATGAATAGTCCAGCCTTGGAGAGACTTTATTCTCCTATCAATGATGTGTATAGGATACTCCTCAAACAAATCATTAACATCTAACTCAAATTCCTCAGGATCAAAAGTATGATATGGGTCATCATGATAACAGCAAAGCTATAAAATGTGGAATACATCATGCATGGAATGGTACCTCTTATGTACTAATAACCAATAGGCTATCATCCCGGCTCTCTCCAAAATCTCAAATAACCCTACATAATGATCCAATGTCTTACCTTTCCTATATATCGATCTATTCCCAATCCTGGGTGATACCCACAAGAACACGTGATCCCCGAACTCGAACTTTAGATTTCATCAATGGAGATTGTAATAAAATTTCTATCTATACTGAGTAGTATACATATGAATTACAGTCATTTGAACCTACTATGAAGTCTCCAGCATGATATGAGGACCTAGTAGGGCTACCCTTCTACCTCTAGCTAGAAAAGGGGTGAACAGCACAGTATATCATACAAGACCTCAAAAAAAGCCATATAAATCATCACCCATAAGATATTATCATATGATAACTTTAAGATAGGGAAATTATTCTCTAAAAAACCTACAAAATTAAGGATTCATGCTTAGAGAATGTTTTTTAACACTTTTATCATCTGTTCCAATTGTCCTTTGGTTTGAGGGTAAAAATTTGTGCTCTGAAGCACCTATTTACCCATGGTGTTCTATAACCTATGCTATAAACATGATATGAAATTATCATACAAATATAAAATGATAGTAATATGGAACCCATGTATCCATATGATCTCACGGACATACAGTCTTCCCATATCGTCAACTAAGAATATCTCCCAAATGGGAAGCAAGTGGGATACTTCAATCAGTCTTTCAATGACAACCCAAACTACGTCTCTACCTTGGGGAGACCTCGATAAGATAACTAAAAATTCCATGAAAACATATTCCCATTTTTATTCTGAGACTGTAAGTGGTTGTAACATGCTTCTAGGTCACTGGTGCTCCACCTTCACCTACTCATAGGTATGACACCTACTAATAAAACCGATTATCTAACATTTCATCCCACGCCACTAATAGTGGAATCTCATATCACAATAAATCATGGAGATTCCCATATGAACTTCTTACTGAGAAGAGTGGGACACCCACATCATCTCATCTCTCATATTTGTAAAAACCTAGATATGTCCATGTGTGCATAGAATGGAATCTCTATCCATGGACTAATATGGAGGTGGGTAATCTCCAATAATTCTCTCTTAGAGAACCAAGCCTTCAGGATATGAAAACTACCTAATATTTACCCTCTCAAAGATTGAACTGGTAACTTTAAAGATTAAGAGAGAATATTTCTCATGACTATCATGAAACTCAAAATGTAGATTAGAAAATAGGTTCATCAATTTCCATTTATCACAAGCTTCCCACAGGGCATGTGCCTGAGTTTTCTAACTCATTGCATTAGCTACCTCATTTCCATTTCCGGGTGTATAGGCAAGCTCTAAGTCAAATGTTAGAAGATATTAGACCCACATTCAATAGATTATATTAAATTCATGTTATGTAAATATATATTTGAGGCTCTTATGGTTCGTATACACCAAAAATCACTCACCCAATAAATAGTGTCTCCATCAACATAAGTCATGGACAACAGTTGTTAGCTCATGTTCATGTGTCGGGTAATTCCTCTCATGATTCCTCAACTTTTTAAATCTATACACAACAAATATATCTTCTCAAATCATAATTATACCTATGATGATATTAGATGCATCACAGAACATTGTATAACCTATTTCAGGCTCAGAAAAATCAAAATTGGTGCTGAAACAAACCTTCATTTCTTCTCTCGAAAGGACTTATTTCAATTAATGACCATAGGAACTCAGAACCCTTCTTTGTAAGAACAATATTAGGTGCATCACAGTGTGATAATTCCTCTATGAAATGAATTTAATATCCACCTATCTCTAAGAAACTCTATATACCAAACATGTTCTTGGGATGCTCCCAGGAAACCATAGCACTCACCTTCTCTAGGTCAAAAGATACTCCTGATTCTGAGATAATATAACCCAAGAAGTGAAATTTGAAGATCCAAAAGTGGAACTTGGAAATATTGGAATCAAGATGATTCTCTCTCATTGTATTCATAAAAAATTAAATACACTTAGTATGGTTGATACAAGTGTGAGAATACATTAAGGTATCATCCAAAAATACCACGATGAAAGAATCCAGATGGGGTTCGAAAACCCTATTCATCAAATCTCTGAAAATAGTAGGCTTGTTTGTAAAACCGAATAGTATGATGAGATACTTATACAGACTATACCTACTATGAAAAACTGTATGAGGTAGTTCTGATGGAATGAATCACACCAGATGATAGCCTAGTCTCAGGTTAATCTTAGAGAACATCCTAACTCCTCAAATATGGTCAAAGAGATCATCTATTTGAGGAATTGGATTTCAGTTATTGACTATAAGTTGGTTCAACCATCTATAATCCATGCATAAACAAAGTTCCCCATATACCTTTTTAGCAAAAACCATGGGTGAACGCTAAGAAGAAATGTTAGACCATATAAAACCTTTGGCCTATAAATCCTCCATCTATATATTTTGTTTTTGGAGCTCAGTAGGTTTCATCCTGTACATAGTAATGGAAACTAGCGTTTTCCCATAAAAATCTAGATTGCAAAATCTACCTCTCTCTAAGGAGGTAAGATAGAAAAATCATCAGAAAAAACCTCCTTAAAATGATCTAATATTGGAGTGAATTCAACCTAATGTAACCCATAATACTTTATGAAGAGATTAGAAATATGGTTGGTCACTCCACCAAGCCCATGATGATCTATTCCATCTCTATTAGCCTAGACATTCCACTCACCCTTATGTAGATAACAGTTTCCCTATGTTGATGTAAATGATGCCCTATAGAAATAGTAGTCTATAGAGGAATGATATGGTACCAAAAAATCCATCATGAGAATAAAATTGAAGCCTGTCATCTCGAGAACAAAGAGGTACCAAAATAAAGGGTAACTACCTACCTCAAGGGGGTAGTCCCTACACTAGTGTATTCTCTATGATTATACTTCCAATGGTGTATCTAGGGTCATTACACCATATAAATATTGAATTTATATCCCAATAATTTCCATGATAGATAAAGAGATGAAGGAGTGTGAAGAACTCATATAGAATAAAGCACATACTATAGTGGAGGATACTAGAATAGTACATCGTACTATAGATAATCCGGTAATATGATCCTTGAGTATCGGTTATAAATCATGCATATATCCTAATTCATAGCCCTATGTTACAGCTAGACTACCATAAGTATGACCGATTTTATAGCACTGATGATCTAAAGTTTGGCTACCATGGCCACAACCTCCTCCTTAGCCATTCTTGTCAGTGCTACACCAACTCCACACCTAACATGGTGTAAAATAACCTACACCTGAAAGTGGAGATGGTGTTGGTCCTCTTCCATTGGAAGCATATGGAAAGGTCCAAAATAATCTGAATAAAATAACATTGATGATTTCAATGTCTTTTAGTTTATTCTCCTTGATAGGATTCTTCATATAATTTAATATTAACTCCCACAATGATCCTTTGTTTTATAATCATCCTTGGTTATGATAGTTTTTTATACAACAAGGATGTTTTTTGAATCATCAAAAGATACTATCAAGGGATCTCATTCCTTAATAACCAAAACCTTTGGATTAAAATTATTTAGTAGCCGTCATAGTATACACTTCCCAATAATTATTTCTACCGTTATCTTTTTAAGTGTACACATGTCTTTCACAATCACATTTACTCAATCAAAAAAATGTATTAATAGTTTCCATCAATTTTATCCTTAAGTCATCATATTTGTTTAAAGGGGATTTAATCTCAATATTATTCAATTTTGAATCTCGATTATAGGTATTTAAAAATTTATCCAATATATATTCTTCTTGGACTTTCACAACATCACCTTCTTATAAAGAGTATTATAAAGTTTTAATTTATAATATCATGTCCTTTATCTTGAGCATCTAAATCCTTGTGTTACCTTTTTGTTAGGGTTAGGATTTTTATGTTGATGGTTATTTCATATATAAAAGTGTTGTTCACAAATATTTTAATTGATCAGAAATATTTCTACTTATGATTCTTCTATAATTTAAAATTATTCTCATTGAATATTGTAACTCATTCATTATTGGAAATATATTCTATAATCACCTAAGGGTGGAAAAATCTTTAGGGAAATAATAGTTAGCTCTGATGCCACTTATTAGACTTACTTGGGAATATACCCTTAGAGGGGCTGAATTGTGATATGATAATTAAAAACATCCCTTTTAAATATATTATTCCATTATTTAGTTGAAAATCTTCATTCTTCCTCTTTACATATAAAAGTAATAAAGGAAACATGACCTGAAATTTTACCTGATTCATCTTAACTAAGATATGTCCAAGGTGTATACAAATACAATTTTTCTGATATACTGAATTCACTAAGTCCACTTCATGATATAATGTTTATATTATATTCACTATCCCTATATGTTTATAACCTTTACTCATGAAATATATTTACTATTTTCACATAATATAAAGGCTATTAAATTATAGTTGAAATAGATAATTCTTATTAAATGTGATATGGGAAATATATTTTTGTTGGTGTTGAAACATTTATCTCCATCTTTATCATGTTGATGAACTCCATCTACTTCTTCCTCCTTTGGAAGAATGTTTCAATTAGTGTTAAACTCTCTCTATATTTTCTCATATATTTTTTAAACCATGATTTTTAATCTAGTTCTCTATTAAGAGATACCTCTTATATCTTTACAACCAATCATACTTATACTCTATATATATCCGTAGGTCAAAATTATTCAAATAGTCAATAAAATATGATTGAAATACCTTCTTTAATTTATTTATTATTCCTATTTTAAAAGACATGTCCTCAAAATTTACTTTTTAAATTTTCCAAAACTTTAAAGGGGAAAGTGAGAACCCTCGCAGTTTAAAAGATCAAACATCAAAAGAGACTACTAACTTGTTAAACACTAGATTGAGGCGATTGGAATCAAGTTCCCAAGATAGTTTCTAGGGAAAGGAGGGATAAATCTGTATAGATCTATTTTTATATTTTTCTTCTCTCAAATAAACCCATGTGATTAATTAGGATAGGACCCCAAAAAGTATATTAAACTTAGCATAAACTGGATGATATGAAATTAATGAAGATCAAGGCATACAAACTTTTTTATAATATTTGACCGCAATGTATAATCCTATATTTTATTGAATTATGTTTTTATCAATCTCTATTTATTTTACACTAATATATTTTTATAAATAGAAGTGTTTGGGTTAGTTATTATCCTGAACCCATGATTCCAGATATATACACTGCAACCTATAGGTTCCAATTTCTCTAGATAGTTACAATGAAATACTACAACACCCGATAAAGGAATTATTATTTTGAGTATTGGTTTCTTTATAAACATTTGTGTGATCATATCCTTTGATACAAAAAGATTATATACAGGTAGAAAAACTCACTATATTCTGGTAAAACCACTTAGAATTTACCTACTGAATAAATACTAAAGATCTTAGACTACTCAAATCTCAATATGAAGTTCCATATATGGGTCTTCTTCTTCTTCTTCTCTCAAAATCAGCACTATAATCTTGATAAAAACATATCTCAAAAACTCCACAGCCTATTTTCTGCAACCTCAATATCTTTTCTTATAAACTCTGAAATCTTGGGTATGCAGATTTATCATAGCCTCTCAACCTAGTATTTAGGTAATTCTTATTATTCTCATCTCTTCTAATCAATCTCACTCATGCCTATGTGTATCCATGATCTTTTTATAGTTTTCCAACACTATAAAAGTCTCAACATCATTAATATTTCCAATTAACAATAATATATCTCTTTAATAAATCACTTTTCTTGTATATTCAGCTTATTAATTTCTAATTTCATTTTTATATACCCAAATAACTATTATATATTATGTATTTAGATTGTAAAAAGAAAAGAAACATGAAATTAAATCCATTTTTTCAACCATGATACTCACGAAACTCTCACCAACTATATTGGAGAATCATCCTCCCATGTTCCCATGAAGTATTCCAATAATACCCTTATATTATTCTTATCGGATAAATAAACTTAGATACTCAGAATTTGTATCTCTTTATAACTCAACTGAATCAGCCTCATCTTAAATTTATCACCAACTGGATCATCTTGTTCATAAACAAGTAGCTTCTAACTTCTATAACTCATTTAAACTCTACAAAACTCAATAGATATAATTTTTCATTAATGATGCACAAAAATACCTAGAATCGCTTTTCAGCTAAATAAATTTTGTAAACTAAACTATAAATAACATATACTTTCAAAACAAACTTAGAATGAATTGTTGTAGTGTTTTTAAGTGATAATTTCCATGAATATAAGTAAATAATTACCAAAATTATACATCTACATTAATCCTAAAAATAGAATAAATTATTTTTTCATTCATTAAGATCTCACTTATTTAGTGGTACCATTTAACTATTTTTATTTTCATGATGTGTGGATCATAGATTCTTTATGTTTCTTGAATAAAATTTTAAAAGTGATGTTTTTATCATTTAATAATATCTCCTTAATTTCATAATTTAGATTCTTCTTTCATAAATAATTCTGGAAATAATAATTTCGCCAAGGAAAATTGATTGTTATAGAGCTATAATTCTGGTTATATGGTGTGCATGATGTATATAAAAAAAGTTAGATTATTATGTAGAATAAAAAATGATCCTTAAGGTGATCATGTTTATGTAGACATGTTCATGTTTATGTAGACTAGGATGATGTTTATGTAGATGTAGTATGATAGTTACATAGATAGAATGATGATTATGAACATGTAGCATGATATTTACATATACTGTCATGATGGTTGTGTAAAACATAATTATGTTCACAAATTATAATAATGGTTATATAGAATAAGGAATCATTCATGTGCATCCAATAAAATCATTCGAACACATAGAGGACTTTTCCATTTATCTGATTGAAGATAGAAATAAAAAAATTATTCAATTTAGTTCAAAAGCACTTCAAAACACATCAAAAATATATAAATCTATATGAATCCACTCAAAAACACTTTAATTTATTTTTTAGAAATAAATACAACAAATAAAAATTCTTCAATAATTCCTACATGTCAAGGGGTTCTTCAAACTCTCTGTTAGGATTTTTTGTCAACAATTTTTGAAACCTTTCTCAAGCTGCTCAAACTCGTCACTGATTTTTAGAAACCCACTAATGAATCATTAAATCATAGCCTATCTCAAGTGTGATGAAACTTGACACCACACCACAGGGTAATGTAGTGTTTTTGAGATAATTTTCATCCCTTAGTGATAAGAAACTTTTGTCCAAGTGATTCAAATTACTTTCTACTTCAACCCATTTTAAAAACTCTCCCTTCTTTTAATAACAATAGTAAGGGATATATAAATAAATTTTTCACTCATTATATGTAAAAATCCTCCCCCTTTGAAAAAAAGTAAGATTTTTGACTCTATTTTCTCCCCCTTTGAGAACATATTCTAAAGCCTTGTGCGGGAACACTTCAATACATTTTAAAGTGAGAGGATAAGGTTGAACATGAAGTTTCAACCATAATTTATATAACCACTAATTTGGAAATTATTTGTTGAAAATAAATACCACTTGTTCCTTGGTTCCAAAAAAGTCAATTTTCACATCACCTTCGACCACCCTCTCTTTAGTGAAATGATATCTAAGATAATTTTTCTTAGATCTTGACTGTTTAATCAGAATCATTGAACGATCTATATGACTTTGATTATAATAGGAAATGTATAGGGGACTCTTAAAATTAAATATAAAGTCTTCTAGTTAAACCTTAATCTATATAATTTGAGTACAATCATATGTGGTAGCTATTTACTCATCTTTAGTTGTTCTGAATGCCACAAAACTTTGATTCTTAATTTTTTTTGTCTGACACAACTCTCACTAAGAAAGAATTTTCCACCAGAAGTGGAATTTATATCAATAAAATTACTAACCCAATAAATATCAATAAAACCCTAAAAGGTAAAATATTATTTGGATCTTCACAAAATTCCATAACTTGGTGTATTCTTGATGTAGCTCAGAATTATATAAGCTTTCAACATGTGATATTCCTTAGGATCACTTTAAAATTGAGCATTCAATGTCATAGAAAAAAATCGTTTTGAAAGATGTTATGGAGAGAAGCCTCTCAATCAGTTTTCTATAATACCTTTGATTCACACTAGTTATAGCCTTATCTTTGATAAACATAGTTCCAACAGAAATAGGTGTAAAAATCCCCTCACATTCCTCAAATGAAAACCTCTTAAACAATTCTCTAGATTATTTTTATTAGGAAAGAGAAATATAATCAACCCCTTGAATGATTTGAAATACTAGAAAATAAGATATCTCAACCAATATAGATATCTTGAAATGGCTTTTCATTTCCTTAGAAAACTCATCACAATATGCTTTTTATTTCCTATAAGAATAATTTCATCCAAACATATGATAAAAATGAGAGTACATGTAACACCCCGATATTTAGTGAAATGTTTTTTCAAAATTATTTAATATTTTCAATATTTTTTATTAGATAAAATAATTATTTTATCTTTAATTACATGCAACACATATTTTATCTTGTGTTATATGCCACACCGAGTTTAGCTTACATTACAAGAAACACTGAGTTTGAATGAAATGAGACAAACTATTAAAATATTATTATTTAAAATGATAGTTATCACCTAGTAATTAGAATAGAGGGTATGAATAGGAATAAAAATATTAAAATATATGGTTAACACATGTATATAAAATTAATTCTTTTTTTACTAATTAATTAAAATGAAAATGAAAACTATTTGAAAATAAAGAAAATATTTTTCTGAAAATCTGTTTTTATTAAAACAAAAAAGTTTTACCTCAATAAATTAAAAAAAACCTTTAATGAATTATTTTAATTATATTTATATGTGATATATTCAATAAACTATTTAACATTAAAATTATTTTTTTCTATACTAAATATAACACTAAATCCAATTTTATGCTTTAAAACTGTATTTTTCGGAAAATAAATTTTATTACCTTTTTGTGCACTTATTTTTTATGAATAATTTATGAAACTCTATAATATTTATTTTATAAATTAATATTAATTTTTGGAATCATAATTTCAAAATTATTTTAGGGTTAATTTTTTGTATTTTTCTGAAGAATTTCATTTTTTGATGAATAGAGAACAATACTGGATTTTAATTGAAAACTACATTTTCATTTAATTCATTTATATAGTTAAATTATATTTTAAATTGTTTTTAAAGTAAAATTAGTTAAATTATAAATTCATTAATCCAATTTGTTTCACTTGAATCAATTTCATATTGAATTTCTAAAAAAATTATAAGCCTTTGAACATTTTCTCTTTAAAAACATGCTTTCTCGCTGCGTTTGGGGGATTGATTTTAAATTAAATTTGGATAATTATGTGAATTTAATTTTTAAAAATGGATTAAATATTTTTAATAATCATAAATTATAATTTATAATAAATTTAACTTAAGTTTTTACCAAAATTAATATTAAAAACAGAAAAACTATTTACCACTGTTGAGGTAAAAATGGGTTTACCATGGGTTAAACTAAAAAAATAAGGGTAAACAATGACCCACAACTTGTCAAAACCCAATTATATGGCCATATTTTAGACTTATACCTTATATTATTGATAATGTTCCATTATTTTATCCTTTTTACAGGAAAAAATAATAGGGGGAATTCTTTCTTTCAAAAAATTATAAGTGTGCCACTCACCTCACTTATAAAAGGTTACCCCTTCTCCTATACTCTTCACGCATTCAAACACTATTGGTTCAGAGAATACATACCCAAATATCTTCCCAAATTCTCTCCTCTCATCCTATATTCTTTATTTTGGACAAAAATCCAACATAGTAAGGATTTTGGTGCAAACCTAAGGAGGATACCCAAAGAAGGGGTAACATTCCTCAACAAGCATTTTTGTTTTATTTATTCCTCCGCCTACTTAAATTTTTATTAAACCTTGATGATATAAAAATAAAAATATATTAAATTTAATTATATGTTTTTATTTTAATTTAATTACTTAAAACCATCAAATGGGTTATGAAATCATCATTCCTGTGAACGGAGGACTACCGCCTTACGAACCGATTTCAGTCATTTTTTCATTACCACCTCTCACAATTGAACATAATTATAGATTTATTCTTTATATTTGATATTTATTGTATTATTATTCTTATGGAATTATAATATCACAAATACCTTCATGAGTTCCATTTTGTTAGAATATGATAACACTGCTCGTGTATACGGCGGACTACCGCCTCGCGAAGTTATGTGATTCATTCACGCGTTACATGGAAGGTAATAAGGATGGTTTTAATGAAAATATTTGATATATGTGAAATAAAAATCATTATTTAATTATAATATATCATTTACTTATCTTTGTTTTAATCTGTTGAGAAAATGGAAACAGTGTTCAGGCGTACATGCGGCCTACTATCTCTATGAACGGTGTATTTCATTGGTTATCTCTATATTTTATATATTACTATAAATAAATATATGTTGAATATGTATGCTATTTATATATTGTTTATAATTCTTTATATTATTTAAACATGATAAAAATAATAGTGATGAAAATCACAAGTCAAAACATACATGAAAAACAAAGTAGTTATTACCCAAAACATAACTTTAACATGGAATTATTAATATACGGGTAATAAAAGGACATAAGTAAATAATATATGTTATGATATATGTAATTATGGTTATTTAATATATGTATAATAAACTTATATTAATTATAAATTGGTTTTTAACATGTATGAAGGAATTCAAGACTTAAAGCAAAGATTTCTAGTCTCTTTATTATTTCTGGGAGACATATACAAATACACCACTCATTTCTTTTGTGTGGTGTATATACTGACACTTTCACATGTTATATAATTAATAATATTATTTTAATTATATTTAAAGTTTAATATTATATTACTATTTATGAGGGATTATGATTCTAAAAATTTCTAAAGTGGTAAGGGATTTTTTTCTCAATTTTCTTTCTTTGAGACCTATGTCATGTTTTGCACTAATCTTCTTTTATGATGTGTATATATATCCCCTTTGATATGTAATATAAATAATTTATTTATTCTAGTTATATTTTAAGTTTTATTTAATTTTATCCATTTATGAGGCTTAATATTAAAAGTTACTAAAGTGGTAAGGTTTTTATGTTACAATGTCATCTTTTATCAGACTTGCTCACGATTATACTTATAATGATAAAATAATATGATATATATCTCAAGAAACTCATGAATTTCCTTATTCTCTAGTTATTTTTTAAGAATACATGTTTTCCCTTATTTTTCCTCTCATTGTGTACAAAATACTTCTAAATAATGGTGTTTGTAAAAATCATCTTTATTTCTCTTTACCATCGAAAACCTGTTTTCTTATAAACCCATATTTTATAAAAATGTTTTCAAAAATGTTTTATTTTTAAAAAATGTTTTAATAGACATTTTTTACATATTTTTGACTTTTTAAAAAAATTAAAGGAATTTTCATTTCATTTTCTAAATAATGCCTGTTTGAATTTTACCAAAAATAAGAAAAGAATATTGATTTTTAATATATACGACACGAACAATATTTCTTTCTTTCATGACTACTCAAGGATTTAAATGTTACCTTATAATTTTTAAAAGTTCTTTTCAAAAAAATAATTAATATTTAGGAAATTTTTCAATTTTAAATAAATTATTTTGAAGTAAAAAACTGATTTTGAATGTGTTTAATAAAAATTTCAAAGAGAAAAGGATAGTTTCCTCAAGAAATGTTTTAAATGATTTTTAAAGTTTAATTTATAATTTCTCAAGTTTAATTTAAAAGAAAATTATTTCCAAAATATTTTAGGAATTTTTAGTTTTAAAAATTTATTATCAAATAAAAGTTATCTTCCCCAAGAAATGTTCCAAGTGATTTATATTTCAAAATCATTCTCCATATAATATGACATTCTTGGGTGTAACTTATTCTTTATTGGGTATATGAACCAAGGATATCATAATTATTATTTATATAAATAGTTTATGATGATAAGATGTTTTTGGAATCTGTTCCCCTTCCATGGGGTATACTATGTTAAAATTCTTATGAAACACATTTCTTTTTTCATGGGTTATGAAATTATGAAATGATGAAATGATTATGAAACATATCTCTTTTCCACTGGTTATGATATAATGAAATTTTTATTAACCCATGTCATTTCATGGGTTATGATATGATGAATTTTTTATGATCCTATGTCACACATATTTATGTTTTTGATTAAATAAAGGGTGGGACCTATATCTCCCTCTAATGCATTGGGTAATGATAAGTGTTCAAAGATATCAGAGGGTACATGGGTGGTTATCCCAATCCTAAAAAGGAGGGTTCAAATGTGGTTATACCAAGCCCAAAAAATAGGGTATATGGGTGGTTATCCCAAGCCTGATGTAGGTATACAGGTAGTTATCCCAAGCCTAATTTGTTATGAATATCTTGGTGGGTAGCCTTGACATAAGATTTACTTGGCTTATGTGTATGAAAAAACCCTATGTATTATAATAATTTTATGATCCCATGGCTCATGTTATTTTATTATCTTATGATTCATGTCTTATGAACTTATAATTTTTATGCCATGACTCAAGATTATAATCTTTTATATGAAGGGTATTATTTTCAAATGTTATACTCATGTTATAATACCATTATGTTCATATTATGCTTATCTATCTCCATTTTTTATCCTTACTAAGCATCTGAGATCACCCTTTCATATGTTTCCATTCCCCAGGTTATGAAGAAAGGTTTTAAGTGGGGTATTTCTATGAAGAGTACTAAAAGGGAAGATCTTTATGGGATATATTGAAGATATTTCATGAAATTAGAAGATTGTGTATCTAGTCTCCAAAGATGCTAAACTACTAAAGTCCTCATGTGTTTATTTGTGTAATATAATGAATATTCATCTAAAATAATGTAATATCCATGTATAAAAATCTTGGTCCACTATATTTGGTATCAGATTCAAATGAAGTAATTAGATTAATGGGAACTCTCATGTGTGAGTGTTGGATGAAGCATGGCTCTATACCCAAGGGATTCATGAAGAAATGGATGTCACTAGGTATGGTGGTGTGCCCTTCCTAGGATCCATTCATGGAATTCCCTTGTAGCTAACAATTATAGTCCATAAAAAATAATTCCAGAATGTTATAGTTGGTATCAGAGGAAAGGTGCATCACCTCAACCCAGTTTTCCACCCAAACAATGCTCCGGGATGAGTGTCATTGTGCCTTAATCATGCCTCCCTATATTCCAAAGTCTACTGACTACTAGTGAGTGTGTAAAGAGGTGATAGTGGGGAGGCTATACCATATTAAGATGATATAAAAATGTTCCAACACATATAGATAAGCAGTAGAAAGGAAAGACCAAATAGACATCGGATCAGTAACCCGCCCATAGCAAAAGAACAATGATTGCAGTAGAAACAATAATAATTTCAAAAATCTTAAAATAAACCATTTTTAGAGTAAAATATCACAAGATACCATTTGTATATACTAAAAAAAACATGCATATAAGACGGGTCATATAGATAATAAGAAAAAGGGTCATTAATGGCCAACCTCAGTGCATACATATAACAGCATACTAATACAGAAAAAAAACAAACTAAAACTATAATCGATTCAAGAACCCATGGTCCCTTTCCTTCCATCCCATGATAACTCAAACACTGAGATCCAATTCCTAAGACTGAACCTTTACCTAAACACAATGCAATAAATTCTACACACATCCCAAAGGACCCATGTAGGGTGTGAGAAATAATCTCAGTAGACCAACACCAACATGTTCTTATCTTACATCTGTGACATAGAAAGTGTATATAGATAATTAATATAGTATCACATGCATAGAATATAAATAAACTTGTTTCCCTTATTCTCAACAACTTCAAGGAATCAATCACCTTCTTTATCCAATGTCAGAATAACCATAGCAGAGAGGATCCTTGGAATAATTCCCAAGGTATCCCCTGATGTAAATAGGTCCAGGTGAAGCATCAAGTTTCATGTATAATAAAATCATATGAAACCCTATTCCAACTGACACCTTATGTTCAAACCAAGTAACAAACATCCCTAAATCATGCCTAATAAAGTACCTAGTCCCAAGGACCTCATCTTGAATTCTAATATTGGCTTAAATCTTGACATCCTGATGCAAAGTGGTGTCTATACTCTAAGTATCATCACTATCGACTCAATAGTTAATGTCCCAAAGCATGAAATTGTCCGTCATCCCAATAAGTCTAGTCCCAAATGCCTTGAGAATGGTGAGCCTCATCCCACAACCGATATTATCAACATTGTAAACCAATGTATGCGCACTATCCCTATGGCTTTCTATGGAAAGTACCTCCAAAAATCATCCTAATATACATATAAGGAAGACCTCTACCAACATGAGGGGTCAATACCACCTAATCATCTGAGTCATATTGTGTGAACATGATTCCAAACAATGCATTGGCCAACATAGGTGAGAGGAAATCACAAAATAAGAACCTAATCCACATCATCTATCACCTTGTGCCCATGTGACAATGTCTCTCCAACTGATGGTCATCACTATCCAATATCACCTGGGCCATTCCTGTAACCTGAAAGCCTCGCCACCTCAAACCAATGGCCATGTCTCCCAACTGGTGATCAACCTCACCCCAAGTATCTGGGCCAATCCCAACCTGGTGATCACATTACCTCATATCATATGTCCAACTACATCTTAATCCTCAATTCGACACCATCACATTCCCATGTAACTCAACCAATCAATATAAATAACTCGGTTTAATAAATAAAACACCCTAGCCTAATATTCCCAATGTTCAAAGCCTCTCACAGAGCTTAAACCATTTGTATACATGATTTATAAATCCAATAGGCATTTCTTAACATCATTTAATTAATTTAAAATGCAACCATTAATTTAATAAGGTCTTGATCGGTCAACATAATAGTGCAATCAAAGTCACACCCCCAAAACAGCCACAAAATCATAGATAAAAATAACAACCACCTACCTCATGTTGGTATATGCATGTTCATCCAATCTTAGCCTCTAACTCGATCCGATTTGGAAGAAATCAAAATTTTAGATGAATTCCCAAAAAATAGGGTAAATCAACTCACACATATTTAGAAATATGTAAGGAGAGATAGAAGGAAAATATAAATAGGAGGATTCAAGGACTTACTGATATGAATCCAATTCCATAAACAGATTGAAGAATAGATCCCACACGAGAGTGATAACTCAACACCTAGGAGGGGGAGAAAGAGAAGAGTTCCCCTATTGTGTAGGAAAAATGGATGAAAAAATATAAGGAAGAGGGAAATAGAAGAAGAGGGGAAAATAAAATATTGAATATTTAAATGAGTTGCATGGTTTTCTTGCATGATTTGGCTAATTGTGCACCAACTGTGAAACACCCACTGTCTAAAGGGAGACCTCACATGGTTTCCCCACATTGTTTGTTAAACCATGTGTAAACCATGAGAATCACCTATACTAAAAACTATAGAGGTTTCGTGTGTCTGTGATCCCCCTCCAGCATGATTTTCCAAACCATGTCCAGTAGACTTAGAGGGATGCAAATTTTCTCCTAGGAGGCCGCATGGTTTTTCCAAACCATGAACCCCAGATTGTGCACCCTAAAAACTTGGGTTTTCGATGTCCGATGCACCCAAAACACCAAGGAATTTTTCAATCCTCTAAATCCATCAAAAAGAAAGAAATTGGGTTAAATAAACTCTCATATTTAAGACCTGATAAACAAGAAAAGAGTCGGTCTACCCACCAAAATCTAAAAATTAAAAATGGACAAGGAATTCAACCCGCTCCAAAAACCCTAGATATTAGAATCCCCCCACCTTAACAAATCTCATCCCCACGTTATAAAACAAAACTAGAAGATGGTACCAAACATAACCATCTTTTCAAGAGACCTCGGTCTACCCTAGTCATAAAGGGAATGGGTCAACTACCTTAAGGGAACCCCACCTTAGGAGTTACCTACCCTAGTTTCATCCTAACCTCAAAACTCAAGCAAAACTGATAGTCCACCGACCATACCCAAACTCAAATGCCCTCCTGTGATGCATCGCCACTTCTTCACCTTGTTAAGTGCTCTTGTTTCATACCTAACACCCATCATGACCCGCATCATAGCAGATTCCCGCCAAGTTATCATGCCTCACATGGCTCCTATGAGGTCATGCATCTCATTAGATGTCCAAAACCAATTATAGTACATCTCACCTCAAAAAATTCCTACATTTCAATGATGCCCAGATTCCAATGCACTAAAAACTAGTCCCACATCATAATGATTCCTAGATTCCAACACACCTCAAATGCCACACACTCGACAATGCTCACATATAAATCTTGGTTCCACGCACCTCATAAATATATATATATATATATATATAATGGATATGAACTGATTCCAACCTACTAATCAATGTATGGTTAGTCCATAGATATATCATGTGTACCTCATGTACCCAAAACATACATTTCTACACAAGGTAAATGAAAAAATAAAACAAAATAAACTATAATTATTCCCACAGAGTACCTCTAACCATATTCGAATCCTCATCCTACTTTTCACCTCATGGCTCCAATATGTGCATTTGGCCTGAAGCCTAACTACATGAAGCATGGACTTCCTATGGTTCTCCACCAACCACCAGCCACTAACCCCATTGTTGGGTCTTTCTGTATCTTCAACGACCTCTGTGTATAGTGGACTCCTAGATACAAGATACTAGTGCCACTCCCAGTTCGATCTCAGAACCCTGAGTCTGCCTCAGATCCTGGATTCCATTTGTCTGAGAAGGCTTCATACATAAACTCTTGAGATGCTCAAACAATCTATATTCTCATCACTCCTTTGATTCCCTATTACACTATTTTCACACATGTACAGACATCCCACACTGGAAGCACACCATAGAAGACCCACTATGAGGTGTCCTGCTCAATTCGTTGGTCTAACTACCCTCCTAGAACTCCTATCAGCCTCTCTTCCTACTGTATGAATCATCAATGATAAAATCACCTAATGTCGTCACCTGGATCAAGTAAGATCAATCCATAAAGTTTATTGTGGCTATGAGTGTTTGTTTCACCACCTATGAGAATGATTCCAACCTAAATATGTTACTTTCACCTTAATGGCATGTCGTGAACCATCCACAAAATACCTCACCCTAGAGGAGTCATCGCTCACCATATCAGGTGTGAAATGAGACAAATCAATTAAATTCATTGCATAGTCCATGAAGGACATGTCACCCTATTGTAGGATCAATAACCCTCAATCTCTCTCTTACCTCATCATTTTTTGGAAAGAATTGCTTGAAGAAATTGGCCTCAAAGTATTTCTATGTTAGGCCCTCATGTCTGCCTTCCTAAACCTATAAGTCCCACTAGCACTTTGTTGGTCCTATGATAATATACATAGATATCTTCACCCTCTGGCCTAGAGGTGTCTCAGGATTCTTGAAGATCATATAAATACCTCAATCTAGTTATTAGCCACCTACGGTCTACCCTCACCTAGAAATAGCAGTGGGTTCTATGACTAAAACTCCCAAGTCAGGTATGCCATGGAATGATCTTCTCCCAAAGCTCCCATGTTAATCCCTCATATAACATGTAACATAGTCTCTCTGAGCTTCTTATCAAGACACAGCCCAAAATATGTCAAATTTGGTGGCTACCCCACCTTTACTAAAGAATGTACATGTGGATCATACTTTTCCTGACCCTCTAAAGCCTTATACCAACCCTCAGGGGTCTCAACTTGTACTCTCTCAAGCGGTACCAAATCACCACCCACGAGACACTCCATCAGAAGTCATCCAGGTGGAAACCCACTTAATACCGATATAATGGTCAGACAACCATAATGACATATATATATAATTCATATAGGTAAAGTAGTAATAGGTAGCTCAATATTACTACCCTTACTCTTCTGCATCACAACCATGTCACATGACATCCAGCCTCTTGGACCCTTACCTACCCATATCAGAGTCAGGTTTCACATATGCCTTAGGCCATGCCCATCCTGATAAACCATGTCCCCCCAATATGACAACATCATCACCCAACATGATGATCAACATCACTCCATATCATAATCCCTACATTCTTTTATAAGATATAGGACTATACATATACATATATATATATGTGTGTGTGTGTGTGTGTCACATGTCACATATAAGTTTCATTGGTACCACATTCTTGGGTTGGTTGAGTGGAATGACACCAAAGATAGGCTCGGTAGGAAAACACTACTTAGCTTCATTTATTGAGACTTTAAACAACCCAACCCCTTTTAGTGAAATCCCAGTCCATAATGACAACCACAAACCAGTTTATCAATTCACATGAATACAAATAAATTCATATGTTCCTATCAAAAGAATAAACAAGCCTCCCTTTTCATATCGGGACAATGGTCAAATAACTCCTCCCTTACCATACCAGTTCAAGGTTCACATTTCATAACAGGTAAAAATCACATCCAAGTGAACCACTCTAGGTGGAAATCATATCAACTATAAAATGAGAAAACTAGAAAGGCAATTCCTAATGCTGGAAACTTGGTTTTTCCCTCATGTTTGGGGATTCAAGTACCCAAAATGTGTTATAAAACCATTTTATACAACATCATAACCCCTCATATACCATATCCTAAATATCAATACCAGTAAATAGGAAAATGAAACTCCTTTGATACCACTTGTTGCACCCCGACCCATTTTTTCACCCAAAAAGTGCTCTAGAAAGATTATAAATGGGCCTTAAGCACACCTCCTCATGTTCCAAAGGATACCAACTAGTAGTGAGGGTGTAAGGAGGTTATATTTTATATACTATACCATCTATTGATGATAAAATAATGTTCTAATACATAAAAAAGATTCATAAATGAAAGACCAAGTAGACACTGGACCAGAAACCTGCCCATGGATGAAGCATAATGATAGCAGTATAAACAATAATAATATCAATAATCTCAAAATAAACCATTTGAAGAATAAAACATCACAAGATTCCATTTGTAGATACTAAAAGAGAGAATGTATACAAGATAGGTCATACAATGAGTAAGCATAAGGGTCACCAACGGATGACCTCAGTACATACATATAATAGCATGCTGATATAGAAATAAAACAAAAGAAAAATCCAGATGAGGTAAGAACCCATGTTCCCTTTCCTTCAATACCATTCTAACTTAAACACTTATATCTAACTCCTAATCCTAAACCTTTACCTAAAAACAACATCATAAAGTTTACACAAGTCCCGAAGGACCCCTATAAGGTGTGAGAAAAAATCACAGTAGGTCACCACCAATATGTTCCTATTTTATATTTTTTACATAGTAGGTGTATGTAGATAATGAATAAAATATCACATTAATAGTGTTGGCGTTGGTGGCCTATAACCAACTAATTTTTACTTTATTAATTAATAAATACCTTATCACATCTTGATTGTTTTTCTACATGACAATTCATGTGATAATGTTCTAAGGATAGTTGTTGCATTAAAGGGTCATAGAGGATCCCTGCTATGATGAGAACCCAGAAGTTCCATAACATTGTTCTTGAATATATGTTCTATGGACGGATGATGTTATTTGAGAGACACAAATAATATAGCCCATTAGGGGTGAGGACTCAAAAAACCTTGAGGCACCTTATCATGGTGTGTTCCCTTGGTAATATCCAGGAGGATATTATGAGAACGAGACCCGCCAGTAGGAAATCCACATTTCATAGTGTCATTGGATGTTCCTATCTGTGGATGTGTGTAATGGTCCTTAGACTTAAAACTTATTATTAATGGGTATTACAACTCGTGCACTTATATGTATTGATGAAAACGGTGACGACACACTATTAATTTAACAAGCTGAATAAATATTATTCCCAATTGTGGTTTAATAATTATTCAAGGATGCCTGATCACATTTATTTCGACACTAGTTATTCGAGAGAATATATTGTGGGTAAAATAATATATTTATTAGCAATTAATGCAGTAATATTTATTTAAGAAATAAATAGTCATTATTCAAGGACTAATAAACATAGTGGATGAAATAAAGAAAATGGAAAAACAAAAGTACACGTCATGTATATTAATATACACACCGTGAATTTTTTCTGGGGATTTGTGAGAAATAATATTATTTATTTAATTAAATAATATTAGGTTTAATTTTTTGGGCGCATGTCAAGTAATAATAATAGTAAACTATTATTATTAAACATGGGGTCTTACTCAGAATTAAATGAAATGAATAAATGATGTCGGGTAATTAATTCATTTTATTATTTTAAGTAATTAAAATCCCAATTATATAATTCTCATTAGCCTAGAAATTTTTGGGGGTTGTGTATAATGAATATAGAGAAAGATCTCAATCCAAGAGAGAATTATTTTTTTTCAAGAATGCTCTCAAGATACGAGAGAGATCCTCCTCCACCCGATCAAGGAGAGTGCTTTGCAAGCGGCTCTCAAGGCGATCGAAGGCGGACATCGCAAGTGAAGGCTCATCCATGAAAGCACCTAGAGATCACATCAGCAACATCCAAAGATACATGGAGCACATGTGGATCACCGCTGGAGGAATCCTACACTTGGATTCTATGACACAAGAATGGATCACATCAGATCATGACCGGAAACATCAACGGAGAGAGAATTACATCAAGCTAATTATTATCTTTTAATTAAATTAATTATAACCAACATATGATGATCCTCTATATGGTTTCGGGACTCAATTATTTTATTTTTTCTTCATTCTATTCTGAATATCCAGCATTTTATTATCAGGATGGATCTCATATTGATCGTTGTTGATAGAAAAATTAAAGTTGGGTACACCCACCAACGCGCTTCTGCTGCGCCTGGAACCTAAAAGTGGTATCGGGGTGGTCATATCGTTGATTATAATTATTTAGTTTTTTGTTGGTGATTTGTTCGTTTAATAATTTAGTTGTTTCAATTCAAATTAATCGTTCTATAAATCTAAATATTGAGATCTATTCCACCTCTTTTGTTTCTCATTCAACTTATAGAAATGATTTTTTCTTTTAATTTTGATTAAAATAAAAAATATGATCTCATCCAGAGATTCCAAAGCTTCTTGGTCATACAAAACCAGAACACATAGCGTGTATTCGGCAGTACATGTCATGTAGTATAGGTTCCATGCACCGGGACAGTCCACCAAACTAGGTTGTGTTAATGGATTATATCTAAGTCTTTAGGACACCATGTGTTGACCAAGAACAGTTTCCACACGGTTTTCGAATTGCAAGCCATGTGGCCCATTGAACACGGCGTGTAGTCCCTTCGGGTTAGGGTTGGACCATGTACCCCATACATGGCTTGACCAGATAGAAACCGTGTAACACAGATACTGCACAGCATGTGTCCTACTGAACACGCCGTGTACTCCGAAGATTTCTGAAGTACATCTACATGCCATGTCCCTGGGAATATACTTCGGATAGACGGTGAACAAAAGTACATGTTGTGTAGTCGAAACTACAAGCCTTAAATTACACAGATTTATTAAAATTTATTATTATATTATACAAACCCTTGAGACGTGTACCATAGTGCAAGCATAAAGTTGAGGCACAACACATGATAGGTGTTTTATATATATGTGTTTAATTTAACATCTGTGTAATGTTCATTTCTACTCATTGGGTAGTTATGAATGGGAATTCATTGGGTTGCCTCCAAGGTACATGTTACGTACAAAGATAATTTTAAATGAATTTGTTTTCTCAAAATTCTGATGGATGATAATCTCAAGGAAATTCAGAAAAGGGTTAAGATAAAAGGATTGATTAATTAAAAATAATTAATTGATTCTAGTGTGATTTATCTTAAACAATAATGATTAAATAATTGAATTATAGTTTTATTTATGTGTAAATATCGTTTCATGTATGGATGACCGTGAGCTAGACCAAGACCTCGGTATGTGAATGGTTTCTTTTAATTTATTTATTTAAAATAAATTTTTTTTCATGTGAGCCTTCTCCTCATTAATATGTAGGACCGGCGTGCCCAATGTTTCTTTTATGAAAAACCCCATTTTACCCCTCACCTACGAGTGATATAAAAGCATATGTAAGGGATGGATATCTCAATCAAGTGGAGGAGGCTCAAGTTAGGAGCCAAGGTGAAACCAATCCAAGGAGATACAAAGGTGGACAAGTGGAAAGATGTAAACACAAACCAAAAAGGTTCAAGGTATTTCTCCACTAGTTCTTGGGTTAGTTTATCAACTAATAGATAAAACTAACCAATATAACAATATCATGATCATACCATTTATTTTATTTATGTTAGTTTCATGGTTTATTTATTGTGGGTGTGTTGTCACAATCATAAAATTAATGAATAATACGAGCATGCAAGATGGAACTAAAATAGGACTGACTTATGTGTAAACATTATCTTAGACATGGTTAATCACTTAAGTATATCCCACTCAATATTAACAATCATGTAAACAAATATGATGTAAATTTACGAATAAAATCCCTCAAAGAAAATATTAAGTCGGTATAGCCTTCTATAATCTTGGTTAGAATCGAACCATAGTTCAAAGTGCTTGACCAACCCTAGTTGGGGTGCGTTCAATTATCGAGGAATTATAATTCATGGTTTTGGGTTGACTTGACTTGGTTCATATCAAGGGTTGACTTCCACAGCAAGACTTGGTGTGACCAAGAGGCAAAGATTGAGGAAATCCAAAATAAAAAGGATTTCAGGATTGGGGAGTCCACTCGGCGGATCAAGGAGCTACAAGTTAATGAAGTTTGAATTTAGAATGCCTACCTAAAACCTTTCAAGTTGCTTGAAAAACCCTAGTCGGGGTAATGAGAAGGGAAATATGGATCCTTTCCACTAGAATATTTAGGCAACAGAATATTCTAAAGTCAATGGTGTGGGATATTGGATTTCAATAAAATAGTGGGAGACTAATAAGTATTAATTTATTTATTTGTCTCAGTTTTATCATGATAAAGTAATAAACCTTTTCTAATATTAATTTTTAGAAACTTTAAGAAAAATTAATTCAAACATATCATTTCAAACCATACTCGAGAAGGAAAACCTTCTCACCAGCACAAATTTCCAGGAATGGTAGAGGCATTTACACATCATCCTTCATCACGAGAGGAAATTGTATGTGCTGGAAGAGCATGTTCCAGTTGCACTTAGAAAAGGGGCCAGTGATGAGGAACTATCTCTATATATGAAACATATGGATGATGCCACATATTTCCAATGTTTCATGCTATCTTCCATGTCTAATGAGCCCTTGAAGTAATACAAAAACATGGAAGTGTATAGCATGATGTCTCACCCTAAGGATCTCTATCAAGATATGGAGAGACAGGAGAGATATGAGATCTATAATGTTTGTTCACAACTAATCTTGGAGAGTCTGCACCAACTGGGCCTCATGTAGTCAAGCTTATTGGCTACATTGAACACCTAGACATCTTAGGGATTAATTTCCCGGATGAGTTGCGTACAAATCACATCCTATCATTAATTCCCAAGACCTTCTCTAGCTTTATTGTAAACTAAAACATGAGAAACAATGAGAAGAGTCTACCGGAACTTCTAACCTTAATTTTCTAGGTAGATAAGGACATGGTGCGTAACAAACTTTTAGTACTTATGGTCAATAAGAAAAGGAAGGACAAGGTAAAGGGGCCAAGGATTCATAAATAGTTTGAATCCCCTGAGCACCATCCCTCCAAGAAGGGGAAGATCTAAAGGCAGGGCAAGGAATGGGAGGTGGTTTGTTTTGCATGTGGAAAGCAAGGCCATTGGAAGAGGAAATGTACCCAGAAGTGTGGGGATGCTAAAGGTGTTTTCGTTATCAAGGGTAATATTTCCATTTATACACATTGGGTATTAGATATAGCATGTGGGGTCACATCAATATTCAAATGCAGGAACCAGGTAGATTTAGAAAAATTACTAGAGGATAGGTAGATCTTCGATCTGTTAATGGTGTGAGGCGGGCTACATTGTCCATTGGTGATTACCATCTTTCATTTCCAACTGGAATGCTTTTGGTTTTACATAACTGTTATTATGTGCCTAGTGTTACCAGGAACATAATTTATGTATCTTGTTTGGATATGGATGGATGTACTTTCAAATTTAAAAATAAGGGTTGTTTCTTTTATAAGAACAACATATGTTATGGTATAGAGCATTTTAATAATGGTTTTTATGTATTAAATTACAAAAACCACGTGTTGGAAATCAATAACGAAACAAATTCAAATGAATCATACAACACCCAGTTGTGGCATCATCGTCGTGGTCATGTAAACGAGCAGTACTTGAAAAAGCTTTTCTTAGATGGTTATTTAGACTCTAATGATCTAAAACCACTTAATAGATGTCACGATTGTTTACAAGGTAAAATGAGCAAGCTATCTTTCGGTGGACAGGGTGAAAGGGCCATAGAGCTTCTAGGATTGGTGCACACGGATGTGTGTGGACCATTTCCAGTAGAATCTAGAGTTGGATATTCTTACTTCATTACTTTTACTTATTATTTGAGTAGATATGACTATATCTACTTAATGAGGTATAATTAAGAAGCCTTAGAAAAATTTAAGGAAGTCAAGAATGAAGCATAGAATCTTCTTGGTAAGAAGATAAAGAAGCTTCGATCAGATATAGGTGGAGAATATCTGAACCAAGAGTTCATCGATCTTCTATAGGAGTTTGGGATTCTATCTCATCTCACTCCTCCTTATACACCATAGTGGAATAGTGTTATTGAAAGGAGGAACCACACCTTGTTGGACATGGTGAGGACAATGATGAGTCATTTAGATCTTCCATTATCTTTTTGGGGATATGCATTACAAACTGCAGCATACACATTAAACCGAGTACCAAATAAGGTGTAAAATGGAATTCCCTCCGAGTTATGGAATGGAAAGATACCCATTTTGTCACACACACGTGTATGGGGATGTGAGGCATTTTTAAGGCCTTCTCAAGAAACAAACTAGCACCCTGGGGAACGAGGTGTATCTTTATAGGATATCCCGAGGAAATAAAAAGATATTACCTATATAAGCCTTCAGAAAAGAAAGTGATTTTCGCCAGACAAGCCATCTTTCTTGAGAGGGAGCACATCCTCAAAAAGGATAGTGGGAGTAAGATTGACTTCAAAGAAGTTGATGCTCAAGATACATAGGAGTTGGTACAGGAACAAGTTCTATAGGTCCCCATGGAAGAGGTTCCTATAACAAAAGTACTGCATATGAGCTCACGAGGGGTAAGGGAACTAGAGAGATTTTGTTTCCTAGTCATCGAGGATAGTGAATCATTATTGTTGTACAATGATAAACCTACATCCTACAAGGAAGTAGTAGAAATCTCAGAAGCTGCAAGATAGCTAGAAGCTATGAATTCTAAGATAGATTCCATGTATCAGAACTAAGTGTGGGTTCTAATCGATGATCTAATTGATGTAAAGCATGTTGGATGTAAATGGGTATTCAAGAGAAAGTTGGAAATGGAATGTAAAGTTAGCACGTATAAAGCAAGGCTAGTGGCTAAAGGATTTAGACATCATCAAGGGATTGACTATGATGAAACCTTATTACCAATTTCCCTATCTAAATCTATAAGAATAATACTTTACATAGCATCTTACCATGACTAAGAGATTTGGAAAATGGATTTCAAAACAGCATTCCTTAATGGGAACCTTCAGGAAGATGTCTATATGACACAACCAAAAGGGTTTGTGACACTAGGTGAATCCAAATGGGTTTGAAAGCTGTAGAAATCTATTTATGGATTAAAGAAAGCATCCAGGTCATGGAACATTCGATTTGATGAAGACAAAAAGGAATTTGATTTCATTAATAACGAATTTGATCCGTGTGTTTATAAGTGGTTTAATGGGAATGTGATCGTTATCTAAGTAGTATATGTTGATGACATATTGCTTATTGGAAATGATGTACCGGTCTTACAGTCAGTTAATGATTGGTTTAACAAGTGTTTATCCATGAATGACTTGGGTGAATCAGCATGTATTCTAGGGATCAAGATCATTCATGATAGATCCAAGAGGCTACTTGGACTAAGTCAAGGTACATATATTGACCAGATACAAAAGATATTTAGTATGGAACAGTCCAAGAGGGGATTGGTTCCAGTGTCACATGGCCTACATATTTCTAAGAAAATGTGTCCTCAGACAAAATAGGAGAAATATAGAATGAGTAAGATCCCATACGCTTCGGCTATATGATCCATCATTTATTCCATGTTATGTACCAAGCTGGATGTTTCCCATGCACTGAGCATGGTAGGAAGATATCAAGTAGATCCAGGAGAAAAGTATTGGACTGTTATTAATACTATCCTTAAGTATCTGAGAAGAACTAAAGATATGTTCTTGTTGTATGGAGGATACAAGGATCTTGTCATCAAAGGTTATGTTGATGTTGGTTTTCAAATAGATCAGAACGATCTGATGTTGCAATATGAATATGTTTTTGTCTCAACGGAGGAGTTGTGAGCTGGAAGAGTTCCAAGAAGCCAGTTGTCGCCAATTATACAGTGGAGTATGAATATATAGCAGCTTTTGATGTAGCAAAAAAATCCATCTGGATTCATAAATTTGTCCAGGAGCTTGATGTGGTGCCTCGAAGTAAAGATCCTATCACATTGTATTGTGATAATACTGCAGTGGTGGATCTTTCAAAAGAATCATGGTCACATCAACGGACAAAGAAAATTCTCCAAAAGTATCACCTCTTGAAGGATTTCTATCAAAGGTGTGAAGTTACAATGAGAAGAGTGTCCACAGAAGAGAACATGGTAGACCCCATGACTAAAGGACTACCTCAACAGAAGCATGAATATCATGTGAGAGCTAGCGGGTTAAATTTTGTTAACAGTTGTCTCTAGTCCAAGTGGGAGTCTGTTGTAGTTGGTAGCCTAGAACCAACTACTTTGTAATTTATTCATTAATAAATACCTTATCACATCTTGATTTTTCTTCTACGTTACAATGCATGTGATAATGTCCTAAGGATAGTTGTTTCATTAAAGTTTCATAGAGGATACATGCTATGATGAGAACTCAAAAGTTCCATAACACTATTCTTGAATATATGTTCTATGGCCGGATGATGTTATTTGAGGGATACAAATAATATATGAAATTAGGGGTGAGGACTCATAAAACTTTGAGGCACCTTCTCATGGTGTGCGCCCTTGGTAATATTCAGGAGGATATTATGAGAACGAGACCCGCCAGTAGGAAATCCACATTTCATAGTGTCATTGGATGTTAATATCTGCAGATGTTTGTATTGGTCCGTAGACTTTAAAATTATTATTAACTGGTATTACAACTCACATACTTAGATGTATTGAAAAAAACTTTGATGACACACTGTTCGCAGCGAGGTTGGATGTGTGGGGTGCATCAAGAGTAATACTGCATTAATAGATAATGCGAGAAAGGATTTGTCCCTTCTATTCCATAATGGAAGTAGATATCTTAGGCCCTTTGATGGAATTGATATAGCTTAAATAAATCATGTCCATGGTAAAGAATGGGAAATTTCAATTTTGGGAAGTTAAAGAAAAAATAATCAAGCACATGGGTTGATGGCACCAGCATTCAACCCACTTTATTTGAGATACCGTGACAAAGGGATTACATTACACGGAAAGCATTCATAAGAGGTGACACGTCATTGCAGCATTAACCTCTTTCTCTATGGATGCCTTGGCCTGTTGCTAGATGCTAACCTTGGACTTTAGGCAAGCTCCGCCTAATGCCACTGAGAAAGTGGCCAATAGGATCACACACTAATTGTGTCCAAGTATCTCAGTTAAATATTAATTTAACAAGTTGAATAAATATTATTCCTGATTGTGGTTTAATAATTATTCAAGGATTCTTAATCGCATTTATTTCAACACTAGTTATTTGAGAGAATATATTATATACAAAATAATATATTTATTAACAAATAATGAAATAATAGTTATTTAGAAAATAAATATTTATTATTGAAGGTCTAATAAATATGGTGGATGAAATAAAGAAAATGGAAAAACAAAAGTATAGATCGTGTATATTAATATACATTCCATGTAGTTTTTCTAAGGATTTGTGAGAAATGATATTATTTATTTAATTAAATAATATTAGGTGTAATTATTTGGGCACATGTCAAGTAATAATAATAGTCAATTGTTATTATTAGACATGGGGTCTTACTCAGAATTAAATGAAATAAATAAATTCTTTCAGATAATTAATTCATTTTATTATTATAAGTAATTAAAATCCTAATTATATAATTCTCATTAGTCTATCCTTTTTGGGGGGTTGTGCACAATGGATCTAGAGAATGCTCTCAAGACAAGTGAGAATTCTTTTCTTAAAATAATGCTCTCAAACTATGAGAGAGATCCTCCTCCACCAGATCGAGGAGAGCATTTTGCAAGTGGCTCTCAAGGCGATCGAAGGCGGACTTCGTAAGTGAAGGCTCTTCCACGCTAGCACCCAGATATCCCTTCAGTGACGTCTAGAGATACGTGGAGAACTTTTAGATCTCCTCTAGAGGAATCCTACAGTTGGATTCTACAATGGAACGATGTATCACATCGGATCGTGACAGTAAACATCAACAGAGAGATAATTCTGTCAAGGTCATTCTTGTATTTTAATTAAATTAATTATAGCCAACACATGATGATCCTCTCTATGGTTTCGGGACTCCCTTATTTTCTTTTGTTCTTCATTCTATTCTGAAGATCTGGAATTTTATTATCATGATGGATCTCAGATCGATCCTTGTTGATGGAAAAATTAAAGTTGGGTACACCCACCAACATGCTTCCCTACACCCAGAACCTACATATAGAATATTATTAAGCTTACTTCCCTTGTGTTCAACATCCACAAGTAAGTAATCACTTGCTTTGGACAATGACTAAATAACCATTGAAAAGTGGATACTTGGCATAAAGACAAAGGCATCCCCTAATTTAAATCATTCCAAGTGAAGCATTAGGTTCCACCTTTAATCAAACCACCTAGTACCTTGTGCCAACCAAAACCTCATGTCCAAACCAAGTAACCAACATCCCAAAGGCATGTCTAAGAAAACAACTGGTCCTAAGGAACTTAGCTTGAAAGCTTCCATCAGCTCAAATACCAACATCATAAGGCATAACAATGTATGTCCGAAAATTAATATAACCATCATCTCAAAATTCAATGTCCTGAAGCATGGTTATGTCTATACTCCCAAGTATTCATAGAACAATGAATTCTAAGAGGGCGAGCATCATCCCCCAACCGATAGTCTCAACACTATCAACCAATGGCACCCCACCATCCCCACTGATTTCTATGATAGACACCTCCAACCATCATCATAATATTCATCTAATGGAGGCCTCTACGCACATGATTGGTCAATACCACCTCATCATCTAAGTACTACTATGTTAACATGACTATGTATTAGAGAACACAGATGAGTGGTAGTCACCAAATAAAAATATAATACACATTATTTGATACCTCATGCCCCTAAAACCATATTTCTCTATCTAATGGTCATCACCATTCAATATCACTTGGGCCATGCCTACAACCTAATGACCTCTATGCTTGAAACCAACAACCAAGTCTCCCAACTGGTGATCAACCTCACCCCGATTATCTCATCCAAGACCAACCACATGATTACATCACCTCATACTAGATGAACAATTCCATATAAATCCTTAGGCCAAGTTCATCATGTTCCCATGGAACTAAACTAATCAATATGATTAATTTAAAACAACTCAATTTAATAAATTACACACCCCAACCTAATATTCCCAAGGTATGAAGCCTCTCACTGGGCTCAAAAAAAATAGTCTTGACAGATCATGCCAATAGGCATCTCTTAACATCATTTATTTAATTTAAAACTAAACCATTAATTTAATAAGGTCTCACTCATTCAATAAAATGGTTTCCTCAAAGTCACAACCCAAAAATAACTACAAATCATGGAGAAAGATAAGCACTACCAACTTCATGTTGTTAGACTCTCACTCATCTGATATTAGCCTCTAACTCGAGTCGATTTAGAAGAAATCGACATTTTAGATGAACACCCTTAAAATATGGAAAATCAACTTGTAAAAATTTAGTGCTTCATAATTTTAGATAAAAGGAAAAGAGAAGCAATAGTATTCAATGGAATACTGATACAGATCCAACACCATTGACCAAATTAATAACAGAGACCGAATAAGTGAGATCACTCAATAGCTTGGAAGGGGACAATGGGAAGAGCTCCCCCTACTATGAATGAAAATAGGAGGAAGAAGGAAATATAATATGATGGGAAAAGGTTGTTTTTCCTCTTTAAATGAGGTAAATAGTTGGTTCACGTGGTTTTTCTAACCTTTTGATACCCATTGTCCAAAGGGGCACCTCGTGTGGTTGACCCACACAATTTACCAAACCATGAGAAAACCATGCCAATAACCTCTACTAAAAACTCAACTGAACCCTAAATCATGATCTTAAAAATTGTTTTTAGTATACCTGGAGGGTAGCATGATTTATCCTATGAGACCACATGGTGTGTCCAAATCATGGGCCCCAGTCTATGCACCCTGAAAACTTGGGTTTTCATCATCCAACGCACCTAAAACCCTACCAAAACATTGAGAATTTTTTCAAGACTCTAAACCCGTCTAAAACAATACATTGAGTAAAATAAACTCTTGGATTTAATCCCTTATAAACACTAAAAGAGTTGGTCTACCCACCAAACATTGAAAATTCAAAACAAGTGAGGAATTCAACCAGCTCCAAAACCTGGATCGTTACAAAAGGTTTTGTTACCCATTAGAAGCTAGGATGAGAAAACTATATTGAGATAATAAGGGATATTTATAAATATATTTATAGGGATGTATCTAAGTATAAGTATAAGGATGAGTCAAATTTTAGGAAAATGCCCTGAAATTTTGGAAGAGGATAGAGTGAGTAGTTTCCAAGAAATTCCATCCATATCTATATACTTAAAGTGGATATGGATCTTGCATAGAGCTACCTATGCATAATAAATCCAAAAATGGTGCATTGAGATAGACTCTATCATCACCTAGTGCATGAAAACATGCCTTGTTTTACACCTAGTTTGACACTCCCGAGGGATGTGCATTGGAAATTCAAAAACTCTTTATGCACCATCATGAAGGATTTAAATAGATGGTTACTATGAATGACCTAGGATAAACCTAAGGTGCCATATATTGAAAATAATGTATCATGATGGAAATATATTATAAGTAATTTTTTACTATTATTTGGTTTTACACTATGATTAGTGTTTATCACACTATACATTCTAGTTTTAGTCAATGTTTGGAACCCAAAGGAACTATGTTAATGCTGAATGAAATGGAAAATGCAATAATTCTCCTCCTGATAAACCAAAAATTCTAGGAACTAGAATGAAAAACTTTTTGATGTTCTCAAACAACTTTATCAAGCTATGAATCTTGTGGAACTTACAAATGAGTAAAGGAGGTAACAATGTTCTATTGATTCATTCATGAGGAACCTTCCACCTACTTTTAGTGGTTCAAATGATCCATTAGTTTCTGAACAATGGATCAGTACCACTGAAAATATATTTTCCATTATTTGGTGTTCAAATCATGAAAAATTCATTTTGGTTGTTTATCATTTGGAAGGTGAATAAGACCATGTAGGTTCTGGGAACACTGGAAGCATGAGATGGTTCATGCCCAACTTTTCTTTTTTCCACGATCGATGATCAATCTGAGATTTACACAATGATAAAAATTGTGATCTATGGAATTGAATCAAAGAATATAGAAAAGTGATGGAATGTCGAAACCAAGAGAGAGTATCATCACATATTATTTATAATTAATTTAATTAAATAAAGAAATACCTTGATAGAATTCTTTCTTCATTGGTGGATCTAACAATAGATATTTGTTATTATATAATTACATTGTAGAAATAAAATTAGATTCCCTCTAGCGATGATATACACATGTTCCATAAATCTCTGAACATTGTCATAGGAATCTCCAAGCGCTGGCATGGCATATCCTAGCACTTGCGTTGTCCGCCTTTGATCACCTCAAGAACCGCTTCCAAAGCATTCTCCAAAATCTCTCTTGACTTGAGAGTGGGAGGTGGAGGAAGATCACTCTCCTTTCTTGGAAGAATTATTAGAGAAGGGAGCTCTATAGGTCTTGAGAGGATTCTCTAAATCCTTTGTGCACAACCAGATAAATGAATTGACTTATTGAGAAAGTAATATATTTGGGTTTATATATCACTAGGGTTAAAATAAAATAATTTCACAAGTTCCCTTTATTATTTATTTAATCCCTATGAAACCCCATGTCAAATATTATTATTATTATTTCTCAACATGCACTTAACATGCGAATTAAATTAAATATTATTTAATAAAATAATGTTAGATTTTTATTATTTCTCACTGAACCATTAAACTCAGTTTTCCATTCCTCCATAATATTTATCGGACCATGAATAATGATTATTTATTTATTAAACAAATATCACTGCATTATTCACTAATAAATATATAACTATTACATTCACTAAATAGAAAATAAATATTTTTATGTGATCAAGCATACATGAATAATTATTAAACCACATCTGGTAATAATAATTTATTCAACTTTTCAAATAATAAATAATAATATATTCTTTAACTGAGATTCTGGATACACTTAGTGTGTGACCCTCTAGGCCTATTTTTAGTGGCATTAGGAAAAGAAGCCTAAAGTCCAAGGTTAACATCTAAAAACACACCAAGTAACCCATATAAAAAGAAGTTAACATCACAATTACATGATACCTCATACAAGTGTTTAATATATAATATAATCCCTTTAACATAATATCTCAAATCAAACAGGTTGCATATGGGTACCATCAACCTATATGATTGATTCTCTTTCTTTGACTTCCCATAAATTGAACTTGCATATTTTACACCATGTCTATGGATTTATTTAGGCTATATCATTTCTATCAAAGAACCTAAGATATAAAATTCCATTAAAGAACAGAAGGTAAAAATCATTACTCACATTATTCATTAATCCAATATTACTCATGACTTACCCAACATATCCTACATCACCATGAACATCTATAATCACGGTTTTCTACAATACACAAAAGTAAGAGACTCATAGTAATCATTATTAATAATATTAAAGTCTAAGGACCAATAAAAACATTCATGGAAAGGAATATCCAATAAAACGTATAAATGTGGATTTTCTATTGGCAAACCTCGTTCTCATGATATCTTACTGGGTATTACTAAGGGAATACACCATGATAATAATCCTCAATGTCCTATGATTCTCTACACCTAATAGACTATATCATTTGTGTCCATAAAATGATATCATCCAGTTATAGAACATATATTTAAGAATAGTGTTGTAGCACTTCTGGGTCCCCGTCATAGCGAGGAACTATTATGACCATTCAGTACGACAACTACTCTTGGGAAAATATCACATTCTATGTTAGGAATAAGAAAAATAATGATGTTATAAGAATTTTATTAATATTCAAAACTCTAAATATAGTTTATCATAAAGTAAATAGAAGTTGGTTATTTGGTATTAACTTCAATAGACTCCCACTTTCACTAGATCCAACTACTAACAACCTTCAGTCTACTAGCTCTCACATGATACTCATGCTTCTACTGAGATAGAAATTTATTCAAGGGTTATTCCATATTTTCTTCCATTGTAACTCTTCTTACTACAGATTCACCCCTATGATAAAAATCCATCAATATGTGATACTTCCAGAGTATGTTCTTTGTCTATTGGTGGGACTTTGGATCTTTTGCAGGAGCCACCATTGTAGTGTTATCACAATACAATGTGATAGGTTCTTTACTACTAGGTACTGCATTAAGATCCTAGATAAAGTTTTGAATACAAATGGATTCTTTGGTTTCATCAGAAGCCTCTATATACTCAAACTTTGCTGTAGAATCAGCAACAACTGGCTGCTTTGAACTCTTGTAGATCACAGCTTCTCCATTGAGATAGAAAACATATCCTGACTATAACATTAGATCATTCTGATCTATCTAAAAACTTTCATATGTATAACCCCTGATGACCAACTCCTCATATCTTTCATACACCAGGAACATATCCTTAGTTCTTCTCAGCTATGTAAGGATAGCCTTAATAGCAGCCCAATGTTTTTCTCCTGGATGTGCTTGATATCTGCCTACCATGCTCAATGCATAGGCAACATCAAGTCTAGTACATAACATGGAATACGTGATTGATCCTATCACTAAAGCATATGGGATATTAATCATTATATCTTTCTCATGTTGTGACTGAGGACACATTTTCTAAGAAATATTTAAAGCATGTGACATTGGAACCAATCCCCTATTGGATTATTCCATACTAAATTTATTTAGTATTTGGTCAACATATGTACTTTGACTTAGTCCAAGAAGACTCTTGGATATATCACTAATGATCTTGGTCCCCATAATATGGTATTATTTACCTAAGTACTTCATGGATAAACACTTTTTTAACCAATCATTAACAGACTGTAATACTGGTATGTCATTTCCAATAAGTAATATGTCATAAAAATATACTACTATGATAATGACTGAATTTACACTAAACCTATTATAAACACATGGATCACATTCATTCTTAATGAAACCAAATTCTTTTATAGATTCATCAAATCAAATGTTCCATGACATGGATTCTTACTTCAATCCATATGTGGATCTATGCAACATGAAAATATTCTTAGCATCACCTGGAGTCATAAAACCTTCTGGTTGTGTTATATAGACATCTCTTGTAAGGTTTCCATTAAGGAATATAGTTTTTCAATACATCTACCAAATCTCATAGTCATGGTAATATATTATATCAAGTATAATTATAATGGATTTAAACATGGAAAATGGTGAAAAGGTTTCACCATATTCAATTCCTTAACATTGTTTAAACACTTTAGCCACTAACCTTGATTTATAGGTCTTTAAATTACCTTACATTTCCAATTTCCTCTTAAATACCCATTTTCATCCAACAATATTTTCATCAACTGGCACATCAAACAGAACCCAAAATTTATTCTGATACATGGAATCCAATTCAAAATTCATGGATTATTTCCATCTTGCAGCTTCTTGAGCTCTATAATACCTCCTTTTAGGGGAGATGTTCATCATTATCAACCAATAATGATTCACCATCTTTGGTGAATAGAAAACCATATCTATCTGATTATCTTACCCCTCTTATGATCCTATGTAGTATTTGTGTTTTAGAAACTAATTATTCTATGGATACCTATGGAATCTATTCATGTAGCAACTCTTGTGTATCTTGAGTATCAACTTCATTGAAGTAAATATTTCTCCCACTATCATTTTTTAGGATGTTCTTTGTCTTGAGAAATAAGTCTTTTCTAGCGACAGTCACTTTCTTGTCTAAGGGGTTGTATAGGTAGTGTCCCTTTTTTTCCTTGGGATATCCTATAAAGATACACTTTGTGCCTTAGGGGGGCTAGTTTGTTTCCTGAGAGGGCCTTAACAAACACCTCACAACCCCATACATGTGTGTGTGAAAAAATGGGTTTCTTTCCACTCCATGTCTTGAAAGGAATTCCATTAACCACTTTATTTGGTACTCACTTTAATGTCTATGCTGTAGTTTTTAATGCATATACCCAAAAGGATGATGCAAGATCTGTATGACTCATCATCTACTTTACCATTTCTAACAAGTTATAGTTTCACCTTTCACAAACACTATTCCACTATGGTGTGTAAGGCGGAATGAGTTGATATATAATCCCAAGTTCCCATATAAAGATGATGAACTCTTGGTTAAGATATTTACCACCTCTATCCAATAAAAGCTTCTTCATATTCTTTCCAAGATGATTCTCTACTTCATTATTGAATTTGTTGAATTTATTAAAGGACTTAGACTTATACCTCATCAATTAGATATATCTATATCTAATAAATATATTAGTAAAAGTTATGAAGTACGAATATCCACCTCTAGCTTCTACTCTAAATGGTCCACACAAATTAGTGTGTACCAATCCAAGAATCTCAATGTCCCTTTCAACTTGTCCACCAAATGTTGGTTTGGTCGTTTTTTCTTATAAACAATCATGAAATATTTCATGTGGTTTTAGCTCAGATGATTCTAAATAAACATATTGACATAGCTTTGTCAAATTCTTATCATTTACATGACCAAGAAAATGATTTCAATGTTGTGTGTTATATAAGTCATGTGAACATGATTTGTTATCAATCTCCCACACTTGGTTTTTGTAATTTAATACATAAAGACTATTATTTCAATGTTCCATACCATAACATATGTTTTCCTTATAAAAGAAAACCTTTATTTCCAAACATGAAAATAAAACCATAGGATTCTAGGCATGATAAAGAAATTATGTTCTTGGTAACCATAGGTACATAATAACAATCTTTTAAAACCATAATCATTCCTATTGGCAATGAAAGTTGGTAGTCACCAATGTTCAGAGCAGCCAGCCTCACACCATTAGTAGCTCTCAGACCCACCTCTCCTCTGGAAATATTTTAGAATCTACTTGCTTCCTGTATTTGCATAAAGATGTGATCCACACAAGCTATATTTAACATCCAATGTATATATATTGAAAGATTACACTCAATAATTAACTCACTTTTAGATTACCCTTCCTTCTGGGTGTAAATCCTCTTCTAGTGTCCTGCCTTTCCACACACAAAACATATTTTCCCCATTTCCTTACCTTTCCTTTGGATCATCCACTTCTTGGAAGGATGGTGCTTAGGATATTTTGACATTTTATAGGTCTTGGGACCCTTTTACTTGTTCTTCCTTTTATTATTCACTATAAGGATCACGTTTTTATCACACCCCATGTCATTATACACTTTTAGAATCAACATAATAATTTCTAAAATACTCTTCTCATTATTTCTAATTTTGTTATTAACAATAAAACTAGATAAGGTCTTGTGAAGTGATGAAAGTATGAGATCTATGAACAACTAATCTAGGAATGTAATCCCTAAGATTTCTGAACATTAAATATATCCAATAATCTTGAATATATGAGGCCCAACTAGCACATACTCTCTAAGTTTAGTTGTGAACAAAGAATTGGAGATATTGTACCTCTATTGCCTCACCTTCTCTTGATAGAGTTCCCGAAGGTGATACATCATGATATACGCATCCAAGTCCTCATGTTGCTTCAAAATCCCATCGTATATGGATGACAACATGAAACATTGATCATATGTGGAATCATTAAAATGTTTCTCATAGAGCTTTAACTCTTCATCACTATCCTCATTTTCATCCACTTTAGAAAAAGGTTCTTCCATCACATATAATTTTCTTTCATGGTGAGTAATGACACGTAGGTGGCTTTTCCATTCTTGGAAATTTGTTCTTGCGATAAGGTTGTCCTACTCATGTATGGATCGCAATAATATGTTTGATTTCATTTTAATGTTGTTTCTACAAAATAAGATAAGAAAAAATTTAGTACTTTATCTGATAAGTTTAGACAAATAAATAAATATTATATTTATTAATCTCACACTATTTTATAAAAAAACCAATATCCCTATCTATTGGTTTTAGAAAATGTTGTTGCTTTAAAATCCTAGTGGCAAGGATCCATATTCCCCTACTCATTACACAAACTTTGGTTCATAAATAAACTTGAATGGTTTTAGGTAGGCATTCCAAATTCCAACTGCATTAACTCACAGTTCCTTGATCTGTTGAGTGGAATCAACAATCCTTAAATTGGATTTCCTTAACCTTTGTCTCTCCACTACACCAAGTCATGCTTTGGCAGTTAACCCTAGATGTGAACTAAGTTAAGTCAACCTAAAACATCAAGTTATAATTCCTCGATAACTGAAAGCACCCCAAATTTGGTTGGTTAAGTACTTTAAACTATGGTTTAATTTTAACTAAAGTAGTGGAAGTCTATACCGAATTAATATATATAATTGAGGGATTTTATCCTTTTATGCGTAAATTTCCAATTATTATCTGTATTATATTATTTTTAATATTAAGTGGATTTACTTAAGTGATTAACCATGTATTAGATAGTATTTACGCATAAGACAACTTATTTTCATTCTATCTTTCATGATCCTTAATTTAGTTAAATTATGTGATCATGAAAAAACATCAAGAATAAAATAACCATAAAAATTTAGAGAAACAAAAAAAATAAAGCGGTATGATCATAAGCGTTTACTAATAGTTAGTTTATCTAGAAGATGATAAACTAATTGTTGACCTAGGGGAAAACACCTTGAACTAATTAAGGTTGGTGTTGCAGCTTTCCACCTATTCACCTATGTATCTCTCTTGGATTGGTTTCACCTTGGATCCAAACTTGAACCGCCTCCACTATCTTGGGAGCTCTATCCATTACATATGTTTTACTCACGTGTAGTTGAGAGAAAAGGGTTTACATAAAATAAACAATGGGCATGAGGTCCCTACATAATAAAAGGAGAGAAGGAATATAGGCCAACAATTTAATTTAATAATAAATTAAATGAAACCAATCGCATACAAAGGTATGGTCTATTCTCATGATCATCCATATGCATGCAATGAATTATGAATTTAATAAAACTAGCATTAAATTCTTAATCATTATTATTTAAGATAAATAGCGCCTGAATCAATTAATTATCATACTTAATTAATCGATTATTTTATCTTAATTCTCATCCAAATTTCCTTTAGATTCTCATCTATTATACTTTTAAACAAATTAAATAAATTTATATAAAATTAGATGTGTATATAAATATACCATGGAGGAAACACATTGAATAACCGTCTGATTATACCCAACATATATCATACTAATATACTGTTTACTATTGTGACATATGGCATACACAACTTATCACATACTTTCATGACATTTACTATCAACTTAATGATTACACGAGTTACATGATTTTTTCGATAACATGTTATGCTTTAATGCACATAGAGTAACAACTATAATACGAATCATACATGATATGTAGATATAAACATTAAATGAATATTAATTAAACATTTTTATATATATATATATTAAAAACCTATCACATTGAGTGTATTATCAACTTAATGACCACACGTAAGAACATATCTGAAGGTTTACACAGTATAATAAATAAATTTCAAATCTACATAATTTGGTATAAGTACACAGCATGTATAGGTGATCTAAATGGAATGTACATATCCCATCACCTATCTGAGGTACATTCCTAGGGACACAGTGAGTAAATCGTACCTCAGAAAAAATGGAGTACAAGTAGTGTAAAAAGGGACTACATGGTGTGCGGACTCCAAGTTACATGGTAACTAATCAGGAATGTCATGTATAAAACACATAGCCTGTCTGTGACTCAAAGGGACTACATTCTATGTACATGGGCTACATATAGTGTACTCTAGATGACCATGCACCAGGCTGGCCTGGTCAATATGTGGTGTAAGAATTAACCACACTGCATGTCATCAATGCACATGCATTAAATTGATTTCTGAATTAATTCTTGATGAATTGAACACAAGTACATGATGTGTAACTATGGTTACATGGATTTTACTCATGTGTTGTCCTAACAGAAACCTCGGCACCTCCAGATTAGTTTTTCAATTTTATTTAATTCATAAAATTAATCACATCGATTAGATCTATGAGAAACAGAGGAAGAAGAAGCATATCTCTCAATTCAAATTAACAGAATGATTAAACTTTAATTGAAAAAATAAATTAAAATACATAAATAAATCAATAATATTTAAATAATTATAAATAATTATGTGACCACTCTGATACCACTTGTAGGTTTCGAGTGTAGCAAAAGCATGTGATGGTTCGTGCCTAACTTTTCTTTTTTCCATGATCTATGATCAATCTAAGATTTAGACAATGATAAACATTGTGATCTATAGAATTTAATCAAATAATATTGATAAGGTATTGAATGCTGAAACTAAGAGAGAGGATCATCACATATTATTTATAATAAATTTAATTAAATAAAGAATTATCTTGATGGAATTATTTCTTCACTGATGGATCTGACAACAAATTTGCATTGCTTCATCATTGTGTTTTAGGAATCAAAGTAGATTCCCTCTGGCGGTGATCCACATGTGTTCAACAAATCTTTGAACATCGTCATAGGAATCTCTATGTGCTAATACAGAAGATACTAGCACTTGCGTTGTCCACATTTGATCACATTGAGAACCACTTTCAAAGCGTTCTCCAGGATCTCTCTTGACTTGAGAGTAGAATATGGAGGAAGATCGCTCTCCATTCTTGGGATCATTCTTGGGTAAGGGAACTCTCTAGGTCTTGAGAGGATTCTCCAAATACGCTGTGCACAACCAAACAAATGAATTGGCTTATTGACAAAATAATATAATTGGGTTAATATATTACTAGGGTTAAAATAAAATAATTGCACAAGTGAAATTTATTATTTATGTAATCCCTAAAAAACCCCATGTCAAATAATATTATTATTATTATTATTTCTCTACATCCACTTAACTTGAAAATTAAATTAAATATTATTTAATCAAATAATATTCAATATTTATTATTTCTCACTGGACCATTAAACTCAGTCCACCACTCCTCCATAATATTTATCAGGCCTTGATAATGACTATTTATTTATTAAATAAATATCACTACATTAATGTCTAATAAATATATAAATATTATATTTAAAAAATAGAAAATAAATATTTATATGTGATTAATCATACATGAATAATTATTAAACCGCATTCAGGAATAATATTTATTCAACTTTTTAAATAATAAATAATAATATATTATTTAATTGAGATTCTGGATACACTTAGTGTGTGACCCTCTAGGCCTCTTTCTTAGGGGCATTAAGCGAAGCAGCCTAATGTCCAAGGTTATCATCTAGAAACACACCAAGGAACCCATATAGAAAGAAGCTAATGTTGCAACGACATGATACCTCATACGAACACTTACAGTGTAATATAATCCCTTTATCATTGTATTTGAAATCAAGAAGGTTGAATGATGGTATTATAAACCTATGTGCTCGATGTATCTTGCTTTGACTTCTCAAAAATTGTACTTGAATATTGTACATCATGGACACTGATTTATTTAGGATATATCATTTCCATCAAAGGACCTGAGATATTAACTTCTATTAAAGAATATAAGGGAAAAATTCTTTCTCGCATTATTCATTAATGCAATATTACTCATAACACACCCAACATATCCAACCTTGCTGTGAACATTTGTCATTACGGTTTTCATAAATACATAAAAGTACATAACACATAATACTCATTGATAATAATATTAAATTATAAGGACCAATACACTTGTTCACATATATGAACTTCAAATGACACATATGAATGTGGATTTCCTACTGGTGGGCCTCATTCTCATAATATCGTATTAGAAATTACCAAGGGTGTACGCCATGAGAAGGTGCCTCAAAGCCCTATGAGTATCCACCCATGATATCCTATGTCATTTGTGTCCATAAAATGATATCATTAGGCTACAAAAAATATATTTAAGAATAGTTTCATAGCACTTATGGGTTCTCATCATAGTGGGAAACTACTATGACCTTTCAGTACGACATCTACTCTTGGGACATTATCACATACTATGTTACGTATAAGAACAATCATGATGTGATAAGAAGTTTATTAATATTCAAAATTATGAATATAGTTTATTATAATGTAAATAGAAGATGGTTCTAGGGAACCAAATCCAACAGATCAGGGGGGGAATATTATTAATAATATGAGGTAACAGTAAGAAATTGAATATGTAGAATGGGAAGAGTTTAATGGGAATTTCAATGTAAGCACTTCTCTATATTCTATGACAATGATGTAGAAGTCATTCCTTGAACATATGAAAAAGGATGATGAATCTATAGGTACCTATGAAGATAATTTTACAAGACTTTAAAGGTAATCTTATCGTTTTATCATCATCCTTGAAAGAAAAATTGATCAATTCTTTGGAGGCCTAAAATGAAGTCTTCAAAAGACCTTGCCTATTAGAGACTTCAGTAGCTATGAATAAGTCATTCAATGTGCACTAAAGGAAGAAACAGAAATTAGATATTCCCACCATTCCTATGGTTTTTATAAGAATGGGAAGATTTATTCTTAGGAAAACTGAAATGGTAGAATGAAATTTCATCTATCTGTATGCTAGAAATGTGGGAAGAAGCATCAATAGAATAACTTAAATAGAACTCGGAGGTGCCTTAAATGTGTAAAGGTGGTTCATAAAGACAAAGAATATTAAAATGAGATTAATGGGCCAATTAATTAAATAAATGATAATATTAAACCATATAATGCACCACCCACACTTCAGTGTTTCAATTTCAAGGAATTTGGGCATTATAATAACAAGTGCCCAAATCCAATGGTTAATAATGATGATCAATTCAAAAAACCTATGAAGAAAAAGGAAAAATGGAAATCTTATTCAGTCATGATGGTGGAAGTGAATCATTATAATTAGGATACACTAATACTCCCCTACTTAGTTGTGGATTTCATTTTTTATTTTATATGAATAAGCCCTTTGAAAATATTATTGTTCACACTTTAGTGAAATTTCATGTGATTATATCCATCTACATGAATTATTGAATTATGAAATCATATTTTACATTACATAAGTACATGGTTGAACCCAATATTCCAATAGAAATTTTTTTTGTATAAGATAATATCTTATTTAAGGAATAAAGTGTGAATTGTATTTTGGAAGAATCTATGTATCTTAGTAATATTAACTTAAGAGTTGTGGATACCATCACGTTTTTATGATTTTAAGGTTGATCATAAGTTAAAATTAATTGACACCCATTTTTAGTTTTTCTATGATGGGATTTTATCAAGATTAAAGATATTTTATGATAAATTTAGGGAAATTCAACCCTTTGGTTTTGTATATAGTAACAAATTTAATTGAGGATAAATGACTTTACACTATTTGGACATATGATTAAAGGCATCAGTAACCTTTATAGGTTTATCTTATCATTGATGTTGAGATAATTATGGGTTATATTTGATCACCTTACAAATTCATCACACTCCATTTATATTAGAGAATATTTCTCTTTGGATATTTTTTCATAATATACATTAAGGAAGTGATAAGGTTGCACGGAGTACCACATTCAATGGTATTTTATTAGAATCTAGAGTTTACCTCGATGTTTTTGAGAATTATTTAATAATATCTTGATACAATGTTGAGTTTTATCATTGTGTTTCATCCTCAAATAGATGGTTGGTTTGAGATAACAATTAAAACCCTAGAGGATATGTTAAGATCTTGTTATATGGATTTCAAAACTGATTGTGATCAACACCTTCCTCAAGTTTCATTTTATTTCAACAATAGATTTCACTTGAACATTCAAATGGCTCCTTATTAATCCCTTTATGGAAAGAAGTTTAGAACTCTAATGTACTGGAATGAAGTTGCAGAAAGAAAGCTATTGGGACCTAAGACAATTGATGAGATGGAAGAGAAGGTCAGATTAATTTAGAAACATATATAAACTATGAAAAGTTGATAGAAATTTTATGATAATAATCATTGATGCAGTATATAATTTTAATTTGGAAAGAATTTCTTTCTTTGAATTTCTCCATGGAATAAATAAAGGAAATATAAGCCCTATGTATATTAGACCCATTAAAATACTTGATCGTATTGAGATAATATATTATCATTTATAAATTACACCAAAACTCTCTAAGGTTCATGATGTATTCCAAGTATCACTCTTGAGGAAGAACATACCTAATCCCTCACATGTACTAAACTTAGATGTTATACCACTAGAGAATGATATTTCTTATGAGGAACAACCAATAGAGATTTTGAATCAAATAGAGAAAGTTCTATAAAAAAATACCACTCACCTGGTCAATGTATTTTGGTGATACCACTAGCTTAAGGAATCTATGTAGGAAAATGAGGAAATTATGAGGCATAAATATCCTTATTTTTTGTATTAGAGTGTAAAATTTTGAGAGAAAATAATTTTAAAGGGGGTATAATGTAGCACCCTGAGATTTTGTAAAAAAATATAAATATTTTAATATTTTAAATATTTTTCATTACATGATACACTAGGTTTATCTTGAATTACATGCAACACTTAATTTATCTTCTGTTACACACAACACTAAGTTTAAACGAAACATGATAAACTATTAAAATATTATTATTTAAAATGATAGTTATCTCTTATACATTGGGATAGAGGATATTAATAGGATTAAATAAATTATGAAAATATATGATTTAAACATGTATATAAGATGAATTATCTAGTGACAAATTAATTAAAAATTAAAATGAAAACTGTTTGAAAATAAATAAATAAAATTTCTGAAAAAAACTATTTTTATGAAAAAAACATTTTTAACTCAATAAATTTAAAAAAAAAAATTTAGTGAATTATTTTAATGAAATTAATTTATTAAATATTCAATAAACTATTTAAAATTAATCTTATTTTTTTTCTCAATAATAGATAAGAATAATTCAAATTTTACGCTTAAAAATGTGTTTTTCTAAAAATCAGTTTTGTCGCCTTTTTTGCACACTTATTTATTAAAAATAATTTTTTTAAATTTTAGAATATTTATTTTAAAACTTAAACTAAATTTGTTTAATTATAATATCATAATTATCTAAGAGTTAATTTTTTGATTTTTCTGAAAAGTTTAATTTGTTGATGAAAAGTGAAAAATATTGAATTTTAATTGAAAACTGAAATTTTATTTAATTTATTTGTAAAGTTAAATTATATTTTAAAGTTTTTTTTAGAGTAAAATAAGATCAATAATAAAACCATTAATCTAATTTATTTCATTGTAATCAATTTCATATTTAATTTCAATATAAAAACTTTGTAAGCTTTTGAATATTTTATCTTTAAAAACCCACTTTCTCATCACATATGTTGGATTGATTTTAAATTAAATTTTTACAATTATTTGAAATAAATTTTTAAAAATTTATTCCATATTTGGAATCATGATAATTTATATTATCTAATAAGTTCAACTTAATTTTTTACTATAATTAATAGTCAAAACAATAAAAATTATTTACCACAGTTAAGGTACAAATGGGTTTATCATGGGGTTAAACTAAAAAGGTAAGATTAAAAAATGACCCAAAATATGTAAAAAACCCATTTGATGGAAATATTTCAACCTTATACCTTCTATTATCAATAATGTTTTATTATTAGAGCCCTTTGATAAGAAAAAAACATAGGTGGAATTCTTTCTTTCAAAAAATTACAAGTGGGCCACTCACCTCACTTATAAAAGGTTACCCCTTCTCCTCTCATCTTCACACCTTCAAACACTTTTGGTTAATCAAATTAATACCAAAATAACTTACCTCCTATAATCATATAATCTTTATTTTTTACATAAATTCATCCTAGGAAGGGTTTTGGAGCAATCCTAATGAGGATACCCGAAGAAGAGGTAATGTTCGTCAATGAGCGTTTTTGTTTTTTTTGTCCTCCACCTACTTCAATTATTATTAAATCCTGATTATAACATAACATTGATTTATTATATAAAATTATATGTTTTTATGTTAATTTAATTACCTACAACCATCTCAACTTTCATCAAATGGGTTGTGAAATTATCATTTGATTGTACAATGGACTACTGCCTCACGAATCGATGTCATTCATATTTCCATCACCACCTCTCACGATTGAACATAATGACATATTTTTTTGTTATATGTTATATTTATGATAATATTATTATTCTATAATTATTATATCACATATACCTCCATTATTTCCATTTTGTGGTAATACGATAAAGTCGCTCATGTGTACGACGAACTATCGCCTTGTGAAGCGATGTGATTTGTTAGTGCTTTACATAGAAGGTAATAAGGATGGTTTTAAAGAAAATATGTTATATATATGACATAAAAATTATTATATAATGATAATATATTATTTATATATCTTTATTTCAATATATTGATAAAATGGAAACAGTGTTCATACATGCAGACGACCTACCGTCTCCATGAATGGTGTATTTCATTTTCTATATATATCTTTTATATATTGCTATAAATACATATATAAGAAATATATATGATAATTATATATTGTTTATAATTCCTTATATTATGGAACCATGATCAAATTAAGATTATTGAAAATAAAAAATCAAAACATATAAGAAAAACGAAGCGGTTATTACCTGAAATGTGACTTTAACATGGAATTGATAATAAATAGGTAATAAAAGGACATAAGTAAATAATATATGTTATGATATATATAAGTATTTTTCTATAATATATTTATGATAAACTTATATTTATTATACAGGTATTTTGAATGTGTAAAAAGGAAGTTGACACTTAAGGTAGGGGATTTCTATTATCTCCTTTATTTCTGGGAGATATATGAAAATTCACCATTCATTTATTTTGTGTGGTATATATACTAAATGTTTGAGATTTTATATCATTAATACCATTATTTTAATGATATTTAAAGGTTTATTTGATTTTATTATTTAGCAAGTATTAAAATCCAAAAGATTACTAAAGCAGTAAGGTATTTTTTCCTTAGTTTGCCTTCTTTGAGACTTATGACATGTTATGCACCTATATTATTTTATAAGGTGTATATATATCCCCTTTGACATTTAATACCATGAATTTATTTATTATCATGATATATTAAGTTTCCTTTAATTTTACCCTTTCATGGTTCTTACAATTCAAAGTTACCAAAGTGGTAAGGGTTTTATGTTATAATCTCATCGTTTATTGGGATTGCTCATGATTATGCTTCCAATAATGAAATATTATGATCAATATCTCATGAAACTAATGAATTTTCTTCTCCTCTAGTAATTTCTATATAATACCAATTTTACATTCTTTTTCATATTTTTATATAAATAATAATTCAAAAATAATTTTTCAATAAAAATATTATTTACTTCTCTCTTCCATCAAAAACCCATTTTCTTCTAAAAATATGTTTTCTAAAACTATTATAAAAAAATTTTAAAAAAATTTTAAAATGGATTATTAAATACATTTTCTAAAAATTTTTACTTTTTAAAAAAGAAAAATTTAAATGAATATTCAGGTCATTTCCCAAATAATACTCATTTGGATTTTATCGAAAATGAAAAAAGGGTCTTTGTTTTTAATATGCATGAAATGAATAGTATTTCTCACTATCATGGCCACTAAAAGATTTCAACATTACCTTATAATTTTTCAAAGTTATTTTTAAATAAAAAATTTTCCTTAACATTTTTTAAAAAAATTATATTTTAATTAAATTATTTCAATGTAAAAAAAAGGATTTTGAAATTTTTTTAAATAAATTTTTTTCAAAGAAGAAATGATATTTTTATAAATAAATGTTTTAAATGGTTTTTAAATATTCCTTTATAAGTTTTCAAGTTTATTTTCAAATAAAATTATTTCCAAAATATTTTATGAATTTTTATTTTTAAAAGTGGGTATCAAATAAAATTTATCTTCCCTAAGAAACGTTCCAAGTGATTTATCTTTCAAAATGATTCTCCATCTAAGATGACATTATTTGATATAACTTATACTTAAATGGGGATATGAACCAATGATAACATTATTATTCTTTCTATGAATGGCTTATCATGAAAATATATTTATGTAACCGATTTATCTTCCACTGGTTATAGCATGATAAAATTCTTATAAAACCCACTTCTTTTTCCATGTATTATGTTATGATGGAATGATTAAATGACTGTCAAATATATCTCTTTCCCGCAACTTATGATATGATGAAATGTTTATGAAACCAATTTTATTTCATGGTCTATGACATGATGAATTTTTTATAATCTTATGGCATATATATGTATGATTTTAATTATGTGATGGGTGATACCTATATCTCTATCCAATTAATTGTATAATGATAAATGTTCTAAAATATCATAAGGTACACAGGTGGTTAATCTAAGACTAAAAACTAGGGTAAATAGGTGGTTATCCTAAGCCTAAAAAATAGAGTACATTGTTTGTTAGCTCAAGCTCGAAGCAGGTACACAGGTGGTTATGCCAAGCCTAATATTTTATGGATGTCTTGGTGTGTAGCCTTGAAATAATTTTTTCTATACTCATGTGTATGCCAAAAATCTATGTCTTATTCTAATTTTATACTCACATGGTTCATGTTATTTGATTATATTATCATTTATGTCTTATGAACTTCCAATATTTATTCCATGACTCAAGATTATGATCTTTGATATGTAAGGTATGGTTTTCAAACATTATTCTCATGTTCTCATACCTTTATGTTCATGTTATGCTTTTTTATCTCCCTTATTTACCCTTACTGGGCATTTGAGATCACCATTTCTTTTGCTTCCATTCCAAAAGTTATGAAGAAAGTTTTTAAGTAGGGTATTTATATGAAGAGTACTAAAGGGGAAAAACATTATGTGGGATATTGAATATCTTTCAAGAAATTATAATATTGTGTATCTAGTCTCCAAATACACTAAGCTATTATGATCCTAAGGAATTTTTTTTGTAATGTAATGAATATTCATCCAAAAATGTGTAATATCCATGTATGAAAATCCTAGGTCACTATAGTACCTATGGATAGATCCTTCACAAAGCAATTACTATAAACATTTCCCAATAAAAATTCCATGCTTCTCAAGTATCCATATAGCTTAGTATACTAGTATCCTAGTGCCTACTTTAAACCATATTGAGCCTTATTAATACTGCATATCATGCTCTCATGCTAATAAATAAGAAAACCATCAACTGGTTCAAGTAAAACCACTTCTTCAAGATTTACATTTGAGAAAGAATATCTCACATTCATTTAATAAATCTGGTAATGTTTGTGAGATTCCACTACCAAAAACATCCAAATAGTCTCAAGTATTACCATTTGTGTAAAGGTATCTTCAAATTAAAATCTTTCCATCTAAGAATACCCCTTATAAAAAAACCTTGATTTATTCCTTATAACTTCACCATTCTAATTTAGCTTAGTTTTGAAAACCCACTTTGTGAAAATTATGTTTTTATTTTTGGACCTTGATACCAACTACAAAGTGAAGTTATTTTTTATTCAATAAATTTCCTCATTCATGGATGAAATCCATTCTTCCTACTCAATTTCCACATAAACATTTTTTTGTTCTACTTTTGAAATAAGATAATTTTTGGTTTTCTAACCTTATCCTCCTTCAAATTTTTATTGGTGCGTCTTATTTTCTAATAATATTCCCATAATCAACATGTTTCTTTAGACTTTGATTCCCCTAACTCTGATCAATAATTTATTTCTCATCAATGGTTACATATGATTCAATATCAACTGTAACCTACTCATTTTTAACTTATTCCACAACATGTTTTTATAGAAACTTCATGTTTCTACCTCTATAAGATTCAACTTTTACTTAAAAAATCATTTCTTTTATAAATATTTTAATAAATTTTGAATTTAAACACTCTAAAAACGTTTTATTATGTTTGATCTATAATTTTTTAGCCACTTACATTTGAAATATGGATCACAAAGGTACCTTCTTCCACTATTCCATCAAACTTGTCTAGATTTTTGTTCTTAATATTTATGTAATAAGGGATTATAAATACATTTAAGTATTTTAAATTTATATTTTTATGGTATGATATATGATATGAAGCCTTGTGTGTCTTAGGTCTCACAAAATACTTATTCTTAATATGTACAGTAGTTCACACAACTTATCTCCAAAAGAATAATGAAATCTTGATTTCAGCTAGAATGACTCTTATCATGTCCACAATAATCCTATTATTTATTTTAACAATATCATTATTTTGCTAGTGTATGGTGTTCTATATTGATGATTTATTCCATTTTTTATGTAACTCTGAAAATCATTATATCTATACTTATTTCAACTATCAGAACTCATCTTCTTGATATAGAAACCAAGTTCTTTATCAACATTTCTTTTAAAAACTCTAAACATCTAAAGAGACTTTGATTTGTTATTTATAAAGACAAAATTAGTAATTTTGGAGTATTCATCAAGGAATATAATTAAATCGATATCACCCTTCGTTGAATTTTTCCTCACAATCACACGTATATGAGTATATGAGTTTTAATGGTATGGTGAACTGAATATCCAACCTCTTTTGCATCCCTTTCATTATTTTCCTTTTTAGGTGCATGTCAAAAATATATTATCTATAGATTTTTAGATTTTTAAGTTCTATCACCAACTCATGTTTGGTAATATTGCTCATTTTTTTCTACCCAAGAAGAAAAATTCTTCTATATCATAATTCATTCTCATCTTTCGAACTCATATATAATTAATTAAATGGGTGACCAATTAGAAACAAGTTCCCACTTATTCTTTCACCTCTTGTGATGACTCTTTAATTTTTGAAACTATTGATAGTTAGTCCGAATGCAATTTTTTGGTATTTTTAAAAGATACTTTAAGGTTGATTGGGAATCTCATAGACATTTCAAACTTCAAAAAACAAATAAATATTAGGTGGGGTGGGGATTAGCTAGCATACAACCTCATAAAGTGGTGCCTCGAGCCCAACATCCCCGAGCGCCTTCTCATCCCATCACTGATGAAAATATCAGCCCCCACATTCCCTTGCCATTGAAACTATGGCCTTCTAGAAGAACCAGACCCAATGAAATCACAACAAATCAAGAACAAATAAAACACTATTGACCTTCCCCACCAAAAAACAACACACTAAACATACATTAATGACACAAAGAACAGTATTCATATTAAGACAGAAGAAAATATGCATAGGATCCTTTGAATGGGGATAACCTATAGTGAGAGATTCATCGATGGATATCTTTAATTAGGAACCATAGGACTGTTGAGCTGCCATGGACGATGAAACCAAAGAAAAAGACTACCTGAATAGATCTCAAAGCCACCAATGTGATCCAAAACATCATGGAATACATTGATTTTAACCAAAATGGGGCCATGCATGAAGGATCATGATGAAATGTTAGAGGAAATCAAGAAGAGGAAGAACTATCCAAACATAGAAAAAGGAAACAAAAGGCATCGTGGATTAAAATGGAAGGGAATCGATAAGTGAATGGGTGAGGAGAAGAAAACATCGTTGGCACCAAGCATTCCTGCATCTACCATCCGCATCCACATACTAGCCTTGAAAAATGATGATGACATCCCTTCCACTTTATGACTCCAATGAAATCAAATGGACAAAATGCAGCGAGCACCCCAAACAAAAACCTAAAAATCCCAAACCACCCGATGAAGAAAACCTAGTTTGTAAGAGAGGTGACCCATCATAATAGGTCCAAAAATGAGAATAGAGGTGAAAACTACTTGAATTGAATCATCAAGGACCACAAGAAACACTCTGTCAAAGGGGGATGCTTCACTGACAGAGATCCCAAACTCCAGCACTGAGGCCTCAATCCCAAATCTAGGAAATCCCTCCTCATAAAGCCAATACTCGCCGACAAAGTGAAGATATAGACACTAAGATCAGAGAAACCTGATAGAAAACCTGAAACATAGGTGGTTTGTACAATCCCACATATGAAATTTGGAGCCACATAGTAGGAATTCCCTAGTCGAGAGCTTCAAGGGCTGATCTCCTGGCCCCTATGTAAACCCTAAATCACCTTAGAGAGAGCTCTTTTGAATTGAAATCTTGTTTTGAAACTATTGATAATGTAGGAGTTCTTTTGAAAACTAACCTCATTTAATTCATCACACATTTGGTTGGAACTAAAAAATAATGTTTTATTCCTTCCATAAATAACTCGTTTTTGGGTTTGAGTCCTTTTGAATCAATACTGTACTTACAACACCTTTGATCCTCAAGGAGCTATCATTTTTGAATGTTACTTCTCCACTTCCATGATATTCTATATCTTTCAAGATTTTTTTGTCTTTATTCATATGTGAAGAACACCCACTATTAAGGATCCTTGTTCATCCTCTCTTTCCTACTTTTAGTTCCACATCCACTATGAGTAATTTTTCCTATTAGTTTTTATTTTTAACTTTTTTCCCATTGTATTTATAGGAGAAATATCTAGGGAGATTTGTTATACACTTATCAACACAATTCATTAGTTTCTCACATATTCTATAGAATTATTTCAATATTTTAAATTAGTTTTGAGTAATAATACTTTACGAAATTTTGTTCACAGCCTTCTTTAGAGAATCATTTTTTTCACTTTAGAGTTTCCCCCCTGATTCATTCTTTCTTATAGGTAAGAACATACTATACCAATATGTGTAAACCTTGGGTATAAAAATACCACAAAACCCATTATAACCACTGAATATAAATCTCATGGTAAGAACAAAATTCTTTACAAAAAAATCATTCTATATTTTTGAGTTTATTTACCAAATTTGTTCTAATTTTTATTTTTATTCAAGGAGGTTTATTTTTATTTAATTTTTATTTCTTCAGTATATGAATAAGAGAGTATCTTGTCATATTTTCTACTCTAATATTGTAATAAATTTTTAAATTTACATGCATTGATAGGGAAAAAATCACCTTTTTAGTATATTCAGGTACATATTTATCTAAATTTATGTACTATAAGTATTAGTTTTTATAGATGATTTATCATTAACGTAAATAGTTATGTTATGTTTTATTTAACCCTTTTTATCTCAGGTTAAATTCTAAGAAAATATGATCCCAACTTTCTCATTTATTATTATTTCAAAAAAAAAGTTTTCCTTTCATATCCTTCTTCATATTTTCATACTCAGTAGCCTTTAGGTTTTATTTCTTGATATATTTAATTATATCAATCTCTCTTTTGAAATATTATTCATTTGGTTAAATTTTTTTCCAATCAACTTTCTCCATTGTTTTAGCTTCCTTCTTCAACTTAGTGTTTTGATCAAGATATGCCTCTAATTCAGACATGAGAATATTCTCTATGTTAGTATCTTCACCACCTTCCATATCACTACTTAAAGAGGTTTTTTTATTTTCCCCAAAATCCATGAAGTTTTTAACCCTTTTAGGTGTTTCATATTTAGATTGTCTATAGAGGAAGTGTCTTTATCTTCCTCTTTACTCGTCAAATTTATTCCCTTTTTCATGATAATTTCATCTTACTATCACAAAAATTATCCACTATTTTAGATCAGTTTCACAACTTATTCTATTGATATTTTTCATCTTGATCATTAGTATTAAACTTATAGATTTTCTTATTTTGACAATTAACTACAAAGTGTTCAATTCCACTATATTTAAAGAATTTAAAAGGTTAGTTTCCCCTTGTATTTTCTATTTATTTTCATAAATTTATATAGATTATAGACATTATTCACTTGTTTTCATTATCCATATAATTATCATAATTATAATCATTGGAAGGTTTAGGTTATTCTCCTTTCATATTTATCTTTTTAATGGCTTTGAAATCTATCTAATATTTTGATTTATTCTTAAGGTAAATTTACCCTCTCATTTCATAGGAAATGGGGATATTTTAAAGATCATCTAATGATAGATCCTCCTTATATTGAAAAGAAGAAATATTGGGATCAAATTTATTAGGGAAGTTCCTCATAAGTTTCTTTAAAATAGTGGAATTATCTAGATTTCACTAATGACTCTTATTATTGTCATAATATCATTGAATCTAGTGAAGTATTCATCAATTTATTCTTCATCTATTATCTTTATATATTTAAACATACTTTACGAGATTTTTTTCTTGGATTATATTAATTTAACATTTTCTTTATAATTGCTTTCTAGTTTATCTTGAATATCAATAGAAGTTTTCAATCACATTAATTTGGTAAAATCCTTATTTAAGAGAGTTATAAAAATGTAATTATACCTTTTCCATCAACCTTAAGGTTCCTTTTATCAAAAAAATCATTTTATAACCCCATTGAATTGAAGTAAATCCCATTGTGTCTGTATTAAGAACATCAAGTCACAAATACAAAAAATATTGAAGTATTTTATGATGTCCCAGACCTATATTCCACTGAAGGTTCCCTAATCCCAATTGGCCACATGTCCTCTTACACATTTTCCCAAATACTAAAAGATTCCAACTGGTAGTGAGGGCATAGGGTGTGTCTATGGGGAGACTATTCTCTCATTACTAAAGTGTATCATAGCGGATAAAATATATGAAACCTAGGTAAATAGCAGAAGTAGTATAAATATATAGAATAGTATAATATATTTGAATAATAATAATAAACAGTAGGTACAACTGATATAAATATAAAAAATATGATGATGATATGTCATGTATCTAATAAGCTAGAAAAAATGGATACCAAGTAGTAAATAGTACATGCTATATAAAAGTAGCAAATAGGAATCCAAAAACTATCCCAATCATCCTGAGCTCTATCTCGGTTATCTACTAAAATCTCTATCCTATGAAAGTAAGAAATCAAGTGTCTAAAGCGGTAGGATTTCCAATTTCAACACCTGTATACATGTAATCTGTCTGGGTGCTAACGGTAAACCAAATAGGGTGTGAGATAAATCTCAGTAGGTCACCACCAATGGTGTATATAACATATTGTTTGTGTAATATAAATTGAAATAGTGCAAGCATGAATATATAAATATAAAGCAGTACAGTAATGTAAATACCCAAGTACCTGCTTAAACCCTCGGTCGGTATCTAAAAATGTAACTAGTTCATTAATTAATTAAGTTCGAGTTTATATAAATAGGTCAGGTTAGGTAATACCAGCACTGAAAATATTATATAATAGTAATAGTGAAGTATACAAGTCATAGAAATGAATACTAATATTATTTATAATGAAGAGGTTCCAAGGTGATAACCAAGGCAACATAGGCCTCAAGGTTCGCCAAATCAGTAAAAACTGCAGCCTAGATAAGGGGTAAGAGTGTAATCCCAGGAGAATTATCCAAGGAATTCCACAATAGTATAATCTAAATGAGTCCAAGGAAAATATCCTAGGTAAAATGGGATAATATATGGCTAGGCCCAAGGATGTAACCAAGGCGCCTTGTGTCTAAAGAATCCATGATGGATCCAAGGAGTGTATCCAAGGCATCCTATAATAGTAAAGGAGGGATTATATGGTTTCATACCAAGCATCCATTGATATAAAAGTATTAGGTTCCAAGGTGGGTCTCATCTAAGGAAACTGACATCCTTGAATCAGAATGGCATCCAGGGCCACACAAGTCATTCCCTCAAGAATCTGAAAGCTAACTCGAGTCTAACCACTCCTATAATGATGTCAATGTCCATATATAGTTAGGCACCATAAATAATGATGTGGTTGATCATCCTTATCCCATCCTTTTCATGTTATTAAAGATAAATGGGAGAACCAAGTAATTAAATATGAAATGACTTAAACCCTTACCTTTAACAAATTCAGGTAACATCTCACCCGAACGGTGGTGAAAATAGGCTCAATAGGATACTAAATCATAATTATGGAAATAACCCTACTAAGGGTGGTTGATGTTATGGATGTAACAAGAAATTTTGAATGACATATATGGAATGGGTATTAAAACATGGTTCTAATGACTATAAGAAAGGAATATTAATTTAACAGATGACACCCGATGAAATCAGCATGCCCACATAGCAATTTATAAAATGAAGAAACTTGAGGGATGTAATGACTCAACCCCAGTTGACCAGATTCAGTGCCTTATAAAATTACGTTGGAATTATTAAAAGGAATTAAATACTAAAGGACTGAGTAGTTTAGTAGTTTTTTAAAAAGAGATACATATATAGGTTTAACAATACAACTTTAAATAAAATACAACATATAAATTTTATTGGGAACATCCACAAAACTAATTTTATTCCTACAGGTCATTCATAATAAACTTCTTCAGGTCATGAGAAGATGAAATATAAGAAATGGCTGAGCTCAGAGGCTCAGTAAGGGTAAGAAATACCGCGTAATATTTCATACACATAAACATTAGTCATGGTGAATTTCTAAAAACACATGCCTTTAAAAATAAACTTGAACATAATATTGAAAGAATATGAGATGAGTAAATATTTCCATAATAAAACACAATGACGGGTATTTTAATAGTCGAACAACCACATGAACTTTAAATTACTATTTTCATAAAGAGGTAATGCACAATGTGGGACATCATAACCATACTTTCAAGGTCTCGTGCTAAGACCATAAATAACCATTTTGTCAAGACCTCGTTCCAAGACCGTAGTTTGTATCATGAGACCTGCCATTCCATTGAGGGGCTATAGCAGGCCCCAACCAACACTTACTAAGTCTAATTAATTCATCTTATGAATTTGTATAAACATAAACAATATATACATTCATATTGAAACTAACATATGAAATTTAAAAAAAAAATTCCCCATACATTAAACATAAACACTAACCATTCGAAATAAATTGCTGAATGGTATCAAGATAGAACATACACATTAAAACTAATCAGAAACCATTAAAAAACATATTTTAGATGATATCATAATATATAAACCTCTATGAAATACAATATTCATCAAAGTATTTTGATATAAACAAAGATACTTTTAAATGATTCTATTGATAAATTCCGGATAAAATAATCCTTAAACATTCCAAAGTGTCACATACCACCTTGAAACATTCAAATAATAATCCCTTATAATATCATGAGAATAAGGAGACTCTTAATATGATATACCAATGGTAATTACATACACCAAAAGTAAGTAATAAGTGGTGGACAAGGCATGTATATCATAAAAGTTAAAGTGAGGTGAGAAAAATCTATTTTACTTTGGAAAGAAGAGTTCTTTTGGAAAATAATTTGTATTTTTCATAAATATGGTTTTAAACATGTATATCATAGAAAATAAAATATAAGTACATTTATATTAAATTTTAGGGATAAATGATTTCCCAACGAAGTGAAATCATACAAAAAGTTTTTTTAAATAAGCTTTAGAATTAAAACATTTTAGTGTGGTTTAAGGAATTCATTAAAGAGATTTTAAAGTGGAAAGAAATTTTAGAATTAATAAAACCATAAATGAACCAAAATTACTTTTAATGTTAAAATTTTTGAATTTATAGAGATAAATCTATCTTAAAACATATTATAGAGTTAACTTCAAAATATGTAAGAATTTGAGATTTTCCTTGAAACGGGCTAGCATTTTGGAATAATTTTTGAAATATTCTTTTAAAACATGTAAATCCACATAAAATAAAGAAGGATTATAATTGGTAAACGTATATAGAAAATTCACATAGAATTTATGAGGTGTAAATAATAATGAATAATAATTTAATTGAGGTTAGTAGAGAATAAGAGCAACTAGAATGAAAATTGAGGTTTTGGTAGAAAATACTTACAACTTTGTAACCAATGGAATAGTATTCCACAAAATTAATAATCATTAAATGATAAATTTAATATCATTAAAATAAATAGATTCGTGATATGAAACATCAATGGGCATTATACATACACCATACACAAGTAATAGTAGTGAATATGGATTATCTCACAAAAATTGAAGTGAGATGAAGAAACCCTTACCTTAAGTATGATTGTGTTATTCTCTTGATCTTAATGACATGAATAATAAAATATAGGTTCCTTAATTAATAATTAAATAACCTACTCTACATGTAATTGATTTATCATAACCTTATTAAGTTCATTCATGTCCTTTTTTATGGGTGTAGAGGTTCAATTTCATTGTTTGGGTCTGTTTGTTTCATGATCAGTATACTCATATACATGAATGAAGAATCATGTAAAATGAGGATGGTTGTAAAGAATTTAAGTTATATGTTATTATTGAATATAAATAATTTTACATGGTTGTAAATTTCATTTGGTTACTTAGAGTGAAGATGAATCATTATATAAATTATTTAATGATAACTGTATGGGTTAATTGGCAGTTTTTGAACACAATGAACTCATTTTGATTTATAAATAAAAACCATGTGTATAAAAAGATTAAAGAACCATATAAGAGAAATAATACATATATTATAGTATGTTTCAACCATAATAATGGTTTCATGACAAGAATTTAATACGGTAATAGAAATTGAAAACCCATCGTCCATGAATGTTGTAAATTAGACCATCTCAGATGGTGTTTTTTTACTACTAGAATAAAATAAGGGTAAAGGAGAGATTAGATTAAATTATTTCATAATAATAAAAAAAATTAAAGTACATTTAATTTAATTTATTTTTCATAAAATATGGATGAGGATAGGTGAGGATAGAAATGAAAATAAAGGAACATGAAAAGAAAGTAAAATAATTGAATAGAGGAATCACCTCTTGAATTAATCTTCCTTGAGAGCCTCTTTAGGGGAGAGGATTAGGTCTTTTTATGAGGACAAGTGTTTTTGGATGTGGGTGAGGATCTTAGGGATAGATTTAGGCCAAATTTTTTCTAGGAACAAGTCTTGTGAGGAGTGAAGAGAAGAGGGAGTGAGGGGGGTTTATAGTGGAGGAGAGGAGTAATTTTTGAATATCTTAATCATTATTTTATTATTTTTCTCAAGAACAACAAATTTATTGATTCTTGTTACCAAGAATAGTAATATGTTCATGTGAGTTTGAACCAAGTGGTCTTACATCAGCCTTATATCACCTATGACTCAATAAACCATGTATTTAGCATTTATTGTAAATTATTGTATTTTACGATTCACCTAAAATTGAAGTATTTTAGAAAAATCCCAAAAATTCACCATAACCATTTTTCAACCTGTAGAATAAAAAAATTAATTACATTTTATGAAAATAATTATCTAAATATTGGAATTTTAATTTTTAAATAAAATCATTATTTAATTTTAAAATACATATTTTAAATTTAAAACTGATTTTGTAATACATTCAAAAATTAACTATGGTATCATAAAATTATACCAAAATCATTGGAAAAAAATATTCATATAGGAACATATTTTATGAAAATGAATTTTAAATCCATTTATTAATTTAAAATTGTAATTAAATATTTATCACTCACAAAAATACCAATAATTAATTAATAATTTATAAAATCTTCTATTTCATTTATAATGTGCCTAAATTTTATTATACATCCATGGGTGACGTTAATATTCATATGGTTATATTAATATTCATAAGGGTACATTAATATTCATAAGGTAAGTTACTATTCATAAGGGTGGGTTACTATTCATCAAAAAATAAGTTTGCTCTATCAGACTTCAGAAATCACCCTAAAAGAAACCGTGAATGTCAGATTTTAAAAATTCAAATCACAGAAGTAGAAAAATTACATTTATTGGATCGGTTATAAAAAAGTTTTGTGTTTTAGAGACTCGGTGTTTTATTCATTCAATATTAAATTTATTTTTAAATCCTTGGGGTGTTACATTATCCCCTCCTTACAAAAATTTGGTCGTAGATTTTTTGAAATTGAATTTCAAAAGTTAATGGTTAATACTTGAAAATTTTCTTGTGGGAAACCCACATATGGTTAAAATATCCTCTTAATAAGAGGGAAATGGAAATGCATCAGTTACTAAAAAACTATGCATTCTAATTGGATGACATGGTCATTGAAGAATAATAAAACCATCATATTCTGATGGAAAGTGATAGATAAAATGCTCAGATAAAAGATCATTACCACAAAACCATAAACTATAGTTATGAAAAAAATGATAATAGGACTACATTATTTTTTAAGACTCTTTTCCTAGATTTTAGGAATTATTCCACTCTATAAGAGTATAAATATATGTTTCTATTTCATAAACATGATATTATACTTTTTTTGCAATAAACTATCTATACTTCATCTCTTAGCACAGGTTTCCTCATGTGGTGACATTAAACTATAAATACTCATATAATGATCAACTTAAACCATTTCATAAATGGTTTAACTTTCCAAAAGATCATGATCTAACACTTAAGAATCATTCCCATATCCATCCTTACTAGATCCATGTACGCAGGGTTCTTGGAAATCCTTATTATTTTTATGACTCCATGATCTATCCTAATCAAGGAATATTCTACCTTATTTCCCTTTAATCAACAAAAAGCAGCCCTAAATTTTCACATTCTAAACATGTGAATATCTTCTTCATGTATCCTCTTGAAATATGATAATAACTCTAATTTCCATAAAACCTTATTGGAAACATGCACTCATCCTTACACATGCTATTGGATATATTCCTTATATCCAAAAATGTTGTAAACTCTATTAATGATATCATGGACTACTTTTCGACAAGTCAAAAATCATTTTTGAGGTAGTCAGTCCTTATCGAAATGAATCATTTCTTTATCATTATCTTCATCATTAGAAAAATATTAAGGGTTGTCCTTCCCTCAATCATGTGTTATCCAAAAAAGTTTAACTTCCCACTGAATATCTTTTCTTGGTACCATTCAACTTATGGTTTAAAATTCTTAATGAAAAAGTATTACATTACAATCCTCATATATTACATAATTATTATAACCAGTACATTTCTAGAAAAAAATTCAAATGACGTGATTCTTGACTAGTCATATTCTTCATTCTACTTTATCTACGATAGTATCATAACTTGATCATTATTCAGTATCATCATTTGGGGTATATTCCTTTGATACTTGGGACATCGATTTGCATAGTGTCCCATCTTCTTATAGTTGAAGGATAGTATATTGGAAACCATTTTATTTCCCTTACAATCATGAAATTTGTTTCCTTTTTATACACACTTAAAACAAACTCTCATTCCCTTTAAGCATTTACCAGGGTGATTCTTTCCATAGTTATCACATGTGGAAAAACCCTTCTTTCCCTTCTTCCCTTTATCCATATTTTTCTATACCATCCTCTTCTTATTTTTCTTCCCATTAAATCCATAGGACTCATAGAATTATTTGCATACCTTGTTAAAACATGATACAATTTCCTCATATGATGAGGACAAATGGGAAACTATCTTCCTTCTAAATGATGGCTTAAGACCACAAGATATGTGATCCTTCTTAGTCTTTGCATCACATGGATTGGTGAAGTTTTCATTCCTTCTTCTAGGCACCATTTCTAATCAATTACATATATTAAATTAGATCATAAAATTATAAACTCTATATAACTCTAAACATGGTATAGTACATAACATAAATTTATGCACAAAAAATCATAGAACCATATACTTTGGATAATTTAGAGGCATAAATCCTTTATAATGGATTGTAATGAAAATTTTAATTGTCCTAAGAATATCCCTCGAGAGTGTTAAATACGGTGTGATTTAAGGCATGTTGTCGTGTACCAGGTTACCCCAAGTCAAGCCCGAAACACCTTGTCAAAGTTTTTACTCCTAGGTACATCTGTGCCAGAACCACATCCACCTATAGTATCCAGACAGGGATTTATTTTCTAGGAAGATCCAAAAAATCTATTCCTTACCAAAATTCTAGGATGTTCTTGTATGTGTGTCGTCAAGTCTATCTTAGGGTTTTGTTCCCTAATCTACATTTTCTAAATATATTTTCCATGTTCTCTACTAAACTTCCTATGATACCAACTGTAACGCCCCAACCCTTGTTTCCCAGAGTCAGAGCCTTATAACATTACATTAGCATGATTACAAGGAATTAAATCCCAAAGGACTGAGTAGTTTAGTAGTTTTAGAAAATGAGATACATGAATAGGATTAACATTACAACTTGAAATTAAATACAACATATATGTTTTATTGGGAACATCCACAACTCTAAGTTTATCCCTAAAGGTCATTCATAATAAACTTATTTAGGTCCTGAGAATATAAAACATAAAAAGGAGTGATCTCGGATGCTCAGTAAGGGTAAGAAATACAGCAGAATATTTCTTACAGATAAACATTAGGCATGGTGAATAGCTAAAAACACATGACTTTAAAAATAAACTTGAACATAATATGGTAGGGATATGAGATGAGTAAATATTTCCATAATAAAACATAATCATGGGTATTCTACTAGTCATACAACCACATGAACTTTCAATTAATAGTTTCATAAAGAGGGAATACATAATGTGGGACATCATAACCATGCCATCAAGGCCTCAATCCAAGACCATAAATAACCATTTTTTCAATGTCTCATGCCAAGACCGTAGTTTGTCTCATGATACCTACCGATGCACCAAGGGGCTATAGAGGGTCTCACCGGACAATTATTAAGTCCAATGCAATACTATTATGAATGGGGATAAACATAAATAATATTTACATTCATATTGAAACTAATATATGAAATGTAAATAACTTTCCCTGTACATTAAACATAAACACTAACCATTTGAAGTAAATTAGTGAATGGTATCAAGATAGAACATCCACATTCCAACTAATAATAAACCCTTCAAAAAAATATTTTAGATGATATCATAAGATATAAACCTCTATGAAATACAATATTCATCAAAGGATGTTGACATAAATAATGATACTTTTAAATGATACCATTGATAAATTCTTGAGGAAATAACCCATAAACATTCCAAAGTGTCCCACACTATCTTGAAACATTAAAATAATAATCCCTTATAATATCATAAGAATAAGGAGACTCTTGATAAGATATACCAAGGAGAATTACATATACCACATGAAAGGAATAAGTGGTGCACAAGGCATGTATCTCATTAAAGTTAAAGTGTGGTGAGAAAAATCTATATTACTTTTGGAAAAAAGAGTTCTTTTTGAAAATCATTTGTATTTGTCATAAATCAGGTTTTGAAAATGTATATCCCATAAAAGAAAATTTAAGTACATTTAGATTACATTTGAGGCATAAATTATGTCCCACTAAAGTGAAATCATGTAAAAAAAATTTTAAAGAAGCTTTAGAATTAAAACATTTTAGTGCGGTTTAAGGAATTCATTAAAGAGATTTTAAAGTGAAAATGCATGTTAGCTTTAATAAAACCATATATGAACCAAAATATATTTTCATGTTAAAATTTTTTTATTTTATAAAGATAAATCTGGCTTAAAAAATTATACATTGAACTTAAAAATAGGTAAGAATTTGAGAAATTCTTTGAAAAGGGATTTCATTTCAGAATAATTTCTGAAATATTCTTTTAAAACATGTAACTCCCCATAAAATAAAGAAGGATTATGATTTTTAAACATATAAAGAACATTAACATAGAATTTATGATGATTATATAAGAATAAATAATAATTCCATTGAGGTTAGTAGAGAATAAGAGCAACCCGAATGAAAATGGAGGTTCAGGTAGAAAATACTTACAACTTTGAAATCAATTGAATCGTATTCCCCAAAATTAATAATAATAAAATAATACATTTAATATCATGAAAATAAATATATTAATGATATTAAACATCAAGGGGTGGTATACATACACCATTCAAAATTAATAGTAATAAATAGGGATTATCTCATAAAAATGGAAGTGAGATGAAGAAACCCTTACCTTCAGTCTGATGGTGTTATTCTATTGATCTTTATGACTTGAATAATAAAACTTAGTTTCATTAGTTAATAATTAAATAACCTCCTCTACATTTAATTTATTTATTATAACCTTATTAAGTTCATTCATGTCCTTTTTGATGGGTGTAGAGGTTTAATTTCATTGTTCGGGTCCGTTTGTTTCATGATCGGTATACTCATATACATGAATGGCGAATAGTGTAAAATGTGGATGGTTATCCGGAATTGAAGTTATATTTTATTAGTGAATATAAATAAGTTTAAATAGTTTTAAATTTCATTTGGTTACTTGGAGTTAAGATGAATAATTATATAAATTATTTAATGATAACTATTTGGGTTAATTGGCAACTTCTGAACACAACGAAATCATTTTGCTTTATAAATCAAAATCATGGTACAAAAATATTAAAAACCCATATATGAGAAATAATACATATATTATAGTCATTTTAAACCATAATAATGGTTTCATGACCAGAATTTAATATGGTAATAGAAATTAAAAACCCATTGTCCTTGAATATGATAAATTAGCACATCTTAGATGGTGTTTTTCTATTACTGGAATAAAAGTAGGATAAATGAGAGATTTTAATAACTTACTATATAATAATAACAAAATTAAAGTACACTTAAGGTACTGTGGTTTTCATAAAATTTTTATGAGGATAGGTGAGGATAGAAATGAAAATAAAGGAACTTGAAAAGAAAGTAAAAGAATTGAAAAGAGGAATTACCTCTTGAATTAATCTTCCTTGAGAGCCTCATTAGGGAAGAGGATTTGGTCCTTTTATGAGACCAAGGATTTTTGGATGTGTTTTAAGATCTTAGGGAGATATTTGGGAAGAATTTGGACTAGGAACAAGGCTTGATAGGATTGAAGAGAAGAGGGATTGAGGGGAGTTTTATAGTGGAGAGGAGTAATTTTTGAATATCTTAATCATTATTTTATTATTTTGCACAAGATCAGCAATAGTATTGATTTTTGTGACCAAGAATAGTAATGTGTTCATTTTAGTTCGAACCAAGTGGTCTTAAATCATCCTTACATCACCTATGACTCAATAAACCATGTATTTAGCATTTATCATAAATTATCGCATTTTACTATTCACCTAAAAATGAAGTATTTTAGAAAAAACCCAAAAATTCACCATAACTATTTTTTGATGTGTAGAATCTAAAAATAAGTTCCATTTTATCAAAATAATTTTTTAAATATGTGAAATTAAATTTTTAAATAAAATCATTATTTAATTGAAAAATTCATATTTTAAATTTAAAACTAATTTTGTAATACTTTAAAAAATTAATTATGGTATCATAAAATTATGCCAAAATAATTGGACAAAAAATATTTATTTAGGAACATATTTTATTAAGATTAATGTTAAATCCATTTATTAAATTAAAACTGTAATTAAATATGTATCACTCACAAAAATACCAACACTTAATTAATAATTTATAAAATGTTCTATTTCATTTATAATGTGCCTAAATTTTATTTATAAATCCATGGGTGAGGTTACTATTCATAAGGTTATATTAGTATTAATAAGGGTAAATTACTATTCATAAGTTTAAGTTATTACTTATAAGGGTAGGTTACTATTCATCAAAAATTAAGTTTGTTCTATCGGACTCCAAAAATCACCCTGAACGCAACCGTGTATGTCTGATTTTATAAATTCGAATCAGAGAAGTGGAAAAATTAAATTTATTAGCTCAATTATAAAAAAAATTTGTTTTGTAGAGACTTAGTGTTTTATTCATTCAATATTAAATTTATTTTTAAATTCTTGGGGTGTTACATGGGATGAGTTATAGACCACCTACCTTGTACTTGTATGACTCTCCTTATCCAATATCAACCTCTAGTTTGGCCTGGATTGGAAGAGATATAAGGAATGGATAAATGCCCTGAAAATAGGGCATATGAGCCTACATCAAAATAGTGTTGCTGATAGGAAGAAGAACAATGAAAGAAGGTAAAGGACTAAATCACTTACCGAAACACTTCCAACTTGTTAGATGGATTTTCAATTAGAGTTTGGATCATGAAGAAACACCAAAGCCTAAGTCTAGGCTTGAGAGGGGGTCCCTACATGAGATAGGGTGGTGGTGAGGCTCTATCTAAAATAGGTAATATGTGCCTCCTATTTAAAAAAAACTTTATGGCCATTTACACGATGCATAAATGATTTACACGTTATGTAAATCTCGGGGTCCTACCCTTGGAAAACCCTTTACAGGATGTGAAAAGTTCTTTCTAGCCCATTACATGTCATGTAATCAATACACATTGTGTATTAAAATTACATAGCATGTAATTGGCCTACAGCCAACCTACATACCCCATATTCCCATCTTCTCAAAACAAACCAACCATCCCATGGCCTAGTTTTAAGGTCCAGAAAAAAAAGAAATTTAAAAGGCATAAATTACAAATTAAAAGGATCCATACCTAAAGAAAAACTAGTTTCTTGCATAATTTATTTTTCTAACCATGGAAATGAATTCCATAAAATATAGGTATACCTCTACTATTCATAGATTTGATGTTTTTTATTCTTTATAAAGGGATATTCTTACATAGGGAACCCTCAATTTGATACCACTTATAACTATCAATAGATCGAATTGATACACTAAGAGGGAATTGGTGTATCATTGTAGCTCTATTTTTATAATTTTATTATTTTAAATAAACCTTTTTTGTCTATTAAGATAGGATTATCTCATATATATTAAACTCTTCGACACCCATATGATATTAAAGTAAAGAAGAGCAAGACACATAATAGTTTTTACAAGGTTCAGACACAATATGTGGGAATAATATTTACTGTAGTAAGTTTTTATCCCTTACTACTGATTTTCCACTAATATATTTTTTCCAATACAATTGATTGGTTTAGTTATTATCTTGAAAAAATTCTTCCAATAACATACACTACCACCCATAGGTTCTACTATATCCTGATAGTTATAATAAAATACAGCACCACTAGATGAGAGAGATATTATTTTGAGTATAGGTTTCTTTAGTAACAGATGTTTGATCATATCATTTAATCTTACAAGATGATATCCAGATAGAACAACTCACTATCTTCAAGAATAAACACTTTATAATTAACCTATTGAATAAATACTAAATATCCTGGTCTAATCAACTCTCAATATGAAATACCATATGTAGGTCTACTTATTCTTATTTTATCAAATTCAGAACTATAATATTTGGAAAAAAATAGATCATAAAAACTACAAAACAACCTTTATAACATAGTAGGATATTCTATTCTCAACTCTAAAATCTCAGGTATACATATTTATCACAACATCCTCGATACCATCTTCTGATACTTCTTTTTTTAAATTCTCATAAACTTGGTCTCCCTCGCACTTGTATACATCCATGATCTTTTTATATTCTTATCATGCCCTAAAATTATATACATATTCAATATTCCTATGCAGTAATAATTTTTCTCTTTGAAAAATAAATTTTCCCATACAGTCTTCTCATTAATTTTTCATGTCATTTTCCCATATATGAATTGGTATAATATTATATTTATTGATCCTACCAAAAGAAACATATCATGAAATTAAATCTATGGTTTTCAACCATGATTCTCATGTAAATATCACCAACCTAATAGGAGGATCAACCTCCCCTGTTCTCATTATGTGTTACAATAATACTCTTATCTTCTTCTCATTAGATAAACAAACTTAGATACTCGGTTTCATGAGCTATTCTTGCCTCAACTAAATCAATCTTAGATTATACTTATCACTAATAAACTCATATTATTCATAAAAATGAATATTTATACTTCTAAAACTCATTCAAACCCCATTAAACTCAACATAGATCATTTTTCATTTTTGCATGTATAAAAATACCCAGTCTCACATTCACGGTTAAATAAATTTTGAAAACTCGGCTTAAAATTACTCAAACCTTTAAAATAAACTCATCTTGAATCACTATATTGTTTTCAAGTAATTATGGTCATAAATATTAGAAAATCATCATCACACTTATAAATTTTCATTATTCTTAAAAATATAATAAATACATCTTGACTTCATTGATATCACCTTCATTTAATTATTACATTTAACTATTTTTTATTCATGATGTGGGGATTACATATTATTCATGTTTCTTAAAACATTTTTTAAATGTGACATTTTTATAATTGAGGAACATTTTATTCATCATCCATTTTAGATTCTTATTTAGAATTTAATTCTATAACTAATAATTTCATACATAAGAAATGATGGTTATATATATAGAATGATGATTATAAAGTGAACATGATTTTTACATGGACAATTTTAATTATTATATAGACTCATATTTAATCCTTTAGGTGCACATTTCTACACAGATAGATTCATGATTTTACATCCTAGGATGGTGTTTACATGGATGCAGCATGATGCTTATTTAGACAAAACAATGGTTATGAAGTTGCAACATGATTTTTATATAGACAAGAATAATGGTTATGAAAATTATAATGGTGGTTAAAAACCATAATGATAGTTAAATAAAGTATGGAACAATCCATGTACTTCCACTAAAATAATTATTACATATGGATTACTTTTACATTTATCTGTATAAACTTTAAATTTCCATAATTCTTTATTTTAATTCAAAATAACTTAAAACACTTTAGAAACATCTCATACATTGTGAATCACCTTAATAATACTTCAATGACTTGTTTTCCAACAATGAAAACAAATAACAAGTCTTCAAAAATTCCCCCAAGTCGATGGGTCCTTCCTTAATAACCATAATATGGTCTCCACAATTTCCAAATATGGTTTTAAAAGGATAAATCTAGAATTTTGATATAAAAAATTCCAAACTCCATGCTTGTATCCATGAGAAAATCCTCATTTTAAATATCAATATTATAAAATAAAAACATCCTCATGGAACACGCCATGATATAGTTTCTTCTTTTAAGCCATTAAAATCAACAAATCCATCAAAGATACTCTTCAAAACACCTAGATTCCATGATATAAATTAGATATCATCCAATTTTTTATAGATTCAAAAATTAATTAAAATCATGAATAAGTTTCCATTACATCCCCTTTCAAATGGATATTTTTCAAAAAATTTATTCCATATATGAGATTAAAAATGAAACTAAGTCATGGTAGAGATTAGTTTCATCAAAAATACCTCCAATAGGCCACCATTTGTATTTTTACCATTTTTTCACAAATAATAGGGTCAACCACATCATTTTTTTACTATCCATGATGTGCTTTCTGGTTATCTAACCAAAACATTTATAAATTTATCCAAAAATTATAATAATCCGTATAATGATTTCTCAATATCAATATGAGACATTTTATGGGTCCTTATCTTCCTTATTCAACTAACATAACCCAAAAATAATTCGTTATATTTTTTAATTTCAAAATGAAAACACACATAAAAATTAGACCATTTTTATAACCCTTTTCATAAAATACTTACTCAAACATTTATACCACATATTCCTTTACCACATTAATCTAAAATATGATTTTTTCCCAATTTAATGGAATAAATATATTGATATATTATGAATTTTATAGGTATTTTGAATCCTTTAAGGTTTTCCATTCAAACATTATTATAAATTTTATCATATATATATGTAGTCCCAAAAAACCATCAGTTTTAATTCATATTTTTTATGTATAACTATTATTATGAGATACCAAAAAGTGATAGCATGCATAATAGGATAATATGTTTCATCAAAATTAATCTCGAGTCATTAAAAAATCTTAATCAACTAATCATGATTTATACCTCATAACATTATTCAATTTATCTATCTTTTACACAAATACCCATTTATAACCAATATTTTTTATCACATTTATAGTTTTTATAACTAATTGAAAGACTACAAATTTAAAAATTTAGTCTAATTTTGGTTGAATTGTAACTTTAAATTTACCTAATTTGTTATATCATGAAATTAATCCACTTATTAAGGTTCTTTATCCTCATAAATGATATTAATCATTTCATTATATGAACTTTTTTCATTAACAATTATTTTCAACTGGTTCTAACATATCCATCCATTAGTAAAATTTATATAAATTTCATTTTCTCATGATCATCTACTTCAAGGTAAAATGTTTTCTTTAGGAATGTTATGAGGAATTAAATTTCCAAATTTTTCAGGTTTATTTATTTTCTTATCCATCATGGGTTTAATAACATTCTTGAATAAAGGATGTTTATCTTTTGAACTGGGTGGTCTACCATGCTTAAGGTATATATTAAAATCATTTTGGATAGTACAATTTTTTTATTCTTTTGGGATGTATATTCTATCTTATTAATTTATAGAAGGTACACGTTATTTTGTAACCAATTTTGAATCATTGAATGCATCAAATAAGTTATTTAATAAAATTTTAAAATTAATTGTATTTTGAACTTCAAGTTCACTTTTTTTATATGAACATCACGGTGTAATAATTTTTTTATTTACGATATATTTCTTTTGATATTGATTAATTTTCATCCTATGATATAGGAAACTTATTTTTAATAAAATGAAAATAAAATGACCTTTTTATAAAAAATATCTTGTCATGTTTTTAGGATACTTTATAATATAGGGATATTCAAATATATCATAAATCATTAAACTTCTTTTAGGGTCCTTTCTTTTATTGAGCGGGTGGTATTGAAACATATAAAATGGAACCAAAGTTTTTTAAATATAAAATATCTGATTCAGGGCCAAAATTTAATTGGAAAGGGAAATAATCATGATAATTTGATATCCTTATTTAAAAATAATTGTTTCTTTCATATCTCTATGTTTAAATAGTCAATTTTATTTTCATAGGAAGTGGTCAAGTGATAATCTATCATTACTTTATAAATTATTACAATAGAAAATTTGAGTGTGAACATGAGGAATGGGATGTTTAATACTTATTCCAATAAAAATGAAATGATTTTAAAAATAATGTAATAATTATACATTAACATTATCAAGTTGTATATTATTAATTAATAAACCTATAAAGTGGTCCCTTAATTTGATTATTTTTGAAATAATATTCTAAATACTATATTGTGAGCTGATAATATGTACCCATGGAAACATTTAGTATATCTATAAATAAAATTACTAAAATAACTTAATGGTCTATATGGTGGATGTATTAGACTACATATATCATAATGAATTATTTTAAAAACATATGAGTACCAATCCCATTTTTTTATTGGAGCGGTCTTATAATTAATTTATCATAAAAATAAGAAGTCCATAATAAATATTTATTTGAAACTTCTACTATAAACCAATGGATTTTCACATATACATTTAATTAATTTTCTCATTATAAATATTCTTGTATGATCCAAATGATAATTTCATATAATTAATTATCATAGTCGGTAAACATTTGGTCACCATTTTGATTGGATTGTATATATATTCACATAGTAAAACAAAAAAAAATTTGAATGTTTTCTCTTCAATGAATTTTTTATCATTATTATTGCCTATTATAAAAATTTATTTAATACCAATTTCACCCATAATATTAATATTATATCCATTTTTATGAATATCTTCAAAGATTAATCGATTTAGTCAAGACTTAAGAAAAAAGTTACTAAAATTTATGTGCCACCACATTGATTTATTTTTTTACTTTGGAATTATTTGATTAAATTTATAGTATCCCTTAAGGTGTTCACATGAACACTTATCATTTTAAAATTGATAAAATATTTATAATATATTTATATCATATGTTTCATGGGGTAGTTAATGAGAAAAATGTATTCAACTTGGAATTTAATCCTATAGAGTGAATCATAACATTCATTTCTAATAATAAATAGTATATATATATATATATAATAATTAAACTAAATAAGAAGAAAATAAAAACATTAAAAATTTATAAATATATACTTTGTTAGAATTTACATAATATCATTATTCTCAACCCTTTTAAAGTCTATAAAGAAATGAAAACTATCAAAATTAACTATATCATCTTAATTACCCATGGATAAATAAGTAGAGTTTTATTCAATACTTTTATCCTTACCTTTAATTGATTACTGATAAAGACTAATAAATGTTTTTTGTATGATAGGTATATCTTAAACACAATAATTTTCAACATTTTTGACTTTTGTAGATGTGGTTGTTCGTCATTTTACCTCTTCTATAAGTACCCTTTGGTCCTTTCATTAAAGGTATTATTACCACTATTTTCATTAGTTTTGTTTTAACTTCAACCACTTTTTTTATTATAATGAAATTGACTATATGATTTTATATTCACTTTAAGGAAATTGAGCTGTATAAATCAGTTTGGTTTCATGATTTTTCGTTAAAAATGTGATGGAGAAATATAATGTCTCTAAAAATCTATTATGGATATATTATTATTGGAATTTATTTTCTCACTTATTTACCTTACATATTGATGCATTTTTATATCTATAATTCATTATGGATAATTATTTCCAATGATATCAAGAGGTAGGAAAACAAACCTATAAATATTATTCCTAGAAAATAGAAGTTACCTATTAATAGAAAACTGTTCAAATGAGGAGAGATCATGAAAATTATATGGTGGAAGATCATAATTGTAATATTAATTGAAAATATTAATTATTTAAATATCACAGTCACAATTTTGATAGATTATGTGATGATCATGAATGTCGCACAATGTATGGTGGATATTGAACAATAACAAATGTAGCATAGAATGTGTAAGTAAAAAAAGAAACTGGAGGAATAAAAAATATATATCCATAAGATAATTATTTCATTAATATAGTGTGACATATATATAGGATGTATAGATATATGATCAAGGACTCAAATTCACTCTTATACTCTAGGTTAGATCCCATGGCTAAAATCATGGATGATTTAATTTTTATATCATAATGTGCAACTAATTATGTACTAGTATTATATATTTGACTCAAATATGTTTGATAACATATTTTTAATAATATAATATAGAAAATTATCAATAAATATATTTTTAAATCATATTTATTAGGAAGTATAAAAACACCAATTTTTTGAATTTCGATTTATCTTCATATCTAAGTTTAAGATATTGATTTATGTGTAAATATCCACTGATAATATTATATTATCACTTAAAAATATGCTCCTTTTTCCCTTAAAACTTTTTTTAAATAAAATAAATGTTATTAATATTAAAAAATTAAAAATCACATACTACAAAAATTATAAATCAATGTGATTCGAGATATGTTTTGTGTGTTTTTTTATATAAAAAAATTATTAAAAAATATATTTAACATGATTTTATATAAAAGAATAAAAGAATAAAAAATCCTAATAAATCAAACATTTTTTCATGTGAAATAAAAAAATTGAAAAAAACATGACATGTGTCGTATTACAAAAAAACATATGTTTCACCCTCCATATTATATAAAAAATAAAATAATGTAGAAAAAATATTCTTTTTGAAAAATAAATTAGTAAAAAATAATATGATACATGTATTGTCATTAAAATGAGAAAAATATTAAATGGATTAATGATACAACATATAATATATTGAAAAATTAATTAAAATATATATATGTTGTACCATACTTTTTTAATGTAAAATATAATAAAAAGTGTTTCCACTAAGTTTTATTATCAAGAATTTAACAAAAGACAATTATATAACATATATTTGTTCATTAAAAATAATTAATTAATTTTAAAAAGTAATTAAAAAACACATGTTATATTAAAAATATTAATAAATAATACAAAACATATGTGATGTGATTTGTTTTAATGATGAAATATATGTTCAATTTAAAAAATGTCTATAAAAAATATAGTGATTTTATATAAAATTATATTAAAAATATAAAAAACATTTCATGATGTAAAAAATTAACCAAAAATAATTATAAAACATATGATTTTTCATTAAAAAATAAACTAATAATTAAAAAATAGTTATAAAACATGTCATATATTAAAATATTAATAAAGAAAATAGATTTTTTTTATCTTCAACAACACTATAGTGATGTTTTTTAACACTAACCCGAGGCCTTTTATTAAAAAAACTTACCGATCCTAAGATCATTACACATTCAAGGGGGGATAATAGTAGTCCAAAAGATTTATAAAACCCACAAGGAGTCCATAATTAATAGATTTGAAAGGAATATATTATAAGAGAGTGTAAGTGGACTAACTTCAATAAGGGAAAGGAGGTAATAGTGTGAAGTACATGTGACATCTGCATTGGCATGACCCAACCCACTAGGACCCCTCCTGGGCTAGTAGTAAGCTGATTGTTCCACCCATGGCCTACCTTCAATACATTAGGGGCTGGTCACTAGCATCGAGTAGGCATATCACACATGATGAGAGGCCATAGCCTAATTCACTATATTTAAACACATATCTCCACATAGTATATAAAAAATCAAGCTAAAAAATAAAACCAACTACAATTTATAATGCATGGGAAAAACTCTAAGATCCGTATATTATAATGAGTTCATAATCCATAAAGTAAAAATAGGTAAAAATACATACCAAAAAACCTAATGTAAAATGACCTAAAGAAACTTATGTGAGGGGATAAAAGAAATGAATCGATACCAAATACAAACATTGTCTGATATTATCACCTACAGACACCTATATTCTCTTACTTCACTAACACCATATCCACCAAGGTCACCATTGAATTTTCTCTCATCTTTATAACACACACCATGTTTGGTTTATATACTTATAAAGAAGTGAGTATATACATACCAAGTATAAATCCCTAAAAACCATGAAGGAATAAACAAAATAATGGTCAATTCATAACCACAAAGGTATATAATAACCCACTCATGGAAGAACAGCGTGAAGGACATAAAAAACCCAGATGTTTTTTAAGTTAGAGACTTAGGAAACTGAGCCATATACTTCACATCCCACCTATAAAAATGGAATATTTTACCTCGAGTGAACCAATAATCCAGGATACCCAGCTAATCCAATCCATTTCATCTAATTAACTATGGTGGGGGACCCATTAACTACCAAGAAAAGTGTCGGTCAAAGGAGTATCGAACCTCTAATAGAGAACCCACCCATCATCGAACAAGGTCACTAAAAAATGGTGTATATGAATCTGGAAATAGAGTCCCCACACCCTAAATATTCATTGAACATTGATCGAGGGAGTACCAAACTCCACTGACCCTGTGTAGGACCTGCACATCGTTGGGTGCAAGGGAGTTATGACTCCATGTCTGAACTATATAGGACCCTCACCCTATGAATATGGAGAAGTATCAAATTCTAATTCCTTTTAGGGTACCCATGCCTTAGTATCAACAAGAAACTAAGGGAGTATCAAACCCGAGGGCATGCTTCACTCATCATGCTTGAACCAAGTCATTTGCCTTACATAGCTAAGGGTACTAAACTACCCAAAGCACTTTATATTTCACCTCTAATTATGAACATAGGTTTATTATCACATTCCACACACACAAAAATATGGATAGGCTATCTCCCCACCTTATTCCGATATATAAATAAAAATACATGTAAACACCCATGGAGGGCTCATGTTAGGTCTTCCTATCTAGGATTCAACAGTCAAGTTATGACAAATATTATCACACTGTAATGCCTAACCCGCTAGTTTTATACCTCAAGGAAGCTCCTCACTCTATATCCAAAACTTACAATCATATTCATCATATTATAACCACTTTATTCACACTATAATTATCACCTTCACAAAATAGCTCCAAATTTCATGTCATGGTACACCTTACATTTGATTAACTTGAATGTTATGACCTCTATGTAAAATTAACTCTAATAAATATTATAAACCATTGGGAGTGGTATTCATTACACAATATATAGTTTTGTGTTGAGAACCTCCCTATCCATGGATAGGGGCAATTCACAAAACCCCTTCATTACAGTATGGCCAGACTTTTCACACCGTAACTAGACACCTCACAACACATTCTCATTGTTCTAATCATTTCAATATTATGTTATTAGATTCATGTTTTGTATTTATTTCCACTCACCGATACCACAACCCATCATCATAAAGGTTATGGATTCTTCACAATTGAACCATGATAAGAAATAGGGGTTTCAAGAGAAATATTTTGCAATGAAATATCATATATGAGGAATACAATAACCAAGGTTCAATCCGAAAGGGGGATTATCATATTGGTTAATAAGGCTTTTCAATAGTGATATCATATGGTCATAATAATGAAATAGTAGAAAAATTCACAAATATATCATGTGATAATGGAGAATGATATGAGAAAGGAATCTTACCTCAAATATCATTCAACTATGAAGCATAAATTCATACTATGAGAGTGAAAAGGGATCACCACACCATCCTAATTGGTTGAAAGATCGTTCAAGACAACTAAGGCTCCAAACAATGCACCAATAAATATTACAAGTTGATAGGGGAAGGGAAAACTAAAAGGGGGATAGGGTTAAAACACTATTTATAATAAAAAATATGGTCATCCATCTCATATTTTGAATCGCCGTGTCTTTATATAATGACAAAAAGGTTGGAAAAATCATAGTATAATCCATAATTCTGCACCCCAATGTCCCCCCAGTCAAACAAGATCTGAAAATCACTTTGCAATATAAACCCATCATAGCTCCTCGAGAAAATTGGTTAACTCTCATAAATTCACACTACTCAACCCCTCCTATTGAATGAAAAGTGTGCCTTAACATAATGTATTTTGTATCAGATTGACTAGAATGTATTCATTTCCAAAAAAAAATATAGCACCCACCATCGTGGCATAATAAACCTATATAATATAAATCTTAATGTACTCAACACTTCACATGGAAACTTATAACATTGTGGAATAAGTATAAAAATTGTGGCATGAAAATAAAAGACCATTCCATAAAGATATCATCCAACTCAAAAATTATAAAGGATTTGAGAGTAAAAAATATAGGTCACAACATCCTCCCCACATTCACGTATTTTCATCCTTGAAAAGTAATAATAACTCAAATAGATGATGGTAATGACTTTTTATCTGTTCCTCATAGTCCCATGAGCTATATTTAAAGTTTTTTATGCTGCCAAAACACACACACTGGCAGTATCTCCCATCATAAAAGTGTCCTCTATGGATGATCCTTGATCACCATTGGGTACATTGTGAAGGAATCATCATCCCCAACATCCAACAGGCCCTATTCATTAATATGTGATGAATCATACATGTACCTACCCTGTTGTGACATTGGAAATACATTTTACACCTAGTCTAATAGCGGGGGTAGTGCTATGTGGTAAGAAACCTCACCCACCCTATGCAAAATCTAAAATGGATCGATGAACCTTGGGGGTAACTTACTTCTATATCCAAATATCCACAAAATTAGACATAGATAACCCTATAGAAATACATGATCACATTCCTAAAACTCTAAAGGACTTCTTCATGGGTCTCCATAAGACTTGTGATAGATCTGAGTTTTCCTCATCTACTCTTAAATCAGCTACAATTTTTTCATTTTCAACCTCACAAACTCTGGTCCCATCAGTGAAGACTTTCCAATATTCATTCAACACATGGGTGACTGAAAGGGTCTCCCATAAATGGACTTGAAATTCATCATTCCAATAGTGTAGTGATATCTATTTTTGTATCTAAACTACACTTGGGGAAAGATATCCTCCTCAATCTAGCCCAAATACAACACACAATACCTCAACATATCCTTGATAACTTGAATGGTTATCTCAATATGACCATCCATATGAGGGTGGAAAATTGTACTTAATCATAATTATATCCAAAAATAATCCTAAAATATGCTCCACAGTCAATATTTAAAGTAACAATAATATTTAGAGATGATCTCCAAGGGATCCCCATGCAAAAATATGATTTCATCTGCATACAAGTATCTCAAACTTTCTACAAAACTCTACTCTTGAATAAAAAGAAAGTGGGATGACTTGGTTATCCATTCAATGGTCACTAAAATCTCATTATGATCCTTTATTTAATGTGGAAAACCTATCATGATTTCTATTAATATACCATCCCATTTTAATTCTATAACCTCAAGGGGTTAGGCTAAACCTGCTGAAACATGGTGATCCACCTTTACCTATTAATAGGTGAGGAATTATGTTATAAAATCAACAATTTTCTTCTTTATAACTATCCACCAAATTGATTCTTAATTTCATGATACATATCTTTCACTTATAGATGTATTTATAAGGGGAATTATTGTAACTCCCTTAGAACCTCCTCTCATAGTGTGACGGGAACCACTGTCTACCCTTGGAAGAGGTTGACTTGATCCTTATCTTCAGAATATTCATATGATCCATCTCTTAAGGATATCCAATTCTGAAAAACCTCGCAAATAATTCCTCCCAATATATCCTCCCTCATGTAATGTAGAATTCTAGGGGCCACTGCAATCAATCATAGATAATCCCCTTTTCCCTTGTCACTAAGGATAACTACATCACTACAAACTACTCATATTCCCCCTCCATCAACTAAGATTAGGATTTCCTACTAAAGAAACTAACCACAAAATTTCAATTTCCTAAAGTATTGAAAACATTGAAGTTGCATATTTTAAAAACTATAACCAATGCCTCTGCAATAAGTTGAGATCACTCTGAGTGAAGATGTATTTGAGACTCTTATAGTCTGTGCAGACTATGAATCATTCACCAAGAAGGTACTACCCAAAAATCTTTAAGGCGAACACTGCCACTACAAGATCTAAATCATTGGCCACATATTTCTACTCATGAGGCTTAAAATTTATGTTACCATAAGAAATTATTTTCCGCCTCTATATTTTCACATAGTCAAGCTCATCTCCATAGGAATCACAGAACACCGCATACTCAACTCCTTCTTCTAGAAACCTTAGAATATGATTGATCATAAACCTTTGCCTGATATCCTCAAAATCTCTATAACATTTCTAAAAAAACAAATGGATTACCATTTTGGTTAATGTTAGTCATGGGATTTTTAATATTAGAGAATTCTGCCATGAATCTCTAGTAGTATCCCATCAACCCAAGTAAGCTCCACATATTAAACATGATCTTGTGTAGATCAAAATAAATCACTTTCTTGATCTTTGATGGGACCACAACTACTTTTACCTCTAAGATTACATTCCCTATAAAGTAAAACTATTTAATATAAAACGGTCACTTAGATATCTTAATATAGAGTTGGTATACTTGAAGCAAGTCTAGAAAAATCCTAAGATGATCAACATGATCACCCTATGATACTAAATAAACATTGATTTCATCAATAAAGATAAACATGAACTATTCCAAGAAAGGATGATTGACCTAGTTCATGAGGCCTATAAATACAGTAATATTATTCACAATGCCTATGGGAATCACCAGAAACACATAATGGTCATAGTGACATTTGAATATTATCATCAATATATCCTCCTCGCAAACTAAAAACTGGTGATTTTTATACCTAAGATTGATCTTTGAGACCCTATTTTATCCTTTCAGTTGTTCAAAGAGGTCATTGAAACTTAGTAAAAAGAATTTTTCCCTAAGTTTCACCTAATTCAGGTGGTTAAAGTTAATAAAAATCATCAATCTCCTCCTTAATTCATGGAGAATAACACTGGATCTTCCATGGGGGACATAATGGGTCTGATAAAGCCTTTCTTCATAAGGTCCTTTATATTCTCTATTATCTACCATATCTTAGTAGGTTCCATCTGGTATATTTTATACAATATAAAAGTCATACGGGGGTGAAGATCAAAGTCCATTCGCTTGATATCCCACAACTCTCCAATGATATGAATCAATCCAATCATGGACTAAGGATACCCATTCAATACTAAGGATTATGTCATAGGGATTCATCACATCTACTATGATATTTCATGAAAACCTCTCTTCACTAATCACAATCTCACATCATAGGAAAATGTGGGTGATCATATGATCACTTCCAGTAGGAGTCTCTAGACACATGTACCGTTTCAAAGGCTTTACCAAGATCTCAAACTCTCAAATATGGGATTAAAAAATAAAATAATGGTTGGATACAGTATCTATGAGTATGGGTTCTAGTGTAGAGGAGACATGGATCATACTTTGGATCATGGAGGTTATATCCTAGTATTAACCCTCCATCACATGCATATATCTGTGTCCCTACCTGTTATCTCCCTGATCCTAGTGAGTACCACCTAGGAATAGGGGTGGTGGGAGTGTATCACAGTGCTATCCACCTCTATATCATTCACTTAGTTCACTTCTAGCACCTCTATCAAATATACCACCCTAAGGACCACCCTTTCTACCTCAAGGAGGGTTCTAATCACATCATTGACTTCAATACATAGGTTCATCTACTTAATAACTACCATATACTACATTCCAGTCTAGGTAGTCAGAATCTATTTGATATCATCCTCCAATGGCATAGAAAAGTCAATATCTTAGCTGGTTATATCCTTTGTATGACTCTTGTGTTACTAATCCTTGAGTTTAGCACCATCCATGAGTATTTTTATTATTTCATGACATTGATGATTTCCAAAATCTACCTAAAACTAATGAATATACTTTAAAATAACCACCACCATCTCTAACTACTCTCTTTTCCTCAAATAAAAAGATATTGAACACCATGGGACTTTCTAGAAAACTAACATGGGGGGATACATAGGGGAACAATACTATATTGGATATCTCTATGAATGTAATGATCGTACTTCCATGCCTGAATTAATTAATCATGAATCATGTCAAGGGAGTTCCCTATGTGGTCAGTGAACCTTTATGTGTACTCTGAAATAGATATTATACTCAGCTATAGCTCTAATAGATCTTGGGGGCATACAGGTCGTAGTGTAGTCGGGTAGCACTCCTTGAGAAAGTGTTTCTCAAACTATATCCATGGGAGTGTTTCCTCATTGTGGTTTTGGATAATCAAGGTCCACCAGTGATTTTCTACATCATGGAGAAGGATAGGTGATAGCACCACTATCTGGTTGGAGGGTGTTTGGACATGGTTGAATACTCTAATTATCACCTCAAGTTAATCCTCCACTACCTGATAGTTATGATTTCCTTGAAACTTGGGTGGTTACTACAAATAAAACTCATTATGGAAATACATCCAACATTCATTCTTTTTCTATCCAACTAGAGTCATTCATTACTTGGAAAGTGGAAGAATGTATACCTTCACCAGGAGAGGTGGGTTTACTCATTGTACTATGGGTGAGGTAACTTCTCCCCGTTCACCCGATGGGGACATATCATGATCAAGTACTTGAATAGAATCCTTATTAGTCAACTTATCGATAACAAGATGGTCTATTATTGTCTTGGGCATGTCATGACCCTAACTCAAGATCCTTGTTCTCCATCTGTGTAATAATATACTTTATTTGAAAAGATGAACCATAGTCATTAAAGAATATTCAAGGAGCTAACTCAAGCATATGTAAATCAATAACCCATCCATATATGATTCATGTTCCAATTTACTTGTCCCCCACAACTAGTTCATTAGATCGCTGAGTTTAAAATCATATTATCAGAATCCTAGTGAATGGATACATTGGACACTAAACTAATACTACATTCCCAGTACTAAAATCCAAACTCAAAACCCATTAATATTGTTTCCTTAAGTTACCAAACCAATCTCATAATACCCCTAAATCTGAACTTCATCCCAAATAAAGACCCACTTTGATTCTATTCAAATGTTACCTAACCAACCTGGAGCCCACTTGGGTTTATAGTAAGTCAAATGGTCCACCCTAATCTCTCCTCAAATAAGCCAGGACATGGTGACTATCACCGAGTAGGCATAACACACAAGATGGGAGGCCTTAGACTAATGAAGCTACACAAAAACACATATATCCACACAAAAATATAAAAATAAAAGGTAGATAATAAATTCAATTTCAATATATAATGCATATAAAAAACTCTAAGATCTATATAGAAGAACAAGTGCATAATCCATAAAGTAAAAAAGGGTTAAAATACTCACTCAATAAACCTAATGGAAAACAAAAATATAGAAACTAATGTGAAGGGATATTAATAATGAATTAGTGTAAGACATATATTTCATCCACCAATATCCCCTTAGGGAACCACTAAGCTTCTTCTACACTAACATCATGCCCACCAATCTCACCACTAAATTGTATGTGATCTAAATATGACACAACACGTGTAGGTGATATACCAATATAGAGGTGAGTATATACATACCCTATAGGATTCCTTAAAACCCATGAAGGAATAAACAAAATCCTAGTCAACTCAAATCCATAAAGGTAGAGGATAACCCACTTAGGTAGAGAGATTATGAAAGATACAAAAAACAAAGTGAGGTATGATTTAAGTTAGATAACTCTTTAATCTAATCCCTACACTCCTAAACATAGTTATAAAAATGTATATGTAACCTAAATCTACCCAAGAATATTTATTACCCATCTAATTTAACCCAGGTCATCTCACTTATAGAGGTGGGGGCCATGCCTGTCCGTTACAAGTGTCGATTGAGGGAGTACCAAACCCCTGATGGAGGACATACTCCTCATCGAATAAGGTCATAAAATAATGGAATAGTTGACTATATAAATAGATGAATCACATATAATCAAGCTTAATGGAGTATAGAATAAATTCCCAAACTATATAGGATCACCATCCCATGATTATAGTGTCTTATAAAACCCTACATCCCTGTGGAGGACTTTCACCTCATCATCAACATACAACCAGGGGAGTACCGAACCTTGGGGCATGCTCCACTATCAGAACCCAGTTGTCAAACCTATAAAGCCAGTAATACTAAACTACATGAACCTCCTCACATATCACCTTTGATTGTGAATAAGGGTATACTGTCATTTTTTTATGCAGAAAATACTCAGTATAGGATTTCTTATTTCCCTGATCTCACATATGGATGAAAATATACTTAGATTCCCATGAAGGCATCATGTCATGTCTTCCTTTGTATGGCCTGATACATTCATCACTTGATCTATATTATCCCACTGAAATGCCTAACCCACTAGTTCCATGCCATAACAAATCTTCTCATTCCATAGCTAAGGATTATAGTTTTACTCATTATATTGTATCCACTTCATTCACAATGCAGATATCACTTTAATATTATAGCCATAATCATCTTTTCATGGGACACCTTACAATGGATTAACCAAAATCTTATGACCTCTATATAATATTAACTCTTATTAATCTTATGCATCACTGGGAGGGGTGTTCATGGTGAAATATATAGTGTTTCGGTATGAACCTCTCAATAAAAGGATAAACGAGAATCATGATACACATTTATCATAGTGTGATAAGACTTTTTCTACCACAATAAGACACCTTATAGAATATTCTCACTATTATCATCATTTATATCCCATTTTATTATCTCTTCACTACATCTTTTCTGCCATGCACCAATTCCATAACCCATCATTGTAATGTTTGATATCTTCCACTCAATAAAATAATGAGAAGAAATATGGTATTCAAGATAAAGAATCGATAATGAAATATATGATATGAGGAACAAAACAAGAGGGGATCAATACAAAAGGGTAATTCTCATAGTGATCACTACGTCTTCGCAGTAGTGATATCATAAGGAAATATTGAAGAGATGGTAGAAATTTACAAAAATATATCATGAAATAATAGAGCATGAAATGTGAAAGGATCAATACCTTGATTCTCATTCATTTATATAACATGGATCCATAATATGGGATCACAAAGAGATCACCATAAAATAATTTTCATTTAAATGATCCTCCATGATGACTAGGGATCTAAAAAATGCACCACTAAAACCGTTAATTCAATGTAGAAAAGTAAAAATATGAGATAGGGGGTTCAACCACTATTTATAATAAAAACATGGGTCATATTTCTCATAGTGTGGCCGACCATGTTACACTGTAATGGCCAAAAGTCATGGAAAATCATGATTCATTCCATAATATCACACTGTAACATCCCCTAGATCAAATAATATTTGAAGATCATGGCATGATAAAACCCCCTCTTTACTCCTTTAGAAACTTGAGAAACTCTTGTAGCTTCATTCATCTCTACCCTTTTTGTGACATGATAAAGGGTGTTATAATAAAATATCTTCTGTTTCAAACTAACAATAAAGTATTAAATTCCATTATGGTTTAGAGACCAACTTCACAATGTAATGCCTCCTATATAAGTTAAATGTAAAGGTTCCTGATACTTCATGTAGAAACCTATAACACCATGATGAAAGGATCAAAATCGCAACATTAAAATAAAACACCACACCATAAAGATAACATATAATGATATTATAAAGTATTAAATAAATAATCTTATTCTCTATATGCATGTATGGGGAAAGAGTATCATCAATAGAGAATCTCAATAGTTAGGGTGGTCACCAGTCACCTTTCACCAACCTTATCGATGGAGTACTTGAGAAACCCATTTGAAGCAAGCCACTAATGCACTAACGGTTATCCACCCATTTATATAATTTTTTTCTATCTCAATTGATCTATTATGTTTATCTAATTTATAAGCAATGATATTAGTTTTTTTGCATATAAAGTTGATGTGAATTACCTATATTTCATCAAATAAATCCAAGATTTTTTATAGAATAAGATAAATATAATTTTGAAGTTTCTTTATCTTCTGAATAGAAATTATATAATATTAAGACTCTATATCAATGATCATTTTATATCTTTGATCATTATTATCCCATCTGAGGTCATGGAGGTAGGTAATTTCCTCCACTTGAAGATAATTATCAACAATAATTTTTTAAAAAGTAGAAAAAATATTTCCTTGATCATTATGAACAACCACTTATAAAAAAATAAGTTGTAAAATGAAGCATCAAAATTTATTTTGAAACAAACTCTGGGATCCATTCCTAGGTAATCCCATTGTAGATCGGTCAATTATGTACAATATAAAAAATATGTAGTGTGTCATGGTTAATAGCCCTCAGATGATTTATAACTTCAAGTTGATTAACACAAGAAATTTTTTATAGATGTTTATAATTATTAAAAATGATCCCGACATAAATAAAAATTCCATAATCATGCAAGATAAAGTTTCAATCCATATTCTCTAAATAATGGTAATTAGTGGAAACACAAAGGATACTTTCTAGTTATTAATAACACAATGAATCCATCATTATAGGATGAAGTTATTAAACATAAGGGAAGTATCATATATAAGAAAAAGTCCAATATTATTAGAAAAGTGCTTACAAATATTGAAAATAATATCAAAGTGAAAAATAAATGATCAATAGATTCAATATTATTTTGATAGAAAATAGATTTTGAAGGTAGCTATATTATAAGGACCCTAACACCATAGCCTAGAGTTGATGCCTTACTTTATTACATTGGCATTTAAACAAGGAAGATGAAACCTAGAGGGCTAAATAGTTTAGTATATTTGGAAAATAAGATACATACATAAGTTCAACATTAAAACTTGAAATGAAATACATCATAGATACTCCTTTGAAAACACTCTAATTCTTCTAGACTATCTTTTCATGTCATTCATAAAATTCATCTTGGCATACTGGGGAAAATAAATATAATAAAGGGGTGATATATGATGCTTATTAAGGTTAAGAATTCAGCTAAATCTAAAAATAAACTATAAGGTAAGGTGAATAACTAAATACACTTGTTATTAAAACAAAAACTTGAGCATAATATGGTAGGAATAAGAACTAAATAAATAATACCATATAAATAATCACATGAAAATTATACTTATGCATATATATTATACTAGTTGAATAATCACATGGAATATAAAATAATAATCTCATAATTAGGGAATTCATAATGCGATACATCATAAACATGTCATCAGGGCTTCGACCAAGACAATGTACATAATCGGGTAAGACGTTAACCCATACCCAAACTAGTTTGTCTTATGAGACCTATCGATGCATCGAGGGGATATAGAAGGCCCCACCAGACACTTAATAAGTCTAATTCATTCCACATATTAAAATTCTGAAACATAATCAACATATATGTTTATATTGAAACTAATATAGGAAATGTAAATAACTTTCCCCAATCAGTAAACATAATCACTAACCATTCAGAGTAATATGGTGAATGGTGTAAAGATAGAACATTCGTTTTCAAACTAATAATAAACCATAAAATATGGTATATGATGTCATAAAATAGTAATCCCAATTAAACATAATAATCAAAAAGGGTTTGTAAATAGATGAAAATACTCTTATAAAATCATCAAGGAATTCTTGAGAGAAATACTCTTTTTACTTTGCAAAGAAGATTTATTTTTTAAAAATATTTGTATAAAAACATAAATTTACTAAGATATTTTTTCATGAAAAAATTAATTATTTTATAAAAATATTGGTTTCTTAAAATAGATTATATATGGTACTTGAAAATGTATAAAAAATCGAGATGTTCCCTTTAATTGGGTTTGCGTATCAGGAAGGATTAAGAAGGGAACCTTTGTAAAACATGTAATTATAATAAATGAAAAATGAAATGATGAGGTTAGAATGTATACAAACAATTTATAATAATTATATAAAAATAATTACTAACAAAATTGGTGTATAGAGGAATAACTCATAACCCGAATGAAAATGAATATTCGGGAAGAAAACCCTTACCTGATGTCTGAATGTGTTCTGCACATGACCTTAATGTAATAGATAATAAAATTAAATACATTAATTAATTAATTAAGATAATTTAATAAAATTATTAGATTCATTATAGTTTTATTAAGTTCATTTATGGCCTTATTGATGAGTTATAGAGTTTAATTTCATTATTCGGGATCATTTATTTTCTTGGTTTCCTTGATCGGTTCGCTTGTTTATGAGTAATGAAGTTCATGTAAAATGGGTATAATTCTACAGAATTGAATTTATATGATATTAATGAACATACAAAACATTTAATGGTTATATGATTCATTTTTTATATGGTGTGAGGATGATTCATTTAGATTATTTTGGAGATTTTTCAATCATTACAGACTAGTTTTGTCGTATGAATTAATATTATGTATATATACTGGTTATAGAACATTAAATAGGTTTTAATAAATATATTATATTATTTTTTAACCATAAAAATGGTTTAATTTCCAAAATTTAAGGATAATTTTAATAATTAAAATTCATTATCCACGAATGTTGTAAATCAACACCTCACGGATGATGATTTCATTTTTTAAATTAAAGAGAGAGAGAGAGAGAGGAGTTTGAGGAAGGATATTCTATTAACATGATATAATTATAGTATATAGATGATACTGGAGTTATCATGATCATTTTTATGGAGGATTTGAGGATATAATAATAAAATAAAAGAACTTGAAAATAAATTAAAGGAAAAGGAAAAAGGATTTTACCTCTTGAATACTCCTCCTTGAGAACCTCGTTAATGGGATTGATTTTGGTTTTTGTTAAGACCAAGATCTCCTAGACATGGTGGAGAGTCTTGGGGATAGTATTTGGAAAAAAATTGACATGCTTAAAGGCTTATATGTGTGAGGATAAGTGGTAGTGAGGGTGGTATTTATAGTGGTGGAGGGGTAATTTTTGAATATGTTAATCATTAGTTTATTATTTTGGATCAAGATAAGAAATGATGATGATTCTTATAAATAAATACAGTAATTAGTTCATGTGGGTTCTATATAATGGTTCTTATCTCATCCTCACATCAATAACGACTCAAAAATTCATGTATTTAACATTTATCGTAAATTATCATATTTTACTATTCGTCAAAAATTCAAGTATTTTCGAAAATTCCCAAAAAATCACCCAAACCATTTTTTGAAAAGTAGAATAAAAAAATAAACTCCATTTTATGAAAATAATTTTCTAAATATTATAAATTTAATTTTTTAATTAAAACAATCATTTACTCAAAAAATACATATTTTAAATTTATAACCGATTTTATAACACTTTTAAAAATTAACTAAGGTCTCATAAAATTATCATAAAATCATTAGAAAACAAAATATTTATTTATGAATACATTTTATGAAAATTAATTTTATTTTTAATAATTTTATTAATTATAAAATTTTAATTAAATATTTATGACCCACAAAAAATACCAACACTTAATTAATAATTTTTAAAATATTCTCTTACTTAAACTATGATATAATTTTATCATACTATAATTTATAAGATTACTAAATTTTATTTATAATTCCATGGGTTTGGTTACTATTCATTAGTCTGATTTAGTATTCATAAGGGTTGTATTACTATTCCTAAGGTCAAGTTACAATTTCATCAGTATATGTTCATTAAATTTTAGAAATACCTCTTATTTCATTCATTATTCAGTTATAATTTTTGTATTGTGTTCTATAAGTGATTTTATGTGATCTGTGCTATATAAAAATAAGAAGTTAAATTTCATTGATAGAGTTCTAGGTCATTACATTCTCCTCTCCTACAAAAAATTCCATCCTTGAAATTTCCAAATTATCACCCCATAAAAATATTTGGGTAGTTCTTCATCATAAGATCCTCAAGCTCCCACATAACCTATTTAATTTTATGATTTTTTCAAAGTACTTTTACCAACAGATTCATCTAATTCCTCAACACTTGTTCTTTAGTGTCCAGAATCCGGATATGCTCTTCATAGTAAGATAAGTCAAGTTCCAATTCTAATCCTTCATAAATGAGTATATGTGTTGGGTCTGGCATGTACTTCCTTAACAAGGAGATATGGAACACATTGTGTACCTTATAAAGTCTAGGAGGCATTTCCAAATGATAATACACAGCTCCAATTCCATCTAGAATTTCAAAAGGGACAATGTACCTAGGGCTCAGTTTCCCTTTCTTCCTAAATCTTATAACACCCTTCTATGGAGATACTTTCAAGAAAACATGATCTCCCACTTGAAATTCCAAATCATTCCTTCGATTATTATCATAGTTCATTTTCCTACTTTGAGTTTCTTCGATATGGGTTTGAATATTATTTACCTTTTTTGTTTCTTCCTCCACAAGCTCTGGTCCCACAAGATTCCTTTCACCAACATCATCCCAACAGGTTAGTGTACGACATCTCTTTCCATGAAATGCTTCATATAGTGCCATTTGAATACTATAATGGAAACTATTGTTGTAGGAAAACTCTAAAAAAGGTAAATACTAGTCCCACATACCTTTAAAGTTAAGTGATCAAGATCTCAACATGTATTCTAAACTTTGGATCATCCTTTTTGACTGCCCGTTAGTTTTAGGGTGATAAGAAGTACTCAAATAAAGCTCAGTATCCAAATCTTTCTGAAGACTTTTCCATAATTTTGATGTAAATAATGGATCATGATCATACAAAATTGATAGTGGTGCTCCAATAAGTCTTAAAATGTCATAAATATATAGTTGTGCAAGGCTCTCCAGTAGCTAATCTCCCTTATAGAGAGGAAATGTGCAAATTTGGTAAGTCGATCAATAATCATCCATATTGAATCATTATTTCTTGGGGTTTTTTGTAATCCAGGGAAAATATCTATACTGATGGAATCCCATTTTCATATAGGAATAATCAAAGTTTTAATGACTCCTCTAAGATGTTTTCTTTCTGCCTTCACTTGTTGACAGACTAAACATCTTGATACATAATCAGCCATTTCCTACTTCATGTTATCCCACTAGAAATGTTTCTTAAAATATCTATACATATTAGTGCTACCAAGGTTTATAGAAAAATTCAAACTATGGAAATCATCCAATAACTCCATTTTTAGCTCAGGTATAGAGGGAACAGAAAGCCTCTTCCCAAATTTTAGAATTCCATCCTAATACATGAAGTCTACCAACTTACCATCATTCATAGCTTTAATTTTCTTTTTAATATTATCATCATCAGAATGAGAAATTTTAATCATTTCTAATAAATATGGTTGGGAAACTAATTGAAAAATTAGGGATGTTTCACCTTGTTTGATAATTCCCATATCCATATTAACTATTTCTATATACAAAGGATCCCTATCAATCCATATTTTGTTTAGAACACCATGATCCTTCCTTCTCAAAACATCTTCCACCTTATTTTCCTTCCTTGGGTAGTAGTGTATGGAATAGTCATAATCCTTGAGTAGCTCGATCCATCTCCTTTGCCTCATGTTGAGTTCTTTCTATGAGAAGATATATTTCACTCTTTTGATCCGTATATATCTCACATCTTTCACCATATAGAGAGTGTATCCATATATTAAGAGAAAATATTACAGTTTTTAACTCAAGATAATGAGTTGGATATTTCTATTCATGAGTTTTTAACTACCTTGATGCATAGGTAATAACTCTATAATTTTGTATAAGGATATATCCAGGTCCTTTCTTTGATGCATCATTATAAATCACAAATCCACCATTTCTTGATGGTAGAATCAAGATAGAATCATTCACTAATATCCTCTTCAAATAATCAAAAAAATTATTCACATTCTTTTGTCTATATAAACATAACCCCTTCACATGTAAGCTTGGTTAACGGGTTAGCTAACCAAGAAAAATTCTGAATGAAATTCCAATAGTAACATTCTAAACCAGTGAAACTACATACCTCGATTACATTCATTGGTGTAGAATATTTCTGAACTACCTTTGTCCTCACGGGATCAACTAATATTACATCCATAGAGATAATATGGCCAAGAAAAGAAACATCTTGAAGCCAAAATTCACAATTTATAAACATCCCATATAACTTTTTTCTTCTAAGAGTATTTAGAACAATGCACAAGTGATTCTAATGATCTTCATAGATTTTGGATTATACCAAGATATCATCAATAAATACCACAAAAAAATCATCAAGATATTCCTTGAAAACTCTATTCATTAGAACCATGAAAGAGAGGGTGCATTAGTCAGTCCAAAAGGCATTACTGTAAACTTGTAATGATCATACCTAGTTTGAAATATTTTCTTTGGAATATCTTCCTTCTTCACACAAAATTCATGATATCCAGATAAAAGATCAATATTTTAAAAATATTCAGCTCCATAAAGTTGATAAAATAAATTATCAATGTGTGGCATAGGATAATTTTTCTTTATCATAATAGCATTGATCTCCCTATAGTGAATGCACATCCTCATAGATCTATCTTTCTTCTTAATGAAAAGAAACGGAGCTCCCCCTAGAAAAACACTAAGGATAATAAACCCCTTACTAATCAAAACATCAAGTTGTTTCTTCATATCCACTAATTCCACTGTGACTATTCTATAATGAGTATTTGATATAGGCCTTTCATTGGGAATTAAATCAATGGAAAACTCAATTTCTCACTTGAGATGATATCTAAGTAAATAATCTAGAAATATATTAATGTATTCTTACACAATAGGTACATCCTTAATTTGAATATTTCTTTCATCACCCATAGATATTTTTTTTTCTATTCCTCACCAAGAATTGCATTCAGTAGAGCTGCTGGGGTGGATCTATATAATAATCAAATGATGAGGTTTATTCTCTAAAGATAAGGGATTCTACATCATTCTCAAAAATTGTAACTTTCTTCTTATTTAAATAGATTTTCACATCATAATTTAAAATCCAATCTATACCAATAATTATATCAACATAAATCATAGGTATGATGATAAGGTTAGCAACTAAAGCATGTTTATGTGTCATAAAGGGGACTAATCGACACATATTTTTTACAATGATACTTCCCTTAGGAGTTTTTACTAATAACTCCTTTATTAAATCAAATTGTAAATGTATAATTTTATTGGAAAACTAGGAAGATATAAAAGAATGTGATGATCTAGAATCAAATAAAGCATTGGCTAAGTTTGAGGAAATTATTAAAGTACCTACCACCACATCATTAGGAACCTCAACCTCAGTAGTTGTGATTGCATAATATTGGCCTTACTCCTTTGGCCTTATCTGGGTAAAGTTTCCTTGATGTATAGAACATTCATGTGCATAAGGTCCCATATCTTTACAATTATATCATTGAAAGTTGACAGATTATTTATTTCCATTGCAATCATGGGATTGGTGGCCTTTTTCTCCACACTTGTAACAGAGTCTCATTCTCTTTAGGAAAGTACCATGGTGTTTCTTCCCACAATTACTGCTGGGTGAAAAGTAAACTCTTCCCTTCTTCCCCATAGCTTTATTTTCTTTTCTATAGTGTTCATCAGCCCTCTTCTTCTCTTTCTTTACTTTAAATTCATAAGACTTAGAGATTTCATTTTCTGTCTTGATATCACAAGATACTATATATTTGTATGATGAGAAAGTTTGGAAGACTATTACCCATCGGAGGAATGGTTTTAAACCATTGAAAAAATGATAAATAATAATCCTTGGTATATGTATTTAGTCTGCAGCATGCCTTGATAACCTTGTAAAGTTAGCTTCATACATTGCAACATTCTCATCCAATTTTTTCCTCATACTTAGAAACTGCCTTTCTATATACGCTCGTTGTTCATAAGGAAAGTATTTTTCTGAGAAAATTTATTTAAATTCACTCCATTCCATGTTTTCTTTTTCTTCCTCCTCCTATGTGTTTTGAATCAATGACCACTATTGATCTATGTCTCCCAAAAGATAATAAATTTCCATAACAACCTTCTCCCTTTCATTACATCCCAAAGTGATAAATATCTTCTCTAAGGAACTTATCCACTTCTCTACTAAAAATGGGTTTTTAGTACCATTAAATGATGGAGGTTGTTTTCGTATAAAGTGATCTAACATTTCTCCTCCACATTGTGGATCAGGATGATTCATACGGGTAAGGTTATTATTCATAACTTGAGTCAGTTTTCCTAGTATAGTTATAAGTTTCTTAGCACCAGTCATAGCTTCAATACCGACATCATTATATTGTACAGGAGGGAAATCACTACATGGGATACGTGCATTAATACGGTTTCCATTACTTCTATTATGCATCATTTATAAATAATAGAATATACTAGATTAGGTTATGAATCAAAATGTATAATCTCAATACTAGAAAAATACTTAACATAAATTGAAATTTTATGCATGGTTAATCTCATAATCATAAACATGGTTTCCTTAGGGACCTATTTACTTTTAAATCCTCCATAATGGTTTGTATAGAAAATGTGAATTATCATAAGCATATCCCTCAAGAGTGTCAAACCAGGTGTGTAGTAAGGCTTGTTGTCATGTACCAGGTTACCCCAAGTTAGGCTTAGGACACCTTGTTATATTTTTTACTCCTAGGTACATTTGTGCCATAAAAATTTCTAATTGTAGTATCCAGACAGGGATGTATTTCTAGAAAGATCCACATAATAACTACCTTACCAAAATTCTAGGATGTTCTTGTATTCTTATCCTCAAAGTCTATCTTAGTTTTTTGTTCCCTAATTTATGTTTTCTAAATTTAATTTACAAGTTTTCTATTAAAATTCCTCTAATAACAACTGTAAGGACCCCGACCCCAGTATCCTAGAGCTGGTGCCTTACTTTATTACATTGGAATATAAACAAGGAATACAAATACCAAAAGACCGAATAGTTTTGTACCTTTAGAAAATAAGATACATACATAAGTTCAACATTACAACTTGAAATTAAATTCATCATAGAGACTCCTTTGGAAGCACTCTTATTCCTATATATTATCTTTTCAAGTCATTCATAAAATTCATGTTGACATTCTAGGGAAAAATAAACATAATAAAGGGGTGAGATATGATGCCCAGTAAGGGTAAGAATTCATCATAAGATAAAAATAAACCATAAGGTAAGGTGAATAACTAATAACACTTGCTCTTAAAACAAAAACTTGAACATAATATGGCAGAAATAAAAAATGAATAAATAATATCATAGAAATAATCACATGAAAATAATACTTACCCATGGATATTATAAAAGTCAAATAATCACATGGAATATCAAATAATAATCTCATAATGAGGTAATTCATAATGCGAGACATCATAAATATACTATCAAGGCTTCAGCCAAGACACCATACATAATCACGTCAGACATTAGCTCATGGCCAAACTAGTTTGTCTCATGATACCTACCAATGCACCAAGGGGATATAGTGGGGCCCACCTAACACTTACTAAGTCTAATTAATTACTCATATTAAAGGTTTAAAACAAAATCAATATATACATTCATATTGAAACTAACATATGAAATGTAAATAACTTTCCTCAATCAGTAAACATAATCACTAACCATTTGAAGTAATATGGTGAATGGTATCATGATAGAACATCCACAATCAAACTAATAATAAACCATTAAATATGGTAGACGATATCATAAAATATTAATCTCAATTACACATAATAATCAATAAGGGTATTGAAATAGATGAAAATACACTTATAAAATCGAGAAATTCTTGAGAGAAATGCTCTTTTTACTTTGAAAAGAAGAGTTATTTTGGAAAAATATTTGTATAAAAACATAAATTAACTAAGATAGTTTTTCATGAAAAAATTAGTGATTTTATAAAAATAATGGTTTCATAAAATATATTATATATGTTACTTTAAAATGGGTAAGAAATCGAGATGTTTTCTTTAATCGGGCTTGCGTGTCGGGAAGGATTAAGAAGGGAACCTTTGTAAATCATGTAATTCTCATAAAAGAAAGACAAAATGATAAGGTTGTAATTTATACACATAATTTAGAATAATTATATAAAAATAATAAATAATCACATTGGTTTATAGAGTAATAACTCATAACCCGAATGAAAATTAAGGTTCGGAAAGAAAACTCTTACATTATGTCAGAATGTGTTATGCACTTTACCTTAATGTCCTAGATAATCAAATTAAATAAATGAATTAATTAATTCAAAACATTTTATAAAAGTATTAGATTCATTATAGTTTTATTAAGTTCTTTTATGGCCTTATTTATGAGTTACTTTGTTTAATTTCATCGTTTGGGGGCATTTTTTTTCTTGGTTTCCTTGATCGGTTTGCTTGTTTATGAGTAATGATGTTCATGTAAAATGGGTATAATTCTCCAGAATTGAATTTATATGATATTGATGAAAATAATTAATATTAAATGGTTATATAATTCATTTTTTTATATGGTATGAGGATGACTCATTAGATAAAACATTAGTGATAATCATTTAGATTATTTTGGCGGTTTTTTGATCATTACGAACTAGTTTTGTCGTATGAATTAATATTATGTATATATAATGGTTCTAGAAAATTAAATATGTTTTAATAAATATATTATAGTCTTGTTTAACCATAAAAATGGTTTAATTACCATCCTTTAAAGAGAAATTTAAGAACAAAAATTTGTCATACATAAATGTTGTAAATTAGCATCTCACGGACGATGATTTTGTTTTTAAAATAAAAGGGAGAGAGAGAGAAAGGAGTTAGAGGAATGATATTCCATTAACATGATATCATTATAGTATATAGATGATACTATAGTTATTATTATCATTTTGATAGAGTATGTTAGGATATAAAAATAAAAGAAAAGAACTTGAAAATAAATTAAAAGGAAGAGGAAGAGGATTTTACCTTTTGAATACTCCTCCTTGAGAACCTCCTTAAGGGGATTATTTTTGGTATTTTTTGAGAGAAATAGATCCTAGAAATGGTGGAGAGTCTTGGGGAGAGTATTTGGAAGAAATTTACAAGCTTGAAGCCTTATAGGAGTGATGAAAAGTGGTGGTGAGGAGTGGTATTTATAGTGGAGGAGAGGGGTGATTTTTGAATATTTTAATCACTGGTTTATTATTTTGGCTCAAGACAAGAAATAGTGATGATTATTGTGACTAAATACAGTAACTAGTTCATTTGGGTTATAAATAATGGTTCTTACCTCAGTATTACATCAACAATGACTCAAAAATTCATGTATTTAACATTTATCGTAAATTGTCATGTCTTACTATTCATCAAAATTTCAAGTATTTTAGAAAAATACCAAAAATTCACCCTAACTATTTTTCTACATGTAGAATTAAAAAATGAACTCCATTTTATGAAAATAATTTTCTAAATATTATAAATTTAATTTTTTAATTAAAACCATTATTTACTTGAAAAACACATATTTTAAATTTATAACTGGCTTTATAACACTTTCAAAAATTAACTAAGGTCTCCTAAAATTATTCTAAAATCATAAGAAAACAAAATATTTATTTATGAATACATTTTATGAAAATTAATTTCCTTTTAAATCATTTTGTTAATTATAAAATTTTAATTAAATATTTATGACTCACAAAAAATACCAGCATTTAATTAATAATTTTTGAAATATTCATTTACTTATACTATGATATAATTATATCATACTCTTATTTATAAGATTCCTAAATTTTATTTATAATTCCATGAGTGTGGTTACTATTTATTATTTTGATTTATTATTCATAAGGGTCATATTACTATTCCTAAGGCCAAGATACTATTTCATCGGTATAGGTTCCTTAACTTCTAAAAATACCTCTTATTTAATTCATTATTCATTTATAATGTTTGTTTTGTGTTCTATAAGTGATTTTATGTGATATATACTATATAAACATAATAAGGTAAATTTCATTGATAGAGTTCTGGGTCGTTACATAAATGATAAGCATATTCAAAGCATCATCAATGAGAATAGATTTGTTAAACACTCTTTATATTAATAAGGATGTTTTGATAGGAATGTTATTATTTAATATGACCATACAATCTATCGAAGCATATTTTCTGTTATAAAAATCATTATAAATTGATGCAAAGTCTTCATTTAAAAATAGTATCATTAACCATAAACTAATTTAAGGGAATGGTGGAAATACTAATAACTTTCCAAAATTGGAAAATATTTTTTGATTGATAAGTTATATATATATCCCATATATAAGTGTTATAAAGATTATAGGTGATATTGATCCCATTAAAAATCATAATCATCTATATTTTTTAAAGTTCATCAATCCCTCTAATTCATAAAATATTTTCTAAAGTACGATAACATAATTTTCTCCATCCAATCCAATGAAAATTTGGACCAAATTCTATGTCTCCCTAGAGAAAATTCCCCATTTTCCTTTATAACATTCTAAAGGTAGCCTTATAAATATGATTCATAGCTAGGAAGTATAAAGCATAATTGGAGAGGAAATGGTTAATGAGTTAAATCTCTCCTCCCCTGGAAAGAAAATTACTTTTCTAATTTTCAATTTGGTTGTAAAAACAATTTAACAAAGATCTATAGTGGTTATGATTTAATTAGCTATTAACCAAAGGAAATACAAGATAATTGATTAGAAGATTAGCATAAATCATATCAATAATGTGCTAAATGATTCTATTATTCTATGTGGGATATGTTAATTTAAAATGTATTTAATTTTCCATTAGTAAACATCCATGGGGGTATATTTCTCTTATTGTTCTCTCTCTCTATCTCTATCTAAATTTTTCCTAGGGTTTCTTCCTGAGAACCTCCTCGATAGAGATGGTGGAACATTTGAGCAACAACCTTCCTCGTCTCTTCCCTTATCACCTTCCGTAGCCTTCTTCTCACTTTGGTTGGGATGTTTTCTCTTCGGGATCTTCCCCTATTACTCCTTTTTTCGTGATATTTTATTCTACATTTTTTTAAGAAAGATGATGACTTGGGCCAAAATGAACAAGGCATAATTATTATAAAATAATGATTTTACAGAAGTTTGAAATATGGGATCATATTACAATCTCTTTCATGAAAAGGAAGTAAAACAATATGGAGGTATTCAAACCAGGTAATGTCTTGATTTAAACCCATGTTTTCCAGGCCATCTTCCATAGTGTTTTCTTCTCGATAAATGTGTGTGGTGATATAGTTCAGATTGATTAGAGAATGGGTGCAGTCCATCAAACGGGTAATAATCGGCCATGCAAGATGTATTATGTCATTCCAAATTGCTTGCACAATGGTAGTCGAATCACTTTCAATCTAGATATTGTTCCAACCAATGAGTTTGGCGAAGGCAATAGCATGTATTAAACTCATCATTTCAGCTTCAATAGAGGTGGCGATATCGCAGTTACCCATGAAGCATCCAAGGATCTGACCGAGGTGATTCCTGAAGATAGCACCACAACTCGTAGGGCCCGGATTGCCTTTGGAGGCACTATAAATATTAACTTTAATTCATCCAGGAAGAGGAGATCTCCAGAACAATTCCATAGTGTAATGAGGTTGACAGTAATTTCCATTAATCCAAAGACATCGTAGGATTTCAAAGTCATGCATAGTGTTGTAACAATGTCCATTTTTCATCAAAGCGGCTTCTTGTATGGAAATGAGGATCTGTATCTGACCTATATTTTTATTGAGTGAGTAATTATTATGAAAAATAGCATTCCAATCATACTATATCACATGATAGAGCTCATCAACTATATCTAGTAAGAGGTTCTTGATTTGCTGAGAGTCATCCATTTCTGCACATTTTTTTAGTTGAGTCTTAACAAAGTCAAGAACCAACCATATACAACCAAAAATTTCAATAATATAGTTTCAAAGGGCAGAAGAAGTATCACAAGAAAGAAATAGATGATTAGAATCTTCTCTTTGTTGATTACAAAGTTTTCATTTCCAACAGAGCTGGATTCCAAAAGATTGAAGACAACTCTCTGTGGGAACTCTATTGTGCGCAAGCCTCTAGATGAGATTGAATCTTGAAGGCTTTATCCAAGGCTTGTTAAAATCCTTTATCCAACATAAATCACTTTTTGAGTTACAAAAGTAATGATTGTAAAAATTCTTAGAGTTAAGCATACCATTATGGGAAGGTTCCCAAATTAAGAAATCAATAGTATTTGAGAAAGGGTAGTTTTCAATGATATTCAAAATATTTTCAGGGAGATGATCATGTTGAAAGTTTAGAATATTTCTAATAGAGAAGTTAGAACTTTCAGGGGTTTGATCAGGAGATATCATAGTAATTAAGATTGTGCTAGTCCATTTATCCAACCAGAATTTCATGTAGGAGTCCTTAGAGACCATCCATCTGGAATTATTCATAATATTAGAGAAATATTGTTTGATGGATGGCCAGATAGAGGAATTAATGAAATTTGAGTTTCTCATCTTAATTTTTTCAAGAAATATATTTTTTAGGAAAGTAATGGATTCAAAATTATTATGTAGAAGGTTCCAAGTGAGTCTGGCTTGAAGAGATTCATTAAAGTAATTAATATTTTTTATGCTGATACCATCTTTTTCAATAGGCTTACAACAAGTTGACCAGGGTACAGTCACAAGCTTTCTTTCAAGAGTGCTTCCGGTCCAAATAAAATTTTTTATTGCAGTGTTCATTTTTTTATAAGACCAACTGGTCATTTATAGACCATCATGGAGTAAACCAACTTGGAAATAATTGTGGATTTGACCAGGCATATCCTGCCCACCATAGAGAGAGATTTACCTTCCCAAGAAGATAGCTAGGTTATAACTTGGTAAACTATTTTTAGAAAAGTGGCAAGATTTGGGTCTGCCAAAAAAATGGGAACACCAAGATATGTAAAGGCTAGAGTACCTTCCTTTAGACCCAAGTCACTAATAATGTTAGATTTTCTATTGGGTGGAAATTTCATCCCAAAGAAGATGAAGGATTTATCCTAACTAATGGTTTATCCAAAAGCATCTTCATAGTGAGAGAGAGAGTTTGTTTGAGGTTTATAATGTTTCTTTAATCATCTTCAAGGAATAATATGATGTCGTCAGCATAAAATAGGTGAGTGGGGGCATTCATGTTCCTAGTGACATGGATGGGATTCAGTTTATTCTAGTCCACTAGACGGTTGAGCAGGAAGATAAGATAGTATTCCGATATCGATAAGATAATGGCAGAGAGAGGGTAACCTTACCTGATACCTTTGGTGCATTTTAAATAGCCCTTGGGAGAACCATTTATTAAAATGTAGATAGATTCCGAGTTGAACAAAGTTTTTATTGCAGTAATAAATGAAATACTAAAGCCAAAAACTTGAAGAACATTAAAGATAAATCTCTAGTCCATGGTGTCAAAATATTTTTTAATGTCCAGTTTAATAGAATTATTACCTCCTCTGTTAGTTTTATTCAATTTATTGACACACACATAGGAATGACAGATACAGTCTTGAATGGATCTACCCTTAATAAAACCAAATTGGTTCCAAGAGATGATTTTATCTGTGATAGTTAAGAGTCTATTGGAAATTATTTTAGTGATTATTTTATAAAGGGTATTGATAAGGTTAATGGGTCTATTGGGAAGTGAAACTTGTCAAATCCTTTTATTCTACCTCAATTAGTCCTTTTCTCTTGAAATCCTCACCTAGATGTGGCTATTGTGTAGTGTGTCATTATTTTCAACATTCTTGAATCCTATTGGGATATGAATTCAGTTTAAGTCACCAAATTCATTTCACCTAAAATTGTTCAGTGGAAGTTCATCAACTTAGTGTGCAAATAGCATCAACAGAGTCTTTCTAGGGGTAATGGAACAATAAAAAGTTTATATGTTCTGATGGTGTTATGATAAAGTGAAAAAGTTATGGAATCTCAATTAGAAAGGGGTCTCTATTTGGATATTATCAATTGAGGTATTCATGTTGTGTTGGCCATGATTTTAGTGGAGTGAGTTTAACTATTTGACTAGATGAAACTTACTATATAATTATGTGGTAACTCAGTTTATTTTTGAGAATGGAAGAGGAGAATTAATTATGATAAGATGAATTCCTATAAGTATTAATTTTACTTAGTAATCCTATTTTTAATTCTCATATTTCTAGTAATAATGTAAAGGTTGTTGTAGTGTTTCTCCCATGTGTGTAGGACTCATTGTCCTAAGCATGTTAATTTCTTGTTTCCTTTCCTTAAATTGTTTCTTTTCATTTAATGTGTTTTAATCACTTTGAATACAAGTTAGTTTTATTAAATTTTTGTGAGGGTCAACTTTGTATGGTGATTATGGTGTGAGGTCTTTCTATTTTTATTACACTTAGTTATTGGAGTCCATCCAGATGACCTAGTTTCACTACACATCACCTGGTGGTGTTCTTCTAGAGGGTTACTTATGCAGGTCAAAGTGGGAATCTTCTGTTGGTTTATCATATGGAGAAATATAGGTATTCCCAAAAAGTTGTATCAAATCTATGGTTCAAGAATCTTGAGTTTTTTTCTCACTCTTTCCATGAAAAAAAATTACATGGGAGTTCGTTGTCATTGGAAGTTATGGAATTGGATGAATGTAAGGTATGGGTAGATAAGTTCAATGGAATAGATTTTTCATTTTGTAAAATATAGATAGAGGATCATCTGATTCAAAAGGATTTGAATGTTACATTTATTGTAATTTGAACAAAGAAAATGGAGAAGGAAGAATGAGAATGGATTGATAGGAAGGTACTAGTACTAGTGGTGATCTCATTGGTATGTAACATGAACTTCAACATCTAAGAAATGAAAGAAATAATATAAGTAATAAAGGTGTTGGAATATATATATGAGAAGCCTATAATACTTAACAAAGTTTTAATTATGAAATGATTATTTATTTTAGAGTTATCTATAGGAATACCAATGGAAGATCATGCGAATGAATTCAACATAATCTGTGGGTAGCTCAAATTAGTGAAGGTAAAATTCATGGATGATGTATAGGATATAACTCTTATATCATCACTTTTAAAGAATTGGGATAAAATTGTGACCATTTTCAATAATTCTAGTGTAAATAATGATTTGGTGTTTGAGGATATTTGGAACCTAATCATGAATGAGGAGTTGGAGCAGATAGAATTCCAAGAACCATTCAGAAGTGCGCTTAATTTTGATGGATGAGGGAGGTCACCTCAAAAAAAATATCAATTGGAAGAAATAATCTAAATTTATGTTGTGGGAGAAGAGTTTAGGAAATACATCTAGTCTTGGTCCTATATATTGGGAATGTGGGAATAAAGGACACATTAAAAAGTACTAAAGGATTCATAATGATAGATTTGGAAAAAACATTATCTTCTGGAATCTCAAATTTCATTAGCATTATGGAAGGGAGAAACCAACTGTTTCTTAGTATCAATATTCATATAGAATCATGAGTGGTTTATTTTGATGCATCTTTTCATTCAAAGTCAAATCATGGATACATGGTTAATTATGTATCCAAAATCATTGTAAAAGTTCATCTAGTGGATAATAAGGTCTTGGATGTTTTCAAAAAATATGGTGTGAATATTCAGATGAGGAATGGGTTCATCTTGAATATTAAAGAAGTTATACATATCTCAGGGTTATGGATGAACGTAATGTCCATGTGACAACTTGATGAGGCATACTATGGGACTAACTCTTATAATGTAGTCTAGAAAGTGACTCAAGGATCCGTGGTAGTTGAACAAGGAGTAAAGGATGGGATTTTGTATTTAAATAGAATCATGGATGGGATTATAATGGGTGAAACTACATCATTTGAAGATCCAAAGCGTTTTCATTGCAAGCATTGTCATATTAATGAGACAATCATGAAGGTTATAACAACTAAAATAAAACTGAAGCTTGATCACATGGGTATCATAATTTGAAAAAGTTTTGTGCTAAGGAAACAGTGAAGGGTTCCCTTCAACTTTGATGATAAGAAGCCCAGATATCAAAAGTTGAAATTGATTCATTTGGACAATTGGAAACTTAACCCATTTAATACTTCAGTTGTTCTCTTAACTTTATAAACTTTATTGATGATCCTACTTGAAAAGTTTGGTTTTAATTTCTAAAGAATAATTATGATTTTTTCAAGATTTTATTTAATCTAAATGCATGGTGTAAAGGGGTGGTGGTCAAAATTTTAAATGAAAACATTATAATAATGGTGTTTAATGAACCAGACACAAATTATAGATCTTCTACTGAAGTAAATGGGTGAGTCATGAGAAGATAATTCTTAGAAAACAAAATAAAAATGTTTTGTATGAAAAGATGAATCATAAATTAAATGATATGGTTCAAAGAATGTTTTTTCACTCTAGAATGAAAAAGGGAATTTATGAAAAGGAACTCAACAGATCTGTATACCTTGTTAACAGAATTCCATCATCAATGGTTGGGGAAGAAATTTTAAAGGAGATGTAGTTTGGTAGATGAATGGAATTTGGTCATCTTAAAGTCTTTGGAAGTTTGGTGTATATTCATTTTGATACTAAATGTCAAGTTAAGCATGAGGAAAATATAAATCTTTTTTTCTCATTATGTATAGAGATGATAATTTTGGATTTCAATTATGGGATGAAGATAGGTGAGAAGACATCTAGATTAGAGATGTTATCTTAAATGAGAAGGTTCTTTAGAAGGATCGAAACTAGGATGAGAAAGAAGTTGATAGAAATAAATCAACTATAAAAATCCAAATTGAACTAAGTAATAACATTGGAAGGGACAGAATTCCAAATAAATTAGATGTAATTACTGAATGTCTAAAAGTGAGGCTAGTAGAATATTTTCCATAAAGTTTAATGACTTATAAATCTTGAGTGGGATAACTGGAAGTTAGTTATCTAAAAGATATAGAATGACCAATCAGTATAGGGAATCTAATTCTAATGAGGGCATCAACAATAGTCAGTGGACCAATTTAGAGGTTTTTGTATAACTTGAATTTCCTTCTTTTGATATATGTAGGGGATCTCAAAATCCTAGAAGAAGAATCAAAAATCATTTAATCAAAATAATATAATTAATAAATGAATAAAGAGATGTGTTCATTGAAATCCAATAGAAATCGGGAATTTAAATATTTACCAAAAGTGAAATGGATACTTTAGAATGAGTGGTGTACTTGGTTTATAAATTGAATAAAATTTACTTTGGATTGAAATAATAACCAAGACAATGGGATAATAAGTTTAATAGTTTTATATTATATGAAGGATTTTTAAGGTGTAATACAGATCATTACTATTAATGGAAGAACTTGAATGATGGGACATTAATCATACTACATTTTTATGTTGATGAAATGTTGTTGGTGGGTGTAGAGGTTCAAATATTTAGGATTTGAAGCATAATTTGTCTCAAATATTCAAAATTAATGATCTTGTATATTCCAAGAAAATATTGGGAATGGGGATTGAGAGGGATAGAAAATTTGGTACCTTTGTGTTATCCTAGAGAGACTACATCTGGAATATCATCAAAAAAAGTTGGGATGACCATATGCAAGCTAGTATCAACCCCTCTTGTCAAATAATTTATGTTATCCAAGGTACAAGCACCAAGAAGAGAATAAGATAATATATATGTGGATAATATGACCTTTTTAATAGCTTTCAGAAGTATGATGTCTAAAATTATTTTTAGTCGGTCTAATATTTCATTTTTAGTGGGAGTTATTAGTTAATCCATATCACAACTGGGAAAGGAAAAATAGAAGGTTGTGAAATAGATCATCTGCTACTTGAAATGGATAAAAGATAACACCTTGTGATTTGGGAAAGATGACCATTTACATGAATATGTTGATTCTAACTTTTTTGGTGATTTAGAAACTTAGAATAGAACAACAAGATTTATGTTTACCTATAGAGGAACAATGATCAATTGGATATCATTACTATAATGGATTGTTACTATAAATACAATGGAAGAAGATTATGTATCTACAATATAAGTAGGAAAGTGTATGGTTTATTTTATGTGATTACTAAAGGATCTTTGAATAAGTTGGGAAGGTGGAGTTATGTTCTGTGATAATCAAAGTTTGATCCACGTGGCTCAAAATACAGTTTCCTATGAAAGAACAAAGAATATCGACCTAAATTACCAATTCATCTGGAACTTGTTAGAGGATAAGGATCTGGAACTATGGAAGATAACTAAAATCCAAAATCTAGTGGAAATTTTTTCTATGGTGATAATTTAGAAAATTATGAGGTGGTATTTTTCCTCAATAGAACATGGGTGAATAAAATGAGTTAGAGGAACAATTATTGTTATGGAAGAGGAAGTTAATTTGTTTTCCCAAAGTGTTAGAGAGTTTCAAAGTTCTATTTGGAATATTCTTCAAGTGGGAGATTATTGGGATGTGATTTTTTTCAGATCACTGGATTCAGGTCACTCAATTCAGTTCACTAGAAATTAGTCAGTGAAAATTAGCCAGATCGATGTGAAAATAGTGGCGGCAGAATCTCTATAAGGGAAATAGAACCATTAGATGTTATAAACTTCCAATAGAGTTTTAATGAAGTGATAATGGTATGTATTATCATTGATAATGGGGTCACTAGTTTGGTGTTACTAGTTAAGGTGATAATGATGGGTTGAATATGATTTCATAAGAGTAGGTTTAACTGGTCGATTGGATAAAACTTACTATATAAGTGAGTGACACCTTATTGTATTTTTGAGAATGGAAGTGGTGCATTAATTATAGGAAGTTAAGATATTATAAGTATTACTTGAACTTAGTAATCTATTTTTTAATTCTCATATTTCCAATAATAATGGAAAGGAAACATCATTGTTTCTCCTGTGTATGTAGGAATCATTACCTAAATCATCTTAATATCTTATGTCCTTTCCTTACTTTATGATCTTCCATTGTATGTGTTTTTTTCTTTAAATACCTATGAGTTTGCTTAATTTTTTTTCAATTATTGGATTTGCGCGATGATTAGGGTGTGAGGTCTTCCTACTTCTGGTACACTTAGTTGAGGGAGTCCATATGGATTACCTAGTTTTTCTATGCATTGTTTTATCATATCCTGGCCTACTAGGGCCCAACCCGGGCTGGAGGAATACTGGAAGAAACACCCCAAGTTCACCTCTAATAGACCAAGGGAAAACGACTAGAATAGATTAGGAATAACACACATATAGGACTTATACTAATGCACATGTAGTCACACACACTTGTGAATCTCTATACATACTAGAGTAATGTGGAAGGTAAACAACTGGAACATTTAATTCATACAAAACCTAAAAAATCCTGAAACGAGTATGACATCACATAATCAAAGTAAAGAGGGAAAATTTAGGACCAAAACCAAAAAAATAATCCCAACCTGATGAGTAAATGGAGAAATAGATCACAGCATGAAACACCAGTCTGGCCACAAGTCCTACTACCACAACCTCCAAGCATCAATAAGTATTGACTACTCCTGGTCCTTCATGATCTATATCATATTTTTTTCTATATAAGACACAATGTGGGAAGGAATATCCCATGAAGGGTGATTATATACATACCCAGTAGGGCACATCAAAATCCCCAAGAATTAAAGCATCGAATATATAGTAAGCTTGAACCCATAACTAAGAAGGTAAAGGAAAGGAGAATGCCCAGATTTTCACATAAAAGGATACATGACCCAATGTACAGTCTCAAATATATATCCTTCAAAATAAATCAAAATCCATAACATTAAATCCAAAACTCTACAAAAAATACATAGTCATTCCCTCAGATGATGTTGGAAGATCCCTTCCCTGTAACTATTGATGAAATAGAAGCTTTGGTGGAGGATCCCTATCCTTTCAAAGTCCTATGGGTGGGAGAAATTCTATTATGCGGATAGAGGATACCTTCCCCATAAATGTGAGTGAAATTCCTAAATATATCTCATTTTTTAAAGAGAGTATCCTATCCCCATGACTACATGGGTGAAATACCACTCCCTAGGAGGATCTCAGTCCCAATAGGTGAGATATCAACCCCACCTAGGAATAAAGGGGGGAGAATCCATGTATAAGGGAAAAACCTAGGAAAAAATAAGTACTTTTAATGTATTATGTATACACAAAGTTTCATTTATATATAGGAACTCAATGTGTACCCCATCTATCCAATCCATATCCCATCGAGGGTACATACGGTGTGGATCATCACACATGGCATGTGGTGAAACATGAGTCCCTATGGCATGTACTCCTGATACAAACTGACCTTCCTAGGTAGGGGTCACATTGAGTGTGGCTTGGTCATATAGTAATTTTATATTTAACACCTTCAAAAACCCTATCTTCTATATTAGTAATACACGCAATTTTTTTTCTTCCGAACTACACGCAGTGTAGTCATGAATTTTCTAGAAATTCACACATATGGTGCAACATACAATTTCATTTCCCTTTAATTTTATTTTACCATTAAAACCATCTTAAAATAATGAAATAATTCTTATAATCATAAATGGATGGATGGGAGTTGGATTCCAATTGTTTTTCATTAGCTAATCATACCATTTTCACTTCCCTTCATTTCACATGCACTAGTTTGTAAAACCATCATTCGATTCTTCTCTAACTTTCCATCATCGTCATCACATATCCATCATTCCACATTCGAACATAAAAAGACCAAAATAATAATCCATGGAACCCTTGATCGATCACACAATGAAATGGGTTCTCAGTAAATAGTCAAATCACTAACCAATCGAATGTTGATGATGATTGAATGTAGAACATAAGTGGAAAACCACAAAACATCAAAGTTATATACTATTGATGACCGTGTTTAGTTTGGAAAATGTTTTTTTATGGAGGATAAATAATAATAATCAAATGTGCAAATTCTAAATAAAATAAAGAACTAATCGTCATGGAAAACAAGGATTCCAAATTAGTTTGTATGGGACTCATCTGTAATCATGTCGTTATCAAAAACGAGAATAAAATCATAAAACAACCACCCTGCCTCAAAGGGGATCAACCATTGATGAAGAACTCGTTATATAGTGATGTAATAAAATAATATATCATGTTCACCATTCACTCCATTAGTATTTGTGATCAACTAATAAATAAAATAAATGTTTTATCATCGCTGGTAATTCCTTGTTCTCAATTCATCTACCAATGTCAACACCACTAAATATCTCCTTCTCATGGATCCATCTCAGAAATATGGATAACCCTAGAGGAGTATCCAATGATATATTATAAATTTTGAATTAGTTTTAGGGGATTTAATTAAATGAAATAAATTAATTAAATAAAATAATCAATTTATTTCATATATCATCAACCCGCGACTATACATCACCCTGAAACCTGATGAAAATGAAACTTATGTCATGCCTAGGGTAAATCCCATGTTCCAGAATCAATGTAAGCCTTGATTTATCTAACAGAGACCTCAATAAGAAGATATTTCATAATAAACCCATGATTATAATAAATATTTAAATAAATTAAATTACCCCATAATGAGGTTCAAAAGCTCCTTGATAATTACATCATCGCCAAAAAAATCCATGGAATTCATAAATATTTCCAAAGGGTTGAAAACCTATAACTAGGGTTGTTACATTATCCTCACATTTAGATATTTCACCCATGAAATTACAACTCACTTGAAAAGGTGAGGGAAATGGGCTCTCATTTGGTTATCATGCTCCCATGAGATCTCTTAGATATTATTGTACTACTGCAGGAAATTCACTCGGGTAATCACTCACCATCATAGAATTATCTTCTTCCAATCCTGGATCGACACTGGGTACTCCACAAAATTTCCCTTCATCTTCAATGTTTATCTATACCTAGTAAATTATATGTGTCATATCATGAACATATCTCCTTGGCTATAAAATATTGAAGACCTTGTGGAATCGGTACAGCTATGTGGATAAACTCGGGTGGTATGAAACCTTGCTAACCCTATGAAGAATCTGGAATAGACCAATATACCTCAAAGATTTATTAAGACCTAGGCTAAATCTCTATATGCCACATTGAGGTGATACCTTTAGGAATACATGATCACCCTCCTCAAAATCCAATGGCCTCTATTGAATGTTTGCAAAAGACTTCTAATGGATCTGGGATATCCTCATTCATTCTTAAATATATTTCACCTTTTCAAAAATTACATGCACCAACTCTAGCCCTGTGAATCTTGTCTCTCCCAACTCAGACCAGCATAAAGGTGACCTATATGTTCTTCCATATAGGGCCTCAAATTATGACCTGCTAACTATTGAGTAATTTTTGTTGTTATATGCACACTCCACCAGTGGAGAAAATCCTTCTAGCTCCAAACAAAATCCAAAACCCAAGCACTCAACATATCCTCTAAAACTTGAGTGGTTTATTCAGTCTAGCCATCAGTCTGTGGGTGAAAATTCATTCTCATCTGCAACTAATCCCTGAAAACCCCCCAAAAACCTCTCCATGACCAAAACATAAATCAATTTTTGCAGTCATAGAAAATTTTTTAGGGTAATCTCTGTAGTCGGACGATCTCTTAAATGTACAAGCATCCTAGGATTTCCACCAAACTCTATTATTTGATGTATATAAATTGAATCTACTTAGTGATTGATTCAAAAATCACCTAGATAGCATCATTACCTCTCACTGATTGAGGAAAGCATGTACCAAAATTCATGGATATGATATCCCATTTCCACTCTAAGGCCTCGAGGGGTTTCATCAAACCTATCAAAACCTAATGATCATCCTTTACCTACTAAAATGTAAGGCATCAAGAGAAAAACTTCACAACACTCCTCTTCATCACTAGCCACTAAAACTATCATTGAGGATCTTGGTACATATTTACCACACCATGATGTATTGCTAAGGGAGATGTATGAAACTCTCTTAGAACCTCGTCCCAGAGTGAGACTGACACCACTATTCACCCCTATATGAAAAATACATGCTCTCCACCTTCATAGGATCATTTCTTGTGGATATATGATCACACAATAACTCACAATCACCATCTCCTAAATGTGATTCCCTCACGCGATGGATAATCATAGGTGTTACAACCATCGATAAAAGGTATGTTACTCCATCCCCATCCACTAAGGATAACTATAGTGAGGAAAAATACACTGATGCCTCACCTAGAAACAAATAACATGATTTCCTACTAAGAAAATCTACCACCAAATTTCCCTTTATAGGATTATAGACTATCTCTAAGTCATAGTCCTATAGGAACTTCAGTTAGTACCATTACCTAAAATTAAGACCTTTATATGTGAAGATTTATCTAAGACTCTTATAGTCAGAATAAATAATGAATCAGTCTCCAAGAAGGTAGTGTCTATAAGTATTCAGGGAGAACCCCGCAATAATGAATTTTAATTCATGGATTGTGTAGTTATACTAATGGGGTCTCAGTTTCCTAAACCCAAATTCTATCACTACCTACCTCTGCATCAATACACACCGAAGACTGACTCTAGAATCATCACAGAACACTACATACTCAACCCCCTCTTTTGGAAACTTCATAACAGGAGCATTCATCAACCTCTTTCATAACTCCTTGAAGTCTTGTTGGCACTTCTCAAAATAATGCCCCTTTTAGGTCAAGGTAAGTAATGGTGTTGCAATCTTGGAGAAGTTTGGCACAAATATTCGGTAATAGTTATCCAATCCAAGGAATATATTCACCTCTATCATATTCTTGGGTGTCTCCCAAGCCATAATTACCTCAATAATCATTGGGTTCACTGATACACCCTCCTCTAAGATGACATATCCAAAAAAATGGACCTCTCTAATCCCAAACTGACATTCTGAGATTTTATCATAAAACTAATTATCTCGAAGTATGTCTAGATCCATCCTCAAATTCTTTGCAATCTCATCTTCCAATACTAAGAAAATGAGGATTTCATTAATAAAAATAACCAAGAACTGATCAAGTAAAGGATAAAATATATGATTCATGAGTCCTATAAAAATTTTCAGGCATTAATCATACCAAAGGGCATAACCAGGTACTCATAATGACTATAGATACATTGAAATGTTGTCTTTGGTATATCCTCCCCGCATACTTGTGGCTGATGATAGCCTCACCTAAATTCGTTATTCAAGAAGCAATCTACCCCTTTCAGCTGGTCAAAGAGGTGTTCAATCCTTGATAGTGGATATTTATTCTTAATGGTCACCTAATTTAGATAATGATAATCCAAAAATAACCTCAGGTATCAATATATCTTCTTGGAGAATAATATTGGATCTACCCAAGGGGACACACTAGGTATGATAAAGTATTTTCCTTTGAAGTTACTCAATATGCACCCTCAGATCTCGAAGCTATGTGGGATCCATCCAATATGCTACTAAAGATATCAGGGGTGTATATAGATGAAATTCAATATAGAGTTTGACCTACTAATAAGGAGGAAAACCAGGTATGTATTTGAAAAATTCATATGTGCATTCCTCTACCATAACAGGGGACCAAACATCTATTGAGTCTACTGCACTAAGAGTTGGGCTAGCCAACTGAAAGAATATCGACTGAAATCTCCTGTTCACAAGCCCAGCTTGATCTATAAGAAATTTATTTTTTCTATTGAAGGATAATCTAAACTAGTCTGTCTTGTTCCACCACATCCTCTGATAGAAATAATCAATATGGTAATAGATGGAAGAAAACAATTCCATACCATGAATAACATAATGATGTCTCATCACAGTTATGAAAAAAGTCTCATGATAAAATTTCTCCACCATGCGCTAAGTCACACTGTTAATAAAAGAGTGTGATCACATAATTCACTCCAATATGAGTCTCTAGCCATAAAGGTCGGACTAGAGGCTCTATTTATGTCTCCAGTTCTCGTATAAGGGATAAGGTCAAGAAGGAATGGATCGAGCCTATGTCTATCAAGACTAAATCTAAAGTAGATAACACACAAATCGTACCTTGGATAATGTTAGGATCCATTGGTTCATAAGCCTCCACTGCCTGCAACTACTCATGTCCTTGGTCACCAGCTCCCTAATCATAATAGGAACCTCTTAGAGGTGGTGGTTGTGGTATTGGATCATAGAATCGACCACCTCCTATAGCTCTCCCAATTCCTTTACCATGACCACCACCTTGTGGTTACTCATGCTCACACTACTTCCTTTGCCTTTGTGGACCATCCATAGCCTACCTATCCTATATCACACTATGGGTCGGATAATATTAGGTGATGTGACCTCTCCTATCACATGAATTTCATCATCCCTGCCTCTAATGATTGGAATATCTTTGTGAACCCTAGGTTGCAGACACTCTGGTTTGAGAATGGATATGTTGATTATTTAAGCATCCCGACCCTAAATCCCTACATCGTCTACCAAATACTAAAGTCTATACTCCCAAGTGACTTCTACTAGCACCAACCATGTAATGCCCCTACCTTAGATCACCTAAAGCTGGTGCATTATTACATTTCATTGGAAATATAAAGCGGAAAAAAATCTTGAAGGAGCGTATAGTTTAGCAGTATTGGAAATCTAGATTACATGCATGATACCCATAATACATTGGGGAAAACAAAATAAAAAATTCCACACAAAAACTGAAATAAACTGCATCCTTGAAAGCTTAATCAAAGTTCTCTTCTTCATAACCTGGGGAGAGAAACATAATAAGGGTGATCTTAAATTCTCGGTAAGGTTATGTATAGTGGAAGAAATAATCAATATATATATGGAAACGTAAAAATCTGAGAACACTTTCTATTTACATGTAAAGACCTGGAATTTCCATGTAATTTTTTTTAAATATATGGGAATTTTATGAGTCCACGAAAATTGACGGCGCATGATTCCAGGGCCCGGAGTGCCCAGAATGAATTTCTGAACTTTTTTTTTGGGTACGTTCAGTAAACATGCGAGCGGGTTTTTGTAACTTTTAAACTGGTTCTCAGAATAGAAATCTGAGGGCACTGTTGAACTCGTGGTGCCGATATTCACTTAAGGAGACCTTAACCTCGACCGCAGTGGGTCAAGAGTGAAAGATAAAATTTTGTGCTTTTCGTGAAAGAATTAAATAAAATAAAAATGTCTAACATTTTTATTTTAGAAACCCCCTCAACATGGGTTATGGTGGTGGGGACCACCCAAGCCTAAACCTCCCATGTGAATGTTAAGATGTGGGGACCACCTGAACTAACCCCCATTTTGAATTTAGAGGCAGGGACCACCCGAACCCCCTTTAATGGGAGGAAATATTTCAACTCCCTGTTCAATGAGGGGGGGTGACCCTAGGTTTCCTCTAAATTAATTATGCCAACCTCATCATAATTAATGATGCCAATTTAATTTTGTGCCAACAATTAAATTGATGGAACACATCATATTGGCTACTTTTCATTTTGGGTGTAATTGGGAGAAAGGATTGGAAGAGGAGAGCTTTTGGAGGAATTCTTCTTCTCCAATGAAGAATGCGTTCTCCAACAAAGAACACGCTCCCCAACAAAGAATTCTCTCACCAATGAGGAACGTCTTCAATGAACAAACCGATGATCGAGGAAACACCGACGCCACTGGCGTCCGTCTATTTCCCCCCCATCGATGTCAACAAACCTCCAAGGAAGGGGTTTAATTATGTGTGATTATTGTTTCCCATAATCTTCCCTTCTAAACAAAGAACGCGGATCAACTCTCTAACTAGTTTATCCGAGGATGAGTTCTTTTTGTGGGTTTGGGAATAATCATTATCGGAGGTTGAAGGGTTTGATGTTCTTCATTCAAGTTTTTGTTGAGCTGTCTGCTACCACTCTAACACGGAGGGTGCGGACCAAACAAACATGGCCCAACCCCTCCGTTGTTCTTCATAAATGGTGTGTTCTTTTTAATGGAAGAAGGAGGCTTTGTTCCATGGTGGTGAACGAAGATCAGTCGGCCGAACCGGCCACCGGTGAAGGTGCGGGGCATAATCGCGCCATGCGGAAAGGACGGTTGGCCATCCGGCCAGCCGCGGCGGACCGCCGCACTGTGGCCACCCCTCCTCCACCACCCCACGGTCCTCCATGGCCTCACGCTACCCTGTGGCCTCTGCGGCCCCTACGATCCCCGAGGCATCTACCACATCGCGGTCCCCTGCAGCCCTCATGGCCTCTGCCGCCCCGTGGCCTCCGCGCCGCCTCGCGTCCCTCGAGGCATGTCGGACCGCCCAGAGTGGTTCAGGACGGACCCAACGGGTAGGGACGGACCCAGTGGTCCAGGTCGACCCGAACCGGGTTGAGTCGGCCCAGGCCGGGTTAGACCGGTTCAGACCAAACCCGGGCCAGTTTTGAGCCTATACGCTCTTTTGGCCATAACTTTGGCATAGGGCATCAGTTTGATGAATCGTATATGGTGCTGGAAACCTTGGAGAAAGACAGTCCCTTTGGTATACCCCACATAAGATTTGGATAAATTTAGGGCATGGTTGGTTTGGATCGATCACGAATCCAACCGAGCCCTCGGAACAAAAAGGCTAATAACTCACAGACCGGGCATCCGATTGACACACCGTTTGTTGTGTTGAGACCCCTATGACATGGTTGTCCTTTGAGATACTTCTTCGTGGGACTTCTTGGTAGTTAGAGTATCAATCAGTGGCTTGAGGAGAGGATTCTCCTGGAGATGAGCAAGCTTAGTGCGGGAACCCTGTAACTGGCTATGGCGATGTACTAGGATCTTGTGTGGGTCTGACGACATACTAGAGATGTACTAGGATCTTGTGTGGATCTGACGACGTACTGGAGATGTATTAGGATCCTTTGTGGGTCTGACGACGTACTAGAGATGTACAAGGATCCTGTGTGGGTCTGACAATGTACTGGAGATGTACTAGGATCTTGTGTGGGTCTGACGATGTACTGTAGATGTACTAGGATCCTGTGTGGGTCTGACGATGTACTGGAGATGTATTAGGATCATGTGTGGGTCTGACGATGTACTTGAGATGTACTAGGATCATGTGTGGGTATGAAGACGTATTGGAGATGTACTAGGATCTTGTGTGGGTCTGACGACATACTGGAGATGTACTAGGATCCTGTGTGGTTTTGACAATGTATTAGATATGTACTAGGATCCTGTGTGGGTCTGACGACGTACTGGAGATGTACTAGGATCCTGTGTGGGTCTGAAGACGTACTGGATATGTACTAGGATCTTGTGTGGATCTAACGATGTACTGTGGATGTACTAAGATCCTGTGTGGATATGAAGACGTATTGGAGATGTACTAGGATCGTGTGTGGGTCTGACGACGTACTGGAGATGTACTAGGATCCTGTGTGGGTATGATGATGTACTGGAGATATACTAGGATCATGTGTGGGTCTAACGATGTACTACGATCCTCCGTGGGTCTGAGGATGATTTAGGATCCTTCGTGGGTTTGACTCTTAACAGAGTAAGATGAATTAGTAGATACATATAATCATCTATACTATTGTACCTAAAGATATACCTGTTGTGAGATGAGTTTGTACTTGTGTGGTACTTACCTTCGTGGTATTCCTTCCTTTTTGGAACAGTTGAGCTTTGGGCTAATGATTTGAGTCTTGTGTTTCCTCATAATTGAGATGGGTTTACTTGATAACTTAGGTATATGTATGGGAATATACCTAAGTAGGGTTGTCAATTGTTTTCATGCTTTTTGGTTTATCCTTTGTGGATTTTGTGAGACCTTGAGGGTCTCGGGGTCCCTACTGAGTATCATTATACTCACCCCTACATGGGTTATGCCCACACCTCATTGTGTTTGGTGAAAATGACGGACAGCGCTGACTGAGGATGAGAGTACCAGGACTGGAGGTAGCTCGGAGGTGGACCTTAGACGAGGTGTAACACAGAGACGAACATTGGAGAGCTTTACCTACCCTTCAGTAGGATCCTTGGCGGGTAATCACAGGATTTATTCCAATTTACTTGTACTTTTAGTTTCTTGTACTTTCCAGTTGGGCTTGTATTCTAGCCCCTTTTACTTACTATACTCACTCTGTTTACTATTCATTTTACTTGAGTTCGTATCTTGTTGTGTTCTTGGTTGCGTGTGTTTACAGGTTATAAAGGAAATTCCTTCCCAGTTTTAGGGAATACGCCTTTGGTTCTAGTCGTCAGCCCCTAGTCTATGGAAGGTGGTCTTGGGGTAGTCACAACGCGGGCCTTGAGGGACGGGTTGTGACAAATTGGTATCAGAGGAGTCGGTTCTACCATAGAACATAGGACTCTGATCTTTCTTTTAATGGAAATACTATTAAGTGTTGTGAGTGTGGTTATCAGTTTAGGGAATCCAGTGTTGGTGTGGCGGTCAACGTATCCATACACCAGGACCCTGACTTCTGATTTCCAACTCAATGCATGAAAACCCTGATTGTGTGTGTGTTTTGAAGATTTTTCTTTGTGATCTCTTTAAGTCAGCTCACCAGGTATAACTTTGTCTATGGCACACCTGTTTCTTTTCAGGATGCCTCCACATAGACAGCCAGCTAGGGTTCTAGATATAGTACGTACTGATAGCCCATCGATCGATGAGGCCTCGGTGCGGGGCCCTCTTCTAGTAGAGGCACCAGCAGAGGAACCAACAGTACCATTACATGTTGGGACACCGATGCCACCAGCCCTAGCAGCATAGGGTGCACACCGCTTGAGCGCGTTGCACGAGTTCCAGCGCCAGAGGCCACCCAGGTTCAGGGGAGAGATTGACCTACAGGAAGTTGAGGATTGGCTGGAGGCCGTAGTGAGAGTCTTCCGACTGGTAGGGACACTAGCTGATCTCATGGTGATCCTTATCGTCAGTCTTCTACAGGTAGCAGCAAGTAGATGGTGGAGTTTGATGCTCCAGGTTCATGATGAAGTGATGCTTCTCTAGGCAGACTTCGAGAGCCTGTTTCGGGCAGAGTTTGTTTCAGTGACTCTTCACGCAATGCGCATACAGGATCTTCTTCATCTGCAGTAGGGAAACATGATTGTGGCTCAGTACTCAGCGAGGTTCACAGACCTCTCACGCTACTCCACTAATATGGTGAAGGACCCATTCTTCAGGGCCTTGACCTTTGAGCAGGGACTCAGGCAGGATATCAGGGTTTTGATTATTTCTCTTAGCATCCCGACGCAGGCGGGGGTGTTAGAGCGAGCCCTCTTAGTGAAGAGTTTTCTTGTTGAGTAGTCACAGGCAGTGACACCCACCACTGGATGTCACGTAGCATATTCTTTTGCAGCTGGAAGCAGACAGATGTCATAGAGGTCCAAGAGGACCAGACCTACTGGTGGATGACCGCATGATTCAGGGTCGGTTGGGCGGGGAATCCGAGGCAGAGAAAGTCATGCGAGGATCGGGCAGTGTTATGCATGCGGCGGGTAGGGTCACATGGCTCGTGACTGTCTGACCCACCGTATGGATGATCAGCAGACGGTCGAAGGACCGCCTAGGCAGAGACATAGATTTGACCGAGGAGGTCTGTAGGGAGCAGGTGGATGTGGTAGAGGAGCTGGTCATGCAACTGGCGGTGGGCGACGATTCGAGATGTTACTGCCACCACTACCAGGTGGTCCACCCCGACCACAGGGAGTAGGAGGACAGGGGTGATCTCAGCTCCAGGCAGCTGAGGCCTAAGACCATGGCGTTCCATAGATGATACGAGGTACGATCTGTGTCTACTCCACCTTAGATTTAGTACTTATAGACACAGGTGTCAGTCATTCTTTTATTGCCACTGCCCTTGTTCGGATCATGGAGATTTTGAAGGAGCTTTTGGCTCAATCCTTATGGCTAGAGACTCCTACAGGAGAGGATTTGATGATTACGCATTGGTACTGGAAGTGTGAGATTACTCTAGGAGGCAAGAGCTTCGGCTGGGATCTCCTAGTAGAGGAGTTGAGGCCTTACGATGTCATCTTGGGTATGGACTGGTTATCTATAGTCTATGCTCAGATAGACTGTATTAGGCGCAAAGTGTGGTGTGTCCGCACGGATGGGACCAGGTTTACCTTCACCGGCAAGAAGGGATCCATTGCAACATAGGATGGACTTACCCAGAGGAGAGTGCAGCTGATCACTCATCAGTTGGCTTGCCTTATCCTCAGAGTGGTTGATGTGGAGAGTCTGAGCTATCCTGTAGTGGTGGACCAGTACACGGATATCTTCCCTGATGATGTTTCGGGTCTACCTCATCGCAGAGAGGTGGACTTTTACATTGAATTGTACCCCATAATGGCACTAATATCTACACCAGAATATCGGATGGATCCCGCGGAGCTTCGCGAGCTGTGGGTACATCTAGAGGATTCCTGGGGAAGGGATTCATCCAGTCCAGTGTTTCTCCTTGGGAAGCCTTGATTTTGTTCGCCAAGAAGGTGGATGGGAGCTTAAGGCTTTGTGTTGATTATTGGCGCCTGAACCAGGTTACCATGAAGAACAAGTACCCACTCCTGAGGATTGACGACCTCTTTGATCATCTGAAAGGAGCATGGTGGTTCTTAAAGATAGACCTCAGGTCAGGCTATCACCAGCTCAGAGTGCCAGACGATGATGTGCAGAAGACGACTTTCAGATGTCGGTATGGCCATTACGAGTTCTTGGTTATGCCATTTGGCGTAACTAACACTATAGTAGTGTTCATGGGACTCATGAACAATATCTTTCATCCATACCTTGATTTCTTTGTGGTGGTCTTCATTTATGAAATTCTGATCTACTCAGCTACTGATGAGGAGCATGCCTAACATTTGTCGATAGTTCTAGACACACTCCGAGAGAACCAACTTTATGTTAATCTCTCGAAGTGCCAGTTCTAGATCCAAGAGGTTCACTTTCTGGGACATGTCATATCGGAGGCTGGAATTGTATTAGATCCAGCAAAGATTGAGGTGGCACTTTCTTGGGAGCCACCCAGGAGTGTGACGGAGGTACGGAGTTTCCTGGGCTTGGCTGGATACTACTAGAGGTTTGTGCCAGATTTCTCCAGAGTTGCAGCACCTTTATCAGCGTTGATGAAGAAGGGGAAACCCTTCATTTGGTTGAAGAGATTCTAGTAGAGTTTTATGGAGCTGAGGCAGAGGCTGACTAGTGCCCCCATCTTAAGACTACCGGAGGAGGGTGTAGGGTATGTAGTCTACTACGACGCATCAGGGACTGGGCTCAGATGTGTCCTGATGCAGGAGTGAGTAGTGATCACTTATGGTTCTCAACAGCTGAGATAGCATGAGCAGAACTACGCTACCCATGACCTGGAGTTAGCAGTAGTGGTCTTCACCTTGAATATGTGGCGACATTACTTGATGGGCGAGTGTTTTACAGTCTACTCAGATCACAAGATTCTAAGGTATATCTTCTCTCAGAAGGACCTGAACCTGATACAGTGACATTGGCTTGAGTTCCTCCAGGACTATGACTTTGATATAGTCTATACTCTTGGTAAGGGGAACATTATAGCATATGCACTCAGTGGGAGGTCTGGTATACAGCTACTAGGAGAGGCGATGGAGCAGCTGGCCACTTTGCAGATATCCTTTGTGGATAGGGATGGAGAAGTTTTTCTTCAGTCTCTTACAGTCACTCCCCCACTTCTACAGTGAGTTAGGGAGGCGCAGCGTAGGGACACTGACTGCGAGACACAACATACTCAGATATCCACAGGACAGGCACCTAATGGATTTTCTGAAGGTAGGGAGCACGTCATCCTCTTCAGAGGATATACCATGGTACCAGTGTCGCTTCGTGAGGAAGTATTGAGGGAGTTCCACACTTCCCCTCTATCAGTACATCCAGGAGTGGTGAAGATGTACCAGGATCTCTGACGACAGTACTGGTGTCCAAGAATGAAGAAAGTAGTAGCAGAGTTTGTCTCTCGGTGACTCACTTGTCAGCAAGTGAAGTCAGAGCATCAGGTACCAGTAGGCTTGGTTCAGCCTTTAGAGGTCCCAGAGTGGAATTGGGATGGGATATCCATGGACTTCATGACATGACTTCCATGTACATACAAAGTTCATGATTCTATTTGGGTGATCGTTGACCGACTCACCAAGTCGGCCCACTTCCTACTGATCATAGAGCAGGGTTTAGTAGCAATCTTGGGACGCCTCTATTTGTAGGATATTGTACGGCTACATAAAGTACCCTCGACAATTGTCTACGATCATGATGCATGTTTTACTTCCCGGCTATGGAAGGGGTTATAGGAGGCTTTCGGGACACAGCTTCATTTGAGCACCACCTTCCATCCTCAGACGAATGGCCAGATTGAGCAGGCCATTCAGACCCTCGAGGACATGATGCGTGCTTGCGTCCTGAACTTCAGTCGCAGCTGGTAGGATCACTTTCCTTTGGTGGAGTTTTCATACAACAACAACTATCACTCCACCATTGGGATGGAACCTTTTGAGGCATTGTACGGGTGACCTTACAGATCACCTTTGTGATGGACTGACCCAGGAGAGTCAACACTAGTGGGACCAGAGATGGTACTGGATACCACAGAGAAAGTGAAAATCATCTAGGAGTAGATGAAGACTGTACAGAGTAGGTAGAAGTCTTATGTCGACAGGATATGGAGACCTCTAGAGTTTGAGGATGGTGACCACGTGTTTCTACGGGTCTCACCCCGATGAGGTTTGTATATATTTGGCTGAGGCGACAAGTTATCTCCAAGGTTCATCGGACCCTTTCAGGTCCTCAGCAGAGTTGGAAAGGTGTCTTACCACCTAGCACTTCCCCCTCAGTTGCACCGGGTTCATGATGTCTTCCACATATCTCAGCCGAGGAGATACGTGCATGACCCTTCTCACATCATCGACCACGATGAGCTGGACATCGATGATGGGGTGACTTTTTCGAAGGTTCCAGTGGATATTGAGGATCGATAGGAGCGGGTCCTTCATGGGAGTTTAATACCTCTGGTGCGCATTTTCTGGTAGCATGGGAACCTCCAGGAGAGCACATGGGAGCTGGAGGATCAGATACGTGCTCAGTACCCCCACTTGTTCCCTTAGATTGAGTTGTGGCTTATGAGGATGAAAAGCCCTGAGGTGGGGAGAATGTAAAGACCCAGAATTTCCAAGTAAATTTTTTTTAAATATATGGGAATTTTATGAGTCCGTGAAAAATGACGGCGCATGATTTCGGGGCCCGGAGTGCCCAGAATGAATTTCTGAACTTTTTTTCGGGTACGTTCAGTAAACGTGCGAGTGGGTTTTTGTAACTTTTAAACCGGTGCTCGAAATTGAAATATTAGGGCACCGTTGAACTCGCAGCACCAGTATTCGCTTAAAGATACATTCACCTCAACCGTAGTGGGTCGAGAGTGAAAGATAAAATTTTGTGATTTTTTTGAAAGAATTAAATAAAATAAAAATGTCTAACATTTTTATTTTAGAAACCCCCTCAACATGGGTTATGGTGGTGGGGACCACCTGAACTAAACCCCATTTTAAATTTAGAGGCTGGGACCACCTGAACCCCCTTTAATGGGAGGAAACCTTTAAACTCCCTCTTTAATGAAGGGGGTGACCCTAGGTTTCCTCTAAAATAATTATTCCAACCTCATCGTAATTAATGATGCCAATTTAATTTTGTGCCAACAATTAAATTGATGGAACACAGCATATTGGCTACTTTTCATTTTGGGTGGAATTGGGAGAAAGGATTGGAAGAGGAGAGATTTTGAAGGAATTATTCTTCTCCAAAGAAGAACGCATTCTCCAATGAAGAAGGCACTCCCCAATGAAGAACGCTCTCACCAACGAGGAACGTCTTCAACGAACGAACCGATGATCGAGGAAATGTCGATGCCACCGAAATCTGACTATTTCTCCCTCATCAACGTCAACAAACCTCCGAGGTAGGGGTTTAATTATGTGTGATTGATTGTTTTTTCCCATGTTCTTCCCTTCTAAACAAATAACGCGGATCAACTCTCAAACTAGTTGATCCGCGGATGAGTTATTTTTGTGGATTTGGGAATAATCATTGTCGGAGGTTGAAGGGTTTGACATTCTTCATTCAAGTTTTTATTGAGCCGCTTGCTACTGATCTAACGCGGAGGGTGCGGCCCAAACAAACATGACCCAACCCCTTCACTATTCTTCATAAATGGTGTGTTCTTCACAATGGAAGAAGGCGTCTTTGCGCCACGGTGGCGAACGAAGAGCGGTTGGCCGAACCGGCCACCGGCGAAGGCGCGGCGCACAACTGCACCGTGGGGAAAGGACAGCTGGCCATCCGGCCAGCCATAGCAGACCACCATACTACGGTCGCCCTGCCTTCACCGCCTTGCGGTCCTCCGTGGCCTCGCACCGCCCCACAGCCGTCGTGGCCTCTGCGGCCCTCACGGCCTCTACCACCCCGCGGCCCCCAGCAGCCCCCACGCCACCTCGCAGCCTGCTAAGCCACCCAGAGTGGGCTGGGTTGGACCCAGTGGGCCGAGTCGACTCGAACCGGGTTCGGTCGTCCCAGGCCGGATCGGACCGGGTCGGACCAAACCTTAGCCAGTTTCGACCCTATACGCTCTTTCGGCCATAACATTGGCATCGGGTGTCCGTTTGACAAAATGTTTATGGCACTGGAAACCTTGGAGAGAGATGGTAACTTTGGTATACCCCACTGGATATTTGGATAAAGTTGGGGTATAGTCGAGTTGGATCGAGCACGAATCCAACCGGACCCTCGGGACCAAAAGGATAATAACTCACAGACCAGGCATCCGATTGACGCACTGTTTGTTGCGTTGAGACCCCTATGATGTGATGGTCCTTTGGGATACTTATTTGTGGGACTTCGTGGAAGTTGGAGTATCGATCAGTGGCTTGAGGAGCGGATTCTCCCAGAGACAAGCAAGATTAGTGCGGGAACCTTATAGCTGGCTGTGGCGATTTACTAGGATCCTATATGGGTCTGACGATATACTGGAGATTTACTAGGATACTATGTGGGTCTGATGACATACTGGAGATTTACTAAGATCCTGTGTGGGTCTGACGATAAACTGGAGATGTACTAGGATCCTATGTGGGTTTGACGACGTACTGGAGATGTACTAGGATCATGTGTGGGTCTGACGACGTACTGGAGATGTACTAGGATCCTGTGTGGGTCTGACGACGTACTGGAGATGTACTAGGATCCTGTGTGGGTCTGAAAACATACTAGATATGTACTAGGATCCTCTATGGGTCTGATGATGATTTAGGATCCTTCATGGGTTTGCCTCTTAACAGATTAATTTGAATTAGTAGATACATCTAATCATCTCTACTATTGTACCTAAAGATATACCTAGTGTGAGCTGAGTTTGTACCTGTGTGGTACTTACCTTTGTGGTATTCCTTCCTTTGTGAAACAGTTGAGATTTGGGATAATGAGTTGGTCCTTGTGTTTCCTTATATTTGAGATGGGTTTACTTGATAACTTAGGTTCATGTATGGGCATATACCTAAGTAGGGTTCTCAATTGTTTTCATGCTTTGTGGTTTATCCTTTGTGGATTTTGTGGGACCTTGAGGGTCTCAGGGTCCCAACTAAGTATCGTTATACTCACCCCTACATGGGATATGCCCGTACCTCGTTGTGTTTGGTGCAGGTGACGGACATCGCTGACTGAGGACGAGAGTACCAGGACTGGAGGTAGCTCAGAGGTGGACCTTAGACGAGGCGTACTGCAGAGATGACCATTCGATAGCTTTACCTAACCTTTAGGTAGGATCCTTGGTGGCTGATCATAGGAGCTCTTCTAGTTTACTTGTACTTTTAGTTTCTTTTAATTTCCAGTTGGGCTTGTATTCTGGCCCCTTTTACTTACTGTACTCACTCTGTTTACTATTCAGTTTACTTGGGTTCATATATTGATGTGTTCTTGGTTGCGTGTGTTTACAGGTTATAAATACAATGTCTTCCCAGTTTTAGGGAATATGCCTCCGGTGCTAGTCGCCAGCCCCTAGCCTATGGAAGGCGGACTTGGGTTAGTCACGGCACATGCCTCGGGGGACGGGTCATGACATTACAAAACTAAATAAGGAAAAAATAATGTGGCAAGTAAAGAACTGAAACATATTCCATAAATAGATAAATTGATAATGAACTACTTTCATATATATGTTGACGCAAAATCTCATAGATAAATAATAACTAAAATTAAATGATAGAAATACTTTATTTAAGGACGTCCTGTCTCGGGCACATGAAAACATATTACTATCAAGACCTTTCACAAGACGGTTTAAAATTAAGGGTAGAAACCCATTTGGCCAACTTATTTGTCTCATGAGAACTGTTCGATGCATCGATGAGCTATATAAAGTCTGGTCTCCACCTGTCATTTCCAGTCCAAATTATTTCACATATTGAATAATCAAAATAAATAATATGCCTTATCAAATAACCATATTGAATGAGTAAGATGGATCTATCAATAATTTCCATGAAGAAAATAATATAATATCATGAAATTAATGATATTCATGATATAACAAGTCAAAAGGTAGAATATACACCGTATAAAAGGAACCAAGTGCATAACATTTCAATACTCCTCAATGAAATGAAATTGAGATGAATTCCCTTACCTTAAGTATGATAATCTCTGTATTGGTCCGAAACTCCTATATGATGGTATTATTAACTTATATTAGAATCATAATAATATTTATGATATCATATATGATTATTTTATGACTTTATATTATACATTTATTAACAATTCCAAGTTAATGCAACATTTCAGGTAATAATCGCTTCATCTTATCATACATGTTTTGACTTTTTATTCTTGATCATATTACTTAAATCATGATTTAATTACTTTAAAAATGTATAATATGATTTATATATCATATATATTCATAAATATATAATATATATATGAATACACCGTTCATGGAGACGGTAGGTCGTACGTACGCATGAACGTTGTTTCCGTTTTCTTATCGTATGAATGCAAGTAAGTGAATGAAATATATGTACATATATATATATATATATATATATATATATTATTCCAATATAATTATTATGTCATATGTTTCATAATTATTCATAATATATATCTTTATAATCATTCTTGGATGGTGGACGTGGAAGATGGGTCTCATCGCGTCGTGGAGACGGTAAGTCGTACGTACGCACGAGCGACGATATCATTTCCCTAATGGTTTAATGGTATGGATTTGGATTAAACATAAATTTTAAAGAAATTATATCATTTTATATTTATTATTTAATTCATTTTTATTCATAATTATACCCATCAAAATGAAGTATAGATGAAAAATAGTTTGCACCACGGCATGGAGACGGTAAGCCGTACGTACGCACGCATGGTGATATTGTTTTTCATAGGATGGGTAAAATATGAATATGGTTGTCCCATAATCATAACAACATATCAGAATATATTATATTCTATATTTATTATTTTAGTATGTTAACAACTTAGTAAGAGGAAGTAGAAGAAGAAATGAACTTTGAAAGAAGGGGTAAAACGATTACCTCTTTTTTCGGTGTCTCCTTTTGATTTAGACAAAAGGACTCCTTAAGTTGGTTTTATTCTCAAAGGGTGGCCTCTAGGATGAATTTATGGAAGTTTGGAGGATATTTGGGCAGGTTTTAGTTGAGACAAATGACTTTTGGAGTTGTGAATAAGTGGGTAGAGGTGGTTCCCTTTTATAAGAGGGAGGAGGGGCACTTTAGGAAAATCTAGAAATATTATTTTATTATAAATTTATTTTCGGTTTCAAATGGTCCCAAACTCATTTATTTAAAAGGTAAGATGTTTTTGGGTCGAAATAAAATCAACCAATGGGTTTTAGAAAAGTTTAGGTCACAAAATTAACCTTATCTTTTAGTTTTAACCCTCAGTTAAAAACATTAACTCTTACCATGTCTTCTTTCATTTTCATAATATATGGTAACTATATTTACTATAAAATGCCAATAAAACCATAATTGGATAATTAATTAAATTTTTAACATTATATAATTCAGTTGGAAGAATCTTATATTTTTAAGACTATTGTGTCATTTAATAAAATAATATTTGTTTTAAAAACTCATTTATGTCAATTTTGACACTATTTAGGAATTGATTTTTGTTAAAGTAATAAAAACTTGATTACTACAGACCAAAGGAATTAAATCAAACCTCATATTTCAATTTCATCCAAAAAATTATTTTATGGCATCAAAACATTCAAATTATATTTATTTTAATATTTATAATATCATTTATTTGATTCTTTCATTAATAAGGAAAATATTGCATCATTATTGTGTCATAAATAAATTTATTTATTTAATGTCTAAAAATTATAAATAAAATACCATTATGTATAAAATTGTTTTATCTTTATAATGACTATTTATAGTTGAAAATATCACTCATATAACCCAATATAAAAAAATTACTAAAAGATACATAATTATGTTATATTTTTCTTTACATTAAATTAATTCTTATAAAATGTCATTTTCACATCCAAGTGGATCCATGGGGTTCCAAAATCAACCCAAGTATTCCCATGATCGAAAATATATCATCCAATAGGATGAGGGCATATTTTAGGGTAGTTTTATATTATTATAATATTATTTGTTTACCCTTATTTAACAGATTTACCCTTTAACCGTGGTAAATAAAATAACTACTGAAGTTACTATTCATAATGTAAAAAAATAAAAGGTAACTATTTACACAATTTATAACTTCTAATTAAAAATATGGAATCCATTTTTATAAATTCAAAACACATGATTTGTATTAATTAATTTAAAATTAATTCTCGTCGTCAAAACTAAAAAACGGGTTTTTAAGAACTAATATTTATCAAAAGATTGTCATGTGTTTATGTACAATTTGAATGTTAAATTACTTGAAATGAACATAATTGGATTAAATGATAAAATATTAATCTAATTACACTTTAAAACTAATTTAAAATATAATCTAACAATATTAATAAATTAGATGAAAAGGCAATTTGGAATTAAAATGCAGTATATTTTCACTATTCATCAAAAAATGAATCTTTTCAGAAAATCACCAAAATTTCACCCTAGTCTAATTTTGATATTCCAAATTCAAAAATGAATTCTATTTTGATAAATAAAGTTTATAAATCTTCAAAATATGGTTAGTACTATTCATAACTGCTTTTTAAACGGCTACTTTGATAGGTCATGGTGTGCTTGAACTCGGGGTTGCGTACAACACAAGTTATTGAATTATTTAAAAATAAGTGTATCGTGGAAGATTGGGGTGTTAAATTATTCCCCCCTTCAAATAATTTCAACCTCTAAATTTCTATAATATCACGACATAAAAAGATTTGGGTGGTTCTTCTTCATATGTTCATCAGGTTCCCACGTCGCCTCTTCCATTTTATGGTTTCTCCAAATAACGTTTACCAAACAAGTTATCTGATTTCTCAGAACTTGTTCTATGGTATCAAGTATCTTTATAGGATATTCGCAATAAGATAAATCAGGTTCTTATTCTATTTCTTCATAGGTGGGTACATGTGTTGGGTCTGACATGTATTTCTTTAACAGTGATATGTGGAACACATCATGAACTTTTGAGAGACTTAGAGTCATTGCAATATGGTAGGACACAGATCCTATTCGTTCTAGAATTTCAAAAGGTCTAATTTACTTGGGAGTTAATTTAATCTTCTTACCAAAATGTATAACACCCTTCCATGGTGATACCTTCAAGAAAATATGATCTCCTACTTGAAATTCCAAATCCTTCGGTTACCAGCATAGCTCTTTTTCCTAATTTGAGTTGTTTTGATATGGTCTTGGATAATCTTCACATTCTCCATTGTTTCTTCAACAAGTTCCGGACCTACAAGTTTTATTTCACCAACATCATCCTAACAAGTTGGTGTACGACATCTCTTTCCATATAATGCTTCATATGGTGCCATATGAATACTTGAATGGAATCTATTGTTATAATAAAATTATACTAGAGGTAAATAATGATCTCACATACCTCTAAAGTCAAGTGAGCAGGATCTCAACATGTCTTTTAAAGTTTTAATAGTCCATTCTGACTGTCCATCAGTTTGAGGGTGGTATGTATGCAGTGTTTAAACGAAGTTTGGTATCTGGGGCCTTCTGAATACTTTTCCAGAATCTTGATGTAAAACGGGGATCACGATCAGAAACAATCAATATGGGTACACCATGAAGTCTTAAAACTTCATTAATATATAGTCTTTCTAAATGTTCAAGTGATAAATCTTCTCTTATAGCAAGAAAATGTGATGACTTGGTAAGACGATCAACAATAACCCATATCGCATCATTCCTTCTGGGAGTCTTTGGTAGCCCCATGATAATGTCCATTTTAATATCATCCCATTTCCACATAGGTATAGGAATAGGTTGCATGACTCCTCTAGGATGTTGTCTTCCATCCTTCACCTACTGAAAAACCAAACATTTCGATACATAATCAGCAATCTCCCTCTTCATGTTATTCCACAAAAAAATGTTCCTTAAAATATCTATACATCTTAGTACCACTGAGGTGTATAGAGATATTTGATCTATGAGAATCATCCAATAATTCTCTTTTTAGATCAGGTATAGCAGGAACACAAATCCTCTTCCTAAATTTCAAAATTACATCTTCAAATATTAAATCAATCAATCTCCCATCATTCATAGCTTTAATTTTCTTTTGAAACTCCTTATCATCAGTCTAAGAACTGTTTATCCTTTCCAATAAAGATGGTTTTTCAACTATTTGAAAAATTAGTGATGTTTTTCCCTCAATGATAATTCCCATATCCATCTTTACTAGATCCATGAACATAGGATCCCTTTAAAATATCATCTTATTTAGAACTCCATGGTCCTTTCTGCTCAAGGAATCCACCACTTTATTTTTCTTCCCTGGGTGGTAGTGTATTGTGCAATCATAATCCTTGAGTAGCTCAATCCACCTCCTTTGTCTCATGTTGAGTTCTTTCTATGAGAAAATATATTTCAAACTCTTTTGATCAGTATATATCTCACATTTTTCACCATAGAGATAGTGTCTCCATATCTTCATAGCAAATATTGTTGCATCTAACTCGAGATCATGAGTTGGATAGTTTTGTTCATGGGTTTTTAATTTCCTTGATTCATATTCAATAAACCTATCATTCTTCATAAGGACACAAGCAAGTCGTTTCCTTGATGCATCACTATAAATAACAAACCCATCATTCCCATATGGTAAATTCAAGATAGGAGAATTGACTAATATTCTATTCAATTCATCAAAACATTCTTCGCACTCTTTTGTCCAAACCAATTTAACCCCTTTACGTGTGAGTTTAGTTAATGGGTTAGCCAATTGTAAGAAATCCTGGATGAAACATCGATAGTAACCTTCTAAACCAATAAAACTGCATACCTCTGTTATACTTGTCGTTGTTTTCCATTCTTGAATTGCTTTTGTTTTTAAAGGATTGAAAAAGATTCCATCCTTGGAGACTATATAGCCAAGGAAAGAAATTTCCTAAATCTAGAATTCACACTTACTAAATTTACCATATGATTCTTCTCTCCTGAGAGTATCAAGAATGATTTGAAAGTGATACTCATGGTCTTCAAATCTTATAGAATATATTAGAATATTGTCAATGAATACCACAAAAAATCATCAAGATATTCCATGAATACTCTATTCATGAGATCCATAAAAACTGAAGGTGCATTAGTCAAACCAAAAGTAATTACTATAAATTCATAATGACCATACCTCATCCAAAAAGTTGCCTTCGGAATGACTTCCTTCCTCACATGTAATTGATGATATCCAAAATGAAGATCAATCTTAAAAATGAATTGTGCTCCTTGAAGTTGATCAAATAAATCATCGATATGAGGTAGAGGATACTTGTTCTTTATTGTAATCACATTAATTTCCCTATAATCAATACACATCCTCATGGATCCATCTTTCTTCTTGAAAAAGAGAATAGGGGCTCCCCATGGAGAAACATTAGGGAGGATAAATCCCTTTTGACCCAACTCTTCAAAAAAAATTAGCTCAACTAATTCCATAGTGGCAATTCTATAGGGATTTTTGATATTGCCCTTGCGTTAGGGATTAAATCAATACAAAACTCAACTTCTCGCTCTAGGGGTGTCCAGGTAAATCTTCAGGAAAAACATCAATGTATTCCTTTACAATAGGTACATCCTGAATTTGAATATTACCTCCTTCATCCCTAGATGTTTATTTCTCTTCCTCACTAATAATATCATTCAGTAAAGCTACTGGGGGTGGACTTTGATAAGAATCAGGTGATGAAGTTTCTACTCTAAAGATAATGGATTCTACATCTTCCTCACAAATTGAAACTTTCTTCTTCTTGAAATAGATTTTCACATCATATTTTGAAATCCAATCCATACTGAGTATTATATCAAAATCAACCATAGGTATGATAAAAAAATTAGTAATTATATCACATTTATATGCCAAAATAGGAACTGCTTGACACATCTTTGTTGTGGTAATGTTCCCACTATTAGTTCTAACTGATAATTACCTTTTCATGGTGAATTTGAAATATATAATTTTTAATGAAAACTAGGAAGATATAAAAGAATGTGATGATCTAGAATCAAATAAATCTTTAGCTAAATTTGATTAAATGATTAAAGTACCTGCCACCATATCATTAAGAACTTCAACCTCAGCATTTGTGATCGCAAAAGCTTGGCCATCTTCCCTCAGCCTTTTTTTTGATAGATTCCCTTGAAATTTGGGGAATTCATTTGAATAGTGTCTCGTATATTTAAAATTGTAGCACTAAACATCATTGATTTGTTTATTCCCTTTTCATTCATGAGCCTTGTGTCCCTTATCTCCGCACTTATAACAAACTCCCAATCCCTTCAAACATTTCCTAGGGTGCTTTTTCCATAGTTTCCACAAGATGAAAATTGTTCAAATTTATTATTCTTCTTTGATGTATTCCCTTTTTCATGGTTCTCAGATGCCCTCTTCTTGTCCTATTTTCCTTTGAATATATTGATCCTAGAAAATTCATTCTCCATCTTGATGGCACATAAAACTATTTCATCATATGATGAAAAATTCTACAAAACCAGTGCCCTTCTGATATTTGGCTTACGACCTTCAAAAAAGTGATAAATATTGCACTTTGTGTTGCGTATATAATATGTAGAAAACCTGGATAACCTTATAAAAGTATCTTCATAATCTTCAACACTCTATTCTTCCTTTTTCTTTATTCTAAGTAACTTCCTCTTCATCTCAATTTTTTGATCATGAGGAAATTATTTGTTAAATAATATCTCCTCAAAAGTTCTCCATTCCATAAGTTATATTTCTTCTTCATCACTAGTGTTTTGGATCAACTTCCTTCATTGATCAGCATCGCCTTTGAGACAATAGACCGCAAAAGTAACTTTTTATATTTCATTGCATCCCAAGGCCATAAATATCTTTTTCAGAGACTTAATCCACTGCTCAGCTACAATTGGATTAGTAGTCCCACTAAATGATGGGGGCTTTTGTCGCATAAAGCGATCCAACGTATGAGATTCCCTTTGTGGAATGGGTTGTTCCATTTGGACAAGTTTATTTTTCATAACCTAATTAAGTTGCTCTAGTATCACCATAATTTGATTAGTTCCAATACCAGTTGTATTGGATTCCTCCACAGGGAAACCCCTACAATTTCCTCGAGTATTGATACCATTCATCCTTCCAGGTTCCATCTCTATATAATGACACATATCAGATTAGCCCATAAAATTATGAGTTTCAAATATGGTAAAACACTCAGCATAAATTAAAAATGTATGCATCGTAAATCATAAACTTTTGTTACATTGGATGAATTATCATAAATGTATCCCCAAATTCTAACTTAGGTTATGTTCCCTAATCTATGTTCTCTAAATCTAGTTTCCAAGGTTGTTGCTAAACTGCCTCTGATACCAACTGTAACACTCCGACCTCAGATCACCTGAAGCTAGTGAATTATTACATTTCATTGGAATTATTACAAGGAAACAAATCCCAAAGGATCATATAGTTTAGCAGCCTTGGAAATCCAGATTACATACATGATACTCATAATACATTGGGAAAAACAAAAATAAAACATGCCACACAACAAATGAAATAAACTGTGTCCTTAAAAGCTTAATCAAAGTTCTCTTCTTCATAATCTAGGGAGAAAAACATAATAAGGGTGAGCTCAAATGCTCAATAAGGTTATGTACAATGGAAGAATAATCAATATATATGGAAAGGTAAAAATCTGAGAACACTTTCCATTTACAAAACTAGATAGGGTACAAATAATGTGGCAAGTAAAGAAATGAAACATATGCCATAAATCAATAAACATATAATGAACTACTTCCATAGATATGTCGATGCAAAATCTCATGGATAAATAATAACTGAAATTAAATGAGGGAAATAATTTATTTAAGGACGTCGTGTCTCAGACACATGAAAACCTATTACCATTAATACCTTTCACAAGATGGTTTAAAATTAAGGGTAGAAACCCATTTGGCCAACTTATTTGTCTCATGATAACTTGTCGATGCATCAAGGAGCTATATAAAGTCTGGTCTCCACCCATCATTGCTAGTCCAAAGTATTTCTCATATTGAATAATCAAAATAAATAATATTCCTTATTAAATGACCATATTGAATGAGTAATATGGATCTATTAATAATTTCCATGAATTAAATAATATAATATCATGAAATTAATTAGATTCATGATATAACAAGTCAAAAGGTAGAATATACACCGTATAAATGGAACCAAGTTCATAACATTACAATATGCCTCAATGAAATGAAATTGAGACGAAATTTGTTACCTTAAGTCTGATACTCTCTGTATTTGTCTGAAACTCTTGTATGATGATATTATTAACTTATATTAGAATGATAATAATATTTATGATATCATATATGATTCTTTTATGACTTTATATTAGTCATTTATTAACAATTCCAAGTTAATGCAATATTTCAGGTAATAATCGCTTCATCTTATCGTACATGTTTTGACTTGTTATTCTTGATCATATTACTTATATAATGATTTACTTACTTTAAAAATGTATAATATGATTTATATATCATATATATTCATAAATATATATAATAGATAGTAATACACCATTCATGGAGATGGTAGGTCGTACATATACATGAACGTTGTTTCCGTTTTCTTATCGTATGAATTCAAGTAAGTGAATGAAATATATGTACATGCATATATATATATATATTATTCCATTAGAATTATTATGTCACATATTTCATAATTATTCATAATATATATATCTTTATAATCATTCTTGGATGGTGAATGTGGAAGATGAGTCTCATCGCATCGTAGAGACGGTATGTCGTATGTACGCACAAGCAATGATATCATTGCTTTAAGGGTTTAATGGTATGGATTTGGATTGAAAATGAATTGTAAAGAAATAATATCATGTTATATTTATTATTTAATTCATTTACATTCATCATTATACCCATCTAAATGAATTATAGATGAAAAACAATTTACACCATGGCGTGGAGACGGTAAGCCGTACGTACGCACGCATGGTGATATTGTTTTTTATAGGATGGGTAAAAGAGGAATATGGTTGTACCAAATCATAAAAACATATCAGCATATAGTAGATTCTAGAGTTATTATTTTAGTATGGTAACAACTTAGTAAGATGAAGTAGAAGAAGAAATGGACTTTGAAAGAAGGGATAAAATGATTACCTCTTCTTTGGGTGTCTCCTTTTGATTTGAACAAAAGGACTCCTTAATTTGGTTTTCTACCCAAAGGGTGGACTCTATGATGAATTGAGGGAATTTTAGAGGATATTTGGGCAGGGTATTTCCCATGAAAAGGGCTTTTTGAGGTGTGAATAAGTGGGTAGAGGTGGTTCCCTTTTATAAGAGGGAGGAGGGGCACTTTAGGAAAGTCTAGAAATATTATTTTATTATAAATTTATTTTCAGTTTCAAATGGTCCCAAACTCATTTATTTCAAAGATAAGATGTTTTTGGGTCAAAATTCAATCAACCAATAGGTTTTAATTAAGTTTAGGTCACAAAATTAACCTTATCTTTTAGTGTTAACCCTCAGTTAAAAACATTAACTCTTACCATGTCTTCTTGCATTTTCATAATATATGGTAACTATATTTACTATAAAATGCCAATAGAACCATAATTGGATCATTAATGACATTTTTAACATTATATAATTCATTTGGTTGAATCTTAGATTTTTAGGACTATTATATCATTTAATAAAATAGTATTTGTTTTAAAAACTCATTTATGTCAATTTTGACACTATTTAGGAATCGGTTTTTGTTAAAGTCATAAAAACATGATTCCTTTAAACCAAAGGCATTAAATCAAACATAATATGTCAATTTCATTCATAAAATTCATGGATGGAATCAAAACTTTCAAATTATATTTATTTTAATATTTATAATATCATTTATTTGATTCTTTCATTAATAAGGAAAATATTGCATCGTTATTGTGTCATAAATAAATTTATATATTTAATGTCTAAAAATTATAAATAAAATACTATGATGTAGGAAATCTTTTTAGATTTCTAATGACTATTTATAGTCGAAAATTGACCCAAGGATTCTCATGGTCGTACATATATCATCTAATAGGATTAAGACACGTTTTAGGGTAGTTTTATATTATTATAATATTATTTGTTTACCCTTATTTACTAGATTTACCCTTTAACCATGGTAAATAAAATAATTACTGAATTTACTATTCATAATGTCAAAAAATAAAAGGTAACTATTTACACAATTTTAACCTTCTGATTCCAAATATGGAATCCATTTTTCCAAATTCAAAACACAGGAGTTGTAGTAATTAATTTAAAATTAATTCCCATTGTCAAAATTAAAAAGCGGGTTTTTAAAAAGCAATATCTATCAAAATATTTTCACGTGTTTATGTACAATTTAAATGTGAAATTACTTCAAATGAACATCATTGGATTAAATGATAAAATATTAATACAATTACACTTTAAAACCAATTTAAAAGACAATCTACCTATATTAATAAATTAGATGAAAAGGTAGTTTTGAATTAAAATGCAGTATATTTTCACTATTCATCAAAAATTGAATCTTTTCAGAAAAACACTAAAATTTCACCCTAAGCTAATTTTGATATTCCGAATTCAAAAATGAATTCTATTTTGAAAAATAAAGTTTATAAAACTTCAAAATGTGGTTATTACTATTCATAATTGCTTTTTAAACGGCTACTTTGATAGCTCATGGTGTGCTTGAACTCGGGGTTGCATACAACACAAGTTATTGAATTATTTAAAAAGAAGCGTACTGTGGAAGCTTGGGGTGTTACAAACCAGCTGTGAGGGTTCTTCCAAAAATATCTTTATTATCAAGGCATACTACACCACCCTAGCATGGGTGGAAATGAAAATGGGCATAATTTTGTCTTGAATATCTCTACATAGACCTTGCTCAAATATCCTATGAGTCAATAAGAAGACTTGTCACAAGCACCACCATCTGATCTATAGGGGTCCGGATGAGATGAAATATTCAGACCATGGCCTCTGACCAGTCCCCTACCGTGTGTGGGTCAAAATCACCCTGAAACCTAGGTGGTCTTTGCCTTTGAAAATCATGAAGTATGCTTATCCTTTATGCATCATCATCTTGTGATGTTGGTACAACCTAATGTCCAACATGAGGTAACACATAAGCCTACACTTCTATGGTTGGGTTTTCTTAGTACTCGATGGGTGGAAGTACTTCCCTCTAACAACCTGAAGGAAACACCTACTGAAGGGTCCCCTGAACTAAGGCCTCATCACTAGGATGATCTTCACTATGGTGCTATTGTGGGATCCTGGATGGCTGTATACATGGAGGTATCCTGAAATAGTCAATATGTACCATAATCAAAAGAGAATATTTGAGGTGCTAGCTCAAGAATGACATGGAAGCCAAAACTCATTCCTGTATGGTGGATGTTCCATTGTTTTCCCTCCAATAGGTGTATTGGTGTAATGAGTCGATAGGTGGGTTATCAAAATCTAGGGGAATGGATGTGTTGGTCGTCACACCATCACTAGGGTCCCTATAATGAGAGCCGAACTTTAAACACTTAAACATTTTTTCCCTAAATATAAACCAATCCTCACATGACTATTAACTCTAATCAACATCCCTGGGGTAGAACCTCCTTTGATACCACTATGTCGCATCCCAAACTATCGGGGTCCAACCCGACCCAGCGACATGCCAGAAGCAATACCCCATGCCCACCTCCAATAGGCTACGGTCTAGAGACTATCACTGAGTTAGCATAAAACACATATGTGAGGCCTTATCCTAATCCACTTACACACACATATCTATACATAATAGAGTAATGTGAAAGATAAAAAATTGTACTAGAAAAATCATACACAACCTCTAGAATCCCACAATGAGTATATCGACACATAATCAAAATAAAGGGGGGAATATAGGATAAAAACCAATAGATAGGTCCAACTAACAAAGATAGGGGGAAACATATCATAGCATGCAACACCAGTCTAACCACAAGTCCTGCTTCCATGACGTCCAAGAACCATTAAGCATTGTTTGATCTTGGTCCTCCTAGATCTCTATTGTATAGTATGTCGTCTGCAAAAGGCATGACATGTGTGGGAAGAACTCATGAAAGGGTGAGTATATATATACCTAGAAGGACACCCCAAAATCAAAAATAAGTAAAGAATCAAAGATACAGTCGGCTCAAACTCATAACTAGGAAGGGAAAGGAAAGGAGAACACCCTGATATGCTCGTAGAAAGATACACACCCTAGAGTATAGTCTTAAACATACATCCATCCAAACAACTCATCATCCACAGCTTCTAATCCATAAGTCTCAAGAACACAATCCTTCCCTCAGATGATATTAGAGGATCTCTCCCCCATGACTATGGGTGAAATAGAGGCTCTATTTGAGGATCCTTGTCCTATCCGGCCCCTATGGACATACGAAATTCTACTCTGTAGATAGAGGATCTTTTCTCTGTAAATGTGGGTGAAATTCCTGACTTTATCTGATTTCACATGTAGAGGATCCCAGCTCATTGACCACATGGGTGAAATTTCACTCCCCAGGAGAATCCTAGTCCCAATGGGTGAGATTTCATCCCCACCTTGGAATAAAGGGGGAATAAGTTGTGTTTAAGGGAACAAGCCTAGGAAAAAAGAAGTGCACGACATGTAGTATGTCTACATTATTGAAAAAACACTGGGAGTCACAGCGACAGACGATTGACAAAAGAGTAAAAGGGAAAAACAATAGAATGAGAATAAGATCTTGGGACATTGAGATTTATGTGGTTCGAGAATAATCCCTACGTCCACGGAGAGGTAGAAATATTACTATGAAATCCGAGAGTAGAATTACAAGGAGATCTCAGAGTTTCTCACACACCAAAAACCCTAGCCCGAAATGGGCTAATAAAGAGGATGAAGTACTATTCCACCAACCACACATAAAGTCTATTGTGCTATAGTGAAAGGTGGCTAGAAGTCTGCATCGCTACTGTGTCACGGGCACCCAAGTCTAAGCTACTATAGTAGCCAGTGGTTGGAAGTCCACAGAGCTACGGTATTGTTGTCTCCAAAGTCTACACGGCTATAGTGTCATGTCGGTGTTGTCCGGTCAACTTTTCTATAGTCGGTCAGAGCTGCTACAGTGCCCCAAAATTTGGTTTGGGGGTCTTCGGCCCATTGACTCTCGGAGCAAGGTTGTGTTTCCCCTACAACCCCCAACGATCTCACCGCAGAGTTACTACCTGGTGCACAATATGTGGCGAAAGCATTCGGATCAATCACCATCTTAGAACAGATTGGGCTACATCAATCCAACATACATGGTGTTTCATCTCTATGGGGGAACTTGACATGTATGTTTTTTCTAAGTCGTGTCCCACCAAGTGTACACAGGGTGCGGCCCATCACACATGATATGTGGGGTGGGGCGTGTACTCCTGGTACACATAGACCTAGTTAGGTAGGGGTCACACAGTGTGTGACTCGGTCACATGGTCGTGTAATATTTAACTCCTATTGAAACCATATCTGTCACATTATAAAAACACATGGCATGCGTTATTTTGAATTACACACTATGTAGTCATGAATTTTCTAAAAATCCATGCATGTGACACAACTTCGGATTTTTTTCGCCCCTTCCTTCGATTTCACTGCACAAACCATCTAAAACTCCCGCAAATGTGTTGACTGCCATCAATGGTTGGCTCGAAGTCAAATTCCAACCATTTTTTCCAGATAATCAGACCATCGTTGCATCATTCCACACACACTAGTTCGCAAAACCATTGTTCGATTCTTCTATGGATTTCAATCATCAATATTTCATCTTCTTCATGCCTCCATCCACCATGAAAAACTTACAATCATAATCTGTGGAACCCATGATTGATCGCACAACAAAATGGGTTTTCGGTAATAATCAAATCACCAACCAAATAATACTTGTGACGATCACGCATATAATGGATGGGGAAACCCAAAAAACATCAAATTGAGATACAATTAATGGTCGTGTTCAGTTTGTCCACTATTCGTTGATGGAGGAGGATCGATAATAATCTAATATGAAGATTCCAAATAAAATCAAGAACTAATTAGCATGGAGAATGTGGGTTTTGGATTAGATTGTTTGGGATTAATTTGTAATCACATCATTATCAAAAATGAAAATAAAATCATAAAACTACCACCCTACCTCGAAAGGGATTGATTGTTGTTGAAGAACACGTTTTCTAGTGATGTCATCGAAGAATCTGTTGCCTTCATCATTCACTCCATGAAAATCCATGATCAATTGACAAAGAAGAAAACATGTTCTTATCGCCAACAATTCCTCGTTCTCAAGTCATCTGCCAATGTCAACACCACTAAAGCTCTCCCTCTCAAGGCTCCATCTCTGTTACGAGACTAACCTTAGAGGAGTATCTAATGAGAGATTAAATAGAGAGAATTGGGTTTAGAAAATTAAATTAAATGAAATGAATTAATTAAAAGAATTAATAAATTTATTTCATCTATCATCATCTTGCGGCTACGCATCACCCAAAAACCCGATGCGTACGAAACTTATGTCATGCCTAGGATAAAGTCCGCATTCCAAACTCAACGATGGTCTCAGTTTCTCCATTAGAGGCCACAATAAGAAGATATGTCCTAATGAACACGTGAGTATATTAAATATTTAAATAAATTAAAATACTCCACATCGAGGTCCAAACAACCCCCGATAATTACGTCATCACCAAAACAAAATTCAAGGGCATTCATAAAGATTTCCAAAGGCTCTAAACCCTATAATTGGGGTTTTTACAGTTTGGTAGTCTTCTTCTGGTGGGATATTTTTGATGGTCAAAGTGGGAATCTTTCGATGGTTTTATCGGAAGGTGAGATATAAGGATTCCCAACATCTGGTTCTTGGTTCAGTGACAAGTCCTCAAAGGCGGCCGATGTTCGGGGTGTCTCAAGTGTCATCCTCAACGGTACCCACAGAGCTTGGGGTGGACCACTAGCCCAGAGTGGCACTAGTCCTTCTCCCTGGCCTATGATAGGATTCATCATGTGGGTGTTTAAAAATTTGAGATAAGATAGTTTTTTAATATGAGATATCTTTTATCCTATCCCCATGGGTGTTTACAAATTTGAGATAAGATAGTTTTTGAATATGAGATATCTTTTATCTTATGACATGGATAAGGGTGAATGTGTTTCTCATGGAGAGATATATCTTTTATATCTATTTAGATGAGATAAGTGTTTGAATATTAACATGGAAGATGCATAGTGATTTGGAAATTTAAGATATAATATTTCATATCTTATCTGTATTTGAAAAATGAAAATGTGAAGGCTTTAAAAGGGGAAGTGGTTGGTGGCGAACACAGAGAGTGCTTCTCAAGATATAGTCTACCGAGATCAAGAGAAAATGGGTTGTCATGTTTGTGGTAGCCTATGTGGGTTGTCATCAATAGAGAATGAGGCATCAACAGTGGATCTATGATGGGATGGGATATTGCATTTGCGGTAGCATGTGCAGCGCATCAACATTGAGTAAGTGTGAAGCAGCAGCGGTGTGATCAAGGATCAGGGTCATGTATCAAGAGTCTTCTTGATTGCGGTGATCAAGCGGTGTGCCCCGGTTGATGATCGGTGGTACATCATGATGGCGAGATCATGAGAGAGTTAAATCATTCGGGTGTTACAAGACGATGTGAGGCTGATGCATGTTCAGATTTGATCTCCGAGGTAATGACATTTCATCGACAGAAAGGTGACATTTTGTCACAAATGGATCTTTCAAGCAGGGCGTTGGTGAGATGATTTTCAAAGAGAAGGTAGAGGCGTATCGGGGTGTGGTTTTCACATAGGTTTTTCTACACTGTATCTGCAAATTCAAGTTCGGGCATTACTTGGATTTCTTTGTACTCTCTGATTCATAGTGGATATTTGGGAATTGCCCTGTGGTTTTTTTAATCCTCCGCATCATAGGGTTTTTCCATGTTAAAAATCCTACATGTTGATCTATTTATTCTTCTTATATCACTTCCATATTTCATCGGGTTTCTCATAAATTGTTTCGCAATCGATTTTCATCCCGATATCAGGATTCTCCCCCCCAACAAGTCGTATCATAAGTGATGGTTTAGGCTTGCAATTTGTGGTGAGAATTTTGGATGTTTTCGAGGGGATCGATGACGCGTGCGTGAGGCAAAATAAGATTTGGGAGACAAAGCTGGTTGAGAGAGGTGTTTCGGGTCTTAAACCTAATTCTTTTTTTAGAATGTGCAACTGGAGAAGAAAGAATTAAAAATTGAATATCAAGGTGATGCGCGAGCAACTTGGGATTTTGAGCGGGGGTGCAATTTTTTCTTGTAGGTGATCCAGATTATGTGGCGATCACAATTATGGGGGAGCCAGATATTGTTGGTTTTGGTCTTGTTGACAGGGTAGTGCATATTCAGATATAGTGAAGACTTCATCATTTGGATTTCTTTTGCAGGGGGTGCAAACAGGTTTATGTCAGAGTTGCAAAAGGGTGTCGTCATTTTTCTACAGAGGTTGATGGTTGGTGTGATACCAACAGGTTTTTGATCAAACTGAGTTTGTTGGATGGTATCTCCGTTGACGGGCTAAAGGGGAGATTGATAGGAATCAGCTTGTGAATGTTTACAAATTTGAGATAAGATAGTTTTTGAATATGAGATATCTTTTATCCTATCACACAGATAAGGCTACATTTGTTGCTCATGGAGAGAGATATCTTTTATATCTATTTAGATGAGATATGTGTTTGAATCTTAACATGGTAAATACGTGGTGATTTGGAAATTTAAGATATAATATTTCATATCTTATCTATATTTGAAAAAGAAAATTGTTAAGGCTTTAAGAGGGGGAGTGGCTGGTGGCGAATGCAGAGAGTGCTTCTCAAGATTTAGTCCATCGAGATCAAGAGGAAATGGGTCGTCGCGTTTGTGGTAGCTCGTGTGGGTCGTCGTTAATGGCGAACGAGGCATCGACAATGGATCTACAGTGGGATGGGATATCGTGTTTGCGGTTGCATGTGCACCACATCAACAATGAGTAGGTGTGAAGTAGCTGCGACGTGATCAATGATTGGAGCCATGTATCGAGAGTCTTCTTGATTGCGGTGATCAATCGGTATGTCCTGGTTGATGATCAGCAATACGTCATGATGGCGAGATCATGAGAGTGAAATCCTTTGGGTGTCGCAAGATGGTGCGAGGTTGACGCGTGTTCAGATTTGATCTCCAAGGTAGTGGCGTTTCATCGACAGAATGGTGACGTTTTATCACAAATGGATCTTTCAAGCATGGTGTTGGCGAAATGATTTTCGAAGAGAATGCAAATGTATACTGAGGTGTGGTTTTCACATAAGTTTTTCTATGTTGTATTTACAAATTCAAGTTCGGGCATTACTTGGATTTCTTTGTAATCTCTTATTCATAGTGGATATTTGAGAATTGCCCTGTGTTTTTTTTAATCCTCCGCATCGAAGAGTTTTTCACATTAAAAATTTTGCATGTTAATTTATTTATTCTGCTTATATCACTTCCATATTTCAACGTGTTTCTCACAAATTGTTTTGCAATCGATTTTCATTCCGATATCAGGATTCTCCTCCAACAACCCAAACAATCTAGTGGTTCCAACGGAGTTGCTTGTCTGGATTTCTGACAAGTGGCTCGATGGTGCAGTCAGTGACATCGACAACGTCAGGGTGATGGCACGTCAGGGTGTGCCACTTAAGGCACAACATGGGGTCGGATTTGTTTGAATTTGCAATTTTGATTTTTGTAGTATTTAAAGTTTGAAGTTTTTAATTTGTGGTTGTTAACTCTGCGATGATTATTGGTTTCCGATCTCTGGTAAATTTTCAAGATCCCTCTCAACTTGAAAGTGATTTATTAAAAAAAACGAATTTGGAGAAGTTATAAACAACCAGGTCGAACATCCTTTGAATTTTAAAGACAATAACTTAAAGATTTTCAAAGTTTTAAAATAAACATATTTTAGTTATTAAAAAAAAACGAAAAATTGATAAATTTAATGATAAAAAAATCTAATAAAAAATAAAAAACATCATCAGAACACATAAAATATCAAAACACATAACATATGAATATGCTCTTTCTTGCAAATAATTAACATAAAATTTAGTCATTAGAAAATAAATGAAAAATTAGAAATTTTAATGATAAAACTTCATTTATAAAAAAAAATTACAAAATAAACACGGCATGACATATGTTAAATATGTGTTGTAATAAACAAATTATTAAAAAAAAAATCTTAACAAAATGCATGGCTTGTTATCAACAACAGCAGCAAAAAAACACACAACGTGCATAAATTATGAAATTGAAAAATAAGTTGAAAAAATAACAAAAAAACATATATTATGAACAAATTAACAGAAAAATATAAGAAGTCAAGTGCTCTGTTACTAAAAAAAAAACATAATAAAATTATAAAATACTTGCATAAAAAAATCAATATTTAAGAAGAAAAGAAAGATAGTCTAGGTTTTATGGTTTTTTACCGTACAATAACGATTTCAACTAAAATGAAACGAATGACATCATGATTCAAACTCAATTATGTCAACAAAAATCATGAAAACGAACAAAAAAACACAGGAATTACACTGATAACAATAACAACAACAACAAAAAAACGGAAAAAACAATTTAAAACATAAAAATGAAACATGCCAATTAAAAATGTCAAAAAAAAAACACTAAATGAATTTTCAAAATTCAAACAACTCAAATAATTAAAGCTTAAAATTATCTATAAACCCTTAACCTGGAAGGTTCAAAAATTTCATTTTTTTCCCCACTGTCAACTGGATCACTTGGCAGGCATCAAAAACTGTTTTTTTTAATATATATCTCGTTGATTAAAATTTCATAAATTATAATATAACCAGTTAACAATATTTTAATCATAAAATAACTAATTCAATTGTATTATATATACATATATAATACTTAGCCTATTTCATCATCAAATTATTTTCATGCGAATTATGACCGTTAGGAGTATCACTGTTCGAAATTTGTTTGGATGAGAATTTTGACTTTAACGATAAAAAGGTACTTTTATTCAAAAGGTCCGCACACTTTATCATATAAGGACAAGCTCCACTATTAAATTATATAATTAATTAATTCAGAATATAGTATTGATTCAAAAGTCATTGGTATCCGTTGTCTTCGTAACACCATTTAAAATTTAAAATTTTGATTTTAAAGACGTAAAACAATGCTAAGATTGTCATTTATTTTTTTTCTTTTAATTTCAAATATTTCGATATGATTAACTAGTTTTATAATTATTATGTTATAATTTATGACTTAATTATTATAAAAATTTCCTGGTGATAATATTTATTATCTCGTACTAAATTTGTATAAGGGAAGGTAATGAGTGGACAAGAAATAATGTTTGAGTATTTAAATAATTTTTATTTGTGATGAGGTGTTAAAATATTTTTAAGTGTTCACCGGTACCATTAGTATATATCTCTGGATTAATGTTTGCAGATTTAGGTTTTCTAAGCAAATCCAATTATTTAGTGTATGTTTTTGTCTTTGGGGGCTAGTTGGTTTTCATTGTGTTGCACATTGAAAGCCCTCTTGTGTTAGTATTGAAGCCCTTTTGTAAAACACTCATTTTTTCTTGGCTCGTTTAGTTCCATAAAAGAGTCTAGTGAGTCCTAAGAGTTCCTTAGTATTTGTGATGAGTTTGAACTCATCAAAGTAAATTATGGTATTTTTTTTGTAGAACAAAGAATCATTTGGATGATCTGAGAAACATTTTCACGACATTCTAGGATCGTATAAGTATTCTTTCTTTGATAGGATTGTTTGCATGATCTAAAGACCGCATAAAAGATATTCTTAGATAGCAAAAATGTTATGGTTGACTTTGTATAAGGAATTTCATATTGTGTGATCTCACACAAATTTTTATGCCTTTGCTTAAATTCTCACTTTTTTTTGCATTTGGAGCAACAAAAATGTTATTGGAAGCATGTCCCGATTCTATAGGGTTTTATATTGATATAATTTGTACCATACCATATGATTAATGGTCAATCATATGATATAATTGGTTTTATACAAGGAGTATAAGATACTACCATGATAATTCAAGTCACCACTTAAAGGTACCATATTTGCCTTACATGTCATTTAATGACGGGTCATTGGAGTTCAAAACATCATGAGATGAACATTGAAGAGTTCTACAGTAACATCTTGACTCAACCCAACCACTCTGTTGGAGTTGATGTCCCAGAACCAACGACTTTGTACTTTAGATTACATGTATATCCACTCTTGAATATTCATAAAATATCTTATCACATATTGATTGTCATTCTACGCAATTTTAATGTGATAATGTCAAATAGTATCTGTCACATTGAAAGGTCATATCGGTTATTCGTTATGATGAAAACCTTGAAGTGTCATGACGATTAAATACAAGTTCTACTATCGGATAACATTCTATGACGAGACACATAGTATGTATGACTGTCAGGTGATTGATACCCGTCAGTGGAAGAGACTTCATCTCATGAAGTTCACATTTGGTAATCTCAAAGATAGGAGATTATGAGAACATACCCGCAATTATGAATTCCATATGTCTATGTGTCACTAGACATTATTGTCTCTGAACGTGTATAATGATTCTTAGACTTTAAGATTACTATTAATACATATCATGTCACGGGCCAATCTGGGTCGACCCTGAACCGGTCACCCGAGCCGACCCGTGACATCCTCGAGGAGTGTTTCCAATCACCCGGGGGTGGTGACAGGCGCTAAGGGTATCAATGAGAGTCCACGGGAACGATTTCACCCAAGATAAAAAAACAAAACAATGAAAGATAAAAGAGCAGCCCAATGTAAATAAAACAACCAACGAGAACAACAAGACAAAACTAAAGATAAAACCAAACCGAACCTAACAACTAACAAATCTCTGCGTGACCTCGAGGGTCACTCACCGAACCCAAAACCCAATATCGCACCGCGGTGGTCGAAACCAAGCTGGAACCAACACTTGATGCTAAGAACAAGAATGAAGGTATAGACGTGAGTATTTAAACTCAGTAGGCATGTCCAAATAATCTATTCTCTATGCATTTCTTTTAAATAAATGACTCATTTAATAATAGTCTAAATTAAAATATATAAATATAGGTTTTCAAACATTTTTTTTAAAACAAATAATGGTCCATTACCCTCTTTAATTAAAACCAGTTTCTTTTCCGGAAGGAGGCTTGAACATTTTAGAGAAAGTGAGAAAGAGAGATAAATAAAATGAGAGGGTATGAAACATTGTTATTCAAAATATTCTTTATGAAATCTGAAAGGAAAACTAACATTTAGTTTTACCAAAAAGAAACACCACAAAAGGAAGCAGAAGTAATAACCTCACAATGATGGCAATGAAATACAACACACACACAACCAGATTAGCCGAGGCACCTAAACTATCCACCACAAATAAATAAGTGTCAGGGAAACATGAGAATACCTAGAAGCTCAGAGGATAATCAAGAACATATTGTCCCTGATCCATCATGTCGACGCACCTGATGCAATCAATAGCCCTCACGCTTGGTCGTACCCTACATGGCCTAACCAAGGAGCATAATCCCAAAGTAGAGAAAATCTGTATTAAGGGCCAATAGCCAGAGTGTAATCCTAAACTAGTGAATCAAATGTTTTTAGATAATCCGCTTGCTATGCTTGGTTCCCATGTCAAGTCTAAAGTGGGGGTGAGCCAAACAAAGCCAAATAACCAACCAATTATATGTTTAAAGAATAGACACAAGCAACACACACAAGCCCCACCCCGAACACCACTTAAAGGAGTAATCCCTCTCAATTCCCAAGGGAGGTCCCTTACCAAGGACCTCCCATTTCCTTTAACACAAACAAGGCAAGAGACTCACCCCTAGGAGAGTTTTCAAAAGAAGACCATTTTATGAAGGTGCCAAACGGGCCTCATGTAACCTTTGAGTGACAAACCATTAAGAAGAGATCCAAAAACACCACTTGGAATTTCATGAAATGTTTGAAACACATTTGGAAAGCCAAAACGTCATTTAGAAACCACATCCCACTTATAAAAGCCAACCGAGCATTTTATCAAACACTTGGTGTGCAAGGCCACATAAAACAATTCCACACAAGACAATTTCAAGGGAAAAAAACTTGATTTTTTTTTCAAACAATTATTCTAAACATCACATATCACTAATTAATATCAAAACAAGGTGCGAACATCAAACAATCAATGGTTCTTAAATTCAAAGGTCAAATGAAAAGAAAAACCTACCTAAAACCGCAAACGCTTGGACAACGGAAACCCGAAATGACCTCAAAAGGGTCCAAAGAGGCAAGAACACCTAAGGAAAACCTTAAGAAACCAAAACCCCTAATTTAAACCCAAAGAAACATGAACCCTAGAGTAGAGGAACCAATGGAGAAAGGGAAACAAGGAGAAAACAGAAGAAGAAGTAAGAGGAAGAAGAGAGGAAGAGATTACCTTGAATAAATCACCCCAAACCCTTGAAGAATCCACTTGGAATCACCATGGATGGAGGAGGGGATGCTTGAGAAAGAGGTGAAGAGGTCTCCCTAGGTCGCACGAGCTAAGAGGGAAAGAAAGTGGGGTTTTGGGGTTTAAAAAAAGGAGGGTAAAAAGATAATTTGACAATTTTAAAGAATTTGGGTACTGAACATAGTTTGGAAAACCATGTGCCCCTTACTATACTCACAGGACATCCACACAGTCTGGCCGCACAGTTTGGTAAACTGTATGCCAACCATGTGGTTTGGTTCCGTCAAAAATTACAGAACCATGTGCATGCTTGCCGCACGGATTGAACTAACTGTGCTCAAGCTGCGCATGTAAGGGTTGGTGTACTCAGAACCAACTGTTTTGTACTTTGGTTACATAAATGTTCACTTATTATATATTGTTCATTGTTCTGCATGACTATAATATAATAATGTCCGGGAATATTTGTTGCATTAATAAGGTCATAGCAGATCCCTGCTATGATGAGAACCTTGAAATGCTATAACAATATTCTTAAATAAAGTTCTGCGGTTGAATGACATACTATGATAGGACACATAGTATACAGACCGTCATGTGCGAGTACTCGTAAGAAGACGAAACTCTCTCTCATGGAGTTCACACTTGGTAATCTCCAAGATGGGAGATTATGAGAACAGACCCGCTAGTAGTAATTCCGCATGTCTTGGTGTCATCAGATATTGCTATCTACGAGCGTGTGTAATGGTCCTTAGACTGGAAGATTATCATTAACTCATGTCATGACTCGCGCACTTAGATTTACTGACGAAAACCGTCACGCAGACAGTTGGCGGGAAGTAGGGTACGTTGGGTGTGTCACGAGTGACATGTTGTTAATGGATAAGTCGAGGAAGGATTTGTCCCTTCCATTTATGGAAGTTGATATATCGTCCCTTTGATTGAAATAAAACCGTCGCATTAAATTCCATGGACATGGTGTAAACGACGAGTTTATTTCAGGTAGTCAAAGAACGACATATCAAGCATATATGTTTATGACACTGCCATGAAACCTTCTTGATGAGATATTGAGACAAAGGGATTAAATTACACAGTAAGCATTCGTATGAGGTGATACGTCAATGCGGCGTCAACTTCTTTCTCTTGGGTGCCTTGACCCGTTGCTAGACAGTAATCTTGGACTTTAGGCAAGACTGCCTAATGCCAACGAGAAAGAGGCATAGAGGTTCACACACTAAGTGTATCCAAGTATCTCAAGTTGAATAAAGATTATTCCCGTACATGGTTTAATAATTATTCAAGGAAGCCTAAGTTGTTTTTAATGATGGAGGAAAAATAAAATAAAACAAGTACACGCCGTGTATTATTATTACACGCAGTGTAGTTTTATTTTGGAAAGGAAATGAATAAATGAAAACAAGATATACACGCCGTGTACATTTAATGTACACGCCGTGTAGTTTTCAATGAAAAACAAGTACACGCCGTGTATTTATTATTACACGCCGTGTAGTTTTTCCAGTCAGGATTTTGAGGATATAATATTGTTTTAAATGATATTTATTATAATCAGCGTGGGCGCATGTCAAGAAATTATTTATTCGACATGGGGTTTTAAATAAAGAGTCAATGAAATAAATAAAACGCGTAACGCATTTATTTATTGTCACAACTCTATAACCCCACACACCCGATTATAAATATCCTCACAACCCCAACTCTTTTCCGACACACAAGAGAATCGTTGGACACAACATCTCTAGAGAATTCTTTCAAGGCCGAAAGAACATTTTCCTCCAAGAACGCTCGATCTAAGGCGGACAACGCAAGTAAATGCTTCTCCACGCTAGCACCCAGAGAATCCTTTGGCGACGTCCAGAGATACGATGTACACGTGTGGATCACCGCTAGAGGGAGTCTACACTTGGCTTCTGCGACGCAACGACGGATTACATCGACAACGTGATAGAGAACATCAACGAAGAAAGAACGCCCAAAAGGTATTTCTTTATAATTAATTAAATTAATTATAATCAACCTGTAACGATCCTTGTTTGTGGTTCCGGGACAAACCATCTTCTTTGTATTTTTCTATGATTCAATCCGTGGAGACTGACGTTTATCATCGTATTGATCCCGGATTGATCATTGCTAATGAAAAAAAAGCCAAGTGGGCACATCCACCCACGCGCTTCCGCTGCGCCCAGAACCTTCAAATGGTATCAAAGGGAGGTTACAATGTTGATTATAGTTATTTAATTTTCGTAGATAATTTACGCATTCATATTTGATTCAATTCGAAATAAATCGTTCTATAAATCTGAATTAACGAGATCTATTCTTCCCCCTTCGTTTCTCGATTCATATCACAGAAACGACCTTTTAATTTTAATTTTTATTAAAATAAAAATGAGGAACTCATCTGGAGGAGACACTCTTTCTGTCTGTACAACACGAGATTACACGGCGTGTAATTAAAACTACACGCCGTGTACTTAGGTTCAACGAACCGGCACTGGTCCGCCAAACCACGCCGTGTGAATTGATTATGCCTAAGTTTTAATCACGCCATGTTGACCAGAATAGAACGACGCGTGGAAAATGGAATACACGACGTGTATGTTGGAACAACACGCCGTGTAGTCCGTTCCGACCCAGGTGAAACCGTGTACAAAGATAATCCGCGTACCGCGTACATGGGATCGCCGGGCCGGTTACCGCGTAACAAGGAAGTACACACCGTGTATGATTTATCTACACACTGTGTACTCTAAAATTTCCAAAGTACAGAAAACACGCCAAAGCCCCGGCATGTACTTTGGATAAATGGTGAAAAGAAAATACACGTCGTGTAATTATAAACTACACGCCGTGTACTTTCCAGAAATGGAATTTCACCAGGTTTCCTCCAATGTACAAAGACCCGTACAAGGAATATGGATGAGAAGAATCTCAAGGAAATTCAGAAAGGAATTTAAGATAAAGAATTGATTAATTATAAGATCATAATTAATTGAATTCGAGCGCATCTTATCTTAAATAAAAGAACTATTAAAAGAATTTGAATTCTAAATATGCGTAAATGTCGTTGCATACTATGGATGATCATGAGCTAGACCAAAGACCCTTTGTATGTGTATGGTTTCATTTAAATTTATTTAATTTAAATTTGTTGGCCTGCGAGCCTTCTTCCAATAAAATGTAGGGCCTACGTGCCCATGGTTTCTTTAATGTAAACCCATGTAATGGAGGATCTCCCAAGCCAGAGGAGACGGTTCAAATCCCGAAGCCGAGGCGAAACCGACACAAGAAGATACAAAGGTGGACAGGTGGGAGCTGCAAAACACGAACCATCAGGTTCAAGGTGTTTTCCCTAGGCCAGGGTTAGCTTATCAAAACCGCTAGATAAGCTAACCAAATAGAAGCTCATGATCATTCCATCTTATTTTATTTTTGTCTGATTGCATGGTTTATTTATTATGCATGTGTTGTCGCGATCACACAATAAATAAAATGAACAAGCATGCAAAGATGGAATAAAATAAAAACCAGACTATGCGTAAACATTATCGGAACATGGTTAATCACTTAAGCAAGCATCACTTAATATTAACAAGCATGTGATAATGCAAAGATACGCATAAAGAATAAAATCCCTCAAATACCATATTAAGTCAGACCAATCCTTCCGTTACTTGATTAAGGGCAAGACTCAATAAAACTATGTGTTTGACCAACCCTTGTTGGGACACTTACTTTTATAAAGAAAGCCCTTATGAAAGGTTTCAGGTTGACTTAACCATATTACATCAAGAGAAGTAGCCCTTGCTAGACTTGATGTAATATTGAAGGCAAGAGTTGAGGAAATCCAAGTCAGGATTTCAGGATTGGGGAGTCCACTCAACAGATCAAGGAACTGTAAGCTCACAGTTGGCAAAGACCCGCCTACCTAAATACCTTCAAATAGCTTTACCAACCCTTGTTGGGGTTATGCGAAGGGAAATATGGATCCTTTCCACTAGAATGTCAAAGAAACTGGACATTCCGAGTTTAATGGTGAGGGCCATTGGGACTTGATAAAATAGTAGGAGACTTAATAAAATTTATTATTTCTCATAAAATGTAATCAAGAAAGTACTAATGAATCTGCTCTTTTAAATTGTAGAATCAATATGACAAACACATCAACCACATTTTCTCTGCGATCAATTCTGGATAAAGACAACATCCTCACCGGCAGTAACTTTCAAGAATGGTTTAGGCGCCTTCGGGTTATCCTACGCCATGAACGGAAGTTTTACGTGCTGGAGTCCTCACTTCCTGATTCTCCTGCCCCAGGGGCAAGTGATGATGATTTCCTAGTCTATGATCAACATTTGAACAATGCTCTCGACGTTCAATGTTTGATGCTGTCATCTATGTCTAGTGAGCTCATGAAGTCTCATGAAGACATGGATGCCTACAGTATGCTCGAGCACCTCCGTGGTTTATATCAGGAGAGAGCAAGACATGAAAGGTTTGAGATCTCCAAGGCTCTGTTTCAGAGCAAGCTTGGAGAGGGTGCCCCAGCTGGGCCTCATGTAGTCAAGCTCATTGGCTACATTGAGTGCTTGGAGGTTCTAGGGTTTAAACTCCCTGAAGAACTGGGTACCGATCTCATTCTCGTATCACTCCCCCAGAGCTTCTCAAACGTTATTGTTAATTTCAACATGAACAATATTGAGAAGTCTCTATCTGATCTTCTTATCCTTATTCGCCAAGTGGACAATGACATGAAGCGTGAAAAGCCTTCTGTCCTTATGGTGAATAAAAGGAAAGGGAAGGCGAAGAGATTTAAGCCCAAATCTTCTTCAAGGACTTCCAAGAAAAGTAAGATCAAAGGGGAGGCAAAGGAACATGATGCTGTTTGTTTCGCATGTGGCAAGAAGGGCCACTGGAAGAAAAACTGCACCTAGCCAAGGAAGCAAGGGGAAGCTTCAAGTGCATTTGTTATCGAATGCAATCTATCTGTTTCTACTAATTGGGTATTAGATACTGCTTGTGGTTCTCACATCTGTATAAAAATACAGGAACCAAGTAGATTCATGAAGATTGATCGAGGGGAGGTAGATCTACGAGCAGCCAACGGAGCTAGACTCGCCGCTGTAGCTGTAGGAGACTACCACCTCACATTGCCTACCGGGATGGTCTTGGTTTTGAAAGGTTGTTATTATGTGCCTTCTGTTACTAAAAACATTATTTCAGTATCTAGATTAGATACTGATGGATTCATATTCAAGTTTGTAAATGAATGTTGCTACTTTTATAAAGATAACATTTGTTTTGGTAGGGCACATTTATATAACGGCCTTTATGTGTTAGACTACACAAACCAAGTAATGGCAATTGATAATAAAGTTAATTCAAATGACTCATACCACACCCAACTTTGGCATCACCGGCTAGGTCATGTCAATGAGAAACGTTTGACAAAATTACATCAAGATGGGTATTTAGATTCTTTCGAACTAAAACCACTTGGTGTATGTCATGCGTGTCTATAAGGAAAAATGACCAAAGCCCCATTTAGTGGGAAATGTGAAAGAGCTAAAGAGCTTCTAGAATTAGTTCACACAGATGTGTGTGGACCATTTCCAGTTGAAGCAAGGGGTGGGTTCTCGTACTTCATAACTTTTATTGATGATTTTAGTAGATATGGATATATCTATTTAATGAGGTATAAGTCAGATTCTTTTGATCAGTTCAAAGAATACAAGAATGAATTTGAGAACCAGCTTGGTAAGAAGATTAAGAAACTCCGCTCAGACAGAGGAGATGAATATCTTAATCAAGACTTCATTGATTTCTTACGGGAGTTTGGGATTCTATCTCAACTCACTCCTCCTTACACACCGCAGTGGAATGGTGTAAGTGAAAGGAGGAACCACACCCTTTTGGACATGGTGAGATCAATGATGAGTCATGCGAGTCTTCCATTATCCTTTTGGGGATATGCATTACAAACAGAAGTGCACATACTAAACCAAGTACCAACTAAATCGATAAATGGTATTCCATACGAGTTATGGAGTGGACGCAAAGCCATGTTATCAAATTTACACGTGTGGGGTAGTGAAGCATTTGTTAAGGCCTCTTCAGGTAACAAACTTTCACCCCGAGGCACAAAGTGTATCTTTATAGGATATCCCAAGGAAACAAGGTGATATTACCTATACAACCCCTCAGAAAAAAAGGTTACAGTGGCCAGACACGCCATATTACTTGAGAGGGATCACATCTCCAAAAAAGATAGTGGGAGCGAGACAGACTTCGATGAAGTCGAGGCTCAAGATACACATGAGTTGGTACAAGAACAGATTCCACAAAGCCCCGTGGAAGAACAATTTGTTCCAAAGACACAAGAACTACGTAGGAGCACGAGAGAGGTGAGAGAACCAGAACGATATGGTTTTCTTGTCACCGAGGATGATGACTCATTATTGGTTGACAATGATGATCCTCTTACCTATAAGGAAGCAATTGAAGGCACAGACGTTGCCAAGTGGCAAGAAGCCATGAATTCTGAAATGGATTCCATGTACCAAAACCAAGTCTGGATTTTGATAGATCCTCCAGTTGATGTAAAGCCTATTGGTAATAAATGGGTATTCAAGAAGAAACTGGACATGGAGGGGCAAGTCAGCACCTACAAGGCACGACTGGTTGCAAAAGGTTTTAGACAACGTCAAGGAATTGATTATGATGAAACCTTTTCACCAGTTGCAATGCTGAAGTCCATCAGAATCCTATTGGCCATTGCTGCTTACCATGACTATGAAATTTGGAAAATGGATGTCAAAATAGCTTTCCTTAACGGTAACCTCCAGGAAGATGTCTACATGAAACAACCTGAAGGGTTTGTGACTCCAAAGGATGCCAACAAGGTATGCAAGTTGCAGAAATACATTTACGGATTAAAGCAAGCATCAAGGTCATGGAACATTCGTTTTGATGAATCTGTTACGGAATTTGGCTTTGTTAAGAACGAATGTGAGCCTTGTGTCTACAAAAGGTTTAGTGGAAGTGCAGTCATTTTCCTAATAGTATATGTTGATGACATATTTCTAATTGGAAACGAAGTACCTGTCTTACAGTCAGTTAAGGCATGATTTCATAAATTCTTCTCCATGAAAGACTTGGGCGAGGAGGCATATATTCTTGGGATCAAGATCCATCGTGATAGATCCAAGAGAATGCTGGGCCTAAGTCAAAGTACATACATTGACAAGATACTGAAGAGATTCAGTATGGAACAGTCCAAGAGGGGATTGTTGCCAGTGTCACATGGCATTCATCTTTCGAAGAAAATGTGTCCTCAGAGACATGAGGAAAGAAAGAGGATGGAAAGGATCCCTTATGCATCCACAATTGGGTCAGTCATGTATGCTATGCTATGTACGAGGCTAGATGTTGCTTACGCATTAAGTGCGGTAGGCAGATATCAAGCTGATCCAGGAGACCGCCATTGGATGGCAGTCAAGACTATCCTTAAGTATCTGAGGTGTACTAAGGATATGTTCCTAGTTTATGGAGGAGATGAGGAACTAGTCATCAGAGGACATGTAGATGCTAGTTTCCAGACTGATCAAGATGACATGAAGTCGCATACTGGATACATCTTCAGTTTGAATGGAGGTGCAGTGAGCTGGAAGAGCTCAAAACAAAGTGTGGTGGTAGATTCTACAGCAGAGTCTGAGTATATCGCAGCTTCTGAGGTAGCTAAAGAAGCAGTATGGATGCGAAGCTTCGTCCAAGAGATGGATGTTGTACCAAGCAGTAAAGATCCTATCACACTCTATTGTGATAATACTGCAGCGGTGGCACTTGCAAAAGAGCCAAGGTCATATCATCAGACAAAACACATACTTCAGAAGTATCATCTCTTGAGGGATTTTTCTCAGATAGGTGAAGTTGCAGTGAGCAGTATTTCCACGGAAGACAACATGACAGACCTATTGACTAAAGCCTTGACTTAGCAGAAACATGATCATCATGTGAGGTCTAGTGGACTAAAAGTCGTAGGCAGTTGGCTCTAGTCTAAGTGGGAGTTTGTAAGGGTTGGTGTCCTCAGAACCAACTGTTTTGTACTTTGGTTACATAAATGTTCACTTATTATATATTGTTCATTGTTCTGCATGACTATAATATAATAATGTCCTAGAATATTTGTTGCATTAATAAGGTCATAGCAGATCCCCGCTATGATGAGAAACTTGAAATGCTATAACAATATTCTTAAATAAAGTTCTGCGGTTGGATGACATACTATGATAGGACACATAGTATATAGACCATCATGTGCAAGTACTCGTAAGAAGACGAGACTCTATCTCATGGAGTTCACACTTGGTAATCTCCAAGATGGGAGATTATGAGAACAGACCCGCCAGTAGTAATTCCTCATGTATTGGTGTCATCGGATATTGCTATCTACGAGCGTGTGTAATGGTCCTTAGACTGGAAGATTATCATTAACTCATGTCATAACTCGCACACTTAGATTTACTGACGAAAATCGTCACACAGACAGTTGGCGGGAAGTAGGGTACGTTGGGTGCGTCACGAGTGACATGTTGTTAATGGATAAGTCGAGGAAGGATTTGTACCTTCCATTTATGGAAGTTGATATCTCGGCCCTTTGATTGAAATAGAACTGTCGCATTAAATTCCATGGCCATGGTGTAAACGACGAGTTTATTTCAGGTAGTCAAAGAACGACATATCAAGCATATAGGTTTATGACACTGCCATGAAACCTGCTTGATGAGATGTTGAGACAAAGGGATTAAATTACACAGTAAGCGTTCGTATGAGGTGATACGTCAATGCGGCGTCAACTTCTTTCTCTTGGGTGCCTTGACCCATTGCTAGACAGTAATCTTGGACTTTAGGCAAGACTGCCTAATGCCAACAAGAAAGAGGCATAGAGGGTCACACACTAAGTGTATCCAAGTATCTCAAGTTGAATAAAGATTATTCCCGTACGTGGTTTAATAATTATTCAAGGAAGCCTAAGTTGTTTTTAATGATGGAGGAAAAATAAAATAAAACAAGTACACACCGTGTATTATTATTACACGCAGTGTAGTTTTATTTTGGAAAGGAAATGAATAAATGAAAACAAGATATACACGCCATGTACATTTAATGTACACGCCGTGTAGTTTTCAATGAAAAACAAGTACACGCCGTGTATTTATTATTACACGCCGTGTAGTTTTTCCAGTCGGGATTTTGAGGATATAATATTGTTTTAAATGATATTTATTATAATTATCATGGGTGCATGTCAAGGAATTATTTATTCGACATGGGGTTTTAAATAAAGAGTCAATGAAATAAATAAAATGCGTAACGCGTTTATTTATTGTCATAACTCTATAACCCCACACACCCGATTATAAATATCCTCACAACCCCAACTCTTTTCCGACACACAGGAGAATCATTGGACACAATATCTCTAGAGAATTCTTTCAAGGCCGAAAGAACCTTTTCCTCCAAGAACGCTCTCAAGACCGAGAGAGATCCTCTTCCATCATATCAAGACGATCTAAGGCGGACAACGCAAGCAAAGGCTTCTCCACGCTATCACTTGGATAATCCTTTGGCGACGTCCAGAGATACGAGGTACACGTGTGGATCACCGCTAGAGGGAGTCTACAGTTGGCTTCTGCGACGCAACAATGGATCACATCGACAACGTGATCGAGAACATCAATGAAGAAAGAACGCCCAAAAGGTATTTATTTATAATTAATTAAATTAATTATAATCAACCTGTAATGATCCTTGTTTGTGGTTCCGGGACAAACCATCTTCTTTGTCTTTTTCTATGATTCGATCTGTGGAGACTGGCGTTTATCGTCGTATTAATCCCGGATTGATCACTGCTAATGACAAAAATCCAAGTGGGCACATCCACCCACGTGCTTCCACTGTGCCCGGAACCTTCAGCGCACACTCATCCAGGGAGAACCCAAGACCTACACAGTTACACCTAGGACTTGCACGATTTGATCCCAACCATATGTTTCCCATGCAACAAAAACCATGCAAGAAGAAAATGAACTGAAAAAGAGAATCGGCCTCAAGGACTCGCATAGTTTCCCCTTAACTGTGCTCACAGACCGTGCAATAGGGGGAAAACAACCCAAAACTCAAAATTTCAATCCAAAACACTCGAAATTCAAGAGAAGAACCCATGACAAAAAGATAAGCCAAAATAAAAGAGGAAAATGAAAACCGAGGTGTGACAACTCTCCTCACCATTACGCTTTCTACACCTAAAAATCCCCAATGTTCCCAGTTGTTTGGGTTAAAGACAAAGGTTCACAAAATTTCACAAATCATTTTCTCCAACCAAAAGACACCTTAACCACCATTAGGATGAAGAATTTCACTTCTACCTGAAACAAACCACTAAAATCAACCCACTCCTCGAAGCACGATAAAGATCCCAAGACACAAGTTGAACACATTACCATTACCACAACTATTAGGCTTACTCCAAGAGCCCAACATTCACCAAAAAGAAGAGAAACTGAAAGATAGAAGATTCTAGAGGTGAGGGAAAACCACCTAATAATTTCTCAAAGAAAAAACAAGGAAATGAACATGATAGAGATAAGGGGTTTACTTCAGTCCACACAGAAGGCCATGATGAACTCCCCAACATATAATGATTCTAACCAGATTCCCAACTAACACCACCCAACAAACATTGAACCTCCAAACTAAAACAACCGCACACCAACCCTAGAAGGAACCAAACAAACATGACACACAATGAGACATGATTAATGCCAAGATGAAAAAATTCAAAACTTCTCAAAATATGCTTCCATTAAAATAGAGATTCTAAAAAGATACAAAACATCATACTTTTAAAATTCAAACAAAAGACAACACCACAAGATGAAACCACTACAACAAAGAAACATTCACATAAAAAACACAAATAGAACTTGCACTGGCATCACACTCATTATATTGAACCACCTACTTCTTCAAGGGAGTGGCTCTAGCTCCACTCTTCTTTCGATTGATACCCTAGCGGAATTTATGGAGATGACCTAAACGAACTCAAGAATGAAAGGTCTTCAAAGAACTTTTTCATGAAGGCTTCCTGTGCTCTAAAAGGTCTTCAAAGCACTTGATGACACACTAGGGTCCTGTGCTTAGAAGAAGATGATGTGATATTTGATGGCCTCTTAATTCCACCATCATCATACTCAGCTTCATGATGTTTTCCATATTTCTTCTAGAATTCCCTTCACCACTTCCAGAGATTGAAGGAGGATTGGCTACCTCGATCACCCTTGCCAACATGACTTTAACCTGAACAACTTGTCTCACCACATCAGTAAAGGAGTTTAGACCGAATTCCGACACCTTCATCATAGATAAGGATAAAGCCCATTCTCAAAATGTCATGATTTTAGAGAATAATCCCCAACCAACTCTGGGATATATAGAATTATATCCAAAAAATGAGAGAGGAACTCCAATACCGATCCATCACCTTGCTAAAGGTAACACATCTCTATCACCCTCGCCACCTTCACAACCTCAGATAAGTACTGTCGGATGAACAAGGCCTTAAAGAATTTGGAAGAATGTTCTTCTTAAAGATTAGTAAAAATGACCAACTTACACCACTTTGAAATATATCCTTGGAGCATAAAGGTAGTGAACTTAACCTTTAAGTACTACAACAACTCAAGGAATCCAAAGATCCTTTTTATTTTTTGCATCCACGCTTCTGCTTCAAAAGGATCCACTTGACCATAAAAGAGAAGAGGGTTCAACTTTTGAAACTCAATAAGGAAGTCCTTATATTGATCAAATAGAGGGTCCAATAATAGAAAACAACCCATAGTTTCACCTTGATTATCCATCAAATCTTTGGTGTGGGCATACTCTAAATAACAAGGAAACAAAAATTCAATAAAAACCAACCCCATCATCAAGGACTGAAACTCAAAACACCACTTAAACAACATCTCCAATATATCTAAACCAATAAGGCCCAAAAATTAAATCACCAAATCACAAAATAACACGCTACACAACACTCTCTTATCAAAATATCTCAATTTCAATTTTTAAAACACTTATAAAATGAAAAAAAATCTTGATAAGTTTCACACTTACCAATAGTATTCCATGAAGCCTCACACATGTATATTCCCATGCTAGCTTGGGCACCCATCTACTCATACCACCAACCATACACTTCTTCATACACATTAATATATGCGAGCATTCATAATAACACTAAAGGTCAATATATGAAATTTCTATTTTTCAAAACAAAACATTCAACCCAAGTTTCAAATTCACAATTTAATTCCCATTTCATATTTTACAAAATTTTTCAAAAATGCCCCCCAAAACATTTTCCAAAACCCTTCCATTCCCAAAATAACTTTTGTTTCTGAAACAACCAATTTCATTTTCAAACAACCTAAGGTTTTAATTATAGAAATCCAATTTCAATGAATCGATTCCTATTTTACAGAAATTAATTTTTCTAAAAATCCAATTTTCCAAGGCTTTTCTCAATAAATTTTAAAACTCATTTATTTATTTTGGAAAACCAACATGACACTATTTGAAATCTTGGTTTTATAATCCAAAACAAGGTTTTTTAAAACAATTTTTAAAATTAGGAAAACCTAAAATAAATTATTGGGGGGAACTAATATTGGTGAGTGGCTTGGACATATGGTTGGTGGCCATATTCCAATCACACAACTATCATAGAGAGTTATTTAGGACTACATCCTCATGCTACACATGGATTTTTAGGCCTTGTGAGCTCATTGGAAACCATCGGTCCAACTCTCATTTTGTTCCTAAATGAAAAATAAAATGAAGAGACAAAAACTCAAAACCCAACTTACCATGGTAACCCAAGATTCTAAACATAAAGTGTTGGATAGAAACCTCCTCATACCTACACGCAAAGTTCCTATAATCCTATTAATTCTACCTTAACAACCCAAATAACAAAGGGTGATCTGAATACTAGGTCCTTTAAAGAACCTATGCCTCTGATACCACTTTGTCACGAACCAACCCAGGTCGACCTCGAACCAGTCAACCGATCCAGACTATGACATCCCCAAGGAACATTCCTCATTCCCCGAGGTGGAGACAAGCTCCAAGGTCATCAATGAGAGTCTATGAGAAAAATTTCACCCAAGATAAATAAACAAAAAATAGAAGATAAAAGATAATCCCAATGTAAATAAAAAAACCAATGAGAACAACAAGAAAAAACAAAAGATAAAACCAAAATGAACCTATCAACCAACAATTATCTATGTGACCCCAAGTGTCACTCATTGAACCCAAAACCCAACATCACACTACAGTGACCGAAACAAAGCTAGAACATGCACCTGAGGCTAAAAACAAGAATGAAGGTATACGTGTGAATATTAAAACTTAGTAGGAATGCCCAAATAATACATTCCCTAGGATTTTCATTTAAATAAAAGACTTATTTACCACTAGTTTTAATTAAAATATATAAATATAGGTTTTCACATATTTCTTTTAAAAAGAAATTATGATCCATTGACTTATTTAATTAAATCTGGATTCGTTTCTGGAAGAAGGAGACTTTAGAATTTTAGATAAAGATAGAAAGAGAGATAAATAAAATGACAGAGGGTATGGAGCATTGTTATTAAAAATATTCTTTATGAAAAATGAAAAGAAAAAATATATTTAGTTTTTCCAAAAAGACACACCACAAAAGGAAGTAGAATAAATAACCAAAAAACCAGGGCAATGAAAGACAATACACATGCAGCCAGATTAGTCGAGGCACCTAAACTATCTTTTGAAGATAAATAAGTGTTAGGGAAACATGGTAATACCTAGGATCATAGGGGATAATATATAACATAATATCCCTAATCCATCGTGTTGGCACACCTGATGCAATAAACAACCATCACACTCAGTCACACCCTACCTGACCTAACCGAGGGTCATAATCTAAAAGTAGAGAAAATCCATACTAAAGGCCACTAGTTGGAGCGTAATCTTAAACTAGTGTAACAAGTGTTCATGGATAATATTATAGCTATACTAGATTCCCATGTCAAGTATAAAGTGGTGGCGAGCCAAGAAAATCCAAATAACCAACCGATTATATATTTAAAGAATGGACACAAGAAATACATGCAAGCCTCATCCCCAAACACCACTCCAAAGAGTAATCCCTACCAATTCACAAGGGAGGTACCTTACCAAGGACCTCCCATTTCCTTTAAAACAAACAAGGAAAGAGACTCACCCTTTGGAGAGTTTTCAAAAGAAGACCAATTTATGAAGGTTCCAAATGGGCCTCATGTAACCTTTGAGTGAAAAAACATTAAAAAGAGAGTAAAAAAAACCACTTGAAATTTTATGAAATTTTTAAAACACATTTGGAAAGCCAAAAAGTAATTTAGAAACCAAAACACACTTATAAAATCCAATCAAGCATTTTATCAAACTCTTGGTGTGCAAGGCCACATAAAACACTTCCACACAAGCCAATTTCAAGGGGAAAACAACTTGATTTCTTTTCAAAAAATTATTCTAAACATCACATATTATTAATTAATATCAATTTTTTTTTTCAAACATCAATAAATCAATGTTTCTTAAATTTAAATGTAAAATGAAAATGGAAACCTATCTCAAACCATAAGCGCTTGGACAACGATAACCTAAAATGGACTCAAGAGGGTCCAAAGAGTCAAGAACACCCAAATGGGAACCTTACAAAACCAAAAACTCTAATTTAAACCCAAATAAACATGAAAAATAGAGTATAGGAACCAAGTGGGAAAGGTAAACAAGGAGAAAATGGAAAAAGAAGGAAGAGGAAGAAGATATGAAGAGACCACCTTAAAGAAATCACCCAAAAACATTGAAGAATCCACTTGGAATCACCATGGATGGAGGAGGGAAGGTATGAGAAATATGGGAAGAGGCCTCCCTAGGCTGCATGATCTAAGAGGGAAAGAAAGACGAGTTTTTGGGTTAACAATAGAGGATGGAAAAAAGTTAATTTGAAAATTTTAAATAATCTGAGCACTATGCACAGTTTGGAAAACCGTGTGCCAAACATGCACCCTTTACTAGACTCACATGAAACCCTCATGGTTTGGCCATATGATTTGATAAACCATGCAGTAACCATGCGGTTTGGTTCTATAAAAAAATATAGAACAATGTGAATGCTTGTCTCATGGTTTGGACTAACAATGCCTAAGCTGTGCACACTCATCTAGGGACACCCCAAGACCCACATGGTTAAACCTAAGAGCTACACAATTTGATCCCAACCATGCTCTACCCATTCAACATAAACCGTGCAAGAGGAAAATGAATTGAAAAGAGACTCATCCTCAAGGAATCACATGATTTTCCCTTAACCATTCTCACAAACCGTGCAATAGGGGAAAACAACCTGAAACTCAAAATTTCAATCCGAATCACCCAAAATTCAATAGAAGAACCCAAGAAAAAAAGATAAACCAAAATAAAATAGGAAAATAAAAAATGGGTGTGAAATATCATGACACTTGTACTTCGATATATTTCTCAAAACCATGACGCCATATGTTCGTGATGAATTTGGATACGTTGGGTGTATTATGAATGATATGTTATTAATGAATAATTTTAGAAAATATTTTCCCTTCCATCTTCATGGAAGATGACAACTCGACCATTTGATTGGAATGAAACCATTGAACTAAATTCAATGGTCATGGTGTATCAATGAGTTCATTTTATATAGTTAGAGAAAAATATGTCAAGCATATAAGATGATGAAACGGGTGTGAAACCTGATTAATGAGATATTGAGACAAAGAGAATATATTACACAATGAGCATTCATATGTTGTTGTCATCATTGCAGCATTAACTTCTTACTCTATGTATGTCTTTACGTGTTTCTAGACGTTGATATTGGACTTTTGACAAGCCTTCCTAATGCCACTAATGAAGAGGCCAATAGGGAAACACACTTAGTGTTTTCATGATCTCAGTTAAATTATATTTGAATTTTACAATTGAAATAAATATTATTCCCATGACCAAGGAATAGTATTTACTCAGGATTTATTGATCATAAATTATTTAGTCACTATTTTATGTGACTTTCATATTAAATAAAAATCTATTCACAAGACCATAAATTATATATATATATATTTATTTATCAAATGAATAATATTTATTATTTGAGGTTTGGTAAAAATGAGAATGGTGGATGGGTCAAGTCATGTTCTTTGTAGCATAAATGATATACTAAATATCAATTAAATAAATATTAATTAATTTATTGATATTTATATTATCTGGGACACATGTTCTGTTAAAGAAATAATAATAATAGTATTTTTATTAGACATGAGGTTCTCTAAGTATTAAGAGATTGGTTAAGAACATTTATACAATTACTAATACTATAACCCTAGCTCTATATACTCACAATTATATCATTTTTACGATTGTGTGAGAATCATTCATTGTGAAAAAAAATTCTCCTCCCTAGAGAATTCTCTCTACAAAGAACATATCTAGGGTTTCTCTCAAGATGATGAAAATTATTCAATATCCTTATATACTCTCAAGAATGAGAGAACGAGAATCAATCCTTCTAACATTAATGATTGTGTTTTTATTAAAGGCAATCAACACAATATGATTGGTACCACCACACTAGCACTCAAAGTTCCATCATTAATTCTTCAAGATCAAAGATATAATGTAGATCACCACTAGAGGGATTCTACTTTGGATCCTTTCAATACAATGATGGTGTAACTCAAACGGTGGTTCGATCGATCAACATCTACATCCAAGAAATTACTCAACACCATGGTAATTTCTTATTATTAAATTAATTATAAATTTAATTTGAAAGATCATATCTCTTAGTTTTGGGATTCTTTCATTACAGTTCTTCAAATATAATAATGATACATGTTGTTATTTATCATTTTCTTATGATTTATTCATTAGATTCAATGAAAAAAACACTGTTGGGCATAAACCTGGCTAACATCTACTACGCCCAGAACCTTCAAGTGGTATCATAGCAGTCACATTTAAATTTATAATTATTTATTAATCATTGATCGTTTTAATCATTTGAAATTAGTTTTTCATTTCCATTTTATTCATTCTTTAATACAAAAGCCGATAAATATTCTCCATTCATCTTCATATGACCAAGAATAGTTTAAGAAAAAATGAAACATGTTTGAATATCTCATATGGAGGTGTCGAGGATTCTACAAGGATAATACAGAACTACACAACATGTATCCCATAAGTACACATCATGTATCCATGTTCTTTACACTAGTATGGGCCTAGAATTAATCTAAACGTGTCATGTGAAGACAATGGAACATAATGTAATTACACACCACATGTTGATCGAGACTAATTGGCACACAGTGTTCCAGACTACATGGTGTATAACTTGAATACACTCCTAGTAGTCCATGCACTTTTGCAGTGAAATTCATGAAAACCTCATGGTTAAATGCGTATCATGTATTTATTACATGACATTTAGGGACTGACAGCTATGCAACATGGAGGTTACATGATGTTTAGTTGGTGTACATGTTGTGTAACTCATAAATGTACATGGATAAATATGTGTTGAGTCACTAGGCATGTATTAAGGATAAACGATGAGTGAAATACATGGCATGTGGATGGCTTGTACACGACGTATATCTCTTACCTGTTTATGTGGAAAGATAAATTAATTAATTACAACATTAAACCAAAATTAACACATGTATTTTTGAAATTAATTGATTGTAAAATTAGTTTTATAGGTTTTAAAGAATATTAAATTCTTAATTAAATTCCACATAAAATTTGGAACTACACATTGTTTATTGTCCTTACACATTGTGTACTCCATGTGCATTAAAAGCAGCACACACCATGTAATTAAATACATGTATATGTGTCATTTATTTTCAGTACACACTATGTAAATACCTGACACATAGTGCATACTATATGGTGTGTGAGTTCTCAACACATGATAAGGACCATGACATGTAGTTTCAGATAGGTACACACACTGTTGCCTCCATGTACACACCATGTACATAATTAATTTTAAATATTTTTTTTTTAATTTTTATAAAAATAAAATGGATGAGAATATCCAAGAGTGTTTGGATGAGCATAAGATTAATTAATTAATTAATTAATAAGATAATTTATTTATTTGGGAGATTTATCTTAATAAAGAACGATTGAAATGGATGATAACTAGTTGTTTTAAATATGTATTCGTTTCATGGGTGGATGATCATAAGTTTAGACCGACCTATGTCTATGTTGGATTTATTTTAATTTAATTATTATTTCATGAGTTTTTTTAATAATTATTATTAAATTAAAATGATGGTCTGCATGTTATCACCTTCTCTATATCATGTAAGGGCCTGAGTGTCTATAATTTCTTTTATATAACCTAAAAACCATACCTATGGTTACATTCACCTGAATGTGAGTAAAGAATATGTAAAATATGGGCCTCCTAGACAAATGGTGTAACACCCCAAGATTTTATGGTATGATTATTTTTAAATAAATTTAATATATTCAATAGTTTTTTTTGCATGCAACATCGAGTTCAAACAGACTGCAATCTATTATTACATAACCCAACCATTAAATTGGTAGGAATAAATTGGACTAACTAAATTTTAAAAAATATGTGGTTTATATATTTATAGAATAAAATTCATTGGTTACCAATTGATTATAAATAAAATAATAATAATAATAAAAGAAGTATTTTTCTAAAGAACTATTTTTTTGTGCATAATATAATTATATCATAATAAATTGAATTAGTCACCATTGGTGAATTATTTCAATGATATATATATATGTATATATATATATATTATATTCAGTCAAATGTTTTAACATTTATATTATACTTTTACTATGCATGAGATAGGAATAAATCTAGTTTTATTCTTAAAACAACATTATTCTAAAATATGATTTTTATCACGTTTGACACACTTATTTTAAAATTAATTTATTCCACTTATAGGCATTGAATTTTATAAAATTAATTACATATTTAGAATCAATATTTTCAATTTTTTTAATTGATATCCTTTTATTTTTGGTTAAAATGAATAGTAATTGTGGTAAAATTTATCACCTCGGTAAAGAGTAAATTGGGTTAATTTAGGTTAAATCTAAGTGATAAGGCCATAATTATTTATCCTAATTCTTATTGTATAAATAGGATTCAACCCTTATAACCAAAATTTTTAATTTGAGTTATTTAATGGACACTTATCCATGAAAATGAATTATATATTATTTTCTAAAAATAGAATTTTTAGGAGTGGCCTTTTCGAACCATCCACACCAAGGAATCCCCATTCTCACGAAGGGATCACTCTAGAGAGATCCCCAGCTATAAAGAAGCTCTTTCCAACCGAGATGGTAGATCATCCCATCAGGTGACAACCCGATCAATGATGGTTCGACATAACAATCCGTCAGGTAGTTGGGTAGTGCCCTTCTGCCCACCTGATTCAGAACTGGGTGACCCGACAAGGCGAGCGGGGCAGGGGAGGCAGAAATCCCCTTGAAAGTAGGCTCATAGGAATCAAACCCCATACCTCCAAAGAAATTCCATTTCTATGACCCTTCTCCCATACCATTGCGCCACTTTCGAAGCAGAAAAATGACTTATATATTATTTAAATCAAAGATAGTTACAAAATATCACTCTCTTTGTATTTAATATCTTTTATGTGTCCACATAGGAAAAAAAAGAAGATATGAATGAAAATAAATTTCTATATTGAACTTTATGAAATTATTTTCATTATATAACTTTTTTTAGTTTTTAGAAATTATATAATTACCTTAAATTCCTGTGCAATACTAATACACTATTTATTTAATTAAGAGAAAAAATAAATGATTTTAAAAATAGTTTGAATGATTTAATATGGGAAATGAATTTATATATATATATATGAAATATTACAGAGGTATTAAATAATTATATTATAATTATCCCTTTTTCTTATTGTATTTGATGTCAAATTAAATGAATAGTGTTAAAATTGACATTAATGATAATTTATCAAAATAATATTTCATTAAATTATTTAAAATTAATAAAACTATTAAATTCATCCATGTGAATGTAATATAGTGTAAAAAATAATAAATATTACATTTATGATTCATTTTTCCATTTAAAGTAATATTATTAACCCTTTATGATTAAAATAGTGGTTACCACGGTTAAGGTCAAAAATAACTAAGGGGTTAATCAAAATTATAAGGATTAAAATGAAACCAAAACTTGTCTAAATTATATTGGTTGATGGTATTAAAACCATATACTATATTATATTTGAATCCCTTTCCATTTGGATGCATTTTTCATGATAAATTAATTTATTATAATTTAATATTTTGTGAAATTCCAAAAGTGCCCCTAACCTCAATTATAAAAGGGAACCTCCTCCCTCACTTATTAACACCATTTTGAGCCTCCTAGATCGACAAAAACCTACCCATTTATCTTTCCAACATACTTATCAAAGTTATGGAGATTTTGGTCTTCAAAAAATACCAACCCTAGATCCCTTAGGAGAGATCTAGAGGAAGTTCACCAAAGAAGAGATAATTGTTTTTACCAACTCTTTCAATTTTATTTCTTCTTATGATTTATTTTCATGTTTTTCCATACTAAATTAATAAATTTAATATAATAAATATATTTATATGTTATTTTGATTATTAGACAACCATATTCCATTTTTTTCTCCTACAAAAAGTGAAAACATCGCTCGTGCGTACGTATGACTTACCATCTCCACATAGCGGAGTAATTAATTTTTCATCACCAATTTATATGGATGGTTATAAATATGGAAATAATGAATATATATGATATATATGTCATAATAATTATTCTATAAAGTTTAATTATTCCTTACCATTCTTTCATTCCATCCATTGAAAAGACTGAAAATAGCGTTCATGCGTACGTACGACCTACCATCTCCATGAACGATGTAATTAATTTTTCTATCTCTATCTATATGTATGACTCTAAATATATATATATTTAATATTTATAATATAAATAATATTATTTATATGATGTAACTATGATAAAATTATAAGATCCAGAACCACTGAATCGAAACATATATGAAAAATGAAGCAGTTACCACCCAAAACAATGATTTTAACAATGAATTGATAATAAATGGGTAATAAAATATTATAATTAAATAATATATGGTATTATATATATGATTATGGTTCTATAATATATTTATGATAAATATATATTTATTATACAGGAGTTTTGAACACGTACAAAGGAATTTTAACCCGAGGTAAGAGTTTATTTCACAATCTATCATTATTAGGGATTGTTTATGTTTAAGTATTCACTATAGAATATTTTTATTCCTTGTTAATGTTTTCTAAAAATATTTTTTTTACTATCCTCCTGTAATTATTTAAAATCATTTTTACCCATGTTTTAATTTTTACAAAAAATGGTTTGAAATGAATCTTTTTATTGTTTTCCAAAAGAGGTACATTGTGATTTTTAGACAAAAATACTAAAGGAATGTTATTTTAAATTATAAATAATGAGAATATTTTTCCACCATAATGATACCTCAATGAATTTAAGTTTAATTTAAAAGTTTAAAAGTTTATTTTCAAAGAAAATTTTGTCTTTTATAATTACACATCTTTTTAAATAAGTTATTTCAAAGTGAAAAGGACATTTTTTTTAAAATTTCAATGATCTTAATAAAGTTTTTTTCCATATATGTCAACATAATTTGTTAAATCATACAATTCATTGAGGTTTATCTCTTATGATACCAGCTAACATATTTTATTGAATGGTTTATGATTAGTTTAACTAAAATGTACTATTTTTATACCATTCTCCATATTACTTGGGTTGGTTTATGATTATGTTTATTGATTGGGGAAAGTTATTAAAATTTTGTATGATAGTTTCACTATGAATGTATATTTTGATTATGTTTCACACCTTTCATATGAGTATTGAATTGAACATAGTAAGTGATGGATGGGCCCCACTATATCCCCTCGATGTATCGGTAGGTCTCATGAGACAAAATAGTTTGGGTATTGGATGAGGTCTCACCTATTTATGTATGGTGTCTTGGTTGAATCCTTGAAGGTATGTTTATGTGACATCCCAACATAGGTGTCACACACCAATTCCCTAATCTGGTTGGCCACATGACCTCAGGTGCACCTCTCTGTATACTAGAGGCTTCCGATTAGCAGCTAGGGTCTTATGTCAATCATGGGGAGACTATACCCTCTTTATTAGAGTAACACATCAGCAGAAATAAACAAAAATAACCAAATGACATATAACCATATCCAGGATAATACCAATATCACAAGATTATCAAAACTAGAAATACAATATCAAAACTGAATAGTAGATATGCCATTCTAAAATACATTCCAAGTGTCAAAATGAAAACCCAAAAGCAAAGACACTAAAAAATTCCAGGTGGGACCTGAACTATGTTTGGTTTCCTCGTCCATGATCCATCCCAAATCATCCATCTAAAATATGTCCTTTGTCCTTATCCTGTCCTACAAACATGAAGTCTATTTGGGTACCGATCAAGCATCCCAAGTAGGGTGTGGGTACAACTCAGTAGGCCACCACCATCAACATCTAAAATAATATCCAGTCAATAATAGTGTATGAAGCTGTATAAAGAATAAAAAAATAAATAAATAAAATAGTTTACACTTATTTAATTAATCTTTATTTAACCACATAACACCTGAGTTCTCGAGGACAACCAAACTCTCAATATATTCTTCAGCCCATGACAAAGTTTGAACTACCCCCAAGGGGTATCATATATCTGAATAACATTGTTACCATTATCATATCAATTTACATATGAGTTCCATTGTTACCATTAATCATTTTAATTCACATATGAATTCCATTGTTACCATTAATCATTTCAAGTCACATATGAATTCCATTGTTACCATTCATCATTTCAATTCACATGTGAATGCCATTGTTACCATTAATAATTTGAATTCACACATGAATTCCATTTTTACCATTCATCATTTCATTTCACATATGAATTCCTTTGTTACCATTCATCATTTCCATTCACACATGAATTCCATTTTTACCATTCATCATTTCATTTCACATATGAATTCCATTGTTACCATTCATCATTTCAATTCACACACGAATTCCATTATTACCATTCATAATTTCATTAATTAATTCAATAATTAATTAATAACATCAATCCCATTAATCAATTCAACAATTAATCAATCCAATTCAATCAATCACATAAATAAAAAATATCTATTAATTAATTCAATAATTAATTAATCATATTCAATCAATCACATAAACACAACAATCTCTATTAATTAATTCAAAAATTAATTAATCCTATTAAAAAATATCAATAAATCTATAATTAATTCTATAATTAATTATTTAAATATCATAATCCCAATATCCCTATAATTAATTCAATAATTAATTATTTCAATTCAATAATCCCAATATCCCCAATTTCATAATCCCAAAATTAATTGATTTTCCAAATTAATTAATTCAATGTAAGAAACTAAATTTCTAATCAACCAATAGAAATTATACAATTACATTAACATAATTAAAGTCAATACTTTAGGATTTAAATAATAGACCACCTACCTCAATTCATTGATGAAGAATGCTCGCCAACATAAATCCCCAAATTGAACAGAACAACGACGTTGAACGAGATATGGATCTGCAAACCTAATTCAAGATTGAACAATAAAAATCCCACAAACTTAGATCTAGATCTAGAAACAGTAGAGGATAAACATCCCTCTTTTATATGGGGGGAGTAGTGAGAGAGAGATAGATCTAAATGGGAATAAAGCACATACCTGGGGAGGTGTAAATATTAAATCTTCCCTTCAATTCACCAAGAACAGAGTTCAAGAGCCCTAGTAATTCTTTCGGGAGCCTCCAAAATCAATATAAAACGTTAGGGGTTGAGTGAGGGTCTATTTGGGGTTAATATGGGGGTTCAGTTATTTTAAAATCTAATTTTTGAGTAAAATAAAAACCTACACATGATTTCCTAGGCAGGGGCACATGGTTTTCCAAACCATGTGCCTTAACTGTGCACCTATTATGGGGGTGGGGTGGGGCAGTGGGGGGTGGTTGGGGGGTATTGTTCCTCCTTATAGGGTGCATGGTTTTACAAACCATGTTTTATCCATGCAAATCCCCTCTTCTTGGGTTCACATGGTTTGCTGGCCCCGACCCGAGTGCACGGTTTGGGAAAACCGTGCGTCAACTTTGCACTTGACCACTTCCTTCCCAAATTTCTAAATTTCACCAAAAAAATATCCAACTAATAACCCAAACAAAAAAGTACTCCAAATGGGGAAAAAGATTACCTGAAAACGAGTTTGATACATCCCTATAAAAGTTTGGGATCTTACAATCTCCCCACCTTATAACACTTCATCCCTGAGATATATTCCCAAGAATCATTGAGATTCTAAGTTAAAAATATCAGGACACTGATCCCTCATATCCACTTCTCTATCCCATGTTTCTTGTTGAACATGACCATGTTTCCACAATACATAAACTACCAAAATAGTCTTTACACACAACACTTTCACACTACGATCCAACACACATATCATATGATCTTCAAAGGACGCATCTATCTGAAGCTCAAAATCATCCACATAGATCACATGAGAAGGGTCGGGGTGATATCGATAAATCTATGACACATGAAAAATATCGTTCATAACACTATATCTCTGTGGAAGATCCAATTAGTATGCCACCATCCCGATTCTATCTACAACCTCAAATGGTCCAATTAACTTGGGTGCCAACTTTCCCTATATTTGTATCTTGTGGTGACCCAATATAGGTGAAACATAAAGGAATACATGATCACACTTTGTAAAATCTAGGGGTTTTCGACATCTATTGACATATGAATTCTATCTATTCTGAGCTGTATCCATATGCTTCCAAATCAACTGAACCTGCTCCGATATATATTGCACGAGACTTAGTCCCAACAACTCTGACTCACCCACCTCTATCTAATATAGAGGTGATCTGCATGACTTACCATAAAGAGCCTCATATGGTTCCATCTATATAGTTTCCTAATAAATGTTATTATAGTTGAACTCCACTAAAGATAGGTTATTATTCTATGACCCACCTAAGTCTAAGACACACGCTTGCAATATATCCTCAAGCAACTATATAGTACACTCTAATTTCTCATCTATCTGTAGGTGGAAATTCGTACTCAACAGAACCTATGTGCTAATCACCTTCTATAAGCCCTTCCAGAAGCACAAAGTAAAATGTTATTCATGTTCTAAAACTATAGTATGTGGAACCCCATGCAGTCAGACTATCTCCTGAACATATAAATCTCCCAACTGCTCTACTGATAAAGTCTCCTGTATCGGTAGGAAATGTGATACCTTCTTCAAATGATCCAAAATCACCTAGATAGAATCATTATTCAAAGTAATCCTTGGGATAACCACCACAAAATCCATGGTAACGTCACCCCACTTCCATTCTAGAATGGGAAATGGATGTAGTAAACCATCAGGTCATTGATATTCATCCTTTACTTATTTAAAAGTGTAGCATTGCATCACGAACCCTACTATTTCATTTTTCATGCCTAGACACAAAAACTATCACCATAGGTCATGGAACATTTTGGTCACACCTGGATATACTGCCCACTTAGAGGCATGAAATTCATGAATTATCTCCTATGACATGCTCATAGGCACAACAACATGGTTCCCCACATAGATGATCTCATCCTCATATATGGACCAAACTGAAGGTGTCTCCCCACCTTTAAGGTTTTACCTTAAGGTTAAGCATTCAAGATATTCATAATTACTATCTTTGATCCACATCAAAAGAGTAGAATCCACTAAAACTAATATGAGTGTTATCTTCTCATGACTATCCTGAACCACAATATATATCTCAGCCATCAAAGTCATCATTTGTCACCTTGCACTAGACTCCTGAACAACCTAAGTCTGGGTTTTCCTACATAAAGAATCAAAAACACGGTTTCCCTTTCTGGTTGTATATGATACCTCAAAATAAAATGAAAACATATAATCAAACCAACTCCACTTATGTAGATTAAAATATCATTTAGAAAATATATACTTTAAGATACTGTGATCAGTATACACCATAAAATTTTGGCTCAATAGATAATGCCACCAACCCTTCAAGCCATAAACCAATGCTTCCAACTTGAGGTCATGTATAGGGTAGTTTTTTTCATGAGGTCTCAAATTCTGAGACCCATATGACACATCTCGATCTCCCTATATCAACGCTGCACTATGCCTAATTCCAAAAGCTTTACAAAACACTGTACACTCCACACCTATCTTAGGTATGATCAAGATTGGTTCCATTGTCAAGCACTTCTTTAACTCCAAGAAATAATTCTCACATACTCCAGACCAGTCAAACTTTATCTCCTTTTTGGTCAATATTTAAAGTGGTGATACTAATTGGGAAAAGTTTTGGATGACCTCTGATAATATCCAGTTAATCCCAGAAATCTATGGATATCGAAAAAATTCTCACGCTACTCCTAAGAAAAAACTTCCCAAAATTTCTCTAGGTCCACTGACACACCTTCCTCTAAGATTATGTGACCAAAAAAGTGTGCCTGGTCAATCCCAATACTGAAACTTAGATATCTTGGTGTATAGATGATGCTGTCTCAGTGTACTTAGAATGATGTCAAGATATTGGGCACGATCGTCATGATTCTTGGAGTACACCAAGATGTCATACACAAATACTAAAAAATTGATCCAGGTATAGATGAAAGATTTTGTTCATCAAGGACATAAAAACTGCCGGTGCGTTCATCAACCCAAAAGACATTACGAAAAAATCATATAGGCCATACCTGATTCTGAAAGAAGTCCTTGGTATATTAGAAGGTCAAACTCTCAACTGATGATACACTAATCTCAAATCTATCTTGGAAAAAATACAAGCTCCCCTCAACTGTTCCAAGATATCATTGATACATGAAAGAGGATACCAATTCTTTACTGTCATTCAATTCAACTTCTGATAATCAATACACATGCACAGAGTCCCATTATCCTTCTTGAAAAAAATACCGGTGAACCCCAAGGAAATGTACTTGGATGGATAAACCCCTTATCCATCAACTATTCCAACTGGGTCTTTAGATCTCAAATATCTATCAGTTTCATTATATGAGGTGGAATAAAAACTGGCTCAACCCCTAGTATGATATCAATCATAAATTCCAAATCTCTCTTAGGTGGAAGCCTTGGGAAACCTTTAGGAAAAAATCCTAAATTCTATCCACTACAAGTGGAAATATATCTTGATTTAAGCCCACGTCATCCAGAAAAGACTAAAAACCTAGGTGGTAAGATCCCCAAGTTGCTGGTGAACTGGCCCCACACATACAACCTTGATATCCCACTCTCCATAGTGAATATAATTGTCACCCTTAAGAGACATAAAAGTCAGCCTCCTTCAGTAACAATCTATGTGGGATTAGTATGATACTATCTAGGATGTACCCACAATTAGGTCAAAACCTGACATATCCAGTATGTATAGATCCCAAAGAAGACGATACTCTCCAACCTCGAGAGAAAACCCATTGCATAAATAAATGTCCTTAGACCATAATCCCAATGGTGTATCTATCATCATAACCCCACTCACAAACTCCACTTCCAGGCTCAAACCATCTACAAGTTGTGTATAAATAAAGGAATAAGATGCACCGATATCAAATAAGGAACTAGATAATATAGAAGCTATAAGAATTTTAACTCTCACTATTAATGGTACAACCTCACTATATACAAGTATAGGCTGAATGGAATGTAACTATCTCACCCCTATTAACTATGATGTAGTATGAGTCCCCTAAGCTGAACCTCTCTACTGGTATGTCCCCACTTTCCCCGAATCTCTACGTCCACTGCCTCTACCTCCACAACCAGTAGATTTCTAGCTACTAGACTGATAAGGTGTAAAGAACCACACTTTGGTTTTTTCTAGATCCTCCATCACTACCCATCCATCACGAGTTCCTAAATAACTTCTGTAGATGTCCCATCCTACTGCAGGATCAGCACTATACAAGTGATCAGGGATAATGTCTATAATAGTGTCCCAACCTACCGTACTGATCAAAAATCACATGAGCAAGGTCCTGTGTAACCAACCCCTCCCCTGGTCACTTTTACTAATACTACCCTAGATAAAATCCTTGTAGCAAAGTTTCCTTCCCTCGAAATATATTCCTCCTGATCATTTTACAGAAACCATCTATCATGCATTAGAATCCTCTTTCAGGTTCCCCTCACTTATGAGAACCTAATCCACCACCTCAACAAAATTATTTAACCAAAAGAGGTTATCTTGAGACTTAATCTCATATTTAAGTACATCTTGAAAATTCCTTACCATAGTTGTCTCATCCCATTCCAATGCTAGAGAAAGCATTGTAAGTCTATAAAGTGACTAGTTTAGTCCATCATGAACATTCTCCCCTGAGTCAACCGCATGGACTCAGTTTCTCTCTCATGTATCACCATCTCTAGATATAAGCGCTCCAGGAACTTCTCCAATAAGTCCTTCCAATACATCTTGTTTGCCTTCCTTGTTTAGGCCTGAACATCCCACCAACACTTCACTGATCCTCGTAGCATGTAAGCAACCAATTTGACCCTCTTCTCAGTAGGAGTTTCTAAGTGGTCAAGTATAGTCTGGATAGACTCAATCAAAAAATCATCCCCCTTTTCACCCTCTCTAGTAAAACTCAGAGGGTTCTACAACTAAAACTCCCTCGTTAGACTAGAAATACTCTTCACAACCTGCCTTGGGTCTCTTTCTATGAACTGTAGGAAGCGATCAAAGTTCTCTCATAACTTCTTCCCTACTTCCTCACCGAGTACTACTGATTCCTCAGGTTCCACAAATGGAGGATCATTCCCATCCATTTCCTCCTGTCTTCCTCTCAACAAGCATTGTCATGGAGGAATATCTCTATAATTCCAATCACACATCTCAGGACACATAACACCACTTTATCACATTACGTAAGAGGAAAACACAACAAGAAACAACATGAATTTTTCACCAAACCCCACCACACAGTCAAAACCGAGGTGCTATCACTACCCTTAACCACCCTATGTCTAGGTCATAGTAAACAGAGGGTAATCCCATTTTCATTATTCAAGTTTCTCATTTAGACACCAAATTATTCATATTTTTAATAATTTTACCACTTTTAATTCCATATTAGGCACTATTTTCAATTCAATTACATAAGAAATTAAAAAAGTTCAACTTCAACAACTTTCCCAAAACCTGTTTTCCCATATGTGCCTAAAATGATGCATGTCACAAAATAATCCTGAGTGCCTAGAATGATACATGCTTACTCAAATCTCTTGCCATTCTGGGCCACAATTCAAATCTCAAAAATTTTAGAAACAATTATCACATTACAAAACAAGTGCATCACCTAATATGAAATAACATCCAATTGTAACAACACACATCAATAATATCAATCCCATCCTGGGTACTTGGGTTTTTTCCCATTCATGGGTTTGTAACTCCCATGCATGAGATCACGTCTAAGGCCCGACTCTTTCTAGTCTCCTATCTACCTTTCCCAAATATCAAGTCAAAATAAAATAATAGAAATCTGGATTTAATACCACTTTGTGACATCTCGAACATGTGCCACACGTCGGTTCCCCGAGCTAGTTGGCCACATGACCTCAGGCGCACCTCCCCATACACAAGATGCTATCGACTTGTAACTAGGGTCTGATATCAATACTGGGGAGACTATAACCTCTTTATCAGAACAACACATCAATAAAAATAAACAATAACCAAGTGACATATAACCATAACCAGAATAATGCCATTGTCCCAGGATGATCAAAACTAGAAATACAATATCAAAACGGAATAGTAGATATGCCATGCTAAGATACGTGCCATGTTTCAAAATTAAAACCCAAAAGTAAAGACACTGACAACTCCCAGGCGGGTCCTGAACCATGTATGGTTCCCACATCCACAATCCATCCCAAATCATCCATATAACATGGGACCTTTGTTCTTATCCTGTCCTACAAACATAAAGTCTATTTGGGTACCGATCAGGCAGCCCAAGTAGGGTGTGAGTACAACTCAGTAGGCCACCACCAATGGAGTCTAAAACAATTTCCAGTCAATAACAGTGTATTTAGTTGTATAAATAATAAAAAAATTAATAAAGTAAATAGTTTAAACTTATTCAATTACTCTTTATTTAACAACATAACACTCGGGTTCCCAAGGACACCCGAACTCTCAATACCTTCTTCAGCTTAGGTTGGAGTCTGAACCATCCCTAAGGGATATTATATATCTAAATTCCACTATTACCATTCATCATCTAAATTCACACATGAATTACATTGTTATCATACATCATTTAAAGTCACATATGAATGCTATTTTTACCATTCATCATTTCAAGTCACATATGAATGCCATTGTTACCATTCATCATTTCAATCCACATATGAATGCCATTATCACAATTCCTCATTTCAATTCACACATGAATTACATTTTTACCATTCATAATTTCATTTCACATATGAATTACATTATCACCATTTATCATTTCAATTCACACATTAATTCCATTGTTACAATTCATCATTTCATTTCACATATGAATTCCATTATCACCATTCATCATTTTAATTCACACATGAATGCCATTGTTACAATTAATCACTTCATTATGTAATTCAATAGTTAATTAATCACATCAATCTCATTAATTAATTCAAAAATTAATTAATCGAATTCAATCAATCACATAAAAACAAAAATATTTATTAATTAATGAAAAAATTAATTAATACTATTAAATAAATCAAATAAACACAACAATCTCTATTAATTAATTAAAAAATTAAGTAATCAAATTCAATTATCTCAATAACACCATAATTAATTCAACAATTAATTATTTCAATTCAAAAATTCTAATATCCCCATAATTAATTCAACAATTAATTATTTCAACTCAATAATTCCAATATCCCCATAATTAATTCATAAATTAATTATTTCAATTCAATAATCCCAATATCCATAATTTCACAATCCCATAATTAATTAATTTACTAAATTAATCAATTCAATGTAATAAACTCAATTGCTAATCAACCAATAGAAATTATAAAATTACATACATGTAATTGATATCAAGACTTTGGGATTAGGATAATAGACCACCTATCTCAATTATTTGATGAAGAATGCTTGCCAATGTAAATCCACAAATTGAACGGAACAATGACATAGAACGAGATCTAGATCTAAAACCCTATTTCAAGATCGAACAATCAAGATCCCACAAACCTAGATCTAGATATAGAACCAATAGTGGATAAACACCCCTATTTTATCTAGGGAGAGGAGAGAGAGAGAGAGATCTAAATGGTAACACTACTGAAAATAGGGCCATTAGCGACTGCCATTGGCGGTCGCTAAAGGCCTTTAGCGGCCGCTCAGTGACCGCCATTGGTGGTCGCTATTGCCTCGTCGCTAGAGGCTTTGAGCGACCGCTTGGCGGTCGCTGAAGGCCCTCTGCCGGGCACCCTATAGCGACCGCCATAGGCGGGCGCTAGTATAAATTTTTTTTTTTTTAAATTTTTTTTTCATTGAATTGAATATATAAATATATAAATATATATATATATATATAAAAATATTCATATATATACTATTAAATACAATATTTTAAATATATATATATATATATAATATATTTTAAATGTTTTAATATATATATAATATATATATAATACCAAAACATTGTGCTATAATAATTTAAA